>CM065592.1:208903898-210103898 GCA_033119425.1 Bufotes viridis
TGCTTCCTCTTTCATCCTACCACACATATGCTCAATGATGTTCATGTCTGGTGACTGGGCTGGCCAATCCTGGAGCATCTTGATCTTCTTCGCCTTAAGGAACTTTGATGTGGAGATGGAAGTATACGATGGAGCACCATCCTGCTGCAGAATTTGGCTTTTTTTATGGTTGGGAATATAAGAGGCAGCTAAGATTTCTTGGTATTTTAGACTATTGATGTTGCCTTCCACCCTGCAGATCCCTCGCACACCCCCATACTGGATGTAACCCCAGACCATGATTTTGCCTCCACCAATCTTCACTGTTTTCTGGGTAAATCTCGGCTCCATGCGGGTTCCAGTAGGTCTCCTGCAATATTTGCGGCGACTGTGGTGTAATTCAACAGAAGATTCATCTGAAAAATCCACCTTCTGCCACTTTTCCAGAGTCCATTCTTTTAGCAGGCTGTGGGCCTTGGCAAACGCCAGACGGTTTTTCAATTGTCTTTTGTTTAGTGCTGGCTTATGGGCACTGATTCGACCATGGAGGCCATTTCGAGACAGAATCCGACAAACTGTTCTGGTTGACACAGGGACTTCAGGTGACCAGGTCTCGTGGAGCACTGCTGTAGTGGAAAATGGGCTGGCCTTGGATTTTCAAGCCAATAAACGGTCCTCTCGAGCAGTTGTCTTGCGGGGTTTGCCTTACCTGGGCTTGTCCAAAACATCTCCAGTCTCTTCAAATCTTTTTTTTTATCATCTGAACTTGAAGCTGAGACACATTAAAGGTGTCTGCCACATCAGCAGTGGATCTGGTCTTCAGCCTCTTGATAATCAACACTTTAGTCTCAGGGTGAATCATGTTTGCAGAGGTCTAGTTGCAGTTGATGTGAAGGTCTAGTGTACTGGGGTTCTTTTTATACACACCTGAGACCTAATTGGTAGTCACAGGTGAAGCTCATATTACAAGGCGACAACACTTATGTCTTGGCAAAAATTGACTCAATGGGTTTTTCCAAGCTGTGAATATTAGAAAACTTTTTGTCAGTTTCATTTTGCACTAAAACATTATTACAAAAGCTGTTGGGATTAAAATGACCCAATTCTTGTAACAAAATCTTGATTAGAAATATATATTAGCGGCACTTCAGGCCAATTTGTACACAAGCGACAAAACTTTTGTCAGGGACTGTATGTGCTATTCCCAACAAATGTGCAGCAAGAAATGTCCAGTGGACAATCAATCTGACAATATAGAAGACTAAGCTGGAATCCTGCATGGGTCTTCATCGATGAGGCATTATATATTACATGGGGAAACAATGAATCAATCAAGAAAGGACCAAAAGATCAAAGCTGTAACCACATTTATTGAGGCTACAGTACCAGGTAATCTGTTTGATACTAATTCTGCCAATTGTTTCATATAATTATATCAATAAGTCCAATATTCTGCTGGAGCTCCTTCAAAGCCGTTCCAAGCCTCAAACACAGGATGGGTCAACATCCTGAAACCTATAGCAGAATGGAGCCTTCACATGCTTATGCCGTGTTCTGAAGTTACCACTGATTACCGCTGCCCTCCACAGAGGATAAGGACCTACTAGAGAAACCTACCACACTAATTTGGCATGGGGTCGAGTCTGTTGCATGCTGAATTATCAGGGTTTCTGGAAGAAAGAGCAGGCGGCACTCCACTTTACTCCACTATGGAGCGGTGCCCGTATCCCGAGTCGGTGCACTCACAAATAGTTGCAGTATTGGAAGGATCGGCACTCAAAGTTATGCTTCTTCAAAGTTGTCTTTTATTCGCCATTGTATGAGGCAACACACAACACGTGTTTCGGCTGTATAAGCCTTTCTCAAGTGTACAAAACAGCAAATGAATCAAACAGATTTAAATAGCCCGCTGTGACCTCCGTCACTTCCGGCAACAGGTCTTCTGGTTTCTGGTCCGTAAGGTGTCATGTTAATGGCACTCTACTAATCTATACATAACCATTTGAATTGTTGAATTTCAGTGCACATAGCTGCTGTCACCCAGAGCAGAAGTACAAGACATACATACAGCACCAGGATGGAGGGACGGAGGATGCAATCACATCCTTGTCTCTAAGTATACAGCCTCTGCACAGAGCGGTGATACAGTGGCATGTATAAAGCTATATCTCTTCTGTACATATGTGGCAAAAAGAGACAAGGCAATGGAAGAAGAACATTTTAAAAGACCTTTGTGTTTTTGTCAGTAACAAACCTCATTTTTTTGTGGACTGAAGGTGGCAGTGAAGTCAGGTGACTGTAAATCTCTTGGGCTGCTTGCACCAGCGAAGCTTCCTTCTGAGTCGGATGTTAATAGGTCCTGGAGTGACTCAACAGAATTGTTTTTTTCAGATTTGAAAAATCCTACAAATTAAAGGTTGCAAATTGTTTAGCACAAATTGAATAATAATTAATAATGAGAAATAATTGAAAAAAAAGTTAGGCAAAAATCTCTCCATCAAAATCCTTCTAACCATTTGCAATCTGCAGTGTACATAAGGCACTAGTAGTCATTTCAATATGAATCAGTAACTTAACGGGTATTCTGGTTATAATGAGGATAGGAGATAATTAGCAGATTTATGGTGGGGGTTTGAGCGGTAGGAACCCCAATCAGGAGAACGGGGGCCCCATACTCTGAAATGGACTCCGCTGCGCCATTCATTTCTATGGGGGTGCTGGAGATAGCCAAGCGCTGTACTCGCTACGGGCCCTAATTATCGTGATCGGTGGGGGTCCCAGTGTTAGGACCCCCACCAATCTCATAGCTATCTCCTATCGAGTGTATTTGTTATAACCAGAATACCCCTTTAAGACAAGAGCATTGAAACACAAGATGAATGCATTACATACCAGATGATGGTGGGCTCTGAATGAGGTCAGAAAGGTTGTATCCTCCAGAGCTGTCTGATCTCTTTCTAGGCTTCCTTTTTGCTTTAGTTTTGGCTTTCTTGGAAAGTGCTTCTCTAGAACAAAAAAAAGAACTCATATGTTCTACACGTAACACGTCAAAGAATTAGAGCTATGCAAACTTAAGTATTAAATATCGCCATGACAGGCTGTGATTACACCGCTCAGTGATGCAATGGTAGACCATGAGAAGGATACAGAGCTCGTACGAGCGCTGTGTTCTCTTCATACAGCTGATCGATGGGGGTGCAGGCAGTCGGGCCCCTGCTGATCTGATATTGATGACGTATCCTGATACAAATCAGATTAAGCGTTTACTTAAAAATGCTAATTAATTGAATTCAATTAATTGACCAACCCTAGTTATAGGAACATATACCGTATTTTTCGCCATATAAGACGCACTTTTTTTCCCCCAAAAGTGGGGGGAAAATGGCAGTGCGTCTTATATGGCGAATACTACCATTTTCCTATAGTTAAAGCTGATACATCGCACAGCATGCGATGTATCAGCATGGAAGGAGGAGGGGGCGGAGCCTGGCAACACGCGGCGGGCGGCCCGCCGCTCACAGCATGACTGCTTGTATAACATTTAAAATCTTTAATTATGTCCCCTTATTTCCTAAAAGCCCAGGACAATAGCGCTCTGCTAACCTGCTATAACGATCCTCTAGCAGGCAGAGCGGTGTGGCGGCAGGCTGGTGTGTAACGTCCTCACTGACGTCATCTGCCTGCTCCTTTCACTTTATGAATGAAGCAGGAGGAGCAGGCAGATGACGTCAGTGAGGACGTTACACCAGCCTGCCGCCGCACCGCTCTGCCTGCTAGAGGATCGTTATAGCAGGTTAGCAGAGCGCTACTGTCCTGGGCTTTTAGGAAATAAGGGGACATAATTAAAGATTTTAAATGTTATACAAGCAGTCACGCTGTTAGCGCGGGCCGCCCGCCATGTGTTGCCAGGCTCCGCCCCTAAGCAGCCATGGGCCAGATGTTTTAGAAAAGGGGCACCTGTGGATGACACTGTAATTGGGGTGATCTGTGGATGACACATATAGCATAAGATGCTATATATGTGTCATCCACAGATCCAATCCATTACAGTGTCATTCATAAATGCCCCCATCACAGTGCTATCCACAGATCCCCCATCACAGTGCTATCCACAGATCCCCCATCACAGTGCTATCCACAGATCCCCCCATCACAGTGCTATCCACAGATCCCCCATCACAGTGCCATCCACATCTCCCCCACATAACAGTGCCATCCACAGATCCCCCCCATAATACTGTCATGCACAGACCACCATTACTTCAAAAGCACACCTTTTGGTTAAAAATATTTTTTTTCTTATTTTTCTCCTCAAAAACCCAGGTGCGTCTTATAGGCCGGTGCGTCTTATAGGGCGAAAAATACGGTATATCTTCTGGCAACACAATAAAACAGAGGTGAACATGGAGAAAGTCAGGCAACTTATTTTCTGCATTACTTACGGAGTTGATTGTTCAGAAAAACTGTCGCCTTTAGTAGACATGAAACTTTCACTATCTTCATACTCTAAAGCGCTAATGTCTGGTCCATGAAAGTATGGGGTGATCAGTCTCTTGTCCATCGCAGGAACCTGTCATTTAGTTACAAAGTAAAAACCATTAAAGCCATGTAATGTCGTGAGCAGGTATTAACGTGGATCGGATTAACATGCTGCTCTATTGTAAGGCCACGTATTACAGCCACAGGTCGGTACTTCCCAGTAGCCTGAGGCCTCATGCACACGGCCCTGGTGGACGGTGGTATCCCAGCCTGGAATGCAGCTGACAGAAGGAGCGCACGGCGTCATTGGTTGCTATAACGCTGTGTGCTTCATGCCGCCGCTGGACTACAGTAATACACCCGTACGAGTGCTGGATTTCAGGCCGGGATACCACGGTCCGTGCACTGCCGTGTTCATGAGGCCTAGACTGCACAAAATGTCTTTTGGCTAACGCTACACAGTCTAGAAATGCAACATGCTTATAACAGGCGTCTGACACTATGATAAATCTGGTGCCATTTTAGACAGTCTAATTTTACACCGTCTTGCTTTTAGAAAACATCAGTAACCTGTTTCTTCTGTTATGTGCCCTTCTTCACACATGTCCTTGTTTTGGTCACCCATATTGTTTACAATACCTCAAAAGGCATCTGTCCGCAGGTTTGTGCCTTTGAAACTGGCTGACCTGTTACATGTGCGCTGGGCAGCTGAAGGCATCTGTGTTGGTCCCATGTTGACATGTGTCTGCATTGCTCAGAAAAATGAAGTTTTAATGCATGCAAATGAGCCTTTATGAGCAACGGGGGCGTTCCCATTACTCCTAGAGGCCCTGCTCTCTGCAACAGCTGTGCCCTCTCCACTGTGACGGACAGAGCCGGGCATGATGATGTTTTCACTGCCTTGCCCTGTCAATCAAAGTGGAAAAGGTGCAGCGGTTGCAGAGAGCAGAGCCTTTAGGAGTAAAGGCAACACCCCCATTGATCCTAGAGGCTCATTTTCATATATTAAAGCATCATTTTTCTCACATATGAACATTGGACCAACACAGATGCCTTCAGCTGCCAAGCGCACATGTAACAGGTCAGCCAGTTTCATAGGCACAAATCTGCTGACAGATGCCCTTTAAGCATGCATGTTAGGCCTCATGCACACGGCTGTATCCAATTTGCAGTCTCCAAAAAAAACAGATACTGTCTGAGTACATGACGCAGTTTTCGCTCTCCCTTTACTAGAATTACCTATTCTTTTTCACAAAATGGACAAGAAAAGGACGTGATCTGTGTGCTGTCCGCATTTTTTTGTGGATCCATATAAATGAATGGGTCCGCGTGCGATCCGTAAAACTACGGTCATGTGCATGAGGCCTGAGAACGAGTATTATTTCATAGGTATTAACAGTGACACAGATTAGCAGTCAATAACTAAATGGAGTACAGTAACAAGCAGTAAGCCTGACAGCACACAAGATTTATTCATACTGACATTTTAGGCGCTCACACTCAAAAAGTGCATTTTCCCGGATAAACTAAATATCCTTACCATTTTTCTGTAATAACTAGCCAGTTCCTTCACCACATCCTCACTCAGAACATCCAAAGTCCTACATAATAATAATAATAAAAAGTTATAATATACTTTTACAGAATGCATCCATTGCAAACTTTCACAGAATTTGGAAACAATGAACAAGATATAAACTGGTATTTCAGCTGGGGCAAGTTATATCCTATCTCACAGGATAAGGGATAACTATTAGATGGGTGGGAGTCCTACTACTGAGACCCCCACCATTCACAAGACTGGGGACATTGTACTCCACCCCCGCAATGATTAGAGAGGCAGGATGGGCACGGGCACTGAACCTCCATTCATCTGTGGAGTTCCAGAAATAGCAGAGCACTGTTCTAGGCTGTCTCCAGATCTCACAAGGATGAATGGAGCGGCAAGGGAAGTGTAACATTTTCCCTGCAGGCGACCACCTATTCAGGGTCTGCATGAGCAGGAGCCACACTTACACAGCAACTATCTGATCTGGGTAAGAGAGAGGGGAGTCTAGGATTGGGGAACCCACCCATCTATGACAGCCACACACTCGAATGGGATACATGGGTATAGGTGAGAAAACCACTTTAAAGGCTTTGGACACTTTTGGGGCAATTTTTTTTCTTCTATTATTGCATTCTACTGATTTCGGGCTAAAATTATCTTTTTCAATTGGTCCAATTTTCAGCCCGCCAAACAGCACCTCTGACGGCTCATGTGAAGCCCTAAACTTCTGACAGCTCATAAACAATCCTTGTAGCTCAGTTATTAAAGGGGTTGTCCAAGTTATATTTATTGATGACCTATCCTCAGGATAGGTCATCAATATCAGATCGGCGGGGGTCCGACAGCCGGCACCCCCGCCGATCAGCTGTTTGAAGAGAAGGCGAGCGCCGTGCCAGCGCTGCCTCCTTGTCATTGTTTACATGCTGGCCGTTGCATCTGCAGCGGTGAGCAGGTGTAATTACACCCAAGCCGTTCCATTCATTTCAATGGGACGGCTCGTTTCTATACAAGTGTATACTACAGAGCCGTCCCATTGAAATGAATGGAACGGCTTGGGTGTAATTACACCTGCTCACCGCTGCAGATGCAACGGCGAGTAGGTAAACAATGAAGAGGAGGCAGCGCTGGCACGGCGCTCGCCTTCTCTTCAAACAGCTGATCGGCGGGGGTGCCGGGTGTCGGACCCCCGCCGTTCTGATATTGATGACCTATCCTGAGGATAGGTCATCAATAAATATAACTTGGATAACCCGAACTGGAGGTAGCCGCGGCACAAGTGAGGATCGCGCATGCGCGATCAACTCACAGCCGCACGGACTGTAATGCAGAGAGGTGGGGGCGGGGCCAAGGCTGATGACGTTCCGTTGACATGGCTTAGTCACTCCGACAAGCAGACAGCTCCATGTCAACGGAACGTCACAGCTGATGACGTGGGCGGTCACATGACTGTTTAGTGTAGCAGAGAAACGGCGCAAGATAGGTACAGTAAGTGATTTAGGAAAACTAAGGTATAGGAGAAATAAAGCCATATAGATAAGGTTAAGTTAACTCGGATAACCCCTTTAACAGTGTAATAGGAACATGGCTTAAATAAGTGTCTATGAGCTGTCAGGAGTTCAGAGATACCAAGAAAAACTGATGATTTTTTTTTTAAGAAAGACCAATTGAAAAAAAGATTTTTAGCCCAAAATGAGTTGAATGCAATATTTTAAAAAAATTGCCCCCAAAGGTGTCCATATGCTTTAATTCTTCACAGCATAGTATAAAAATAGGCAAAAGTTGAACAAACTTTCGTGTCTCCAATTTTCCACTGCATACATGCAAAGAATGAAGAGGAAAAACTCTATGGTACCATTACACAACCCTAAAGTTGCAGCAGATGCCAATCAAAAATTCATACGAGATTTATGCATCTTGACCGCTCCAATACAAAGTGAATGAGTGATGTGCTATATTAAAGGGGTTGTCCGCTTTTTTTTTTATATTAATGACCTATCCTCAGGTAAATAGAAAGCAGCCGTCCCATTGAAGTGAATTATATGGCGTAGCTGTGATTACACCTACTTACCGCTGCAGTTGCGATGGTGAGCAGGTAAACAATGAAGAGAAGGCAGCACTCGTATGAATGATGCTTTCTCTTCAAACAGTTGATCGGCAAGGGTGCCAGGAGTCACATCCCACCAGTCTGATATTGAGGACCTATCCTGAGGATAGGTCACCAATATAAAAAAAAAAAAAAAAACAACACAAAAAAAACAAAAAAACAGTCAACCCATTTAACAGCATAGCCAAATCCACATTCCTTTAGGTCTAGTTCACACCTCAGTGATTTGGTCAGTAATTGTGAGCCCCAAAACCAGGAGTGGAGCCTACACTACACATAAGGTATAATGGAAAGATCTGCACATGCTGTATTTTTGAACCGCACATGGTTTTGGCTCACAATCACGGATGAAAACCACTGAACAAACACTGAAGTGTGAACTAGGCCTTAAAAGTCCACCACATCTGCTTAATAAACGAAAACCAAATTCAAACAGTAAATCTGAACAGAGAAATGTGTAGATGAAGACATAATATGCACAATGCCATCTACATACAGTACCTTGCTTCCAATAAAGCTGCCATATTTAGCCCTATGAACTGGAAGCAGGAAACCTTTAGCTGGTCAGCATTATATAAGGCAGCAAATTCCAATAATTCTGCAGCATTTTTCAAAGTAACTGGAATGAAAGTGAGAATGAAGATAAGTATGTCTTGGAGGAAACCAAGAAATTGTCATTTTGTAGAAAAGATTTGTTCACCAACCACCGAAACAGCTGTAGTCTCCATAAAAGCCTGGGACAACCGCACGGATATGGAAATTCACCTTGTTTCCCTGCTCTAAGCAGTTGCTCTGTCGATATGACTGTAAAATAACATCTCTACCCTTGAATATTAACCATGTTGAAGTGAAGTTAATTTCTTTATGTAAAAATTTAAAATTTTTGAGAGCATCAGCTGATGATACAAGGTTGAATACACGTTTGAGTTTGGAGCCTTCAGCTGTAAGCACTTGTTGGTAGTGCTCCTGACCTACGTTTCCAAGGGAATGCTGCAATATATCCCACTGTATAGGCATATAGTGGGATACATCACATATACAGCCCCCTCTAATCACACGAGCAGGCACAAAACATAGAAACACTACCCGAAACACTTTTGTTCATTGTGGTGGTGGTGGCAAGGGATTCACCGCAGCAAAGAGAGGGAAAAGACCCAGCAAACTCTGGTCCCCTTGTGATCTCCTTCACTGCTGTTGTGGCTGCTGGTGTCTAGAATCCATCCCATCCCCCCAGCTGCCAGGGAACCTCCATGACTATCCATATAAGGAGAATTACCATATATGGACAGGGCTTCCCTGGCTCCAATGACGTGACTATCCATATATGGAGAGTAACCATATATACGGTGTCCATATTAGGACATCGTCAGACATCATCCACAACTCCATCCTCCGTCAGGCAAAACACCCTCCTTCGTCAGCCCAAACTCCATCAGTCCTCTTCCCTCAGGCAAAACTCCATCCTCTGTCAGCCAAAACTGCCTCCTCCCTTATACAAAACTGCCTTCTCCCTCAGACATCAGCCAAAAATGCCCTCCTCCCTCATCCAAATTGCCTCCTCCTTCAGACCTCAGCCAAAACGCCCTCCTCCCTCATCCAAAACTCCATCAGATGTCAGACAAAACTCCCTCAGACCTCAGCCAAAACTCCCTCATCCAAAACTGCCTCCTCCCTCAGACATCAGCCAAAAATTCCGTCAGACCTCAGCCAAAACTGCCTCCTCCCTCAGACAAACCTCCCTCATCCAAAACTGCCTCCTCCCTCAGACCTCAGCCAAAATGCCCTCCTCCCTCATCCAAAACTCCATAAAATGTCAGACAAAACTCCCTTCTCCCTCAGAAGTCAGTCAAAATTCCCTCCTCCCTAACTCAAAAGTATGTAATACACAAACTCTACACCTGAAGAAGTTGCTAGCTGCTGGAAAGGCAAAAGACCTGTGATGATGTCATGACCATGTGATGAGTCGTGTGTGGGAGGGGTCAGATTTCACAGCGGCTGTGTACAGAACTGTAGTCATCAAATAGAGCTGTGTATTAGAGATATGTACTGTGTAGTAGAGCTATGTGTGTATCCTATCTCTATTACACAGTACACAGCTCTGCTACATGCAGGATACACACATAGCTCTATTACACAGTACACACATCTCTAATACACAGCTCTATTTGATGACTACAGTTCTGTACACAGCCGCTGTGAAATCTGACCCCTCCCACACACATGACTCATCACATGGTCATGACATCATCACAGGTCCTTTGCCTTTCCAGCAGCTAGCAGCTTCTTCAGGCGTAGAGTTTGTGTATTACATACTTTTGAGTTAGGGAGGAGGGAATTTTGACTGACTTCTGAGGGAGAAGATAGTTTTGTCTGACATCTGATGGAGTTTTAGATGAGGGAGGAGGGCGATTTGGCTGAGGTCTGAGGGAGGAGGCAGTTTTGGATGTGGGAGGTTTGGCTGATGTCTGAGGGAGTTTTGTCTCACATCTGATGGAATTTTAGATGAGGGAGGAGGGCGATTTGGCTGAGGTCTGAGGGAGGAGGCAGTTTTGGAGGAGGGCGATTTGGCTGAGGTCTGAGGGAGGAGGCAGTTTTGGATGTGGGAGGTTTGGCTGATGTCTGAGGGAGTTTTGTCTGACATCTGATGGATTTTTAGATGAGGGAGGAGGGCGATTTGGCTGAGGTCTGAGGGAGGAGGCAGTTTTGGATGAGGGAGTTTTGGCTGATGTCTGAGGGAGTTTTGTCTGACATCTGATGGAGTTTTGGATGAGGGAGGAGGGCGTTTTGGCTGAGGTCTGAGGGAGGAGGCAGTTTTGGATGAGGGAGAAGGGAGTTTTGCCTGAGGGAAGAGGACTGATGGAGTTTGGGCTGACGAAGGAGGGAGTTTTGCCTGACGGAGGATGGAGTTGCGGATGATGTTTGACGATGTCCTAATATGGACACCGTACATATATGGACAGTGCTTCCCTGGCTCCAATGATGTGACTATCCATATATGGAGAGTAACCATATATGGACAGTGCTTCCCTGGCTCCAATGATGTGACTATCCATATATGGAGAATTACCATATATGGAAAGGGCTTCCCTGGCTCCAATGACGTGACTTTCCATATCTGGGCTGTAGTCCAGAGACAGAGTATGAATATTTAGAAGAGAGGTAACCGGAGAAAAGGGGAGCCACAGCAGCTGTGCCGGTAATTCGGCAAGTACAGCTGGCTCAGTAGAAGCAGGAGAGGAAGCTAGATGCAGAGGTGTAGGGTGAAGGAGGACTCTGACATAGCGAGAGCTGTGCTGCATACAAACATCTATTCGCACATGGAAGATCCAGTGATAGCTGGCCGTATATAGACTATGACAGTGATGGTGAACCTTTTAGAGACCGAGTGCCCAAACTGCAACCCAAAACCCACTTATTTATCACAAAGTGCCAACACTTTAACCAATTTAACCTGAATACTACAGTCCAATATACGGTAGTATATCTTCCATGTACTTTATCATTTAGCTTAAATAGCCTGTCTATATTTAATGCGCTGCCCTGCGCTGATGAATGGCAGGTAAGGTCTAAGGGATATTGGTACATCATAGACTTTTTCCAGGGTGCGGGTGCCCCCAGAGAGGGCTCTGAGTGCCACCTCTGGCACCCGTGCCATAGGTTCGCCATCACTGGACTATGACATCACAGGAGCTTCCAGATACCTATTCACTTGCATCTGTAACCTACTGGCTATTATGGCATTAGTTAAACATTTGTGCTTTTTCACTGAACTCTGGAAACTGCTACTATGGTCTACTATGCTATTGGATGCCTTTTTTATGTATAATACTGACATATACTGCTCTGTCTGGCAATGGAAGCCTATAGACACGTAAAGGATGTATGTCACGTGGTTTTCTGGTATCCATGTAAAACGCTTAAGACAGCACACAGACCCATTTATGTCATCCATGTGCTGTCCGCATACGTACGTCTGGTCTGCAAATTACAGAACATGACCTGTTCCTGTCTGTACTGCTGACGAGAATAGTCATTTATAGTGCTGGGAGTGAGAAAAATGCAGAGTGCACATAGAAGGTGTCCATATTTTGTGGATCCATGGCTTGTGGACAGATACACGGACAAGGCCATGAGCATGAGGCCTTAGAGCGTTCTGCTAACAGCGGTCTCTTGTGTATAGCCAGCGACACAGTGTGAACTGACCAATTACATGAATGCATCAGGTGCTGAGAAGTGCCCGACTGGTCAGAAGAGTCAGCACAGCGTTAAATACAGTAATAGATGGCGTGGCACACGATATATTCCCAACAATTAACCAGCATGATTTCCTATATACACCTTGTTTATCCGGGCAGACACCTTCACACTGCAGCAGTGCATTGTGGGCCTCTAATCACATAGCATGTTTTCTTCTCCCCCACTGTAAATGTCATGAAGACGGCAAACAGAGTCCCGTTTACATATAGATTATCTCTGTGGATCTTGGAGTATTTCTATTTGTCCAGCATTACAGAACAAACAAACAGCACAAAAGTCATCTGTTATCACAATTCCTTCCAGCTGAGCCGTGCACGGCAGTGAGAAGGCGTCCTCATACAGGTCACTACAGTTGAGGCTGGGACTGTGCACTGCCACTCAGGGGAAGTCCAACTGGTGATAAGAGAAGCTTCTTTCACATCAGCTTTTTCCTTTCTGGTATAGGATCTCAATACTGGAGGAAAATGCTCCAACTTTGTCCCCATTCACTGACAATGGGGACAACACTGAACTGAATGCACCAGAATGCATTCCATTGCAGTTAGTTGCGTTCTATGATGCGGAGCAAGAAGGATCAGCCATGAAACACAATGCAAGTCAATGGTGGCGGATCCGTTTGCTCTGGGCATATACCCATGGTGCTGTGTCCCCCAATGCCATTCACAGGGAAAAAAAAGGATCTGGCGCCCATTGACTTACAAGGGTTTTAGTGCTGGATCCGACTATCTTAGATCCGGCTATCTTAGAGATAATACAACCGGATCCGTTCAGAGCGGATGCAGACGATTGTATTATCACGACAGAGGCGTTATTTGCTGATCCCTGCCGGATCCAGCAAAAAACGAAGACGTGAAAGTAGCCATAGGTATATTGACTGATAAGGATCACTCCTGTTTTATCTTTAATCAGATCCCAATGATAAGCAGCGGTCAATAAAATTTGGCTTGTCCAAACAATGTATCCCCGCTTTTTGTTACAAAATAAAATCATATGCCGAAATAAAAAATATATTTTTTCAATTATAGATTTTTTATTCTATTTTGTAAATGACTAAATTCAGCATTTAGAGGTACACTGTACTGCAGACATACTGTGCTAACAGTTTGTAGGGTATAAAAAGGACTTATTGTATTCACCACACTATAAGACGCACCATAGGTTTAGACAAAAGAAAAATAGAAAAAAAAGCTTATTAAAAAAATACTTATTAAAGCTTCTCTGGTGATTTAAAGGGTAACGGTCATATATATATTTTTTTATGTAATTGGATTGGTCTGACCAAGTTTACCTTAGTTCCCTAGTTAATACTTTTGTATAGGTATTGAATTACCTAGTGATTACAGCATGTTCTTTCCTCCCCCAGGCATTTCAGTGGTGCGGCTAAAACAGCGTTGCTAGGTGTCCTCCGTCTCCTATCTTCTATATACAGAAGACGGAGGACGTAGTAGTGGGCAGTCCCGTCGGACCGCGATAGTGACGATATTCGCAATAAAATTTCGCGATTAGAATATTCGCGATCAACACTACTCAGGAGGAAGAGGGCGTGTTTAAGTCTGGAGAAAGCCGATTGGTTGGGGTGAGGCTGCGCGTTCCCGATATGAGCTGAATGAATTCTGGGTAGTTAGGGAGGGAGGTCTTAGCCTTGAGAAGATAGTCAGAAAGAAGTCTTGTGAGGAGCGGTTGCTATGGACGGAATCTTATTAAACAAGTGGTGTGTGAACACAATAATTAGTGATTATGGATTATCACCACAGTAGCAACAACATATATGAAAATTAAATTTTGAGTGAAAATATGACAGTTATCCAATGATACCACATGTGTATTTATTTTTTATTTTTTTTCATACTGAAAAAAATAATAAAAATAAGAAGAGGAGGAATTGGCCAACCTTCTTGCAGCCAGTGGTACGTGGGCTACTGTACAGGCCTCCACATCCAGGCTTGCGAGAAGGCTTTCCTCATCAGCATAAATCCCATCTAGTTTTCTAAGGACGTCTATTGAATCACAGACATATTAGTTACATTAGGGTTTAGAATTTACATTGACCCTGGCATTCTGTAGGATAACTGACCAGTCTAAAGGGTATATATGGCACATTTATTGCAATCAGTGCAACTACATAGCTGCTAGGGATAGACCTTGCACCACATAACAGATTTGTAGCTGCCTGATAAAGACTGGGCTTTGCAGCTATACCCTAAGTGAGGTTGTCTGCCTTTTGTATTATCAAGGACCCTGTCCTACATTATAATGTACAGTAGGTATTGAAATAAAGTATTTATTATCTCTTTAGAGGGTGATTTCTGTTATCCTACCACCTGCAGGCCAAAATATGAACTGCAGCCCTAATACGCTGGGTCTCAGCGGAGAGACTCAGCATATTAGATCTAGGAACGGCTTCCAAGATAGCTACACAGGGGAGCCAGTCTTTTTGCTATTTAGATGCCGTGGTTGCGATTTACCACGGCATCTAAAGTGTTAAATGCCTGCAATCAGTATTATTGCTGGTAGCAGACATTAGCTGCTGGCCTCTGCTGTTTGAAACAGCAGAGACCCGCAGGCTATGGCGGCCTCTGCACGCACCATGCCCTGGCATCTATGGTGCCCGCTCAGCCTCTGAGAGGCACCATCTTTAAACAGTACTTTCACACAATTCCATTTAATTTAATACAGACTAGTACATTTCTAAATCACTTAATTTAAAAAAAAGCTTTAAAACCATGACCGCTAGGGGTCTCACTTCCACCTAAGTTGCAGTCCACTGCCTGTTGTCAGCAAGATCCCTAGTAACACAGACACAGGAGAGGACAGGGAGGAAGTGGGGGCGTGTCAGATCTACTACACAGCTGCTGAATTCACAGGAGCCTCCTGGTTTTCTGTAAGTGGGATTTCCCCCTCCTTATCTGTTCTGTGAGCTCCAGAGCTGAAAACAAACATATTGGAAAGAATGTCGTCACAGCAGTACAGTGACGCAGATTCCATAGAAAAGAAACCCCCCCCTGCTTCTGAGAGAAGAGCATCTAGCTATGCAGCTGAAGAGGGAAAAAATTAGGCTGAAAGGGACAATAAGTAAGCCCAAAAAAGAACTATTCCTTTACAGTTAGTACAAAGAAGCACACCTATTATGCAAAATTCACACTCAAGTTTGGGTCAGACTTTTAATCCCAAGCAGGATTTCTTTTTTTGTACAGTCCTTACAAAACATTGCGCTGTGAAAAAAATGGCAAATGGCATGGAAATTGTCTCAGCAGCGAAATATTTAAAGGGGTTTTCCAGGCGTTTAATACTGATGACCTACCCTCTGCTAGAGTTTTCATCAATATCAGATCGGCACAGGTCTGAAGACAGCCCCTTTATAAAGTCTTGACTATAAAATGACATTCACTGCAACTCCTCTGTAGAAGTTGTTGCCTTTTTATGGTATGTTTACTTGGCATCTTTCGTGCCAAAATTCACGTAAAAAAAAAAAAAACTGAAAAGATTAAAATCTGTGTTGCGTAAAAGAAAATAATATGCCAGCGGCCACATGCGGTATACCCCTTTTGAATGGGACTAAATCTCTATAATGTATAAATGCAAATCCAGAGCTGAAAACCATGGGTAAACATCATATTTCAGCTGCGGATTTCACAGCAAATAAATGTTGGATTTTCCAGACTTTCGCAGACACCCTACAGGGGTCACTTCAACAATACAGAAATCTGCTTTTTCATCCAACTTCTTGTGAATTATGTGGTAATAGATCACAGATGTCAGCGAGACTTTGTGTAATCTAGTTTGTGTATACAACTTTCCTTCTTCATAAACCGTATTTGTGCACATAACACGTTCTCAGAAATACTTGCTCTCGTACTCACGTCTTTCGGTAAGTGTGACCTCACACATCTCCTTCAATCGAACAATGAGTAGCTGATCTGCCATGACCAGGACGTTACAAATGAATTCCACATTTGCAGACTCTGAGGGGAAGAAAAAGGTTTTAAACATGGAATTGAATGGCTCAGAAGACAGCACCACTTTGGAAGTGAGATCATGGTTTATTTCGCGATTGATGTTCACTTTGCACATGGAAAACACCAACATTTTGAGTCAATATTCATGATAAATAAGTCATGATCTTGGCCAACACGACTTACAGCCGGGCCACGTTTAGCCCTGGCAAAGCCGACGTTACTGAATATTACAAATAAAGAAATATGAGAAGATCTGGAAATTTGACCCCATGCCATTATCACAGACAGAACAAATAACATGGTCTTCATCAGCACATAAACATAACTCACACTTTGGTTGGGTTTAAATGAAGTGTTTTTCCAACCATTAGAAGCTATTATTATTGCACAATAACATATGACATGCTGGCAGATCTGAATCACAATCTTTCTCATAGACAAAGGAAGGACAATGTTGACCAAAGTACATCGGAGGTCCAGTGACAAGCAGAAGTCTCCATGCACCTTGTGCCCTCTATGAGACACTGGCCACTTTATGACCGCCTCGTTTGACCCTTCATCTGAAATATCTGGGACACGAAACACTCAGCAGATCTAAACCACCTACCTTTTACAGCTGGGGCCTCATCTGTGTAGATATAATCAAGAATAACTTTTAAAACTTCAGAATGAACAGGCATTTGTAAAGCGGAACAGCAGCTTGCCTGCAGGAAAGAGAGAATATCAGTCATCCAGGTGTCGATTTTCCTTTCCTCTTTCTCCCTGCATCGCATCTACTACGCATGTTCCAGCTCCAAAACCCACACTGTAACCCCATAGAGTACCTCAGGTGACATATGTCCAGACAAGCAACTCTACACCTGTAAAGTTGCATAAATCTGCTATTGCCCAAAAAAAAAAAAAAAAATTATAATAATTTAAAAAAGATGTACCACGTGGAATACATTTGTACTGACTAATATGCTGCACAATCCAAATACTAGCCAAACATGTGCTAGCGGTCACGGTGCTCTATGTTAAGTCATCACTTCAGGATAATAGGCAATAACCAGCAGTGACCACCGGAGCAGCAGGGGATTTAACAGGTAAGCAATGCTTGTCCTTTTACTGTAGGATATTTTATTGCAGTTTATAATGGAGCTATTTAACCTCTTAAGGGCACTTTTACACTTGCGTGTGGATCCGGCGGGCAGTTCCGTCCTGCCGGATCCGGCATACCGCATGACAACTAAAAGCATTTGTAGACGGATCAGTCTACAAATGCATTGCAAGTGCAGATCCGTCTCTCCGTTTGCCACGCGGATAGACGGATCCGTCGTGCATTTTTTTCACAGTTTTAAAGGTCTGCGCATGCGCAGACCGGAAGGACGGATCCGTCCTATTTAATGTAAGTCAATGGGACTTAATGCCGGATCCGGCATTCCGTCATGTGTTCCGGCATTTCAGGACGGAGAACAAACTGCAGCATGCTGCGGTTTTGTCAACGTTCACATACTGAACTGAAGACATCCTGATGCATACGGATTTCTCTCTATTCAGAATGCATGGGGATAATCCTGATCAGTAGTTTTCCGGCATAGAGCCCCGAGGCTGGAACTCTAGGACGGAAAGAAAAACGCTAGTGTAAAAGTACCCCTACAGTCATGTTAAAATTGGAAATACCCTACCAAAAATGTCACTTTTTTTATTGTAGATTTTTAATGTGTGTCTGAAGTAAATCTTGTTGGCGCACAACTCAAGGGGCACTATTGCATTTTTAACCCCTTAGTGACAATTAATTTTAGCCTTAAGGACAAATAGTATTTTCCCTCTTTGTGTTCCAGCAGTCATAACTTTTTAATTTTTTATTTTTTTATTTTATTTTGCTGGATTAGTTGTGGGTTTTTAGGAACCATTTCGGGGTACATATAGTGTAGTAAATAACATTTATTTATTTTATTTTTAGAGAAAAAGATGAAAAAAACTGCACGTTTTACATTTTTTTTTTGTAATTTATTTGTGGCATTCACTGTGTGGCAAAAATAACGAGATTTTGTGAAACTCACCTGTAAAATCTGTTTCTCGCTTGATTCATTGGGGGACACAGGACCATGGGTATAGCTGCTGCTGCCACTAGGAGGCGACACTAGGCTGAAAACTGTTAGCTCCTCCTCTGCCAGCTATACCCCCTCCGGCCAGGAGAGAGCTCTTAGTTTGTGCACAAGCAGTAGGAGAAGCAGAACAAAAACAAAATACAAACAACCGCACACGGTCAACGGACCAGAACGGAAAGAGGCCCCAGAACCTGGTGCACCACCTGCTGTACTTAGAACACGGGGCGGGTGCTGTGTCCCCCAATGAATCAAGCGAGAAACAGATTTTACAGGTGAGTTTCACAAAATCTCGTTTTCTCGCTCATATCATTGGGGGACACAGGACCATGGGACGTCCTAAAGCAGTCCCTGGGGAGGGAAATCAAACAATGTGAAGAAAACACAAGCATCTTGTGACAGGCATCACAACGCGGCCGGCAAGACCAGGCGGCCCAGAGCTGCGTCCGCAGAATCAAGAGTGTAAACCCGGTAAAACTTTGCAAAAGTGTGAAGTAACTACCAAGTCGAGGCTTTACACAACTGAGCCGCTGACGCTTGGTGAAAGTGAGCCCAGGAGGTAAAGTGGGCCGTAATCCCCGGGGGGAGGAGCCTTGTTCCGGACGCTGTAACATTCCAAAATAGCAGAACGGATCCACCGCGCGACTGACACCTTCAAGGCTGCCAACCCCTTCCGAGAACCCTCCGGAATGACGAACAAAGCGTCCGTACGCCGAAATGAGGCCCACGGCAGAGCCGCAGAGCCCACACCACATCCAAACGGTGCAACAACACCCCCCTCGGGTGGGAGGGCCGAGAACAAAAGGAAGGCATAAAGTCCTCATTGACGTGGAAAGCTGAAACGACCTTAGGCAAAAAGGCAGGAATCGGGCGAAGCACCACCTTATCCTGATGAAAAATCAAGAAAGGTTCCCGGCACGACAGGGCCACCAGCTCGGACACACGCCTAATAGACGTGATGGCCAAGAAGGCTACCTTCCATGACAACAAGCGAAGGGAAACCTCTCCCAGGGGTTCAAAGGGTGAATTCTGGAGAAACCAGGGTGAGGTCCCACGGATGCAAGGGGGGTAAGGCGGACCAGAGTGCGCGACGCCTTGAAGAAAAAAAGTCTTTACCGGACCCATGCCCGCCAGGGAACGCTGGAAGAAAATGGAAAGGGCAGACACCTGACTCTTCAATGAGCTGGGCGCCATGCCGAGTACCAGGCCAGACTGAAGGAAGGCCAGGACCCCTGGCAGAGAGAAGGACCTGGGAGACAGGTCACGTTCCTCCCAGAACCGCAGGAAGGATCAACAAGTCCTATAGTAGATTCTGGTCGAGGTGGGCTTCCTGGCCCGAATCAGCGTCCAAATGACCACATCGGAGAAGCCCCACCGCTTCAAGAGGAAGGTTTCAAGAGCCACGCCATCAAACGTAGAGTATCTAAACTCTGGCGAAAGACGGGCCCTTGAGACAGAAGGTCAGGTCTAAGCGGTAGCGGGTACGGAACGTCCCCTAAAAGGAGGACTAGATCCGAGTACCACGCTCTGCGCAGCTCTGGAGCTATCAAGAGGGCCAGAATGCCCTCCCACTTGATCCTGCGGAGGATCCGGAGCAGGAGGGACAACAGCGGGAAGGCATAGAGAAACGCGAAGCCGTGCCATGGCGCCACCAGAGAGTCTACCCCGCACGCTGCGGGATCCCTTACACGGACGAAGTAGAGCGGAAGCTTGCGATTGAGGTTGAAGGCCATCAGATCCACATCCGGCGACAGAGGTCGAACACCTCCGGATGGAGAGACCACTCCCCCGGATCCATCGTCGTCCGGCTAAGGAAGTCTGCTGCCCAGTTGGCAAACCCTGGAATGTGAACCACTGAGAGTTCAGGACCGTGGGCTTCCGCCCACCTGAGGATCTTTGCAGTTTCTGACATGACAACCGAGCTGCGGGTCCCCCCCTGATGGTTGATATATGCCACAGCCGTGGCATTGTCCGACTGCACCCGGACCAGAAATCCACGCAAAACAGGAGTCCAATGGCGGAGGGAGAGGTAGATCGCCCGAAGCTCCAGGACATTGATAGACAGTCTGGACTCCGATGGAGACCAGACTTCCTGCACTGTCCGGGTGTCCAGGACCCCCACCAACCTTGGAGACTGGCGTCGGTCGTAATGACCGTCCACCTGACCGGGAGAAGGAACTCCCCTTCTCCGGGTGCGATGGATAGAGCCACCAACGGATGGCTGACCGAACTTGTGGAGAAAGGCAAAACCTTCGGTCCAACGACTCCCGGGAATTGTCCCAGGAGGACAGAATGGCTCGCTGAAAGGGCCTGGTGTGGAACTGGGCGAACGGCGCCGCCTCGAAGGAGGCCACCATCAAACCCAACCCCCTCATGCATGCTCGAATCGAGACCGAGCGATGCTGAAGCAAGCGGAGAACCGAGCTGCGAATATCCCTTATCTTGTCCAGAAGGCGGTGTACCAGGGTGGCTTCAGAGTCCAGAGTCATCCCGAGGAATCGAATATAGGTGGTCGGAATCAGAGAAGACTTCTTCCAGTTGACTATCCACCCGAAACGGGCGAGAGAATCCAACGCGATGCGAAGACCCTTGCCGCACTGCCGGGCAGACGGCGCCTTGATCAGAATGTCGTCCAGGTATGGGAGTAAGGTAATGCCCCTGGAGCGCAGAAGGCCCATGAGCGGGGCGAGCACCTTGGTAAACACCCGTGGAGCAGTCGCCAAACCAAATGAATGGGCGAGGAACTGAAAAATGACAAGAGTTGATCGCGAAACGTAGGAACCGCTGGTGGGCGACCTCGATCGGAACGTGTAGGTAAGCGTCCTGTATATTCACGGAAGCCAGCTATTCCCCTTGCGTCAAGGAAGCTATGACGCAGCGGAGGGACTCCATCCGGAAATGGCGTACCCGAAGATACCGATTCACCATCTTGAGGTCTAACAAAGGCCTTTCTTGCCTTGGGAGGTTGGGAAGGGAAGAAACTGTTTGGGGGAAGCGACTTGAACTCCAGTTTGTAGCCCGAGGTAACCACCTCGAGTGCCCAGGTGTCCGTGATGTGGACCCGCCAAACCTCCTGAAAATGAAGCAGCCGACCCCCCCACCCAGACAGGTGGGGGTGCACCTTCATGCTGGGGATTGCTTCCCAGAGGAAGACCGCTGTGGCTGAACTCGAGGACGCCAGATGGGTTGGGGCTTGAAGAACGGCTTCCGCCGCTGGTCCTGGGCGGGCTTCCTCGGAACCGGCGAAAGGAGTAAGATGGGGCCGCAGAGGGGCGAGGACGAGAAGTGCGCTTGGACTTAGGCTGCGGGAGGTGGGTGCTTTTTCCGCCCATGGCTTCCGAGATGATTTCTTCCAGCTTAGGCCCAAAGAGACAAGAACCCGCAAAGGGAAGGGATAGAAGAGACCGTTTTGATGAAGAGTCCGCCTGCCAGGCATTAAGCCAAAGTTCCCAGCGAATGGAGACAGCAAAAGCGGAGGAGCGCGCAGCCATGGAACCACCGTTGAGGGCCGCCTCGCAAAGATATTTCCCTGCATCAGAGATCTGGACCGCCAGGGCTTGAAGTACCACCCTGGAAAGGTCAGAGTCTAGGTCTTGGTGCAAGCGCAAGACCCATTCGGAGACCGCCTTAGCCACCCACGCCGAGGCAAAAATGGGGCGAAGGGCCAAACCATTGGCCGTAAAGATAGATTTAGCGAGGGATTCAACCCGCCTATCCACTGGGTCCTGCAAGGAGGAACCATCTGCTACTGGAATGGTAGTGTACTTAGCCAAGCGAGCCACAGGTGGGTCTACTTTTGGCGTGGAAGACCTTTTACTCACAGAACAGGGGGAAACGGATAGAGAAGATCTAACCGCTTCGGAACTAGAAAGTGCGAGCCCGGCTGTTCCCAAGCTTTGGTCGTCAGTAGAGAAAAGTCGTCGTGGACCGGAAATGACTTTGGGGCCTAATTGGTTCGCAGGAAGGATACCCTTTGGTGAGAGGAGGAGCTCTCATCCTGCAGTTGGAAAATGTCCCGGACCACCAACACTAGACTATCCACCAATGCCGCCATCTGGGAAGAACGGTCCGGATCGAGGTCTGGATCCGATTCCACGATGTCCCCATCTGATGATGGATCCCCCCTCCGCGAGGACGCTTTGGGCAGCGAACCAGGGGGAGGAGGGGATGGCGACGCGTCCGAGGAGGAGATATGACCGTGCCTGGGACGTTTGCCGGGGGTTCTGCCCCTAGATTGGGTGCCCTGAGAGCCCGCCGGCTGCGCAGGGGACGATGTCTCAACCAAGCGACCCATCAAGGAAAGGGTGGATTGGGAGATCTTTGAGAGGTCCGCTACCGCCTGGGATAGGGACCATGCCCATTCAGGCTCCACTCTACCCGGGGAAATGGGCGTGTCAGAGGGCTGTGCCTGTGTCTGCAGACTCTTGGCTGGCTGGCAGGATGAACACAGGGGGCCTGTCCACGAGAAAACTTTACCCTACATGCAGTACATGCATAGTGGGTCACCCTACATGGGACTTGGGGTTCAGGGTCCTCTGGGACCGACATGAGTCGTGTGCAGTGGTCGGAGGGAGAGCTGGAGCTGGAGCAGGGAGAGATGTCCCTACCAGAGTGGCGCAGATCCTAAGCCTGTGTCCCACAGCTGCATGCGGCGTTAAAAACAAATCAAGGATCATCCGACAGTGGGAAACTAAGCCACGCCCCCATCGGCGACTGCCGCATCAGGCCACGCCCCCGTCGGTGGCAATGATATGCCACGCCCCCACCGACGGCGGTCTCAATGGGCCACGCCCCCATTGACGACTGCCTCGATAGGCCACGCCCCCGTCAGCGCCGTCCGTGATATGCCACGCCCCCTCGGTTGGGGAAAGCCCGCGAAATTGAGGAAGCCGGGGCTAACGTGGAGGGAAGCATAACAGTGAGGGGAACTCAGGGCCAAAGCGGAGGGTGGAAGAGAGAGAGAGAGAGAGGGAGGGACAAGTAGAGGCGCTGGAATGACTCTGCTCCTGCACAGCCATTAACCCTAACAGTGCCATCTCCAGCTCCAGACATACAAACACAGAGACATACTTACCTGTCTTCATCTGTGGTTTTCACCCTTCTAACAGACCAGCAGGGCCACCTCTTCAGTCCCTGGCACAAGTGACAGGGACTGGAGTGAAGGGCAGGAAATGGTGGCCCTATGGCTGGGGGGGAGCAGGAGAGACAAGCTGACCTGGTCCACTTTTTCTTCTTGTGGGAGGCAGAGCGGTGGAATAGCCATCACCGGTCAGCCTCCCGGGGATGCAGAGCCCCACTGCGGCTCTGGACCCCCATGTCCTGAAAAGAAAGAGAAAAAAAAAAGAACATAACAGCCACCCTGCAAGCAGGGGGTCTGCCTCCTACGACACTAAGCTAAAAACTGAGAGCTCTCTCCTGGCCGGAGGGGGTATAGCTGGCAGAGGAGGAGCTAACAGTTTTCAGCCTAGTGTCGCCTCCTAGTGGCAGCAGCAGCTATACCCATGGTCCTGTGTCCCCCAATGATATGAGCGAGAAAACCTCATTTTATTATGTGGGTCACATTTCTATGTTTACTATTTGTTCTCTCCTCCTGTCAGCTCTGCAGCTGCTCCCTCATTCTTCTCCAGACTAACAGGGAGGGGGCGGCTAATTTAGATGCTCATATCTCTGGTTTGGTACCAGCTAGAGATATGGGCTTTGTATTGTTTGAAAGTCGGCATCCCAAGCTTTCAAACAACACCAGGCAGCAATATCTTCAGTATATGGGAAGATATCACTGTGAGAAATCGGGAAACCGTGAATACAGTTGAAAGTAAAAGCAGGTTTTACCTGTGATTATTCCCGACTAGATTTCTAACAGTGACGTCTCTTGTTTAGCGTGGACTTTAGCTGTCATTTTGGTCTTGTATGAAAGCCTGGAATGCCAAATGCTTTCAAACAAGACCAGTTCCATGATTCTGGCTGGTACCATTCAGGAGATAGCAGCAGCTAAAGCCTCCACGTCTGCCTGAGCTCCAGACTTTATCTGAAAGTCTATGTGAATTTTGAAAAGCAGGACAGCCATGCATTTGTTAAAAAACACCATGTTGAAGGAATGCCTTTTTTGTCAATGCAATTCAAATACTTCTGAAGAGAAAACGCCACTACAAAATAATGGCATAAAATAGCACACAGGACATGCAAAAAAAAACAAACACATGGTTGTTTTTTTTGGCGACAAAAATAAATAAAACAAATGCCAAACCAGATTCATGTTTTTAGGAGCTCTAGGGATGTAGAATTTAAAGCTATACCCATATTATCTACAGAGCGCAAGAAAAAGCCTGGAGGGCCAATGGCAAATCCCACAAGATGATGGAGATCCTCCACTGCCGTCCAATGCATGCATGAGGGGCTAAAGGAAATTCCCTTTAAGACAGGGCTACGGCACACATCTTCCAAATTTGTCTTACCTCAATCCAAGAGCTGCTAAGCATGCTGTGAAAATATTCTACAATATAAAGAACAAACAAAATTGTGAATTTGGAAAACTAAGCTAAATTTTTTTTTAAAAATCTGAATGGAAAAAACACATACCAAGTCTCGCACATAAGACACATTTATGGCAGGGGAATTCTTTCCCATCTTCAGATCTGATAGTTACATCACAAAGAGAAGTGCTTAAAAGAAAAGAAATGAAACAGTATGACATACCGGACTACGTTTTCTATTCTGGCTGCAGCAGAATTTTGGCGTAATTCAGTAAAAAAGAAATTGTCCTTTTGAAGAATGCATCTCATGCTGTAGTGCTCTTGTAGACTGCAGCAGGTTTTTTTTTATCCAAACTTGCTCTGTATTTTGCTGAATTAAATTCACGTTCCGTAAGGCCGATCCTCAGGTCATCAATATAAGATCGTCGGGGGTCTGACTTCTGGTACCCCCGCTGATCAGCTGTATGAAGAGCCCATGCTGCTCCATGAGTATTTAGGCCTCTCCCTAGGCCATGTGACATCACGTTCATCGATCACATGGCCTAGGCACAGCTCAGCCCGATTCAAGTGAATGGGACTGGGGTACCAAGCACAGCCACTGGATGGTGCTGTGCTTGGTAAGCTGTGAGTGAGTGCTGCAGCTTACTCAAACATCTGATCGGCAGAGAGTGCTGGGTGTCAAATCCCCACCGATCTCATGTCCATGACCTTTCCTGAGGATAGTTAATCAATATTTAAATCCCAGAAAACCTATTTTTAAATGGAGCATACTTGACTATTATCTCTGTCTAGCCTTCTTCACACTTGTGTCTTAAACGATATGCCTACAGTGAGTTATTCTATGGTTTGCCGTCTGTGATATTAAAGGCTATGTACACCTATGAGGACAATTTTTTTTTCTATTGCATTGTACTACTTTTGAGCTAAAAATAATTTTTTAACCCCTTTTTTTACAGGGCTGAGATGTTCTAATAGAGGGGTCTGAATTTTCTCTCTGCTCTGTCAGCTAATCTGACAGACTCCTTATCTCTGCTCTCTGAGATTATAAACACTGTCTATAGCTCAGTTCTTAAATGTTTATGAACTATATGAACAAAGTGAAAGTAAAAAGTACGATTCACACAGCTAGAAAAACAGTTAACCCTTTGTGACGGAATAGCTCAATGTTTTTTAATAGGAAAATTTGCCTCTGAAGGTGTACATAGCCTTTAAGAGGAGACTGGCTAATTGAAGCATCATTACAAAATATTTTTTTTCCCTATAAAGAGAACCAATAATATTGTCCATGCCATTGTGAAAGCTGTTGTGTCTGCTTTGCTGCTGAAAAAATATAATTGCATTTATCAAGATTTTTCATTCATCATGAATAGTGCATCAGATGAATAAAAAGCAATGGTACCACTAATTTCGGCCACGCCATATGATATCGTGGTACATACCATTTATTCAGGTTGATCCTTGTCCCGTTTCCAGTCTTCTTGTGAACAACATTAATAGTTCCATTTTCATATCTGACTCCATCCAGTCTTCAACACAAAGAAACATAAAAATACAGTTAAAAGGGGAAAGCCAGAACGAAAACCATATTAGCTACCATCTCTGATGGTTATAGAAAACTCAGACCTCTGTCTTAATATGTTAAATAACTGGCAGGTAGTCTTCACGTGAAATGATCTCAAAAGGAGAAAAAAAAATAAAAATAAAAAATCAACCTGGTCTTGCCCAGCAGGGCAGCTGAACATCTTATCAGCTGTATTCAGTATACAGCTAAGATCTTCAGCTGCATGTCTGTAGGAATGGAGTTCATGAGGAGACATGAAGTACAGAGAAGACAGACAGCACAGACTGTGGTAATGGAGACTGTAATGGGGCTGCTCATTACCACATCCCCACCTCCTCTCTGTACTTCATGTCTCCTCCTGAACTCCTTTCCTACAGAGATTCAGCTGAAAATCTTATCATCTGTATTTCAGGATCATAATCCCCAACAAAAAGAGCAGATAGGAGGATGAGGCAGCTCTTTACCTCAGCGTTGTGAAATAACTTGTCCTCCTGTGTTACTAGGACAGGTTTTGTGTATACTAATAGGACAGCAGCCATTTTATTTCTCCTAATGATTACTCCCCAGTAGGGTGTTTCATTTTGTAATGGAAAGAAATAAAATGTAAAATTTTTGCAGACTTTGCTTACACCCCGAGTCTCAGCGATTTTTCAATGTTAATTACTTTTTTGGGGAAAACTAGAAATCACAAACTTAAAATAATATTAAAACTAGACACTAAGGTTAATAGGTTGTATGATAGGCAAAACATGTGTTATATTAATCAACTTTGAACGATGCAATCCCTTCTTTTGTTAGCTTGGTGACGACTTTTCTGTGATGCTCGACTATCCTCAACTGTTTTTGTTTTTCGTCCCTGAACGATTCGTTAAACTTTTTTATCAGAACAATTATTCTTTCTGCGGTATCATTGACCGCCTTAAGAGCGTTCACATGGCTTCTTAGAGAATCACTGCCGCATTCTGTCACGTCGTGGATCGCAAACAATTCAAAGAACGTCTTTGTTTTATTAGTAACAAAATGGCTCAGGCCTTTTCCTTCAAAAACTTGGTTTTTACCCTCTAATTGTTTCATTTTCTTTTTCTTTGCAGGTTTGGTTTCTAAATTTTTAGTCATATTTTCCTTAACAGCCTGAGAAATACGTTTATCCCAAAAAGCCAATCCTACATTTGTTTCTGACAGACACTAAAGGTGTCTCTTAGCAGCTGTGAGAATACTTTTTTGACGTCTGCATCTAGGTAAGTAACCAGAAGCTGTAGCATATCCAAATCATTCTTTGGAGCCCATCGACTTACAATTGCCTCGTGCCATAAGTGAACATATATGAGGCTGACAAAATGTGTGTGCAGCCCGTTTCATTCCTTTAAATTCTCGTTGAGGAATATTCAACTGTTTAGTGAAGAGGACAATTTTAAGTGCTTATATTGCCTTTGCCATCCACCTTGCTTGATGCAGAGCCCCTGGGATCCTGAAACTGAAGTCGTTTTTAGACCAACCTCCTAGGTACAGGAGTGAGAGTTGTAATGAAAGTGATTAATGGGTGCAACCCCTAAATATTATCCAATCTTCTTGAAATTTGGCATATATATCTTTTACATCACTGAGACTCGGGGCGTAAGCAAAGTCATATGAAAATCACATCTTTGAAAAAATAAAAACCCCTACTCCCCAGACAAAATAAGCCATTATAACTAATGAAAGATATTTGAAAACATATTTATAATAAAGTAATATTTAAGTATTTTAATTTTCTTAATTCCCGGAGAACCCCTTTAATGCTGTATTTAAACCATTGGGGGGGTGGGGGAGAAGCCTTATGGCTTTTAGGCGGTCACTAAATGTCAGCAACTCATGTTTGTTTCACTTGGGATTAGTAGTGTTAGGACTAGTTCACACTTGCGGTAAAGATATTCGGCAGGCAACAGCCTGACTGATCTCTCTGCATTCTGGCATTACCGAAAGCAACCGCATCGCTATCTGACCCCATTCACTACAACCCAACAAATACGCTTAGAAGCGGCAGGAAAAATACCACAGCGTGCAGCAGTTTTCGTCTGTCCGCTTCTCAGTATGTTTGCCAGGTTGCGGCTGGATATACGCCAGTCTCCATAGTAGTGAATAGGGCCAGCGGGTGTCACGCCGCTACTCCTCTGCCGGAACAGCCTGCCAGAGACATAAATACAAGTGTGAAAACCACTGATGGTCATTTGAATGAGGCCTAAGGTTCTAATGATAGTGGCGGTCACACAAATTTTGTACACTGTGAAAGACATCTATCGAAACTGATGCTAAGGAAAACTGGGTTAGTTGCCCATAGCAATCAATCAGATTCCACCTTTCGTTTTTCACAGCTCCTTTGGAAAATAAAAGGTGGAATCTGATTGCTTGCTATGGGTAACCAAACTAGTTTTCCTTTACACCCATTTTGATAAATTGCCGCTTGTATTTAGAAATTGTAAAAAGAGAACTTGAACATACCTCGAACTCAGACTACTCAGACCAAATTTCTTGGCCAGGTTTTGCAGCATTTTTACAGGGCTATTTTCTTCGCTCACACATTTACTTTTCTTGGATGGCTTAATCTTGCCTTTTTTCTTTTCATTGTCTGCACAGATCTGGTTGTTCCTGTAGACCTCATAGGCAGATTTACCTTTAACATCTTCATGAAAACTTATCTTCTGAAAATGTGAGATGATGGTGTCTTGATTTTCATCTAATTTTTCTTTTTGAACGCATCTTGGCTTGTGACCATGGACTAACATATCACACGTGTCGGTGTAGACAAATTGCAAGATGTAGGAGAACAGAACGGGAGATACTTTTTCAATGACAAAGAGGTCACATCCTGACGAATCCTCCCCATTTTGGTAAATGTCTGGAAGGACAGCTTGGTTGCTGCCGGCAGATAAAAACAGCTTTCTGAAGAAGTCACAGTTCATGGCCAGAATGCACCTATGTGCTGGGAAAGCCTGGGAACCTAGTAAAAACGTCACATCATGGATGGAGTCCATCTCATCTACTTCCTTCAGTAGTTTCCTAAAATCTTCGTCAAAAATGGATGCAGACACAACTGGGATTTCAAAAAGGCTATCAGGCAAACAAAAAAAAAAAACACAGAGTTATGATTAAAGGTACTTTCCAGTATTTATCCCCATTGTGACGCTACCATGATGTGTTATTCATCCCGCCAATGCAGAAGGCAAACCCCACCATTCTTGGCTCCCATGCACCCATGTATTGGGTATGATGCAATTCTGACCACGTGGATGAAATCTGAGTAGTGTAAGAGGTGGAACAGGACAAACGCCTGGGCTTTGGACTGGTTTGACGTCATGCGTAACCAGATAAGCCCCTCTCTGGTCCTTATGAATACTTCCAATCTTGTAGACAACACCACGCATGTCCAGAGCAAAGCAAAATAAATATGTATTCATCACAAAAAAAACAGTACTGCAACATTTCAACCCACAAACAAAGCTGGGCCCAACTGTTGAACAGTGGTAAATATTTCTTTCTATTTGCACTGGGCACGTGTGCACTGGGCGGGACATAGCGTGTCCCCAAAGGAATGAATGGGTCCGCAATTCCGTTCTGCAGAATGCGGAACAGAATTGAGGACGTGTGAATGGGGCCTAAGTCTTAAATGTGCAGAAAACAGCTAATTTATTCACATGCAAGGTGTGAAAGTCTTACACCTCTTAGGCCAGCACTAAGCGCAATATTTTGCACCAGTATTTGTAAGCCACAATCAGACGCAGGTCCAAAAACACAGAAGAGGCACAAATCTTCCCAGTACACTTTCTCTGTAGGTACCACTTCTGGTTTTGGCTTATAAATACTGCCGCAATATACTAACCATGAAACTGCCATGTGGCCTTACTGACATGTATGTGACATCAGGAGCTGTGGTGTTCACGCTACACAAAAGGGCCTTACAACACAAAGCCTGAACTCCGCATCTATGTACCAGAGGAACACTATTATATTCTAGAATAGTGCACAGTGTAAAAAATGATAGTTTCACGAGAGGGCTAATGAAAAAATATATAAAAAGCCGAGAAGAAAAAAAACACAAGAAATCTGTACAGAGAAGTAGTCAGATTCTAGCAGCAAAATAATTCCAACAGGATTCCTGTGGAGAAGGTATTTTGTCCGCTTACTACACACTTTCCTTGAAGTTACAATGGTAGAAAGTTCACATATTTTGGATGGGAGTTGGATTTTAAACATATCAGACAAAATTCACATCAAGCCTTTGACAAAAAGTTACCTGGTTTTGGGGTCTGACTGCAATACTGCAAAGTTACATCCGTTGGGATCTGTTGCGACACTAACCGCTCTGTGGACGAAAGATAGCTTCTGCAGACAAATCCTTTCATACATACCATGGGTATCAGAGTGCAAAGAATCAGGCACTGAGTGTTCTGAGGAGAGAGAGAGAAAGTATTCACAATCAAATCATTGGAATTGCATTAGAAGGGGAAACTTACACAACCAGTAGTCACCATCACAGCTCGAGTGGGCATCCGAAAATTCATCCCCTATACACAGGATTACTGGTGTAAGAGCACTAGGACCCCCACCACAAGCACTAAAGTGCCCTATTTCTCCCTCAGGCCTCATGCACACGAACGTATTTTCTTTCCGTGTCCGTTCCGTTTATTTTTGCGGACCATATGCGGAACCATTCACTTCAATGGGTCCGCAAAAAAATGGAAGGTACTCCGTGTACATTCCGTTTCCGTATGTCCATTTTTCCGTTCCGCAAAAAGTAGAGCATGTCCTATTTTTTTCTAGTTAGTGGACAAGGATAGGCATTATTACAATGGATCCTCAAAAAATACGGAATGTAATCTGTTTTTCTGCGGATCTGCAATTTGCGGACCGCAAAACACATACGGTCCTTTGCATGAGGCCTCATGGTGAGAAAGTGTTTGCATGGAGCAGAGGTCAAGAGAGGCACGCAGGGGATGCCCTTTACGGGACTTTCCAAGACTTAAAGGGAACCTGTCACCAGGATTTTGGGTATAGAGCTGAGGACATGGGCTGCTAGATGGCCACTAGCACATCCGCATTATCCAGTCCCCATAGCTCTGGTTGCTTTCATTGTGTAAAAAAACTGATTTGATATATATGCAAATGAACGTGAGATAAGTCCTGTCCATGACTCATCTCAGGGACAGGACTCATCTCAGGTTCATTTGCATATGTATCAAATCAGTTTTTTTACACAATAAAAGCACACAGAGCTATGGGGACTGGATAATGCGGATGTGCTAGTGGCCATCTAGCAGCCCATGTCCTCAGCTCTATACCCAAAATCCTGGTGACAGGTTCCCTTTAAAGGGGTTATCCGGGAAAATATATTTATGACTTATTCAGGTCATCAGTTTTACATCTGAGGGGGTACGACACCTGAGACCCCCGCCGATCAGCTGCTAGGAGAGGCCTTGAGCGCTGCAGCCTCTTCCTAGGTCAGTGACATCACCGTACCTCGGTCACATGGCCTAGTTGCAGCTCAGTCCCATTCAAGTCAATGGGGCTGAGCTGCAATACCAAGCACAGCCGCTAGATGATGTATGGCGCTGTCCTTGGAAAGCTTCCGCAAAAAAATGTAGATTAGTACATCCAAAGTAACAGGTGCACATCCATAAAACTAGCATGCAGACAGCATACAAAAACGTATGGAAGCACACCATTACACATGTAAACAACAGAACTAAGGATTAGTGATTATTCTGGATTAAAGTGGCACAATACCTACTATACATAAAAAATGGAAGCTCCTTGCGCACATTTTTGATCAAACGTGTGTCGCAGATGGGTACCTAACACTAACCGAAAGCTGCCGGGAGCCTGCATCACTCACCAGAGACCCGGTGAGCACAGTGGCTCCCTGAAACAGCTAATAATTGGGGATGCCAGGACTTGGACGCCCACTGATATGATAATGACAATCTATCCTGGGGATAACCTCTTTAAAGGAAAGTGGTCATCAAGCCCCATCAAGTACAACAATACAGGTAGAGAACACCTGCCACAGACTCCAGATTAGTAATTCATATGTCAAACCCTTAGGCCACATTCACATGAATGTAAAAGAAAAAAAAAATAGCCATGAAAAACGGATACTTATCCGTATTATTACGGATACGGATATCAGTAATAATGTCGCCAGAGTTGCCCCTAGTAGTAATAATATGCAGAATCTTTTTGGGCTTAAAAAAAAAAATTCTCATCTCATTCACTTGCACACGTGGAAATACTCACTCTTCACTGAAGACAGAAGGACCTAATGCTCCCAGAATGAAGGTGTCACCACAATGGGAGTGTCAGGTCCTTCAGCAACCTGTGAGAAGCAAGTGCCCTGGCAAGTACAAGTGGACAAGGTATTTTTATTATTTTTTTTAACCCCTGAAAGGCCATTTTTTCCACAAAGTCTGATATTGATGACCTATCTATTTTTAAGGTCAAAAGAACTCTTTAAATACTTTAGCTTAATGGGTCCATTCGAATTCTTGACAAGAAACATACTGATGAAGCAACCGAGGAAGGAAGGATTTTACAAGACCCAAGGGTATAAGCATAAGGGAATTCTATTGGAAATATCAACACGCTCTCAGAAATCAGTAGCAGGATGACAGACCTGCCGGAAAACTGAAAATTATACATTAATTGTCATCCTGCTTATCATAATCAGAATATCCAACTGGTATATAGATTAGATAGACAGACAGACATGCATAGCAAAACAAAATGAAAAAAATTACACTGATATGAAAGAGAATACCCTTTTTATCTGCAGAGATTTTCTTTTCAGGCGTCCACCTTCCACTAAATCCTTCACCATCATGAGTGATAAAAAGCATTTCATTCTTATTTAGGGCAAAATCCGACACAAACACTTGGCGTCCATACACCCAGCGGCACGGTTTCATAGAACTGTTGGTCGATTTCCAGCAAAAAACCTTTGAACACACCAATTTGTAATATAGTTAGTGCGGCATTAAGGTTATGTATAACCACAAAGACCTACGAAAGTAAATTCAGTACATCGCTTGGCTATCTCTGGTGCTCTCACAGAAATGAATGGAGCAGAGGTGCGATTTTACGACCAGTCGCTCCATCCATTTCAGGTGGACTCCACAGGGTATATACAGTAGAGGAGTTCCCCCTGCCTCCCTGCATTGCCTGTAGTGAACAGCATTCTGATGCACTCCCTGCTGAGCTATGCACGAGGCACAGCTCAGCAGGCAGGTTACTATGACTGTCCTGGGAACCTCCAGCAGGGCCCAATCGGAGCCCTACGATTTCACTGTGGGGCCATGATCGGATGGAACCGCATCCCTCTGTCTTACTTCACAGACGCTGTGATTTATTTTTTTAAAGCAGCATCTGAGAGGTTAAATGACGTGGTTTAGTACGATCGTCATTCCCCGTTGTATTATTCCGCAGCAGCCTGCTCCGTACAAGCTCTCCCACATTATCATATACATGTATGTGATAATGCATGAAAAGGTAAATGACCGCACACATTTTTGCGACTTATCCCACATGGTGGTTTAACGCCTTAACATTTATATTTACTGGGCTAGCAAAATAATTTCTGCAACTTTGTGATACATAGGTCTGTTCTACTGCCAGCAAATATTATGCACAGGTCCTATTGAAATTAACAGAACCAGTGAGTGAGTACCTGTCCCACCCTGAGTGCAGGTCAGATTGGATGGGAGAGTTTACCTGCACAAACCCGTTACATTTATTATTAGAAATATCTACGACATGTATCAAGGCAAACATACCCTTCCAGCTTGATCCAAAGAAAGGAATCGAACAGGCTGGCCTCCATTTTCTTTAAGATTTTGTGGATCTGCCTTGCAATCTAAAAATCCGCCAGACACAAGGATCTTCCTTAAGTTCAGTTGCCTGGGTTAGTACAAAGAAAAATCTTTATTAACTTCTTCCCAGCATGGAAATGTTCTGAGAATGTGAGAATATATTCATCTTACTTTGACGCAAGTTTCTTGCACTGGTACTCAGTCAGGAGGTAAATATCTCCACGTTCCGTGGCACAAACAGTAGCTCCGTCACTGGCAGACACAAGAGATATACTGAGGTCTTTATGATGCAGAGCAGAGACTTGGCGGGGACAAGTGACATACTTTTCTCCATTAGGATCGAGCAAATACCCTAATTGAAGGAGAAACAATAATCACAATGTCTTAAGGATTTCATGAAAGTGGATATAGAGAAATGCACCCAGTATAATATGTACCTAATTGACCACCATTAAGTCCCATGGTATAAACACCATCTTTAGTCCACAGTACTGTGTGAAACCTTCCAGCAGCAACCCCTATCACAGACTTGCCTTTCAAAGTTTTGGCCTGAACCTGTTCAAGAGAGAAAAGAAGTCATATAAATCTAGGAATTAATTACTAATAGTAAATGGCCCATTGACCTAGAAGTGACTCTAAATTATCATATTCAATATCAGCCAGATAATGCTTTATGATGTTGGTTTTAAAATGGACAGCACAAAGAAAGGAAAACCAGTCGAGTGAATAGGGCCCACTTCTGACTTTGCATTTCAAAAATCTTGCTTTATTTTTCCATTGACATAGCCAAGAAAGCTTGTTTTTTGTGGGGTGACCTGTATCTTTAGGCCACCTGCACACTTTGCGGAATACGTGCGTTTTTTCCCCACACAGATTCCCACAGCGTAGTATAGTACCAGCAAAGTGGATGAGATTATACAAAATCTCGTACACATGGCAGATTTTTTTTTTTTGAGCAAAATTTGACCTGCATTGTGGTTTTCCAAATTCTCAGCATGTCAATTACATTTGCGGTTTTAGCTGCGGATTTCACCCTTTTCCAATGAAGGGTGAATACGGCATCAAATAAGCACCAAAAACCGCTGTTAAAATTGCGGGTTTTTGTGCCAACATGGTGCAAATATGCACATAAATCCGCACGGAAATCTGTGCAGATCTTATATGAGTTTAGCCGAACTCGTGTACAGGCAGCCTTAAAGGGGCTGTCTCACTTCAGCAAATAGCAAATTTATTAGGTAGGGGGAAGTTAATACAAGGCACTTACTAATGTATTGTTATTTTCCATATTGCTTCCTTTGCTGGCTGGATTCATTTTTCCATCACATTATGCACGGCTCGCTTCCATTGTTACAGACCACCCTGCAATCCAGCAGTGATGGCCATGCTTCCACACTATAGAAAAAACCTATGTGCGCTCCCACATTACGGACACTAGAGAGGAAGGTGCTTTTTCCTATACTGTGCAAGCACGACCACCCCGATGGTTTGAATGGTGGTCGTAACCATAGAAACGAGCAGTGCATAATGCGATGGAAAAATGAATCCAGCCAGCAAAGGAAGCAACATGGATAATAACAATACATTAGTAAGTGCCTTGTATTAACTTTCTCTACATGATAAATGCCATTTGCTGAAGTGACGCAACGCCTTTAAAAAAAAGTTTTCACAAATCTCAAGTACACCTTGTTTTTTCGTTATGTGCGGAAATTGCCGTGCGGACTTTGAAATCTGCACCATGTCAATTCTTTGTGTGGGTAAATAATGTGTTAATTTTATTGTACAGGTCACGAACACTTTTTCACTATTTTTATTTTCCCAAAAAATGTTTTGGTCCCATATTTGAACCAATGTTCCTCCAAGTGCCCATGTGAGTGTAGTGCAGTGTATTATGTCAGTGACAGTACATCTGACTGCCTAATAAGTATGTGTACATAAGAAACCCGGAGGCTTTTTGTTTGGGCCCCTGACTGCCATGGAAACCCCTCGTCACCTCATAATCACGTCTCGGGGAGAGTGAGGAGGTGACAAAAACAGACCCCCTCCTTTTCTGTACCAACTTAGCTGCCAGGTCCTGAATTAACTACAGAATCTATAGGTTTACACAACCAGGATGAAAGTTATCTCCAATCCCGGCTGTTAAAGAGGACCTGTCACCACCCCTGACCTTCCTGTTTTAATAGCTGCATGCATTCCCTACGTACTAACAAATCTGAAGCATCTATTCTTATGGCTCTGTGTTGTGCCATTCCTTTATTATTTCTACTAGAAGTTATGCATGAATTGCTAGCAGTCTGCAGTAAGGGTACAGAGGGGTGGTAACAAGTTGGGGGTGTGTACCTGCACAGAATGACTCTATCCAATCAGTGCTGCTACTTTCAGAATCTGCAGGTACACACCCCCAACAGGTTACCACCCCTCTGTACCCTTACTGCAGACTGCTAGCAATTCATTCATAACTTCTAGTGCAAATAATAAAGAAATGGCACAACACAGAGCCATAAGAATAGATGGTCCAGAACTGTTATTACATGGGGAATGCATGAAGCTACTAATGTCAGGAGTGGTGACAGGTCCTCTTTAATGCAAGGTCCCTGCCATTTAACATGACAGCATGGTTACAACTAGAGATGAGAGAATTTCCACTTATGAAATTTGTTCACACTTCGTTCGGTGGTAAAAGGTGACTAGCGTTATGGAATCCGTTACCACGTACCATAACGTAATTCTATACCGGAATGCATAACGGAATGCCTTGAGGCATTCCGTTACAATAAAAGTCTATGGGCTGCAAAACGCATTCCGTTATAGAATTGCGTTATGGTCCGTGGTAACGGAATCCATAAAGCAATTCACCTTTTACCAACAAACGAAGTGTGAACGAATTTCAAAATAGGAAATTCGCTTATCTCTAGTTACAACTCCCAAAGCTGCGCCATCAATGTACTGTAACCATACGGTGGCTTGCGGGAACTACCTTCCCACCACTATATACTGTTACAGGACAGGGCTGGAAGGGGTTAAAAGTAGTACACTATATACAACGCCGTAGTAATACCTGTCTTGGAACATTACAGTTTGAAAGAGGAAGGAGGATGCCTAGCTGATGAAATGTGTTTAGGCCAAAAGTGTAGACGTATCCATCTTCTGTTAGTACCACCGTATGGTCTTTGGCCGCAGCCACCTGACTGCATGAATGCGTGGCCAAACCTTCCACCAATCTTGGAACCTATTAAATAAAAAAAATGATATATAATTAAGTCTAACTTAGCACTGCTCTCTTTATGATGACCTATGGCTGGACGGAAGTTTCCTGGAGATGAACTCTACCCCTACACCACTATGCCCTGTCTAACAGTGCTTTGGCAAGCTATATACAGACCCACAGGTAAACTCAACCATGAGTGAGGCCTCACTCACACCGGCAATGAACGGTCGGTGGTTTCCATCAGTAATTGTCAGCTAAAACCAGGAGTGGAGCCTACAGACAGACAAGGAGGTACAATGGAAAGATTTGCTCCTGCTCAGTGGTTTAGACCCTGGTTTTGGCTCAAAACCACTGACAAAACAATGGTTGGGTCTGTTTTGGGCCTTACTGACCAAGCGTTTTTCTTCCTTTTTTCATCGTCACGTTCCAAGAGCTATAACCCTTTAATTTTCCGTCTAAATAGCTTTATGAGTACCGTACTTGTTTTTTGCGGGACAAGTTGTAGTTTTTAATGGCGCCATTTTGGGGAACGCATAACTTTCTGATTAACTTTTATTAACACTTTCTGAGAGGGAGATGGGAAAAACAGCAAAACTGTCACTGCGCTTTTACGTTTTAAATTTTACGGCGTTCATTTTTTGGTATAAATAACATATCTTTATTCTATGGGTCAGTACGATTACAGTAACACCAAAAACATTTTTTTTTATGTTTTACTACTTTTTTGCAATAAAACCCCTTTTTAAAGAAAAAAAATGTTTTTTGCATTGCTGCTCCCCAAGAGCCATACCTTTTTTAATTTTCTTTATATGGAGTTGTGTGAGGGCTTGATTTTCGGGGGACGACTTGTATTTTTCATTTGTATCATTTTGGAGTAAATGGCGCTTTTTGATCGCTTGTTATTACGTTTTTTCAGTGGCAACTAAGAATAAATTAGCAATTCTTTCTTTTTTTTACGGTGTTCACCGTAGGGGATAATTTACGTGATATTTATGTAGTCTGGGTCGTTACTAATGCTGTAATACCAAACATATGGGGAAAAAAAGCATAATTTTTTTTATGGGATGTTTTTATTGAATAAAAGAGTTTTTTCATTTTTTTTTACCACAAGGGAACTATAACAGAAAGCTTTTTGATTGCTTTTGAAATGCAATGCACTATCCCTATATATCCCAGTGCTATTCTGACATTGACCAGCAGGCTGCGCCAGAGAGGTGTGACCTGCTGGAAATTACTCAAGGCTGGTCAAGGACCTACATGAGACCCCAGGAAGCCTTCATACACATCGGCACCCCGCAATCACATTTGCGGGGTGCCGATGGGAGACAGAGGGAGTCCGCGGCATGTAAAGTGTTAAACAGCCCGGCTCGGCACTCCTGCTGGTCTGGGCTGTTAGAGCAGGGCCGCGCCTCTCATGTGAGAGCTGGGTTCCCGATCCCCGCTTCACGGGGGACCTGTGCAGCTCTTAGACTGGACCGCCATAAAAAAGTGGCGGCCCAGCCTAAGGCCCCTTAGTGACCGCCGTAAAAAGGCATATGGGTGGTCACTAAGGGGTTACCACCACACTTAGTGCCCCACCGGGCTGTCTATCAGGGGTAAATGCTTGACTACCTGAAAACTATATTCAAACATTTACCACAACTGACCCATTCACTTCAATGAAGCAAATAGAGTCTAAAGGGCTCTTTGGAGTCCACTAGACCTGCCTGCAGTTTGCCTTTTTTGCTGGGCAGTCTTTTTTGCTGGGCAGAATAATATGTGGTAGAGTATGCTGTTCTTTGCCATGTTGAAGTGAATGCACCCACTGTAGTATACACTTAAATTCCATTTTGGGTATTCAAATGTATATTCCTGACAGAAAGTCCAATGGAAGGCAAACACAGGGTGAACCCATCAAATATGTCATCATAATTGACATTTATACAGAACAAAATGTTATATAGAATGTTAATGCTTAGACATACCAGGCATGTAAGTTCATCTCCATGACCAAGCCGACCCCCTTGACCATGACCACAGGTATAAACCTGCCCTTTCTGAGACAGGAAGACCGAGTGAAATTTACACAGTACCATCTATATTAAAAGAAATGAAATATATTAGACATCATAGGGGATTTATCATTTGCAGTGCTTTTGGTGCCAGTTTTAAGCCCATCTGCTTTGTGAGGCTGCGTCAACTTTTTGAACTGGCGCGCAGTAATAATATATTTGGCGCAAGCGCAAAGTATTATGTCGGTAAAAGTACACCAGCGGTTGCCTGGAATGAAGATGCAACTTTTGTGCAACTTTTTAAAATGTCGCACATCATAAATGAGACTTAAAGTGTTCTAATCAGAAATCCTGACCTACTTTTCTCTACACTTCTAAAATTCACAAAATTTGACCAAATGTCACAAAATATATGCCCCAAATGTCACCCGTGGCCATCACTGGTGGCTTTTTTACTCCCCAAAACTGGCGTAGAACAGTGACCCGCCATGTTCTTTTAGCATTTGTACTTTCCCCAGTGGAGGAAAGAAAGGTCGCTTCCATTATTGTATTACAGAAAGAAACAAAAAGTGACTAAAGGCAAACCATTCACAAAATAGGAGAGTAATGAGACGGCATCCAGCAGACCCCGGCCTATGAAAGGGGTGCCACTGAGCTATCCCTCGTTCTAAGAGAAACACTACCGCTGAATTTAGGGCTATTTTTCCCATCAAACATAACAGAATCTGCACAGATTTGAACAGAGCCCTAAAGGGGTTGTGCCTCTACCAACCGTTATTATGATATACGGTAATTGTGCATGAAAAAAGTTAGAAAAATGCTCCAGTTGTGAGATATTCTCTTGACATTCATTGTAATGCCGTCCCTAGTGTTTAATCCGTATAGTAATGCACACATCCATCACTGAGCTGGATGAGTAAGGTCACACATGTTCCGCTCCATCCTTCAACTGCCACCATCTATATCTACTGTTAGAAGCTGCGACAGGCTGCACTCACATGGCCGTGTGTGGTCCGTGAAATGCAGTCCACGTGGCGGCCATATTTCCTGGACTGACCACGGCTCATTGTATTAGAGTGACCGCCCAAATGTGGCCCTATTGTCTCAAACGATGCTGTGTGGGGCAGAAGACCTGCGTGGTGCTGGAACTCACAGTATCATAGATGCAGTGAGTTCAGCATAGGTCCGGGAAATGTGGCCACCACATAGACCGCATTTCATGGATCGTACATAGCCATGTGAATGCAGCCTTGCAGGTAGAGAGCTGCAGCAGAAAGGACACCCCCCCCCAATAAATGACACGCACCCTGAGCTGCCAGAGCAATTGGAGCAATGAATGATAAAGCCTCTAGATCCATGTGAGGGACAGGGCATTGTTAGAAAGACTGTGATGTACTATACTATGTCAGATTTTCGTTCTTTACATCAATCATGGGAGAAACCCTTTAAGCACTATTTTGAGCACCGATTTTACCTGCTTGATATATATGCCACAGCGAGGAAACATATCAACCAGTTCAGGGTGATATTTGCTTTGTTGGTTGCCATGCCCTAAGGTAAAATTAACATTATTTCCCCAGGTGTATAGTTCTGTCGGATCTGAAAAAAAAATGGAGATAGAAAGTATGAGATACAGATATTCTATAGACTGCAGAGCTTGTTTTAGGCAAAGTATGAATACGGTCAATTCCGTCTGACCTCATGGGGGAGATTTATCAAAGACTGGTGTTTTACGCAGGCCTCATCATAATGTAGGCACATCTCCGATAATGCCTTTTAGGGGTTAAAATAAAAAATACCTCATCCACTTGAAAAAGAGGGAGCACGACCTGACGCGGCCAGCATCGTAATGTCTCATGTGACGTCACAACAATGACAGTGCCAGGGCATGCCCCCTCACGTTCAAGTGGATGAGGTGAATAGTTTTTTTTGAGCCAGCAGAATGCGGGGCACTATTGGGGGTTATATTTATACTGTAGGGCACTATTGGGGGCATTTTATATAGACAGGGGCCACTATGGTGGTATTACACACACTGGAGGCACTACAGGAGGCCATTATAGATACTGGGGACACAGTGTGGGTGTATAATATATACACTGCGGGCACTAAAGGGGTTGGGATGTTCAAAGGACGAAGGAAGAAAGATCTATGTTCTTACCACTAGCTTGGAAAACGATATGAGAAGGACGGTCCTTCATGACAAGGTCCAGGGCAGTGAATCCATCTTTATCTTGGGTGTGGAGATTACTGCCATGCTTGAAGACAAAAAACACAGACTATGAATTAGCGAACCTCACTGGGGCATACAGCAATACAGGCTGAAGAGGTTACCCAAGGGTGTAAATATCTCCTCAGCGGGCACTGGGAGGTATGTAATCGATGGGCATGAACTACTGCAGACGTGGTAAAGACGTTCAGCTGATCAGCATGGGCCATGGTCTGCCCAATATATAACTAGCAGACCACAGGGAGAATGAAATAACACTGCATATATGTAATCTTTTAGAAGAAAAAGAAGACCGCATAGAAGAGGTGTGAAATAGGGAAATTACTATGTACTTTTACAGATTGCAGTCAAAGTGGCATTTCTTAAAAAGGTCCTATCACCTCTCGGGACAAGTGTGTTGTAGTGGATACCATTCCCTATGAAATAACCATTTAGGATCTTCTTTTGTTATATCTCTGTAGTGTAGGGATTGTAAAAAAGATAGATTTAATTAGGTAGATTGAATTATTAAGTAGGGTTTTACCACTAGGGACAGGATAAGGGCAGTTAAGGGTACTATGGCCCTGATTTATTATTGGTCCTACACTATCTATTGTCGTAGAAAAGTTGCAAGTCCACAGGATTCATGACTTTTCAATTTTCTAGTCGCAATATGCATTTCACACCACCCTCGGCACAACTACAAAAATGGGGCGACACGAGGGCAGGGCAGCTCAGTCATTATTTACACCAGAAACTGCCAGAAATAATTAATGAAATCTACAGCTGCTATTTTTTTATTTATTTATTTTGCGTTTTCGTTTTGCGCTCCCTGCCTTCCCAGAGCCATAACTTTTTTTATTTATCGGTTCACATAGCCACATGAGGGCTTGTTTTTTGCGGGACAAGTTGTACTTTCCAACGTCACCATTTAATATTGCATATGATGTAGTGGGAAGCGGGAAAAAAAATCCAAATGGGGTGAAATTGCAAAAAAAAAAAAAAAAGCAATTCCACCAGTTTTACGTTTTTTTTTTTACGATGTTCGATGTACGAAAAAACTGACCATTTATTTTTATCCTACAGGTCAGTATGAATCCGGCGATACGTTATATGTATTGTTTTTCTTGCGTTTTGATCAATTTTATTTTTTTGTCGCCATATTTTGACCCCTATAACTTTTTTGTAATTATGTGTACGGAGCTGTATGGGGGCAAATTTTTTGCGGGGCATTGTGAACTTTTCATTGATACCATTCTGGGGTGCGTATGACTGTTTGATCACTTTTTATTTCATTTTTAGTAGAAAATGAAGCGACCAAAAACGGCAAAAGAGGCCATTTGAACGCTTTTTTCCATTTTGCTGTTTGCCATATGGGGAATATATTTTTATACTATGGGCGTTTTCGCACATCGCGACACCCATGATGTGTATTTTTTTTATTTTTTTAGTTCTTTTAGTTTTATTTTGGGAAAAGGGGGGTGATTTGAATTTTTATTTATTTCTTATTTTTTTAAAAACTAATTTTTTTTTACACTTTTTTATAGTTCCCATAGGGAACTATAACATGCAATCATTAGATTGCTATTCTCATAGACTCCAATGCACCAGCATTGGAGTCTATAAGAAAATTGCTCATTTCCTATTACAGGCAAGGGCTCCATAGGAAATACTATGCAGCAGCAGCAGCCTCTTGTCATTCATAAAGACAGGGGCTGCTGCACACAAGCTCTGGCTCCTCCGATCGCTGCATGGGGAACTGGAGCACCATCGGAAGCACGCGCTTTCGGTTTTCAGCGTGCTCAGATGCCGTGGTCAGGATTGACCACGGCATCTGAGGGGTTAAATGACCGTGATCAGCATTACTGCCGGATGCGGACATGAGCCACGGGTGTCTGCTATAAGAAGCAGGCGGTCACCCGCGGCTATGGCACCCGCTCCGCTCAGGAGCAGGCACCATCTTTAAAGACGCGGCCAGCACTGTACTATTACAGCGCTGGGGGCGAAGGGGTCAATTTATATTAAGGCCTGCACCTTGTCATAAATTACCTGCTTTCTTCACCAACGCAGGCCCCATCAAAGCCAGGTTAGCACACGCTGGTCTTGATAAGTCAGGGCCTAGCTGTCTGTAGCCAGGGCAGAAGCTGTTGATAACGCAATGGGTTCACTGCACAAGACATGAGCTTTTAAATAGACGGTACTCTCTTTACGTTTATGAGCCAGCCTTTTTTCATCCAAAAACCTGTTGCAAAGTTTTTACAGTTCATAAGGCATATTTCCCAGCATGACCAGCAGAATATATTTCACTACACAGCCACCCAACTGCACCTTTTTCTTTCCAAAAACCTGTTGCAAAGCTTCTAAGTTTATAAATGTGCAACAAGTATATTTTAGTGCGTCAACCACAGCATAGTAGTGTATATTTTTGCCGCACCCAGGAGCGTCAAATTGCTGTTTCGCAAGACCTGCTGCAATTTGTCTAGCATTTATAGGTGCACAAATAAAGATATTTTAGTGCATCAATAGCAGTGTACATTTTTGTCGCACCAGCAGACGTCCTGTTGTACCTTTTCCGTTTCCCAAAAACCTGCTGCAATTTTTCTTCTACTTGTAAATGCATTTTAGTGCGTCAATAGCAGCATTTAATTTTAAAAAGCATAACAAATCTGAGAGCGCAGAGTCGGACTTAAATCAAATTTTGTGACCGATTCATCCTAGACGGCAATGAAACAAATTTCAAGAAATTCGATCACCTCTAGGCCCAAGATCAGTGTACGTCAGAAGCATTTTCCAACGTATATGCCAAAAGCAAGGTAAAGGTCTGAGTTGATATAGCAAATCATTTCTTATAAAGGTGAACAACATGTTGGTGCTAAAATCTACATAACAGAGTAATTTCATAAATGTGTTATTAACCCCTTCTGCCCCGGGCCAGTTTTCACCAGTTTTTGCAAATCTGACGTGTCACTTTATGCGGTAATAAATTTAAAAGCCATTGACAGTGGTACATTTTAGTCAATGTGTTTCACCTTTACTTAGAAAAAAATTATAAAAATTAGCAATTTTGACAATTTGAATTTCTTTGCTTTTAAGATGGATAGCGATAACTTATAAAATAGTTATTACTTTACATTCCCCATATGTCTACTTTATGTTGGCATCATTTTGTAAGACAAATGTCAATTGTCCTATTATTATGCCGGGCTTCCTGGTTTTATAACCACCCTACATGAGGCCCTATTCTTCTGGCTGGACATACAACAGGGCTCAGGAGTGTAACAGCACCAGGTACATTTGAGGTACATTGTGATGATTTACGCATCTTGTGCCGACAACTGTGGAGGCACTGGGGTGAGATAATAAATGGATCCCTATTAAGTGAGTTCATTAAAGAAACTACACCCCACAATTGTTTTTCAGAAACGAATGAGGACTTGGCGAAATTAAAAGTGTACGTTTTCCAAAGATATGTTATTTCAGTGCCCCATATGCTGTGCCCATAGTGTACCATCTAAGAGACACCAGGCCCTGCAAATGGTTAGGCGGGCTCTACTGGGTAAGGAAATGCCATAAATGTGGACCTACCCTGCTGTTTTGGTACACTAGAGGGTTTAAAAGGGAAAGACCACCATTTGGCTTTTGATGGATTGGTTTACGGGCGCCATGTTGCTTTTGAACGTCCACTGGGGTACCAAGTAAAGCCATTCTCTGAGAGCCATATGTTTATTTTTCTCTCAATGGAGCTGCATGAAGGCTTATTATTTGCAGGATGAGTTGCCATCATCATTGGTTCTATTTTGGGGTACATTCGACTTTTTGATCGCTTTTTGGGAAGCAGGATAAAGAAAAGGCAGCAACTCTGCCTTTGCTTTTTGGGTTTTGTTATTGCGGTGAACATTGTGTGGGAAGAATGACACGTTATCTTTATTCTGCTGGTCAGTACGATTACAGATACCAATTTTATAAAGTTTTTAGTCTTTTTTTTAACATTTTACCACCTTTACACAAAGCATCTGTGGAAAAAAAATGTTTTTTCGTTGCCATTTTCTGAAAGCTATATTTCACATTTTTCTGGCGATGGTATTGTGTGAGGAGACTTGCGGTAAGAGTTGATGTTATTATTGGTACCATTTGGCGTACATATGATTTTTCTGATCGCTCGATATTACACTTTATGTGAGGCAAGGTGACCCAAAAAAATGGCTGTTTGGCACAGTTTTCATTTTTTGCTTGTTTTACAGGGATCAATTCGCTGAGAAAAGAAGGGGCGCTAAAAACTAACTTTTGTTGATAACGCTAAAAGTACAAATAACACATATATAAATGTGAAGACAGGGGTGGACTAACAATAGGTAAGAGTGGACACAGGGATCCAATAATGCATACACCACGATGTGCATAGCACAAATTGTAATGGTCGTGGATATGGATCTCTGTGCCACCGCTACCAAAAGAACAACGGCTGATGAATTTGATATATCATAGATAGCCGGATATCTATACAAGATGTAACAATAAAAAGCCGCACATCAAGCTGGGATTGTGATCAGAAAACCCAGGGGTGGAACTCATGTAAAGGTACTATCGTAGTAAAGCCCAAACACGGCAAAAAAAATTTTTTAAGTACCTATCATGAGTCCAATATTGTGCGGAAAAAAGAAAAAACGCAGGTCACAAAGTCAGCTGCATATTGGTCCCATATATAATATTACGCTCGACGCGTTTCATTTGAATGCCCAAACTTCATCAGGAGCTGCGGGGGGACATGCATGAGAAAACCTGCCTAAGGTGCTGCCACGCTAGTGTGATCGCGGCGGCACCTCCCGGCGCTATGATGGGCGTAAAGCGGCCGCGCCATTCGCCGTGTTAAATAGTGTATACCACTCCCAGAGGGAGGGAGGAAGGTTCGCACACCTCAATGGTCCGGGGTGGAGGAAGCGGCCAGCCGGCACGTACAGCCTCCAGTAACCATGGTCACAGGTAAACAAACCTGCCTCTATTTGCAGTAATCTTAAACGCGATATATTACATTGGCAGTGTATCTTGGAGATCGAAAAAACGTGAAGCGTGCGGCACATCAGATGTATATACTGACACGTAGAGGATGTATAGGAAGTGTGATTAAAATAAACCCGATGGCGCCGATCAATGCTGGTATAAGATCATGTGACAACCAGACATGATAAGGATGGAAAACAGTGGTTGTCAAGTTAATAATGACAGAGATAGCCGCAGATAGCATGCGGAGCCTAAAAATTAAACATATATCAAAATTATGGCATATTGATGTAGATGACAGGACTGAGAAGATCCTATGGGATCCAAATAGCCGATTTAAGAATGGGGCCCCCAGTCATGTAAAACTGCCAAGCAACTGTGGTGACGGCTGAATAAACCATGTAATAAGAATTAGTTGGGAGTTGGAAATTCCTATATTGAATGAGCAACATGGAAAAACCAAATGAAACTCCCACAATAATATGGTATAAATTCAGCAGTCAACCCAAATACTTATATGTATTGGCAGAAAAATGTACATGCTGATACAAAAAAAGCGCCAAGTGTAAACAGAAGCACAGGATTGATCACACTATACAAACCTAACGAAAAAAGATGGGTAACAGTGTTGGGAAGAAATAGGAATCACCTCGTCCTGTAGTAACCAGGGGCAACATAAGATGAAAAGGCGAAATACCTATTATGATATCATGGAAAATTAATCAATGAAGCAAACATAAGAAATGTGGTCATTAAGACCATCAGGTTTGACCGTACCCAGCCTGAAGGTCCATTGGGCCTCTTTGCACAGTACTCTCCTATCCAAGTCCCCCCTTCTAGGAGAAGGGCGCACCACCTCAATGCCTTGGAAGCTAATAGGGGATGCCACCTGGGAGTGGGAGACATTGACATGTCTAGCTATGGGCGTATCGGCCTTCTTTCTTATGTCTGCGAGATGTTCACCAATTCTGCAACGAAATTCCCTGGTAGTTTTGCCCACATACTGCAAGCCACAAATACATGTGGCTAGGTATACCAGGCCAGATGTTCTGCAGTTTACAAAGCACCTGATTTTGTAGCTCCTTGACGTTTTGGTACTGATAAAGGTGTTGCCAGTTTTGATAGAGGGACAGGCGACACAACCCCTACACCGAAAGGTGCCATTGCTGCGATTGGAGAGCCACGTCTGTGGGGTAGAAGTCTGGAAAAAAACTGTGGATGAGTCTGTCGCCCAGGCTTCTCCCACGACGATAAGTGACCAAAGGTCTCTCACTAACGCATTCAGCAATGTCAGGGTCCATGCGAAGGATCCCCCAATGTCGTTCAAGGATCTGTCTGATCTGGGTATTCACTCCATCGTATGTCCCTATGAGACGAATACCATTCTCATTGTCCTTTTTGGGCCTAGGGTTCAGAAGAGAGACTCTGGTACAGGCTAAGGAATGTTGGTAGGCTGAGGATAATACCGCTGGCGGATAACCCCTGCTGGCAAATCTTTTTCTCAGATCACCAGCCTTACTGCCAAAATCCGATAAATCGGAACAATTGCGACGGAAACGCAGGTACTGGCCACGAGGTATACCTCTCAAGTGCCACAGGATGGCAACTATCCCAATGTAAAAGGGAATTTGTGGCCGTGGCCTTACGATGTAAGCTAGTTTGTACCTGGTCCGTATCATTCCTAAAGATGGTGAGATCCAAGAAGGTGATCTTATCCCTGTGAATCTCGGAGGTGAAAAATAAGCCACAATTGTTTATATTGAGGGCTTTAACAAACTCCCCAAATTCCACCTCCGTGCCTGACCAGAAGATGAGGACATCATCAATGAACCTCAACCACAAAGTAATGTGGGAGGTCCACTGCAGATGCTCCTCTCCAAATACGACCTCCCTCTCCCACCAGGCCAGATACAGATTTGCGTACGATGGGGCACATGGACTCCCCATCGCAACGCCTCTGAGCTGGTGGAAGAGGCGACGGTCGAAGGTAAAGATGTTATGAGTAAGAATAAAGTCAAGGAGCTGAATAACAAACTCATTATGCTGCAAAAAGGCAGTGTGTTGTAGACCCAATACTGGGGCTCCACATTTATTTTGCATATTCCAATGGGGACTGAGCGGCAGTGCACGGGTACTTGCGACATGGCGGATCCAGCAGGCTGCTCACCCGCCAGAACAGCCTGCCGGATAGCTATGCCGCTAGTGTCAAAGTACCCTTATTTTTCTCCCATTATGAGACTTCAACTTTTGGGCCTCTGAGTTAGGCTGCGTTCACACTTCAGTTATTTGATTAGTTATTTTTATCAGTTAGGCCTCATGCACATATACGAGTGTATTACTGTAGTTCAGCGGCGGCATGAAGCGCACGGCGTTATAGCAACCAATGACACCGTGCACTCCTGCTGACAGCTGGATTCCAGGCCGGGATACCACGGTCCGTGCACGGCCGTGTGCATGAGGCCTTACTGTGAGCCAAAACCAGGTGCGGGTCAAAAACACAAAACAGGTGGATATCTTTCCATTACAACTTATCTCTGAGTAGGCTTTACTACTGGTTTTAGCTCACAATAACTGATGAAAATAACTGATCAAATAACTGAAGTGTGAACGCAGCCTTACTATTACGTCAATTTGCGGGAAGTCATTTTTCGTTGTGAAGTAATAGTATGTACAATGTGGCGAAGGGGTTAAAGGGGGTTGTTAATGTTAATTTTAGTTTTAAAGGCACCGATGCAAAACCAAACCAAAACGATTTATACTCACGGTTCTGAACCCTCCTCTCTATTGCAGCACTGCCATTCCAATCCTCTCCACTAGGAATTGCATTCATGACTACAGTGGTGACATGCCTATATACTGCGCATGACCGCTGCAGCCAATCACTGCCTGAGCAGTCTTGTGCTATATACAGCTGTGGCAGGTGTTTTGGGCAGCAGCTATGACGTGCCCACATACTGCACGTACATGGGCACATCATAGCTGCTGCCAAAAACATGTTATCATGGCTGCAGGGGCGGGGAGGATCTGAGATGGCGCTGGGATGAAGGAGTTTCAAAATAGTGTGCCTAAGTTATTTTGTTTTATTTCAATAGGTTCAGTGACTCATACGGACAACCCCTTTACTATTATATATATATATATATATATATATATATATATATATATATATAGTATATTATATATAGTCCCATTTATCTGAATGGGGTTTGCAGACGTTCAGATGAATAAAACTAATTTTCAGTTGCAAAAATGTCAACAACTAATCTGGTGCATGTGAACCCCCCTAAAGGAAACAAATGGAAATGAATAGCTTGTTGCTTATTGTATTAAACACATACATCCCTCTTAAAGGGGTTGTCCAGATTTAGAGACTTTTTTAACAAACTCCCGCACAGTGTTGCACCCGTTGAAAAACTCCTACCTGCCTTCTCCCTGCCACTCCGTTCCGGCTCCCTGCCTCTCTTCACTGGTCTTCCGGTCCTCATTCTGTAAACCTCAGGACAGACAGGGTCCCACGCGCAGCTGCAGTGGTGACGTGATACCAAGCGACATACGACCCATGAAGTGACATGCTTAGTGAGACTTCACTGCTGAAGCCAGTAATGGGCTGCAGCGGGGCACATGACCCTGTGGTCTTGATGTTTGCAGGATGGGGACTGGAAGACCACTGAAGACAGCAGCAGGAGGCAGGCAAGAATTAGTTTTTCAACAGGTACAATATGGGGCAGGAGTCTGATCAAAAAAATACCCAAAGCTGGACAGGCCAAGCCACAAACATGCATCCCCTATCCACTGAACAGGTGAGAAATATTAGATCAGTGGAGGGGATTGCTGGGACAGCCGGGGATTACTAGAACAAGGGCCACCAGTCCCTGACCCTCCCCTATCGGCCGCGAGAAGCTTGAATGAAGCAGTGGTCCAACATGTACTGCCATTCCATTTCAGTCAATGGCAGAGATTGACAGCCTTCGGCACTCCCTCACAGCGGCTGGAGTGTCAAAGGTTGCTACTCGACGGTCTACGGAGTTGAGGAAAACAAACAGGCTTTCTGGCAACCACTGGGTGTTACAGTAATCAGATCTTTAGAAGAAACAGGCGAGAAATGTTTTTGCCTGGAATACCCCTTCAAGGGTATGATCACATGGCACTGTCGTGTCACGGTTGTGACGCAGCCGCACAGACGACAGTGCTTTCCAAATAAACACTACACTGTTTAGTCTGTCTGCATTGTTAACGGCCACACAACACATTCAACACTGCACGTCCATTAACAATGCAGACCAAATAAACATTGCAGTCTTTAAAGGGGTATTCCCAACTCAGACGATGGGGGACCCGCACCTATATCAAAAACTGAGCGGGGAGAGCTGTGGCTGGAGGACCCCAGATTTCCCGGGGTCCATCCACAACCAAGCTCTGCTCCCATAGAAGTGAATGGGAGGGTACCGCGCATGCGCGGCCTATGCTCCCATTCATAATATGGGGCCAACGGAAATAGCCGAGCCAGCACTCGGTTATATTCGCCGGCCCCATAGAAAAATTAATGGAGGGCGGCTGGGGTTGCACAGTGCGCCCTCCTTCACTTTCAGGGCTCTGTTCTCGATAAAGGTGCGGGTCCCAGAGGTGGGACCCGCACCTATCAGACAATGGGCGCATATCCTAGCGATATGCCCCCATTGTCTGAGATGGGACAACCCCTTTAATTGATTAGAGCCCACTGCGGCGTGTATGACACTCAACATGCGGCACTCGACTGTTGCGTGGCCACGTTGCAACCGTGACATTATGCTTCAATAGGCTTACCTTTAATAGTGTCAGGGCACAATCTATATGGCCATAGAAGATGCTTCTGTGTAACGCTGTCCATCCAGATTCTTTGTCTTTGGCAGACAGGTCTACACCTTTGGCAACCAGCCAATCCAAGACACCTTTCTTACCACAGGACGCCGAAATATGAATGGCATTGCGCCCAAAATCATCCTTCAAGGTGGTGGCATTGCAGCAATAAGATGAGAGGAAGGCCTTGATTTGCTGCTCACTTCCTCTAGTCACCGCAGAGATGACATCCAGCGCGTGCTGAAGGGAGCGGCAGCGTACTGTACATTCTGGCCATACCACATCCATACTTGGTGCTCGTCAATGCTGAGAAATCCTTCACAATGTACCAAAGAAATCCAAAAAGTGAGGCTCAGACGGACAGCAAAAGGTTTCCAAAACCCTTGGGCACTGTAACATTAAGTATAAATATCCGTACAAATACTGTCCCCAACCCCAAGTGTGTACAAAAATAGACCTGAGATATAGTCTTTTATTACGTTCCTGCCATAAGTCCAGCACCAAGAGAGAAGGCAGATAGGGCAGAGGGAGGGGTCCACCCCCCCTCTCTGAGGACGTCACCTTCCTTTAAATTTCCATGATTGCGCAGTCTCCCTGTGCAGGACAAAACGAAAAGTGAACCGTTAGTAAGCAGCACTACTTGCTAACAAACCTGCATTTATACCGTATTATGGCTCTGCACGTAAGCTGTATACTTTATGCCAACAAAAAGGACTGGATAAAAAAATAAATTAAAAAAAAGAAATTTCCTAATCTAATGGAGAGTACGTGATCATCACTGCAACATGTCCGATCCTTAAAGGGGCATTCCCATCACTAGGATATGTCTCCATTGTCTGATAGGTGCTGGTGGGACCCGCACCTATCTCGTAAAGGCAGCTGGCAAAGACTCGGTGGACACACCGTGCAAGCTCTCCATTAATTTCTATGAGGCTGCCAAAAATAGCTGAGTGCTGGCTTGGCTATTTCTGCCAGGCCCCATAAGAAATGAATGGGAGCGGTGGCCGTGCAAGCGCAGTGCACTCCGGTTCACTTGTACAAGGAAAGCATTGGTGGTGGCTGGACCCCAGGTCTCCAGCCACCACTTTCCCCGATGTGTTCTCAGAGGTGGGACCCGCACCGATCAGACAATGGGGACATATCCTAGCGAATAATGGGAATACCCCTTTAAGTTCTCAAGGAAGATAAGCTGCTGCCAGAAAAGTTTGGCTGGCGCTTACTCCCCTCTCCCTATGGAGAACATATTCACACTCAGCGTGGTCAAGTTTGCAAATATACTCAATAGGGAGAGGAGAGTAAGGGATGCGGGAGTTCTGGGACCCAATGTCAGTTAGAGTTCACATAACATCAGTATTTAGTCAGTGAGTGTGAGCCAAAACGAGGTGCAAGTTTTCCCATTACACTAGCAGCGTGGACAGGACACCGGCATTCTTTCTGGCATGCGCCGCAGAGATGTAAACTTCAACAGAAAACAAGCACATGACCTTATTAAATCCGCCCTATATGCCTCATACATTCACATGAGCATAGGTCTTCTCAGGGACTGCTACAGCCTACAATACCCTATAGCAGTGATGGGCAACGTGCGGCTCTCCAGCTGTTGCAGAACTACAACTCCCAGCATGCAAAGCCTGTCTATAGCTATCAGCCTACTGCAGGGCATGGTGGGAGTTGTAGTTTAGCAACAGCTGGAGAGCCGCACGTTGCCCATCACTGCCCTATAGAATCCATAAGCTCTGGGATCTTTTCTTACAGACTGAATGTCATTTGGACAGTACAAGCTTTTCATGGACTATGCCGACTCCTCTGTGGAGAACACAGACATAACAGGGACTGCCATAGAGCGGGCTAGGCACAAGATAACAGTATAAGGACTGACATATCCATTACCTATATTCACACGGCGGTGTGCAGTCACTGGACCGACAGCAGCTCATGGAGGCCATATCACTGCATCCTAGGGACTACCAACCTGACCGCGGGCCTATTGTCCTGTGCTCACAGCATCATCTGAGGAGAAGTGACTCTGGGTCAGGCCAGAGGCGGTAAGACAACCCCACAGGGGTCTCAGACTGATGTAACAGTAGATTAAAGTATGTCCCTATTATATAAGCTGTGCCTTTAATACATTAATCATACAATATTAATATTATATATCATATTTTTATTTTGAAGCCAGAATTGGTACATCTCTACCGACTCCACAGCCCCCTGAAGGGTGACAGATCAGATGGACCTTATGTGCAATGCTGATTACAGGGCTGATACTGAGCACACCTCTACAGCAGGCAGCTAAGGGAGCCCCTGTACAGCCTAGAACAAGCCTGTCTCCCCTCTGCAGGACTACAACCTCACCGGTCGCTAGTTGAAGACTGAAGAGCTGGGGGCACACAGGGACATGACACACAATATGATCTTCATGACGTGGCCACGGAGCAGACACACAGGACGGCAGCCGGCAGGCTCAGGACTAGGAAATCACCTTCCGGAATTTTTTGCTACCTGGAATGTTTTGCTACCCACGTCACTTCCGGTAGTGACGTGAGCGGCGTGTCTCTCACCTCGGCTCCTGATTGGCTTTGCCGGGGGTTTTTCGCGCAGGCGCGGAGAATTCATCCATAACGTGAACGCGCCGAATGTAGAACAGTCCGACCTACTGCGCATGCGTGAAAAAGACGGCTCGGCGCAGGCGCAGTAGGAAAATGCGCCGAGTCTAGTTAACAAAAAAGGGCTACGGCGCATGCGCGCCTAAGGTAGGGTAGCAAATTTTTACAGGTCAGTGCGCAAGCGCGAGTATAACAGGCTCGCTTGCAGCACTGAAGGTAGATTAAAAAAAACGGGCCACGGTGCATGCGCGCCCAGGGTGGCAAAATATTACAGGCCTGTGCACAAGCGCAAATACAACTTGGCAAATACAACATGGCAATGTTAAATTTGCGATTGTGCACAGGCCTTTCAGTGCAGCAAGCGAGCCTGTTATGCTCGTGCTTGAACACTGACCTGTCAAAATTTGCTACCCTACCCTAGGCGCCGTAGCCCTTTATTGTTAACTGGACTTGGCGCATTTTCCTACTGCGCCGAGCCGTCTTTTTTGGCGCATGCGCAGTGGGCCGGTGTACCATGAAAAAACCTTAAATCATGAACAAACCTTAAGTCAGCTGATTTCAGGGGGTGTGTTCGGGGTGTGTCATTCGGCGCATGCGCATTATGCGCACTACGCCGAAACAGGTCTGAAGCCAGAGGCACGGGGTTGGCACGGGTGTATGAATAAACCTGTGAGCCCCCCCCCCCCATGTTGCGCAGAAAACCGCGAGTCAATTCAGACCTGCGGTTTTCTGCGTGACAGTCTCTGATCCCCGCAGTCTGTGACCGCGGGGATCAGAGACCTAAATGTAAAAATTAACCCCCCCTCCCCTGCACCCCGCCATGTTACTGACCCCCCCGGGCGGTGCAGGGGAGGGGGGATTGAGGGCTGCAGGCGCGGGAGGCCCGATCCCCCGCCCGCCTCCTTTGAAATGTTTTCCCTGGTGGTCTAGTGGGTATATCAGGGGGTCAGCACATTGCTGACCCCCTGCTATAAACTGCTGACATCTCTGCTGCAGATGTCAGCAGTTTAACCCCTTCCATACCGCGGTCTGTACGGAAGGGGTTAACAGGGAGGGAGCTCCCTCCCTCTCCCATCGGGGAGACCTGCTTCTTAGACCTGCTTCTGCATACTGCGCTGAGCCGAGCGCGGGCTGCATAGAACACACCCCCTGAATATGTAATATGAGCCGAGAGCCGCCTGAATGGGCTGCATAGAACACACCCCCTGAACTCAGCTGACTTAAGGTTTGTTCATGATTTAAGGCTTTTTCATGGTACAGTGCAATTTTCTGCTACCTTCGGCGCGTTCACATTACGGGTGAATCCTCCGTGCCTGCGCCGACAAGCCCCCGGCAGAGCCAATCAGGAGCCGAGGTTGAGAGACATGCCTCCCACGTCAAAAAGGGAAGTGACGTGGGTAGCAAAAAATTCCAGGTAGCAAAAAATTCCGGAACACCGGCAGTAAGCGTCCATACTAATGGCTGCTGCCTGTCACTAAAATTAGTAGTCTGAGGTGTAGGGTTGGGCGATATCAAAAATATTGCCACGATAACGATACTAAGAAATTTATTGCGATAACGATATATATCACGATAAATGCCCATTTAGAAGAAAAAAAACACTTGGAGACATTATACTGTATGGGGGTGGCCACAAGGAGACGTTATACTGTATGGGGGCCACAAGGAGACGTTATACTGTAAGGGGGCAGCCGTAAGGAGACGTTATACTGTAAGGGGGCAGCCGCAAGGAGACGTTATACTGTATGGGGCAGCCGCAAGGAGACGTTATACTGTATGGGGCAGCTACAAGGAGACGTTATACTGTATGGGGGGCAGCCACAAGGAGACGTTATACTGTATGGGGGCCACAAGGAGACGTTATACTGTATGGGGGCCACAAGGAGACGTTATACTGTATGGGGCAGCCGCAAGGAGACGTTATACTGTATGGGTCAGCCGCGAGGAGACGTTATACTGTATGGGGCAGCCGCAAGGAGACGTGATACTGTATGGGGCAGCCGCAAGGAGACGTTATACTGTATGGGGCAGCCGCAAGGAGACGTTATACTGTATGGGGGCAGCGCAAGGAGACGTTATACTGTATGGGGGCAGCCGCAAGGAGACGTTATACTGTTTGGGGGCCACAAGGAGACCTTATACTGTAAGGGGCACGGGGGCAGCCACAAGGAGACGTTATACTGTATGGGGCACGGGGGCAGCCGCAAGGAGACGTTATACTGTATGGGGGCAGCCGCAAGGAGACGTTATACTGTATGGTGCACTGTTATGGGGGGCACTGTGGCTGACGCACTGTTATGGGGGGGCACTGTGGCTGATGCACTGTTATGGGGGGGGACTGTGGCTGACGCACTGTTATGGGGGGGCACTGTGGCTGACGCACTGTTATGGGGGGCCACTGTGGCTGACGCACTGTTATGGGAGGGCACTGTGGCTGACGCACTGTTATGGGGGGCACTGTGGCTGACGCACTGTTATGGGGGCACTGTGGCTGACGCACTGTTATGGGGGGGCACTGTGGCTGACGCACTGTTATGGGGGGGCACTGTGGCTGACGCACTGTTATGGTGGTCTGTGGCTGACACATACATAGCATCTTATGCTATATATGTGTCATCCACAGATCCCCCATAACAATGTCAGCCACAGACCCCCCATAACAATGTCAGCCACAGACCCCCAACACTGTGGGGGGGGGGGCACTCGCAGCGGCCGGTGCAGTGTTACTCTGCAGTAATACACCGGCCCCGCAGCTCTGATCCAGTATTTATGTAGTTAATGTCTTTAGAAGTAGCCCGATCTTATTAACTATTGTTGCGCAGGCTCCCCGGGCAGCTCTCTGTTCCTCCATGCTCCGCCCACTTTATGAATGAAGGAGCAGACGGCACATGGAGGAACAGAGCGCTGCCCGGGGAGCCTGCGCAACAATAGTTAATAAGGTCGGGCTACTTCACTGCGGGGCCGGTGCTAAATTCCCGGCAGAGCCCGCTACTTAACAAACTACCTGCCCGGCGCCCGGCACTACATGTCCCGGGCGCCGGGCGATAGGAATTCGGCCCTGACATGGATGTTTTAGGAGCGGTCGGCACACGTGCGACCGTTCCTATGACGTAATTAAATACCGCGGTTATTAGGAAACTGTGATATCGCCATATCGCAGTTTCTTAATACCGCGGTATATCGCAGACACCGGTATATTGCCCAACCCTACTGAGGTGGGCAGAGCCAGACGAAAACTCCAGCACCAATAGCGTAGTTCGGGGTATAAAACTCCTCTCCTTTTTGGCTGAGAAGACAGACTTTATGATTCCTGATTGGCCAACTGCGTCATCAATCAAAACAAAACTTACAATCTAGAACTTAGCTCCTCCCACTGTACTGAGCTCTGTATGGGAGTGACGGCAGAACGTGATGACGTTAGAAAAAAAAAACGGTTGTGACAGCTCATTGGATAATGATTGCTATAGAAGGCGTGGCTCTTCGGACGTCATTAGATAATGCAGGTTCAGTTTTTACCCACGTTGAGGCGCTCTTACACCGACATTCCAGTTCGTTAGCGCACCACCTAGTGGTAGCTTCAGTTTACTACACCAGTACAATCGGCTGTTTTTAATTTTGAGTGCTTTTAAAAAACAGAAAACTGAGAATTTTGACTTTCCCCTGTTTTTTTGTTTTTCTTTTTTAACTTATCAAATCATTTTTGCACCAGTGGGGCTGTTTTTTTATACCATATCTATCACAACACTTGTTTTATCTTTTACTTTTATTTGTCATATTGTTCAAACGTACAAATGCAAGAATGTATATTTTGATTTTTAACTAAGACATTTTTAATTTTATACTTAGGCCTTGCACTTGACAGTGTACCTATTGTGGTCTGCAAAACATGGATCCGCAAAATATGGAAACCTTTCATGTGTATTCCGCATCTTTCTGTATTCCCATCACTAAAAATGACTATTCTTATCCACTGCATGGAAAGAATAGGACAGGTGCTTTTTTTGTGGACACATGGGAATGAATGGGTCTGCATGTTATTAGTGCAGGGGGCGCCTCCCCCCTAGGGCCCTTTAACCCCTTAGTACGAGCCTGTTTTGGGCCTTACTGACCTATCGTTTTTCTTCCTTTTTTCATTGACGCGTTCTAAGAGCTATAACTTTTTTATTTTTCCATCTATATAGCTTTATGAGGGCTTGTTTTTTGCGGGACAAGTTGTAGTTTTTAATGGCACTATTTTGGGGTACACATAACTTTCTGATTAATTTTTATTAACTCTTTCTGGGAGGGAGATGGGAAAAACAGCAATACTGAAACTGCGTTATAAATTTTACGGCGTTCGTTTTTCGGTATAAATACCATAATATATTTTTAAAGAAAAAAAGTTTTTGTGTTGCCACTTCCCAAGACCCATAACTTTTTTAATTTTTCTTTCTATGGAGTTGTGTGAGGGCTTGATTTTTGAGGGACGACTTGTATTTTTTATTGGTATCATTTTGGAGTAAATGGCGCTTTTATTACGTTTTTCCGGTGGCAACTAAGAATAAATTAGCAATTCAGTCTTTTTTTTTAAACCGTAGGGGATAATTTATGTGATATTTATGTAGTCTGGGTCATTATGGACGCAATACCAAACATATAGGGGAGATTTTTTTTTGCTATTTTTTTAATTGAAAAGCGTTTTTGCAATTTTTTCAACTGAAAAGCGTATTTTCAAAAAAAAAAGGCGTAATTTTTTAATGGAATTTTTTTTATTTAATACATGTGTTTTTTTTTCTTTTTTTACCACGTAATAGTCCCACAAGGGGGCCATAACAGGCAGTATTTTGATTGCTTTTAAAATGCAATGCACTATCCCTATTGTGCATTGCATTTTAATGGCAGTTCCATTCTAACACTGACCAGCAGGCTGCACCAGAGAGGCGCAGCCTGCTGGAAATTACTGAAGGCTGGTCTGGGCCTACATCAGACCCCTGCCAGCCTTCACACACATCGGCACCCCGCAATCGCATTTGCGGGGTGCCGATGGGAGACAGAGGGAGTCCGCTCCCTCTGTCAGCACTTTTACATGGGGCAGGCGCCTTTGCCCGTGGCATGTAAAGTGTTAAACAGCCCGGATCGGCACTCCTGGCGGTCCAGGCTGTTAGAGCAGGGCAGCAGCTGTCATGTGAGAGCCGGGTCCCCGCTGCACGGGAGACCCGTGCAGCGCTTAGACTGGGCCGTCGTAAAAAAGGCGTATGGGTGGTCACTAAGGGGTTAAGTGGAAAAAAAGTACTTATTTTCGTGGCACTAGTTGCAATGAAGCAAAAAGGACACAGGGCCCCTTTTAGTGATACTGTGGATAGTACCCAGGTGTAGGAATGCCAGAGTTGTGTAGGGTGGCCTAAATGTCCCTTAATGTGTTGTGCACGTGTCACGGTGCTCCTACATAGATACGCTGGACCCTAGGCGTTGGCTCCACAGCAATGAAAAGGTTTTTTTTTGATGAAGGGGATGATGAAATAAATCGAGTCCAGCAGAGCTGAAGGTGCTCTAGCTGGCCTAAACAAGGCATGTCCAGCAGGGACCTGCTGCACACCCTCCCTTGGCAGAGGGGGAAAGCTAGACCTTCTCCTAGAAGGGGGTAAGCTGAACTGAACTCTAACTAGGACTCCACCCTCCCTGCAGCAAGTGGGACACGCCCATCACACCACAGAGGGGGTGGTAGAATGGAATATAAAGCTCCATTCTCTGTAGCTCTGCCATGTATGCTGCCACCTGTTGGTGAACCAGGCATATTACACTTGAACACAACAGTTGCATGGAAATAGATATGCACATTATACGAGACCTGGAAATAAATACATAGGATGACATTTAGCTAACTATAGGAGATAGTGGCAGTGTGCAAAGGTGGTAAAGCACCTCTGGGGCGTTACATACCCCCTTGCTTAAAAACCAAGCCGCCCTTGGCTTGTGCGTAGGGTATATCTATATGCTCTAAGGGTACCATGGAACAATTTTAAGTGCTGCATGAAAATACACATACATAGACTGACATATAAGATGGCTACCTATGGCTTCCTTCTTGAGTAGGGTTTAAAACCACGGTTTTCCCTCTCGCAGTAAACCGACCAAATAAATACTATACTGCACTAAGAGCTCAATACTCCATGATGTGGCCATAGTCGTTTATGGTGCGTGGGGGTGTCATATCCTGTAATCCTTCCATATGCTATGATATGCCCGTGGAGGGTGGCTTCATCCTGTATTCCCTACCTAGCACCAAGGTCTAGTAATGCTTTACACTTTGTCACCTTGATGTCTGAACAGGTAGCTTCTACACATCTTCCTAGGCTTGGCAAAGCACAAGACCTAGGGCTATCAATAACCCTGGCAAAGCACAAGGCCTTAAAACATATACACATTAGGAGGATGACGCAGTGTTCTCCAATCTCTCCAGACACACATTAGCAGTGGGTTACCCTTGACGGTCTTAGATCTGCTTGTGACTTACCACTTGGTTCCCCCTGTGTAGCAATACAATCAACCTAACACAAGGTCACATAAGAACCATTAGTATTTAATGTCCTCAGAGGCAGTCCATAATAAGCAAAGAAGTAAGGTGCAGACTATCTGGCTAACGGTATATAAAGTCCATATTCCATACAAAAAGTGCATATAATCACATTGTGGCACCTGCAAAAGAACACACAATGGGCACAGTACACTTGAACGTTGCTGAACCTGAAAAAGATTAGTGCAAATCACAGTGCAAAATAGATAGGGCAAACATTTAAGTAACATATTCAATGCAATCGGGTAGTGCAATAATGTAATAAAATCACATTAGAGTCCTTTCCTTTAGTACTTGGAGATAAAGTGCACCAAACGGGAACAAAAGTGCAAAAGAGTCACTTGTAATCCTTAGGAAATAACATCACTTTTTGTAATCCAAATAAGGTATCAAGGTAATTCGTAATCCACATGGGTATAAGAATAGCAGCACAGGTTATGAGAACCCTTTTAAAAAAAGGGGGTCCCCAATTAACCTGAAAAAGGGGGGAAAGGGAATGGGCGCTGTTGAGTAATTTGAGGTATTTTTGGTAACTGAGGGGAGTCCTTACTGAACACGACCATCCGGGTGAGGACCAAAAAGCAACCTGGAACATAAAAACGACGCCAATAGGCCCTTACCCTTCAGGAACAGTCCAAGCCGTGGCTCCCAGAAGTCCTGTTTTTTTTTGTTTGTTTTTTTCAAATGATGAGGGTAAGGTTCTCTAGAGGAAGGACCTCAGATCCTCCTCGCTACTAGAGCTGCTGAAGCTGATCAAAGGTTTGTCCTGTCTTTGGTAATCCAGTCTAGCTGCCACAGTGGTGTTCTGGCGACACCTTCTGTCAGATCGCGGCAAGGTCCTGGTTGTTACGCTCCTTATTGCCGCCGTGACCTTCTGCTTCACAGGGGCGGATGCTCCTGCCATCATGAGAGGGTCCAGTACCTGCATAGGGGCTGGTAAGTAGTCCTCCTCTCTGGGTGGTGGTAATTCAAGGGCGGCTCTTCTCAGGCTGACTCCATCTTCCAGGGTAACTGGTTGGTTACCACTGTCGGACTGAAGGTGAAGTGGTGAAGTAAGTACTGGATACACATGCCAGTTGATAAATTAGTGTTGGGGGCGAAGGCAATACTGGGATGATAGGCTCCGGCTCAGGTTGGGATTTCTCCCCGAAGCAAAGCACTCCACCTGCGGTCTCCTGCAAACAGTGGACACTTACCACAGCTGTTGGGTCCCCCTGCCATGTCTCCGGTGTTGTCAGGGGTAGCAGGGGCTTCTTCATTAGAACCACAGCCACGGCAAATGGCCCCTGGAGGGACTCCATGGGAGTGTATTCCACTCTATCACCTTGGTAGAGAATGTGCCTTGCCTGGGGAAGGTAATGACGTTTCACGTAGAGCGCCGTCCCACAAACAACTCCCGTCCAATTTTATCCTCCATGAGGAAACCACTGCCTCGCTGGACCAAAAACGATACCACGGAGTCTGTCCTCCGCTGCAGGAGAGGATCTCGGGGCTGCAGTCCGTCCCACACTCGGATGACCCAGTCCTCGATAGCCTGCTTGTATTCCCACATATTTCTAGCGTGGGCCGTCACCTCCTTGGGCACAATAGGATTAAGTCCTTTGAAGGTGCCTCTCTTCCTGGGCGGCGGAGTGGTAACTCTTCCGCCTCCGCCGTGCCAGCCGGCACTGGGAAAGCTCCGGACCCCGGCTTGGTTCTCCGGACAATCTGTGACACTCGGGCTCAGTACCGCGCGATTCTGGCAGTTCATCGCCGCAGAACATATTGCTCCAGTCTGGCTTCAGGAGCGCGATCTTGTTCTCCCTTATGCTAGCACAAACTGGTGATGAAGGCGGGGCTTTCGGGGAGGAGCTGTCACTTCCTCCTTTGGCTGTAGTGAGAGATCGCTCCCTGTGGGCAGAGGTGAATTTTCCCGCTTTAGATAGGGGCGTTCCACTACTTTCCCGCACTGACTGGGCAAGAAGAAACTGCGCCATTGCATACAAAAATGGGGGATTAACCCTTCGGATGCTGACGCTCTGCAGCAAATTCATTAAAGTCATTTTTAAAGGTATTTTGTCAGTTCTGTAGGCATTATAATCCAAGGGCACACAGATTTATCCTGTTCAGATACTGTTTGTGACGCCAAATGCAACTAAGGCGCGGCACGCACTAGGGTCCCTTTAAGATGAGATAAGTGTTTTGTGACGCCAGTTGCACTGAAGCAACAACGGGACGGAGTCCCTTTAAGAAATGGTGTTGGTACCCAGGTGTAGGAATGCCAGAGTGCTGTAGGGTAGCCTATAATGTCCCTTATTATTTTGTGCACGGTGCTCCTTCCTGGATACACTGAACCCTAGGCGTTTTTGGCTCCGCAGCAATGAAAAGAGGGTTTGTTAATGAAGGGGATGATGAAACAAATCGAGTCCTGACTTTGTGATAAAGTTGATAACAGCTTTACTTCGCATAAACGTTTCTCCAAACAGTTTCAGGCTGTATCTTGGTTCCAGCAGGCGTTAGCAATAACTGTGGCAGGCAAACTCCTCTCTGCTATATCAGTTGCTCTCTGGCTCTGTTGTGCTGACAGGCTGACTATAGAACTCAGCTTCTTCTTTATGCTGCAACTTCTCCTGGTGTTGTCTGTCTCTTAATTATGCCAGGGAACCTTCTTCCTGGCATCAGAGGCTACAAGCTGTGGCATCCACAACCAGCAGAGTTGAAGGTGCTCTAGCTGGCCTAAACAAGGCACGTCCAGCAGGGACGTGCACCTGCTGCACACCTTGGCAGGAGGGTAAGCTAGACCTTCCTCTAGGTAAGCTGAACTGACCTCTAACTAGGACTCCACCCTCCCTGCAGCAAGTGGGACACACCCACCACACTAGAGAGGGGGGTGGTAGAATAGAATAGAAAGCTCCATTCTCTGTACCTGTAACTCTGCCATGTTTGTTGCCACTTGCTGGTGAACCAGGCATATTACACTTGAACACAACAGTTGCATGGAAATAGATATGCACATTATATGAGACCTGGAAATAAATACATAGAATGACATTTAGCTAACCATAGGAGCTAGTGGCGGGGTGCAAAGGTGGTACTGCACCTCTGGCGTGTTGCATTTGCAAAAATGGGACACAAGGCCTAAAACAAAAAGTAAAAATATTTTGTGGCGTAAAAATTTTGCACATTGTTTGTTGTAAACATTTTCCTAGGTACGCCACTTTTTACAGTGTTCTGCGTATGTTTAGGACCAGGGGCGGACTGGGAACTTAAAGTGGCCCTGGAAAAAATACTAAAAGTGGCCCTGTTTTGTAGTCAGGTCCAAATTGATGGAAGGCAGGGCCAGGTATACCACATTGTGGCACGTTATACCACCCCCAACAGAGAAAAATACCACAGTCCATCACAAAATACTGCCAACAGCACAAAATACATCTCCAAAAACTTCCACAGGCCGGCCATGAGGAGGGCTCAGGCGGCCCCCTGGGCATCGGCCCACTGGGAAATTTCCCTGTAAGGTCTATGGCCAATCTGCCCCTGTTTAGGATGAGGGAAGACTACATTTATCATTTGCAAAATCTTTCAAATGTCACAAAAAAGTCGCAACCTATGTCAGGAATCCCCCTGGTGTATTTTTCAAGACTATGTCATACAACACAATGCAATTGGGCGAAATATATGAAAACTCTGCACCATTTCATAAATTTGGTGCAACTACACAATGCAAAACCAGATTTAAAAGTGGCACAAAAGTGATCTGAAATGATAAATGTCCCCTTTTTTTTCTAGGATTTGATACATGATTTCTGTCCAACACACAATCATAGTCATAATCTTCATACTCTCTGCCACTTATCTCATAGTGTGATATGTCATCGTGCACTCCTTGGTCACCCTCCCGAATCCCTCCTCTGTATATGTCCCAAGAGCCTCTGTCACACAGCTGCAACTGCCCCTTCCGCCACAACCGTGGCTACAAATGCCACTACTACTACTGGGCCCTATTCTTTTCAATATATTTATTAATGATCTTGTTAGAAGGCTTGCATAGCCGTGATCATCAGCGCCATACCAACTTACCTCAAGTGTATCCAGCCAGAAACATCGCTTCAAACCGTGAGTACAAAAAGATACAAAGTGTCCCCTAAAGGTGGAATAGAGACTCATATAAGACTGTTAGAAGTTGGAGCTATATTCATCAACATTTCTTTTCCTCGATTAAACCAATTGAAGACACGTACGAGACAGTCCACTACACATATGGCAGTAACATTGCCGCATGTTGTCCCGTCTTCATATGAATAGTACTACTGGTGAAACAATCGAGAGGGAACATTGGATTGGAATCAAGGTATGTGGACTGACAAGCTATATATAAATCCATACCGGTCACAATCGTAGCTATCTGATGTGTATGTTCATTTTAGCTAAAATACGGCACTGAGTGAGTGTGTGATTGCTGGGACTATTAGATACGGGGTATAACCACCTAAAGACACCCGGAGTGGCTACAATCAATGCCCTGATATCTAATATAACCACCAACAATACAAACAAGCCAATCGACCTTAATACTAAGCTTTTTATTATTATGTTGTATGTAGAATTTTTAGATTGAATGTGAATTTTTATTTTTATCAATAAATAAGATTGATGGTGACAAGCAGGATCCAATTGAGTCCATTTGTTGGAGTGCCCCACTGTATCAATCATTAATTTGCATTACTTTTTCAGACTTAGGTGAGTCTGACACAGTGGTCTGACAGGAAGCAGAGTAGGAGGAGGAGGAGGAGGAGGTAACAGGATACAAAGAGAAATGCCCAGCAATCCTCGGGGGTGGAAGGACATTCGCAAAAATACTATCAGCCTCTGGGCCAGCCGCTACATTTACCCACTGTGTTGTTGGTTATGTGAACGTTGCCATAAATAGCATTGCGCAGTGCACACTTGATTTTGTCCGCCACTTGGTTGTGCAGGCAAGGAATGGCTCGCCTGCAAAAGTAGCGGCGGCTGGGATACACGTACTGTTCGATAGCCACCGCCATAAGGTTTTTAAAACTGTCCACCAGACAGAATGACAGCATTTCAAAGGACCAGGAAGTTTGAAATAAGGCATTCAGAGCCATGGGTAGGGGAGTACTTCCTCTTTCTATTTCTTTTTCTCTCCAGTGTTTGGGAGATGGACAGCTGATAGCTGAACACTTTCATGGGATTTGGTGGAGATGCTTGGTGACGATGACAGATATGGTGGCGTTGCTGCCACATCCTCTGTTTGCTGGGTGACAGGTGCCACTGTCACTCACTTGGGCTCAAGTTTAGAATGTTTATTATTTTTCTCTATTTTATGTTATTTTAAGTAATTTCCCTATTCACATATGTTTGCAGGGGATTTACCTACATTTTGCTGCCTTTTGCAGCCCTCTAGCCCTTTCCTGGGCTATTTTACAGCCTTTTTAGTGCCCAAAAGTTAAGGTCCCCATTGACTTCAATGGGGTTCGGGTTCGGGGTGAAGTTCAGGTCGAGTTCGGATCCCGAACCCGAACATCCAGGTGTTCGCTCAACTCTAATTGTGAACAAAACCTCTGGCTTACAAAACACAGAGACCTACATGCAACTGTAGGACTAAAGTAAGTTTTTCTTTTTGATTTAATGTTTTAATATTGTTAGAATACCTCACTGAATACCTCACTGCTAGCTTCAACAGATGGCTACAGTACAGTGTCTCAGAACATGTGCAAGGAACGTATCACCAGAAACTAGAATATTTACATCAGCCTTTATTATGAACATATATTCTTAAAGGGCATCTGTCGGCAGATTTGCACCTATGAAACTGACTGACCTGTTACATGTGCACTTGGCAGCTGAAGACATCTGTGTTGGTCCCATGTTCATATGTGTCTGCATTGCTGAGAAATGATGCTTTAATATATGCAAATGAGCCTCTAGGAGCAACGGGGGCGTTATCGTTACTCCTAGAGGATCAGCTCTCTGCACTTTGATTGACAGGCAGGCCAGGCAGATGTGATGACATTTCCACTGCCTTGCCCTATCAATCAAATTGCAGAGGACACGGCAGTTGTAGAGAGAGTTAAGCCTCTAGGAGTAATGACAACGCCACTGTTGCTCCTAGAGGCTCATTTGCATATATAAAAACTTCATTTTTCTCAGCACTGCTGGCATATATGACAATGGGACCAACACAGATGCCTTCAGCTGCGAAGTGCACATGTAACAGGTCAGCTAGTTTCATAGGTACAAATCTGCTGATTTGGTATTGTTTTTTTAAAATTTTTAATCTTTGTTACAAACCACATAAAATATCTTGAAATATTCCAGTCTGACCAGTAGAGCAGACATAATAGGCTAATCCTTCCTGTTTCTTGTAACTCACTGGTCAGCTTTGCCGTGTAGAGTGGGAGAGAATGAGCAGAGTCTCATTACCATTGCAGTGCACATGAGTTAATGACTGCCTGCACTGCTGGAGGTCTGGATAAGCCAAGATAACACCACTATACAAAGGATAAGGCTCTGTCTGTGTGCATCTTTCCTGACACTCCTGTCAGAGTATAAGAAATGTATCTGTTGATTGATTCATCCATTTCAGATGCCATACACGCAACTTGCTGACCACAAAATACAACACAAAAGTGTGTCTCCAATATGGTCGTCCCAAGGGATATTTTAAAAGATAAAAACTAGCTATACCACTTTTATTTCTAGTCTACATATCAAAAATTTTAATTGTTCGGGGTCTGAGCACTGAGAGCCTCGCAAATCACTAAAATGAGGAGACAAAGATTCCTGTCTCACTGCTGAAGACAGGCTCAGTAGATAGTTTATGAAACAATAGTTACTCGGGTTATGATACGTAAAGATATCTAGGATCTCATGTTAATATACAAAGAAAACTTTTTTTAGCAGAGAAAATCCTTTATGGTAAAACTTAACATAACTGGCCAGAAGTAGGGAGAGATACCCACCTGACCCTAGGACCCTCTTACTCCGTATTTCTTTCATCAGAAAGGGTTAACCTCCCCATCGAGACCCACTAGACCCTATAACCCAGACAGGGGACACTAACACTTTGCGTCTCTGATTCTAGAGTCATATGAAATGTGTCTGCAGTATTGGTGACTCTGATTTTTAGAAGCACCCGTTATATTTGATTTATCCATTTGAATTATTAAAAGTTAAGTTTTAACATAAAGGATTTTTTCTGCTAAAAAAAGTTTTCTTAGAAAGTTTATGAACCTGTCTCCAATCCATCTCCTTTAGCAAGGGGAGAGAGTCATCTGTGTGAGCACTTCTTTCTCCTTGTGTTAGCGATCGGTGGGTGGCTCAGCACTCGGACCCCCACCGATCAAAACCTTTAATATGGCACTATATGAGAAGTAGAGGTACACTTTAGGAACATTGGGACAGAGTTACCAATGAAAATGCGTCACTTTTTTGTTGCATTTTGCGCTAAAAAATGCTGTGTATGCTATGCATCACATTTACCAACTGTTTTACACACTTTTCTAGGCCTTTTATGCCTCTTCTGACAAGAGCACGTGGCTTTGGGTGAAAGATGTGTGGCTTCAATGGAAGGGTGTGGCCTAGATGCACCTTTGTGAACCAAAAAATATGCCAACATTTTGGTGAATTTTTGGAGTAAAACTATGTCAACTTATAGGTGGTGTATATTTAGACAATTTTTTGGGCATAGACAAATCTTTGTTCCACGGACAGAACTGTAGCGTAAATCTGGTGCAGGATTTATGATACTCCAAATGTATAAAAAAAGTCCATGCACCATATTAGTAAATTTGTCTAATATTAAAGGAAATCTGTCACCAGGATAATCGCTATTGAAGTAAAGCCATGGCCTAATAGCACAAAGTACCTTATTTCTTCTAAAAATCCAGTTTATTTGATATGCAAATGAGTCAGTAAGGTGCCCAGAGGGGTGTCAATCTTGCAGGAAGGAGCCCAGGCAAGGAATTGTTCCTTCCCAGCAATTGCCTGCTCGTTAGTGGAGGAGGCTGCTGCATTTACATCTACTCCACAGTATGGGGGGGGGGGGACCAATTGCTAATGCCCTCACTTGTTCCTGTTTACACAGCATGATCTGATGCTGGCGGACAATGATTTTTGTCTCCTAACAAATGATTTATTTTCCGATGAACAAGCATTTCACTTGTTCGGCAGGTAATCGGCGGCACCTTTACACGTTCCTATGAATGCTCGTTAGCGTTTATCTGACGGATTCTCAGTCCATGTAGACAGTGTAATCTGTACTACTATCAGTAAATCAGCCTCGGTAAACTCAGAATTATAAACTCAAAATTATATGCATAGGACATTCCCTTTTCCAAGCTGGCCGTTTCCTTAAAGAGGCCATTTCTAGAGTGGAGTCACTCTTCAGTGTTTATCAACATCCATGGCATCATGCTGTTCGTCAGGAGATACATTTCTGAAGATTAGTACATTACCTTTCATATGCACACCCAGTTGGAGATATGTGATATTACAATGCTAAAGGATTTGTGCAGTGAGTAAATATTGATGATCTATCCTCAGGATAGGTCATCAATATCATATCTGGGATAGAGCCATTGTATTTAAACTGCGCTGCCTCTGCAAGCAAGATGGCGGCATGAGTGCCACTACCACTGCAAACACCTGATCAGCAGGGGGTGCCAGTAGATGGACCCCTACCGATTTGATACTGATGACCGATCCTGATAATAGATCATCAATATTTACCCACTGCACAACCCCTTTAAATTCTATAATCATGGACACACCAGAGTCTTAGTAGAAGTCTACATTTGCATGTGATTTGTTTGCTATTCAAGGCTACTTCTGTGTGGTTGTTAGGCTTTGCATGTCACATTGCTTCCCCTGATTTCCTTATATCTGCATCTCTATCCTTGTGCCTATGTCATGTAGAACCCTGTTTGAACAGAATGAATCTGTGTATCAAGTATCAGCAACAATCCTGCAATGTACTTCATATATTATTTCATAGCCTTGAATATGAAAATATTTTATGCTGTATCATTGTTGTGCTGTTTGGATATTCAAAGTGTAGTACCAGAATATATTGTCTGCCCTGATAAAACTGCTAACCTGGCTTCTCATATGCAGTACACTGCCAGGCACAGGCAGACGGGAGTGTGGAAAAATCAGTAAACTTTTTTAAACTATTGCAAACACAGAACACATTTGATCAGCTACACATTTATTGGCACAATGTAATATATATAATTAATAAGATCCAAAATATTAATCCTAAAGGATAGAGATGAGCGAACTTTATCCCGTTATGGATTCCACTGCTGATCCAGTGCTGAGCCACGCCCCCTGCACTGATCACATGACAGTGACGTCACTCCAGGTCCTTCGGCTGTTCAACAGTTCGGGTTGGTGGAAGCCGCCCCTTATGGATTCCATATGCCGCAATAGTCCGCGGTAGTGGAATCCATAACGGGATGCGGCGATTACCACAACCCGAACGCCGAACTTTTTTTTAAAGTTCGCTCGTCTCTACTAAAGGGGTATTCCCATTTGAGGGACCCGCTCCTATGTGACATTGAGGGTATATCCTAGTCAATGTCTGAGATGAGCATACCCCTTTAACGTATGTCCTTGGTTATGTGTTTTGGGGCTTGATAGGATAAGACAAATTAGTATGGGTAAAATTGTAGTGGTTAATAAACTCCTGTTAGGGCTCATTCAGATGGCCGTATGCTGTCCGCAAAAATGCGGATCCGTTTTTTTGTCGACAGTTCAGCATGTCCGCAAAAAAACAGATTGCATTCCATTTTTGTGGACCCATAGACTTCAATGGGGCCATGTCCCGATTTTCAATGACAAGTATAGGACATGTTTCATTTGTTTTGCGGAGCCGTAGAATGGAAAAAAAAAGGGCCGCATAGATGTGAATGGGTCAGCATCTAATCCGCAAAAAAACTGATCCTCATTTTTGCGGACAGCATACAGCCATCTGAATGAGCCCTTACATGTAAGGACTTGTCTTATCTGTCTTAGTTATCTGCTTATTTTTCTAAAATCTTCATTTTCTCTTATCTTGAATGACATTTTCAGGCTTTGGAACCAATGACTCAAGTTACAATGGTTTCAACATACAATGGTCGTCCTGAAACCAATTAACCACTTAAGCCCCCCTAGCTTAAACACCCTTAATGACCAGGCCACTTTTTACAATTCCGCACTACACTAATTTCACAGTTTATTGCTCCGTCATACAACTTACCACCCAAATGAATTTTACCTCCTTTTCTTCTCACTAATAGAGCTTTCATTTGGTGGTATTTCATTGCTGCTGACATTTTTACTTTTTTTGCTATTAATCAAAAATGACCGAAATTTTTGCAAAAAAATGACATTTTTCACTTTCTGTTGTAAAATTTTTAAAAAAAAACTACATTTCTATATAATTTTTTCTCTAAATTTATTGTTCTACATGTCTTTGATAAAAAAAAAGTCCAATAAGTGTATATTTATTGGTTTGGGTAAAAGTTATAGCGTTTACAAACTATGGTGCAAAACAGTGAATTTCGGCATTTTGAAGCAGCTCTGACTTTCTGAGCACCTGTCATGTTTCTTCAGGTGCTAGAATGTCAGGATAGTATAAATACCCCCAAATGACACCATTTTAGAAAGAAGACACCCCAAAGTATTCGCGGAGGGGCATGGTGAGTTCATGTATCATTTCATTTTTTTCACAAGTTAGCGGAAAATGACACTTTCTGAGAAAAGAAAAAAAGTTTCAATTTCTGCTAACTTCTGGCAAAAAAAGAAATCTCAGACGGACTCACTATGCCCTCAGTGAATACCTCGAGTGTCTACTCCGAAATAGGGTCATTTGTGAGTGTGTTTACTGTTCTGGCATTTTGGGCGGGGCTAAATTGTGAGCCGCCATGTAAAACCTAAAGGTACTCGTTGGAATTTGGGCCCTTTGCGCACTCAGGCTGCAAAAGTGTCACTCATGTGGTATCGCCAGTACTCAGGACAAGTAGGGCAATGTGTTTTGGGGTGTATTTTACATATACCCATACTTTGTGTGAGAAATATCTCTGTAAATTGACAACTTTGAATAAAAAATTTAAAAAGTTGTCGTTTACAGTGATATTTCTCACACACAGTATGGGCATATGTAAAAATACACCCCAAAACACATTGCCCTACTTCTCCTGAGTTCGGCGATACCACATGAGTGACACTTTTTTGCAGCCAAGATGCGCAAAGGGGCCCTAAAACCAATGAGTACCTTTAGGATTTCACAGGCCATTTTTACGCATTTGGATTCTCACGCTTTAGGACCCCTAAAATGCCAGGTCAGTATAAATACCCCACAAGTGACCCCATTGTGGAAAGAAGACACCCCAAGGTATTCTGTGAGGGGTATGGCGAGTTCACAGAAGAAAAAAAAATTGGGCATAAGTTAGCGGAAATTGATATTTTTTTTTTTTTTTGGGTGTGGGGGGGGTCTGTGTGGTGATTTGGTGCACTTATAAAAGTTTCCTTTGGTGGTCCCAAGCAAATGGGACCACCAAAGGAACGATCAGCAAGCATATCAGACGCTGTTAACAAAACAGCGTCTGATATGCCATTTTTTTAAACTTCTACAGCCTGCCAGCGCACGATCAGCGCTGGCAGGCTGTAGTTTACCTTGCCCCCGACGCGATCCTGTGAACGCGCGCGCGCGCGTTCACAGGAAATCTCGCCTCTCGCGAGATGACGCGCCCGCGCGTCAAGGAGGAATGAACCGACCGCCCGCAGGACGCAATCCTGCGTGAGGCGGTCGGCAACAAGTTAATATTGTATCTTGGGGGACCACTGTATTCAGATCCAGGTGCTGCTTTAAAAACTGTAGAATATTTTTCGTGGTTTTTTTTCCTTACTCCATCTCCCCTCCCCCTCCCTCAGTGGGACAGTGGGATTTATCAATCACCCCAGCCTATGTCATGTGTCCTTAGCTTAGATCACTGGTACACCACCTTACTAAGGGTCACTACATGACACAACACAATGTGGTGCCCTACTGGTGGTGTGTATTTATCCATTATTGGGAGTGACAGTGTACCATCATCGGAGTAACAGTTACCAGCCACTCCACCCCGTATCGCGCCCATATCGTCAGCATACGGGTGTGGTATAATCCATATATGCATTTTGGTCCACTGTCCTACCCAAAATCTGTCTATCCATATACGGTCTATCCAGTGGTTGGAGCTTCCTCCTTTATATATATATATATTTTTTTTTTTTGTAGAATTTAAGTTATTTGTTATTCTTCTTTAAGCGTTTCCTTAGGCAGTGATTTCGGAAAAACTCTTTCCTTTAAAACAGCTTTGCCCAGCTAGCAACCCTCATATGCGAAGGTTGTGTCATCATGGGGTTTGTTACTTTTCCAAAGTTATTGAACAGAAGTGCTCCTGTACTCGAAGAGTGCTCTGCTCACAGAGAACAGAGAAGCTGCCAATTCCCCGGTATAAAATAAATGTTGCATCAGTTCAGTCCCATGTATTTTCATATGGTCTTGTTTTATGGTCACATGGTTCCCACCATGTAAATGTTACTAAATGCAAAAATAGTTCTTGAATGATTGTTTTTTCTTTGCTGGGAAAAATAAACTTCTTTTGACAATATTAAAATATAAAGAGAAAATATAGTCAATTATTATAGCTAGGGTCGTAGCTGGGGGAGGGGGCTGTTGGAGCACCTGTCCCTAGTGCTAGGTGCCAGGGGTAAACCACCAAGACACTCTTTATTGACCCTAGCTACTACTAGTCTGGTTATTTAAATGAGTTATAGGTACATATGCAGACTAAGCTTTTGTCTTAGACCTGGATTAAAGGGGTTTTCCAAGTGTTTTACACTGATGACTAGGGATGAGCAAATCAACTTCGGATGAAACATGTACCACTTGGAACCGAACCCGAGATCGAGAAATGTTTTTTTCTCCTGCTCTGTACAGTATTAGAACAAAGTTTTATGCAAATCGACTTAGGATGTTTCATCAGCAGCATGGACCTGGCTGTTACTGACAGGCAGGCCCCTGTTGTGTCCACCGGCATTGCTGAAAATGCAGATTAGCCCTTCACATGCTTATAGTTCAATCCAGTACAATACAGCATGTATTGTACTGCATTGAAACAGGACTCAAACCCTTAAAAGTTAAAGTCCCACAGTGGGACAAAAGTAAAAAGTAAAAAAAAATATGTTTTTTTAACAACAACAAAAAAAATCAAAGTTTAAAAAAAAAAGTCAAATGATCTATTCCGTTAGATGAACGCCGTTAAAAAATAGATAAATAAAAACTGTGCCAAAATAGCCATTTTTTGTCACCTTGCCTCACAAAAAGAGTAACAGCGAGCGATTAAAAAGACATATGCGCCCCAAAATAGTAACAATGAAACCATCACCACATCCTGCAAAAAAACAAGCCCCCATCTAAGAAAATCGCTATAAAAATATAAAAAATATGTCTTTCAGAAAATGGCGTCCATAATGACTGTCTCTAAAAAAAGGTCACATGATCTACCCCGTTAAGCGAACGTTGTTAAAAAAATAAAATGAAAACTGTGTCAAAATAGCCATTTTTTGGTCACCTTGTCCCCCCTAAAAATAAAAATAAATAAAAGAAATATAACTTTCAGAAAATGGAGACACAAAAAGATGATTTTATTTTCAAAAATGCTTTTATTGTATAAAACGGAAAAAATAGACATGTTAGGTATTGCTACATTTGTAATGACCTGCTCTATAAAAATATCACATGATCTACCCACTCAGGTAAATGCTGTTAAAATAGTAAATAAATAAAAACTGTGCCAAAATAGCCATTTTTTGGTCACCTTGTCCCAAAAAAGTGTAATATTAAAAGATCAAAATATGTACCCAAAAATGGTACCAATTATAGATAAGTGAATCGAAGCTGACGAAGTGGAATTCGATCCGAATTTCAGGAAAAATTCGATTTGCACCGAATCCGAATTTTCTCACGCTTCGTGGTAACGAATCCCATTTTTTCCTAAAATGGCTTTTGCACGTGTGAAGACATGGAGCAAGGAACTCTGGGAAGGCGGGATCACCCATAATGCCATGCATGCAGCCAATTGGCAGCCAGCAAGCCCTGTGACACACAGCCCTATAAATAGTCTCAGACATCTTGGATTCCATTTACCAGTGTACTTAGTGCAGGGAGAAAAGTCAGCAGGCGCTAGGGACAGTATTAGAAAAAACATCATTGTGCTAATAAAAACGATTTACAAGTACAGGGAAAGAATATTCAAGGTGTAGGGAAAGGATAGGGAGGAATCATTCCATAGCATTTATGTTGAACAGGGTTTATTCAGTAGGGGAGGTTACAGCCTGGGTAATAGGAACAATCCGATTACACCTTGCTGCACTGACTGGGGATCCAAATTGCCATTATACAGCTCTGTAATTCTAGCAAACAGTTCTTATTAGGGTGCAAGTGCTGTTTGAAACAGGCATTAACAGGGTTTATTACAAGGTAATATTTCTGGTTCTTTATTTGCCCTTGTGCGGTGCAGTTATATGTACTAAAGCATTATTTGGCTTGTATTAGTGGGAAAAAAGGGCTAATTGGGCGTTGTGTAGTGAAGTGCTAGAATTACAGCCCTTTTTGTCGTGTATTAGTGGCAAAAGTAAAATATATTTGCAGTTCAGCGGTGCAGTTATATGTTCTAAAGCTTTTAGTAACATGTATTAGTGGAAAAAGAAAAAATATATTTGCCGATCAGCAGTATATGTTCTAAAGCGATTTGTAGCGTGTATTAGTGGAAAAAGAAAAAATATATTTGCCGATCAGTGGTGCAGTTATCTGTTCTAAAGCCTTTTGTGGCGTGTATTAGTGGAATAGGAAAAAAATATATTTGCCGATTAGCGGTGCAGTTATATGTTCTAAAGCCGTTTGTGGCGTGTATTAGTGGAAAAAGAAAAAAATTATTTGCCGATCAGCGGTGCAGTTATATGTTCTAAAGCTGTTTGTGGTGTGTATTAGTGGGAAAAAAAAATATATATATATATTTGCCGATCAGCGGTACAGTTATATGTTCTAAAGCCTTTTGTGGCGTGTATTAGTGGCAAAAGAAAAATATATTTGCCACCTTTATATATATATATATATATATATATATATATATATATATATGGAAAATATATATATATATATATATATACCGAAAATATATATATATATATATACGGAAAATATATATATATATACGGAAAATATATATATATATATATATATATATATATGGCACCTCTGATGCTTCTGCCACCTCCACACTATGTCACCTTGCTACTCTGTGCCCTCCTCATGCTGCTGCTACCTCCACACTATGTCACCTTGCCACTCTGTGGTCTCCTCATGCTGCTGCCACCTCCACATTATGTCCCCTTGCCACTCTGTGGCCTCCTCATGCTGCTGCCACCTCCACACTATGTCACCTTGCCACTATGTGGCCTACTGATGCTTCAACCACCTCCACACTGTCATTGTGCCACTCTGTGGCTTCCTCCTGATGCTGCCGACACCTCCAGACTCTGTCATCGGGCCACTCTGTGGTCTCCTCATGCAGCTTCCACCTCACAACTATGTCATAGAGCCACTCTGTGGACTTCTCATGCTGTTCCCACCCTCCCCACTTAGTGACTGAGCCACTATTTTGCCTTTCGGCCTGGCTGGTATCATCATTTATTTGACCCTTCTTCTGATCTGTCAGAAGAAAGGAAAAATGAGACGCACAACGGATCCTGTTTGCGTACCAGCTGTAAGGCCTGTATGGTCCCATCAGAATTGGCTTGTGATTTGGTAGCCAAAAGCAGGAGTGGGTACAAAACACAGAAGACAATATTCCATTCACGTGTAATCTCTGTTTTGGATCCACTCCAGTTTTTTTTGGGCATTAGCAATACTGATGGATTACTGACCAAATGCTGACCTTGTGACGGTGGATGCTCAACAGACAGGATCCGTTTTTTTGGGGTTATTGTTCTGACGGATCAGAGGAAGGGCAAAATAATCAGTGACGTCAACACAAACTTACTGCTGACACCCTCTCCACTCTGTCGGAGGGCTCTACTTGTATAATCAGCTGATGACGGTGTAAAAGGAGTGCTCTTCTTCTTGGCGCTAACATCGACCTGTAAGGCTGAGTTCATACTTGAGTTATTTGGCCAGTTTTGGCCCAGTGACTGCCCAAATAAGTGAAGTGTGCAGTGATTCTAAGAGCGACGCCTCTCCTATGCATGTCATAGGGACTCACAATATTATTTCACTATCAAAGCAGACTCCCTATGCATGTTACTGCAAGGCACAGTGTTTTACACCCCTATAAAGGCTCCCTGCAGCCAGGAAATAGATGTTTTTTAAAGAAATTCCACAAATAAAATCCGATCGAACCAAATTTTTTCCCAAAAATTTAACGAACCGGCGAATCTAATTTTTGAAATATTTGTTCATCTCTAATACCAATGGTACCTGCAAAAAACGGGCCCCTACACAAGACAATTAGCTGAAAAATAAAATAAAAGTAACTTTCAGAAGATGAAGACACAAAAACATGATTTGTGTTTTCAAAAATGCTTTATTATGTAAAACTGAAAAAAAATACACATATTTGGTATTGTCGCATCCGTATCAACCCGCTCTATAAAAACAACACATGGTTTATCCTGTCAGGATAAATCATGTGTTAAAAACAGTGCTACAACAGCCATTTTGTGGTTTACTTGCCTCACAATCGAGCAATTAAAAATCATATGTACCCCAAAATAGTACCAATAAAAAATGTCACCTTATCCTTTAGTTTCCAAATGGGGTTACTTTTAGGAAGTTTCTACTGTAAGGGTGCAAAAAGGGGTCTTGGCAACTTAAAATGATCCCAGTGAAATCTGCCATCCAAAATCCATATGGCGCTCCTTCCCTTCTGCGCACTGCAATGTGCCCATACAGCAGTTTACAACCACATGTGGGGTGTTTATGTAAACTGTAGAATCAGGGTAAAAATTATTGAGTTTTATTTGTCTGTTAACCCTTGCTGTGTTACAGGAAAAAATTTGCCAAAAAAGTGAAATTTTGAAATTTCACATCAATTTTCTTTTAATTCTTATGGAATAAAGTTTGTAAAATCAATTTTGAATACTTTGAGGGGAGTAGGTTCTAAAATGGAGTAATTTATGTGTGATTTCTACTATGTAAGCACCACAAAATGACTTCATAACTGAATTACTTCTAAAATTCAAAGTCTTCAAACGTCCCAAAAAATAAAATGACATTTACAAAATTATGCCAACATAAAGTAGACTTATGGGGAATGTAGTTAAATGTCATGTTCTACTGAGGGGCCTACCGACCGCTAGAACATCTCAGGCAAACACACCAAAACAAGCAGAGACAAAGACTTGGCAGTGACCAAAATGAATTCTTCATTAACAAGATACAGACATGGGAGAAAACTGGATCAGCAGATAAGGGACCAGTGGCAGGAAATACCACTGGGCCAAGTGCACCAGTCTAACTTGGGGCCAAACCCAGAAGGCAGAGACTCAGTGAGCCCTGTTCTTCAGAGAGCCCAGATGGTGGGGATAAACTTAGCCGAGAGCTCACTGGTCGCACCTTCAGGATGGTCCCGGTACACTTGGCCACTTCCCTACAGAGACTGATGGTGCAAGCACCTGCAGTCGACACAAACAAGGACTGTAACCCAGGCACACGTACTGGAACCCGAACAAACCACACAGGACACAGTACAGAAATGACAAACGGGAAGCAGCACACAAGCAGATGCCTGGACCCCATGCGGAATGACACATGGCGGTCACAGGCAGAGCTGTCCACAGACTAGCTGTCCTCCCTCCGGAGAACCCAGGAGTCCTCTACCCAAAGGACGAACATACAAGACAGGATCAGAAGCAGTTAAGCACTGCCAGGCTAACATAGACCTAGACACTAAACAAATACACATGAGACAGAAATGTCCTCCCTCAGGAGAACCAAGGAGTTCTCTCACCGAAGGCATAAACACGGACTAGCAGATGTCTGTTCCGCATGCAGAGTTAGTCCATGGGTGAACAGACAGAGCTTCACACAAGGCACAGACAGGAAGAATTCTGGACCCCATGCGGAACGACACGGAACCAACAAGCAGATGCCTAGACCCAGGGCCGGCTCCAAGTTCATGTGGGCCCATGAGCGATAAATCTCAGTGGGCCCCCTTCAGGCATTTTTTTACATTTACATGTCCCCCTGTGGCTCCCACACGGTATAATGACCCCCAGTGGCCCCACACACAGTATAATGACCACTAGTGGCCCTTCACACAGTATAATGACCCTCAGTGGCCCCACACACAGTATAATGACCCCACAGTGGCCCTCCATTCAGAAAAATAACCCCAGTCGTCCCCCCATTCAGAATAATGACCCTCAGTGGTCCCAACATTGGGGGTTATACTGTATGGAGGGGGTACTGGGGGTCATTATACTGTATAGTGCTCACTGGAGTATATTTACTTATATTGAATGGGGCCTCTGGGTTAATTATACTGTGTAAGGGGCCCTCACAGTATAATTACCCCCAGTTCCCCCCACACAGTATAATGACCCCACAGTGGCCCTCCATTCAGAAAAATGACCCCCAGTCGCACCCCATTAAGAATAATGACCCCCAGTCGCCCCCACACTGGGGGTTATACTGTATGGAGGGGGCACTGGGGGTCATTATATTGAATGGGGGCTCTGGGGCTCATTATACTGAATGGAGGGTCAATTGGGATCATTATACTAAATGGATTCACTGGGGGTCATTATACTGTGTAAGGGACCCTCACAGTGTGATAAACCGTCCCCGTCCCCCCACCCAGTGGCCCCCTTACATACCTATCATTGCTGGAGCAGGGTATAAGGGGGCAAAATATGGGGTGAGGGGCACAATACAGGGTGGGGGGCACAGTCACATGACCATGTGACATTAGAAGGTCCTTATGTTGCATGTGGTTTAGACACCACCATAATGAGAGGCAGAGGAGTGACACAGTGGCCGGGGGCCATGGATGGACAGGAGGGGTGAACACAGCAAGTAGGTAGAAGGGGCTCTGAAGGGGATTCACATAAGAAGTAGTGGCAGGAGGTCTGTGCAAGGAAGCAATAGGAGACAGGAGCTCTGGATACATGAGGGCAGAAAGGAGACAGCAGGGGTTCCTGAGATAGGACAGGATATGGGGGAGAGAGGGGGGAGGTTTCATGGAGGCAAACTGCTTAATGAGGGGGTAAAACATAGCATGAATCTGCTTGTCTAGTACAACATCCACCAGCACTTGGAAGAGTTCCCTGTCCCACAGACAAAAGGCAGTCACAGTGCAGACTCACTACTCACTGACAAACTGTGTTCACTCTTCTACTCCAGCCCTGCGATCTTCTCTCCTCACTGTCCTCAGGCACCACGTGTAGAGGGGGTGTTTCTGAGTCTCTGCAGCAGCCTCATTTGAATATCAGAGGGCCCTCCAGAAGGGGTACTTTGTAAGTGAAATGACAGCAGCTCCAGCAATGAGTTCTTCCATGTGTATTGTCGCCAACCTGTCACAGAGAACCATACTTTGACATAATAACTATATTATGAGGTATTACGATCCATCTTAAAAGCAGAGAATTTCAAATTTAGAAAATAGTGAATTTATCCAAATTTTCCATACATTTTTTTTTTATAAATTAAGGTAAAACATGTTGACTGAAATTTACCACTAACATGAACTACAATATGTCACGAGAAAACAATCTCAGAATCGCTTCGATAAGTAAAAGCATTGCAGAGTTATTACCACATAAAGTGAAACATGTCAGGTTTGAAAAATGTGTCTTCGTTCTTATGGTGAAAACTGGCTTGGTCCTGAGGATGTTAGGAGGTTTTGTTCTTTGATGGACTCAATGGCCACATTAATATTACAGGTTGACCTCCACTGCTCTGAACAGTTTGTAACACTGTAAAATTATTTGTTTTATTAGATTTACTACACCTATGCAGGTCATTCTATCACAGGGAAACATCATGAATTTGGTTGCTACTAGAGAATTTTTCAAAAGTTTGAATCGGCCTGTTCGACAAATTTTTTGAAAATCCGAATTTATTCACGGCGAATCTCATTAAAAAACAGCTATTTCCTGGCTTCACAGAGCCTTTATAGTGGTGTAGAACACTGTGCCTTGCAGTAACATGCATAGGGAGTCTGCTTTGGAAGTGAAATAATACTGTGAGTCAGTATGACATGCAGATGACAGGCGTCGCTCTTAGAATCACCGCACACTTAACTTGTTTGGGCCAAAAATGACCAAATAACTCAAATATGAACTTACAGGTCGATGTTAGTGCCAAGAAGACGTGCACTCGTCAGCTGATTCCACATAGATATCTACAGAGCCTGTTCTATTAAATGCTTAAACAAGTAGAGCTCCCCGACAGAGTGGAGAGGGTGTCAGCAGTAAGTTTGTGTTGACGTCACTGATTATTTTGCCCTTCCTCTGATCCGTCAGAACAATAACCCCCAAAAAACAGATCCTGTCTGTTGAGCATCCCCCATCACTTGTCAGCATTTGGTCATTTCCATCAGTATTGCTAAAGCAAAAAAAAAACAGGAATGGATCCAAAACAGAGATGACACGTGAATGGAATATTTGCATGTCTTCTGTGTTTTGTACCCAATTCTGATGGGAACATACAGGCCTTACAGATGGTACAAAGACAGGATCCGTTATGCGTCTCATTTTTCCTTCCTTCTGACAGATAACAAAAAGGGTCAAATAAAAGATGATGTCAGCTAAGCCAAAAAGGCAAAATAGTGGCCCAGTCAAGAAGTAAAGAGGGTAGGAACAGCATGAGAAGTCCACAGAGTGGGCCTATGACATAGTTGTGAGTGGAAACAGTATGAGGAGGCCACAGAGTGGCACAATGACTCTGTGGAGGTGGCAGCAGCATCAGGAGGCCACAGAGTTGCACATTGACAGAGTCCGGAAGTGGCAGCAGCAGCAGCATCAGGAGGAGGCCACAGAGTGGCACAATAACAGTGTGGAGGTGGCAGCAGCATGAGGAGACTACAGAGTGAAAAGGTGACATAGTGTAAAGGTGGCAGCAGCATCAGGAGGCCACAGAATGGCAAGGTGACATAGTGTGGAGGGGGCAGCAGCATCAGGAGGCCACAGAGTGGAAAGGTGACATAATGTGGAGGTGGCAGCAGCATGAGGAGACCACAGAGTAGCAAGGTGACATAGTGTGGAGGTAGCAGCAGCATGAGGAGACCACAGAGTAGCAAGGTGACATAGTGTGGAGGTAGCAGCAGCATCAGGAGGCCATAGAGTGGCAAGGTGGCATAGTATAAAGCTGGCAGCAGCGTGAGGAGACCACAGAGTGGCAAGGTGACATAGTGTGGAGGTGGCAGCAGCATGAAGAGGCCACAGAGTGGCAAGGTGACATAGTGTGGAGGTGGCAGCAGCATCAGGAGGCAATAGAGTGGCAAGGTGACATAGTGTGGAGGTGGCAGCAGTATCAGGAGGCCACAGTGTGGCAAGGTGGCATAGTGTGAAGCTGGCAGCAGCATGAGGAGGCCACATAATGGCAAGGTGAGATAGTATGGAGGTGGCATCAGAAGACCACAGAGTGACCCCCTGACATAGTGTGAAGGTGACAGCAGCATGAGGAAACCACAAAGTGGCAAGGTGACATAGTGTGGAGGTGGCAGCAGCATCAGGAGTCCACAGAGTGACCCAGTGACAAAGTGGGGAGGTGGGTGGCAATACTAGTACCAGCTGAAGATAGTAAGCGAAAGAAGGAGCACTTGGCATCAGATGTGTGGCATTAGGTGGGTGGCAGAATCAGTATAGTAGCTGAGGCAGGTAGCCAGAAGAAACCAGTCTCTTTTGTCAAAGTGTTGGTGTGGCACCATGGATGATCTAGTCTGATGCATCAGGCATTGGTGGGTGGAAATCCTGGCTGATCCACACCTGATTCATCTTGACAAAGGTCAGTCTCTCCACATTTTTGGTGGACAGGCGAGTTCTTCTTAGGGTAACAATGGCCCCTGCCTCACTAAACATCTGCTCTGATGCAACACTACTGGCCGGACAGGACAGCTTTTCCAGGGCAAACTTGGCCAGTTGCGGCCACAAATCTGTAGTGTACGGGAGTTGATGCCTGACACTACAGAAGGGTCACTAGGGTGCGTACGTTCCCCTCACTTGTGGGGAGATTGGTGAATGTCATTTTCAGTAAATGTAATGCAATGTAATGCCTATATATATATCCTATCACCCTGTTACTGCTATTAGGTGCCATTATGCAGGCCTGCTAGGGGTGTCATCTCAGCTAGTCAGGGGAAGAAAGGCAGTCTGGTTCAGGCCCTGAGCCTGTTGAAGTCAGCCCAGGCCCTATAGCCTGAGAGGGTCCAGCCTAGGAAGAGTCATTCCCTGGGAGGAGCAGTCCAGACCCTAGGACTAGTGGAGAAGAGTTGCCTCCTTAGTCAAGCTGCAAACAGGATAAGGATCCCAGCAGGAACATCACTGGTCACCAGCCTGCGTGAGCTGAGGGAAGGCAGAGCAGTAACCAAGACAGCAATAGGTAATACCAGAGTAGGTACTCAGTAATTGTTATCTCAAGGATATAAGCCGAGATAGGGCATTGGGGCCCTGGAGAAGAATATATTCCTAGTCAGGATCAGTCAGGGAATGTGTGCAAGCCGCCTGTACTGCAAGTCCTGCTTTAACCCTCTGTGATCACCTTGCTAAATATAAGCCTGCCATTGATGTACTGTAACTTAAAGCCTGCTGAAACCAATCGTCTTCTGAGGAACTGTCAAGAAAGTGTTTGCTGTTTATTACTGTTCAGTAAAGTAAAGTTCTGGTTTACTATCCAAACGTGTACCTCAATTATTCCTCCTAGCAAATCAGTGTGCCACCGTTACCGGCACTGGCGTCACGGACATCAGGGACACCCAGCCACAGGCACGTTAATCTACAAACACCAAGGCACCTCACACTACACCTGGCTGTGTCCCTCAAGAACCCAGAGAGTGCCCCAGAGGATCCACGTGCCAGCCTCTCCATCACTGGCATTCCCCAGGTCAGTCCCTCATACTCCCCTGACTTGGGGATGCTACAAATCCAGTTTGGCTGCCCAGTAGTCCAGCGGATCTTCAATGACGGCTGGCAGGGTGCACTCCAAGTATGCCGCCACCTGCTGGTTCAGGTTCTGCTCTATGTTTACCTGCTGGTGGGTAGTTTCTTCACTATGCGGGTTGTGCAGAAACCACATTCACCCAGTGGTGGGCCGTAAAGGACATGTATTGTCCCTGACCGTAGTTACAGCTCCACTTGTCGGCACTGCCATGCACTTTGGCAGACACCGAAAGGCTCAAGGACTGGTCCACCTTCTGTTCTACATGTGTGTGCAGGGCTGGTACAGCCTTTTTGGCAAAGAAATGATGGCTAGGGACTCTCCACATCAGCTCGGCACAAGCCATCAGTTCTCTGAAAGGTGCAGAGTCCACCACTTGGAGGGACTGCATCACCAGCAACTTGGCTTCACCTTCTGCCCAGAGATTCTATATATGGTCATGTTCACCTCCTCCTGTGGCTTAACATAAAACTGCCACACCGCCGGGTAGGTGATTTTACACCCAACACTACGCACTGACTGACTGCTACCGCCGCTGCCTCCGTGAACTGCTACTTCACAGGCAGGTAGGCTCCTGTGAAGCTGGTGGTTTACCCTGGGCACGTTTGGCTACTAACCTCCCACTGCTGCCGCCCTGCTTACTCCCGGCCACGCTAGCAACTTGCTGGCTCCGCCGCTGCCTCACAGGCAAGCTGCCACTCTCGATGATGATGAAGCCCCTTGTCACCCGGCTCCCAAGTGTGATCAGCTACATCATCATCATCGAGTACTGTCTGCACGTCACTGATGTCCTCCTCAACCGTCTCCAGCTCCCACGCCACTCTCCTCATCACTACTTGCCCGCCTAGTGGAGGAAGCAGCGGATGTCTCCTCCACATCTTGGCTTGCCAGTATCTGCTGACTGTCTTCTAGTAGCTCGTCCTCACTTTATAGTGGAGCTGAGCCCACAGTGTACAATACATCTCTGGCTGAGGGAACAGAAAAGGACAGAGGCAGGTGAGGGCACAGGGCCTGCTCCCGGGCCATGCCAACTAAGGATTGTGTCTGACAAACCCACCGACTCTTGTCTGGGGGTGTCTGATGTGACTTGCGACAAAGTCAAAGATCGAGTTACCCATTTAAGAATCGCTGGGTTGCTGGTCAAGACACGACTGCAAGCTGACACTGGGAGCTCAGGCCTCTCAAAGTGACCCCTGCTGCCACGGCCCCTTACTCTACTGCAACCTGTGCCTAAGCCAAAAACATTTAGGCCTTTGCCACTCCCCTGTGCAGGGCCTGGCACTTCTCTGTCTGACATACTGTTAGATCAAATAAATAAATAAAAAGAAAATTAAAACACCCCAAAAAAGTCTGTAATTTTCTCACTTCACCACACAATGGCTAATAAGCCCTTTTTTTTCACTACTAATACACACAAAAAAGGGCTTTAGAACATATAACTGCACCGCTGAACGGCAAATATATTTTACTTTTGCCACTAATACACGACAAAAGGGCTTTAGAACATATAACTGCACTGCTGAACAGCTAATATATTTTATTTTTGCCACTAATACACAACTAAAGGGCTTTAGAACATATAACGGCACCGCTGAACAGCAAATACATTTTTCTTTTTTCCACTTATACACACCACAAAAGGCTTTAGAATATATAACTGCACCGCTGAACGGCAAATATATTTTACTTTTGCCACTAATACACGATAAAAGGGCTTTAGAACATATAACTGCACCGCTGAACAGCTAATATATTTTATTTTTGCCACTAATACACAACTAGAGGGCTTTAGAACATATAACTGCACCGCTGAACAGCAAATATATTTTACATTTGCTACTAATACACACAAAAAAGGGCTTTAGAACATATAACTGCACCGCTGAACGGCAAATATATTTTACTTTTGCCACTAATACATGACAAAAGGGATTTAGAACATATAACTGCACCGCTGAACAGCTAATATATTTTATTTTTGCCACTAATACACAACTAAAGGGCTTTAGAACATATAACTGCACCGCTGAACAGCAAATATATTTTACATTTGCTACTAATACATGACAAAAAGGGCTTTAGAACATATAAATGCACCACTGAACGGCAAATATATTTTTCTTTTGCCACTAATACACGCCAAAAAGGGCTGTAATTTTCGCCCTTCATCTCACAACGGCTAATCAGCCCCTTTTTGCCACTAATCCAAGCCAAAAAATGCTTAGAACATATAACTGCACCACACAAGGGCAAATAAGACGAAGAAATATTTCCTTGTAATAAACCCTATTAATGGCAGAATCAAACAGCACTTGCACCCCAAAAAACGGTTTGCTGGAATTACAAAATTGTATAATGGCAATTTGGGTCCTCAGTCAGTGCAGCAAGGTGTAATAGGATTGTTCCTGTTTCCTAGGCTGTAACCTCCCCTACTGAACCCTATTCAACATAAATGCTGTGGAATGATTCCTCCTTTCCCTACAATAATCTTTTCCTGAACTTGTAAATCGTTTTTTGGCACAATTACGTTTTTTCTAACACTGTCCCTAGCGCCTGCTGACGTCTCTCCCTGCACTAAGTACTCTGGAAAATGGCAGAATCCAAGATGGCTATTTGTAGGGCTTTGGCATCACAGGACTTGCTGGCTGCTGATTAGTTGCATGCATGGCATTATGAGTGATCCCGCCTTCCCAGAGTTCCTTGCTACATGTCCTCACACGTGCAGCAGCCATTTTAGGAAAAAATGAGATTCGTTACCACGAAGCGTGAGGAAATTCGGATTCTGTGCAAACTGAATTTTTCCCGAAATTCGGATTGAATTCCACTTCGTCAACTTCGATTTGCCCTTCTCTAGTTGCTACTTTGATGAGATTACCAGAATCACATTGCCATCGTTGTGAAGTTTGCGTCAGACAACACCTATAGAGCAATTATTAATTAAAACAGAGGAGCACAAGTCTTTGTTAAGCTTGAAAGTGAAAAGCGCAGTATACAATTGCCGTCACAGTACCTGAGTAGTGTAATACAATCCTCCAGATAGTTTTCTTATTCAAGGGTTGTGCTTACAAAAGACCTTTCAACTTTGTTTGTTTTGAAGTGAGTTACATGATATTTCCTGCACGCTACTGACTGAGCATTTATAGAAATGATTTGTGTGAACAGTATAGACAGGTGATGGTGCGGGATAAATAGTATGAAAAGTCAGCTATGTAAAGGTCAGAAAATTAAGTGAGCTTTTTTACGACCATTTTATGAAGCTATTTAATATAAATAGGTTATAATATTATAGGCAGCACAGTTTATGGGGGATTCATTGCTGTACTGTGAAAATCACCTCTGCCCCAGATACCACACACAGATATAACTAATTAAGGTAGTCTCATTCAGACAACCGTATGTCCGCCATGTCCTTATTGTGGACCGCAGACGGCCATGTGAACTCCGTGCTGCACTGCGTACCCATTGACTTGAATGGGTCTGCAATCCACAACATACAGAAAAGGATAGGACATGTTCTATCTTTTGCGATGTGGATGCACAGACCCGGAATCCCATGGAAAGGCTTCCGAGTGTTTTCATGGACTTCTGATCCGTGCCTCTGCACCGCAAAACTTAGGATATGTGCTATTTTTTGTCATATGTTTCGGATCGCGCACGCATTCAAGTCAATGGGTCCGCACTGCTGCATGGAGTTTCACACAGCTGGTGCCCGTGTATTGCGGACATGCGGTGTGCGGTCTGCAACACAGGCACTGCGGCCATACAGTTGTCTGAATGGGGCCTTATAGCTGCTTATTTTGTTGGACTATGGCTGTGATGGCTAACCTCTGGCACTCCAGCTGTGGTAAAACTACGACTCCACTTGCTTGGCTATTCTCAGAACTCAGAACACAAAGATTTATGGAGCATGCTTGGAGTCGTAGTTTCACGACAGCTGGGGTGCTGGAGGCTAGTCATCACTGGACTATGGTCTGTTCAGAATGGAGCCTTAGGTAAGTTTCAGATGAGCGAGTTGACTGTATGATTTCCCATCCTGGACCTTAAGGCATGTCAATTATTTATAATGCTATGTGTCCCTGACCGACCTCCACTGTAATGATTTGTACTGATGGCATTATGTCAGTACAGTTCATTGCAGTTGATTCGGGCAGGAACACAGCATTATTAATTATCTGACATCTGGAACTGGTGTTTTCACTGCAAAAAAGTGCACAAAAAATGCAGGTTCAAAAAAGGCCACTAAAATCACAAAGGCGCCAGCTCCAGATTAGCATTGAGCGAAGTTATGGAAAATTAGTTTTGGCTACTTTGCAAAACTTTACAAAAAAAGTGCAAAAAAAATTGGTGCATGGCCTCTTTGAATCCCTGCGCCCCTCTATGTGGTTAAATACCAAACCATTGGGAACATTCAGATGCAGTGGATGTGTAGCATGTGGTGCAATCAAAACAGGTAACACCTTTAGGAGCACTGTGACAGGTATTAGCTACAATATTAGATCTTTTGTCAACTGTAAAACCAGCGGTGTAGTATACCTAGCAACGTGCAAATGCGGTATTCAATATGTGGGGAAAACCATCCGTGAATTCCGCAGACGGATAGGGGAACATCTTAATGATATTACCAATAAGGTGGATACCCTACTCGCACGGCACGTTGCGATTTGTCACAAAGATGAGAAGGACTGTTTTGGCTTTCAGGGTATAGAACTGGTGTGTAGGTCTGTGAGAGGGGGCAACTTTGACAAGAAAGTATTACAGAAGGAAGTGCAATGGACATTTAGGCTGAAAACGGTGCGTCCTGATGGCTTAATTGAGCATATTTCCTATGTATGCTTTATTTGATGCAGTTAATGCAGATATTTAGTTTTGCGGAGCCTGACATCAATGAGTTTGACCCTCTCACTATGTCCATATGGGAGAACTTGTGCATGGCTTCACAGCCCCCTATTGGCTAATAGGGCTCGTTTGATCACCTTAGTTAATACCTGCTCACCCATATGCACATTATCGCAACCTATACTTCTACAACAAGGATGTACCCTTACAAAGTACTGATGAACCCCCGGGATTGAGATAAAAAGATTTCCCATTTCCCATTGTTTGGGGCGTCATTTGCCCATGACAGATTCGATTTGAGTCAGAAAGTTACATGACACACTTGGCGGACGCATACTATTATATGCACTGCTTTCACTGCCATGTCTATACCACCGATTTATTCCTGCTATTACAAACTGTGTTTTGACACAGCTGAGACACGCCTCCTATGTGGGCGGCACCAGGACATAGAGGTACATTGCGATGTCCGCGCCTCCTGTGCCCTGATTGGCCGGCTGGGGGTTTGGTCTCCACCTTATGGGAGTGGTTTAGTAGTTTTAAACCTCTGAGTACGGCACCCGCGTCAAGGCCTCCCTAGCGCCGACGCTGCTGCTGTTGAATCACACGGCAGTCAGCGCTTCTGTGTTTGTTTGTCCGCATGTATCCATAGGTTTAGCCTATAGCTCCTGATGAATGTTTATACGGGAAACGCGTCGAGCTACAAGGGCCTCTGACTATGAGAGCGGGGCAGACGGAGCAGCTAGGTTAGAGCTTAGTGCCGTCCTGCACGCTGTGTTTGTGTATGCATGGAGGGAATGGGTCGCAGAGAAGTAGTAGGGTTGAGCACACATTAGAGAGGCACAGGAGAGGTACAATTAGTCCACTCTGGCCCGATGTTTAGTGACCAATCCCTTTGAGCTTAGACTCCAGGATCCCTTCTCAACACAGCGTCTTATTGTCCTGCAAGCAAGGACCTCCTAAATTTGGGAAGGGCTTGACAGGTTTGTTTGTATGTTTTGACTGAGTAATTGAGGAGCATGGGTAGCGTATTCAGGTTGTAACTTGCCTGTGTCTTGTACCGGACAGACCTGTTTCCGCAAATTTGTATACCCGGCTCACCAATATCACTGAGTGTGGCAATATGTGTGGTTTGTAGTTACACATTAAGTGGTGGAGGAGCTACAAGTGGGTCATTCTGACCGCGCAGCCTAGTAGTTCCCTTAACCATCCCATACCCACAGGATAGATCCCATCCATTAGAGGCCTGTATGTGGCCACCTAGTGGGAGCTCTCACACTGCCATTGGTGGCGCCCACTGGATGGTATACATCTCTTTATCCACTATCACAGTGATACCCGGTATTGTACTCAGCATACAGCATAGTTTTTAATTACCTTCTACTCCTCATGTGTCTTAGAATTATGTTAATAAAGGCAATGTTTTAACCAATCACATTAACACTCAACGTCCACCTACCCTTTCTCAGTGGATAAAAAACTACGACTCCCACTTGCTTAGCTATTCTCAGAACTCAGAACACAAAAATTAATGGAGCATGCTCGGAGTCGTAGTTTCACGACAGCTGGGGTGCTGGAGGCTAGTCATCACTGGACTATGGTCTGTCCAGAATGGTGCCTTAGGTAAGTTTCAGATGAGCGAGTTGACTGTGTGATTTCCCATCCTGGACCTTAAGGCATGTCAATGATTTATAATGCTATGTGTCCCTGACCGACCTCCACTGTAATGATTTGTACTGATGGCATTATGTCAGTACAGTTCATTGCAGTTGATTCGGGCAGGAACACAGCATTATAAATCATCTGACATCTGGAACTGGTGTTTTCACTGCAAAAAAGTGCACAAAAAATGCAGGTTCAAAAAAGGCCACTAAAATCACAAAGGCGCCAGCTCCAGATTAGTGTTGAGCGAATTTATGGAAAATTAGATTTGGCTGCTTCGCAAAACTTTACAAAAAAATTGCTTTGTGATGAATTACTTTGTCATGAAGCGCACTTCTTTGTAAAAAGTGGGTGCAATGACAGGGAACGACGATTCTGCCGCTCCCCGCTGTTGTACCCCTTAGATGCCGTGTTCATCTCTGATCGCGGCATCTGACTTTAATATTTAAGTCTGTAATAAAAAATAAATAATATCATACTTACCTCATCCATTTGATCGCAAAAAGCCCATCTTGATTGAAGATCCACTTCGAAATCACATGCAGTCCGTGATGATGTCATCACGTTGGCCGGAGTGGTGACGTCATATGTCACAGCGCATGGGATTTTGCATGGGATCTTTAATCAAGATAGTGGCAGCGGACTCTTTGTGCTTAAATGGATGAGGTAAGTATGATTTTTTTTTTTTACCACCATTTAAGGAAAATCTATTTGTTGCCACGAAGCATGGGGAAATTCTGGTTCGTGGCAAATCGAATTTTCCCTGAAATTCGGATCAAAATCCACTTTGTGAACTTCGATTTCTCTGGTCATTAATAAATTGACAACTAGGTGTTAACAGTTGGAGGGTTGTCCAAACACAATCTTAGTGTGCATTCACTTGACTGTATAAATGGATCCGCATCTGTTCTGCAGTTTTGCAGAACGGGTGCCGAATTATTCATTTAAATGGGGCCGCAAAAGATGTGGACAGCACACCGTGTTGCGTTGTTCCGTTCCGCGGCCTGCAAAAAAAATAGAGCATGTCCTCTTCTTGTCCGCGGTCCAATAGGCAAAATACTTACGGTCGTGTGAATGCACCCTAAGGGCCCTATTAGACTGCCCGATATTTGGGCAGGACAAGTGCCAGTGGATGATAAACACGTTGGTGTGCTGTCCACATTTTTTGCAGACCCATTGAAATGAATGGGTCTGCATCCTATCCGCAAAAAATGCAGATCAGATGCGGACTAAAAATACGGTCGTGTGAATGGGGCCTTAGGATAGGATGCTTGCGGGCAATCGACCTGTTAGACAGGTCGATGCAAAGTGAATGTGGGAGGAATTATTGCTACTGCAGTGGTTCCTCCCTCATTCAGTTCTATTGACTAGTGACTGATCACACAGGAAGATGTTCTGCCGATAATCGTACAACTTTCATTCTGATGACAGATGCAAATCAACCGACAAAGAAGCTTTTGCTGGTTTATCAGCTGATCACTAGCTCAATTATACAGGCCAATTATCATAAATGAGCATTCCTATGAACACTTGTTCCAGATAATTGGCTCAAAAATCATTCTAATAGGGCCCTAAGGCCCTGTTTGATAAAGCATGTGCTGCCGGAGGAGCACAATAACTCCTCCAGCTCTCCATGCGCCAAACTCAGACCGGCTATAGAGTTCAGCCATTATTTACGCCAGTTTCAGGCATAAATATGATGAAAAAACCAGGGCCGAGTATTTGCTCGTTCATTGGGTCACTGGTCATCTGTAGACAGGGCAATTACCAAGAAGATAGGTTCCTAGGAAGGCTGCTATTTGACAATTGATACCTCCCAGATGTTAATTCATTCATAAATTCCTAATAGGATTAACAGCAGAATAGTAGAATGAAGAGTTTAACATAAAAGATGATCCAGAATTGTATATTATGAAGAGTACAAGAGTTTACTAAAAGAGACGTCAGGAGAGCTGACTGGTGTTCTTTAAACACTTAAAGGCGGCACTTGGCTTGGTGCTTAACTTCCTTGTGTACCTGGGCAAAACTGTATGCCCGAGGGGGGCTTATGGGCTGTGTATGCTCTAAACCCAGCAGGCATCAGCTGTATTATATAGCTTACACCTGCCCTCAGTGGCTGGGATCAGTAAAAACTAATGGGGTCATTTATTAAACTGGTGTAAAGTAGAACTGGTTTAGTTGCCCATAGTAGCCAATCAGATTCCACCTTTCATTTTCCAAAGGAGCTGTCCAAAATGAAAGGTGGAAGCTGATTTATTGTTATAGGCAACTAAGCCAGTTCTACTTTCCACCAGTTTGATACATGACCCCATAAATCCAAACAACTATGGCAGCACTGCATGTTTTTATTTTTTACCCCACCAATATTTACCCCATCAATACAGTTTCAAAATACATTATAAGGAACATTAAATGGTGTCATTAAAAAGTATAACTCATTTCTCAAAAAACAAGCCCTCATATGGGTATGTGAATGGAAAAATAAAAAATGTAGGGCCCTTAGAAGGTGAGGAGGAAAAAAATGAAAATGAAATGTCCCAAATTAGCTGCATCCTGAGTTTGGGGATTTTATGAACTGTCCCTAGTAGCATGTTGTACCTATTGAAAAAGTAATACTAACCTGCTGCCAACCACTCTGTTCTGGCTCCCTGGTTCTGTTCAGCGATCTTCCGGTGAGTATGGCTTCTTTTTTTATTTTTAACTCACTGGGAGACATATGAAGTACTGTAACACTGCTGAACAATTCCTTTAATACAAATTTTATAGTCCTAATACATAAGTCTTTGCCATGCCAATGTTAAAAAATATATGACGAAAACTAGAAGAAAGGTCTCTCACATAAGTGGGTATTTGCAAGCCATATATGGTACGTATTTCGACTGCTAATGTTAATAAATAGGGCTGATGACCATCTTGATGGTATAACATCTGGAATCTGTGCATATTCTGGAGCCGGAATATAGACAGATTTCAATACACTTGTGTGAAAGAGGCCAAAGAGTAAGGCCTCATGGAGATGGCTATTGTTGGCTGTGCCCGTTCCCGACCAAGTGCCTGCTGTGTGCGGACCCATTCACTTAAATGGTTATCGTGATCTGTATCCGAATGTCCTCACTGCAAGAAAGTAGTGCATTCACTACCATTTTGCGGTTCGGAGGCACGGACAGAAAACCCACAGAAGCACTCTGTAGTCCTTCAGTGGGGTTCCGTACCTCCATTCCGCACTACATGCGGTGCACAAACAGCCACTGCCAGTATATTGTTGACCCGCAGTTTGCGGCTTTAAAAGAAACTTTGTCCCTGGACAAAGAGTTGTCCAGGGACTGAAGTTTTCTCATGCAATTGTTGAAATTGCAGTTATGCGATAAAGAAACATGTTTTATCTCAGACATGACCTCTTACTTCAAGCACAAATGACCAGACTGCAGCTATTGTATCTATGGCATATTATGAGGTGACCCAATAAAAAAATAAAAAAAATAAAAATATAATTAACCTGAAGATTGAACAAGTAGAGGATGACTGTAATACAATGGATATGAGCAGAGAAATAAACATACCATTCTGAAATCTTGATAATGAAAGAAAAGTCTATTAATCTTTTGGTTAGAGGTCAATTTTGTCTTGATGACACTTCATAAGTATATTTAGTATTTGTATTTATTAATGTAATGATGAGGGATTCACAAATTACCATACCAAATGTGGAAATAATTAGGATTTATGTGAGGCTCCAGTTACATCACGGTTTCCCCTTTACGTTCTACGGCTCCGTTGAGAAGCAGGAGAACGTAAAGGACACATTCTGCAAATAACTAAGACCTAACTGAGCTTTCCGTTAGGTGTCCGCTCAGAACATGATTTTTCAGCGGAGACGAAAGTTCTGAGCGGACACCGAACGGACCCATTATAGTCTATGGGGTCTTTAGGCTCAGTTCGGGCTCAGTTAGGTCTCAGTTATCTGCAGAATCTGTCCTTTCCGTTCTCCTGCTCCTTAACGGAGCCGGAGAATGGAAAGGGGAAACGGTCATGTGAACAAAGCCTTAGGGTAAATATACATCCTGCCAAAGAGAAAGAGCAGTTATGAATTCCTCCAGTTAGAGCAGGAAGCCTCCTTTGCCAGAATATGATGACGCCTAGGACCTACTACTATTTGTAGTCCTTACATAAATAAAATGTACCTCAGTTTATCGTTTATTTTTCTCCTGAATCCAGTGTAACAATTAGCCAATAGGTCAATGAGAGATTGATTAAGCCAGAGGGCCTGTGCAGCTTATGATCACATGTCAAAACTGTAGCTCCACAGATAAGCCTTAACATCATTTGGTGGCCAATACTCCAATAAGACTTGCTACAGAGTCTGAAGCACTGCTTCAAAGCAGTGGTCTCCAACTTATAACTCTCTGACTGGTACAAAACTACAACTCCAAGCCTATAACTGTCATAGCATCCTGAGAGTTTTACTTTTGCAGTTCCATGTTGGGAATCTTTAGAGAATAGAGGTTAGACATTCTCAGCTGGAGGAACTCACTTTCCTGTTTCTGTATGTCATGTAGAGTTATATGAAGTGGCAGTGTAGAAGTTCACATGCCACTGTACGCAGCTATTCCTCAAATTGTTGGTGAGAAGTTGGGTCTCTTAGCAATCTAACAGATATCACACTCTGTGGAAAATGGATAGAGCCCTTCGAATACAGTACCATCCACTCCTCATAAGATAAGCAGTAACTCTCCTTCACTTTGTTATTTGGTCTTCTTGACACTATCCATGACTTGTCGAATAAGTCTAAACCATGGCAGTTGTATAGTTTGGATGGATGCCCAGGCTGTCATCCACGTCTCCTTCTGAGGAGAGGAGCTTGAACTTGGCACTGCAACTAAATACAACTTTACTCAAAACTCTTCTACACGTAAAACATAATTTGCACGTTATTCATTTATGGTAACCTTAGATAAACACTCAGATAGTCCTGATCAAATTCAGTATCTGAACCAGTGGTGATCCCCGATCAAGGTTTCTTGAAGAGACTGTGTTATGGAAAGCAAAGTCATACAATACTTGACATGAAACCGCAGCTAGCAAGAACTTTAGATACTGTTGCAGGTTAAAACTACATCTTGGGTCCATATGATACATATGATACTTATGGCCAGTTTTTTCTTACTGTATGTAAATTTTAATTAGCATTTTAAACCAAAGAACTGTGGTAAAAAAAATAACATATATTTGAAATTATAGAACTAAATAATATTATTAAAGTGGAACATTTATTTCAATATGTAGGGACAGTGAGGGTGTTTTTGTAATATATTTTATTAGGGACAGTGAGGGTGTTTTTGTAATATATTTTATTAGGGACAATGAGGGTGTTTTTGTAATATATTTTATTAGGGACAGTGAGGGTGTTTTTGTAATATATTTTATTAGGGACAATGAGGGTGTTTTTGTAATATATTTTATTAGGGACAGTGAGGGTGTTTTTGTAATATATTTTATTAGGGAAATTTATTTTTTTTTTTTTAGAAAGCTGTATGTAAAGTCTTGACCGCCTATGAGTGCCAAGTGTAAACACTAGAAATGGCATCTGCCACATCCATAGCAGCCAAGATAACGATGGTCACATATGCAACCATATGTCTGCCTAGCTGTTCTCTCTTTGACACATGCACTGAAAGTGCTCATTGCATGCACAGATAAAGGAGATTTGCTGCATCTGCAACTGTGGTGAATGCTCTCAGCATATGTACAGAAGACAAGGCAGCTGACGAGGCGTTCACATAGGTAAATCATGTCACCACCACCATCTTGGGAACTATGGCCCCAGTTTACAGTCAGTATCAATTGCTATTCATCGTGCTGAGGTTAGGATTTTTATGGCATTATACATCAGGTTATGCCATTTCTGAAATCTTGTCAGTAAGTGGACCACACCTTTGCATCACGTATGATAGTGGAGAGGAGCTAAGACTACTTTCACATCTGCACTTTGGTTTCCGGTTTTGAAATCCGGCAGAGGATCTCAAAACCAGACCAAAATGGTTCCATTTGATTTAAATTTAACACATCAGGATGCATCTGTTCCGTGAGGATGCAGTTGTGTTAAATCAAAATGAAACAAATCAGATCCATTACTAAAAACAAAGGCAATGGGTGACAAACCAGTTTTTTGGGGGATAAAAAAGAAAACGGAACCGGCACCATTGACTTACATTGTTTTTAGTGATGGATCTGGTTTGTTCAGTTTTAATGAACGGAATGCTGCTTGAACAGTTCCATGTAAAATGCCCTCAAAAGACAAGGGGGCAATGCCTCCGAATGGAGAAAAAAAAAGTTCAGACCCCAGAAGCGCCAAAGCTTCTTTACTGTAAGAACTGTGAATCTTCGGAATGGACCTCCTCAGGACGTGGTCACAGCAGGAACAGTGGACAGTTTTAAAAAGGGTTTAAATTTAGATGAATTCTTAAAAGTAAACAACATTAATGCTTATGAAAACGTGTAGAAATCTGAGTCTTACTTCCTGCTGGGATTCGCGTCCCCCACCTATCTCTTGTTTGAACTTGATGGACTTATGTCTTTTTTCAACCGTATCAACTATGTAACTATGTAAGAATGCATACTGATGCATCCTGAATGGAGCATACTCCATTCACAATACATTGGCCCTACACAGAACTGTTTTGGGCCAGTTTTGAGATCCTCTGCCGGATCTCAAAACTGGAATGCCAAAATGCTGATGTAAAAGTAGCCTAAGCTGCTGTTTCCAACTGCAACTGAATCTACATGTCTAAATGGAGAAAACAATATGAAATAAATTAAGTACAGAAAGAGAAAATCTATGACTTTGTGAAGAAACACACTTTAACATGGTGTTATTAAACAGTGCAGGAATTCTACATTAGCAGTACATTCTGGATACATTTCTGTCACATATTCGTTCCACTAGAGGGGAGTGAAGTACAGGAAAATGTAATTGTATAAAATGCAAGGAGGACAAAGGAAGCTGGTGTCTGCTGCACAAATCATAGAGGTTGTCTTTTCTTAAATGGACAAGGAATAGTGTTTTACTACCACTCTGGTCTGAGCCACATGACAGAATTCATGTACTCCTTGGAAGGGGATCAAACACTTGGAAAAAATTACCTGGAGACTGGTTAAGGATTATGAAAAGAGCAGTTAATGGAAAGGAAGAGAACAGTCTAATATATCCCTGACCAAACATAACAGAGTTAAATCAGATCAGAAAATGAGGTTATGACTTACTCACTTCTTTTTTAGGGGAAGGGGGTATGGCAAACCCCCCTCCGGAACAGACCTGCAAAGGGAAGCATACTTGCCTATTGCCCACTGCTGGGTCTTGGCTCATTTGCTCCAAGGCCTTGCTTGGAATCTCCACTGTCAACATCGCTGGCCACTGAGGTGACATGCTCCCCTTGGTCAAGTAACCAATTGACATGATACAAGTGTGCTTACCTTTGCAGGTCTGCCCAGGAGGAGGGGGTTTGTCAATAAAACCCTAAAAGGTGGCTACTGAAATGTATCAATTTTGTATGCCAGAAAACTGGAGTACAAAAGTCGAAAATGTTGGCACAGGTGCTATTTAGCTGGACACTCCAGCCGTTGTAAAACTACAACTCCCAGCATGCATATTTGGTCACCTGGGTAGAAAGGTAATTAGCAACAAGGCAAAGGCAGCTCACCCCTGATGACCGCTGAATGGGAGCATGGAATAGTCCTCTGGTGGACACATCGAAGTAATGCGAAAAAAATCCAGCTCGCCAAAATCCAAGCGATTCTTTATTGAAGTTCATAAAAATTCCAATACATCAGGACAGACAATGACACCGTTACGCGTTTCGGGCCTCTTACAGATTCATCTGTCATGATAAAGGGCCCATATCTGTAAGAGGCCCGAAACGCGTAACAGTGTCATTGTCTGTCCTGATGTATTGGAATTTTTATGAACTTCAATAAAGAATCGCTTGGATTTTGGCGAGCTGGATTTTTTTCGCATATTTGGTCACCTGTTCTCAGAACCAGTGGCGTGCCTAAGGTGTTTGGCTCTTGGGGCAGGTCCTTTCTCTGGTACCCCCCATACTTTAAAACATTTTGACCCCTCACAGTTGTTATGCCCCCATTGTGGCCCCTCACAGCAGTGATCCCTCTCAGTAGTTATTCAATCTCTGTGTCCCCTTCAGAGTAGTTATGCCCCCAATGTGCCCCGATAACAGTTACTTTTATTGTCTATGTTATCTACACTGAGCTGTTTTGTTATATTGCTCTTCTTTACCAGGACTTGTGACCTATCAGGAAGCTGCCCGATTCCACAATTCTTGAGTAGTTATTCCTCTTCTGGAAATGGAGACACTGGATCCAGGTTTTTTGGCACTGAAACGATCCTTGTTATCAAACACTGAAGGCATATCCTGTTGACAATATGCCATAATGGCTTGTAGTCAGAAAACCGCTTTAAGAAAAATCATTTAACAGCCCCTGAAAGAACATTGGCCCACATTTATCAAGACTAGCGTTTTATACATCAGTCTAAAAAAAAATTGTTGAATGATTTGCACCAGCTTTATTAACAGGCGATTTAAGCAGGTATAGATTTTAGTAACATTTTCCATCTTTAATAATTATAACTGTCTAAGGCCCCTTTCACATCTGCGTTGTGAGGATCTGGGGTGCACTTCCGTCGCCGGAAATGCCCGCTGGATCCGTCACAACGCAAGACAACTGAAAGCATTTGAAGACTGATCAGTCTTTAATATGCTTTCAGGTTACCATGGCAGCGAGGACGCTACTAAAGTCCCGGCTGCCATTGAAAAGCAGCGGGGAGCCGCGAGAAAAGCTACTACCTTCCGTGCGGCGGCCGAGGCGCTCCTCGATGATGTCACCGGGTCCCTGCGTCACATGGATCACATAGCTATGCTATGTGAGCAATCCGCCGTACGATCCATACGGCGCATTGCTCACATAGCATAGCTATGTGATCCATGCGACGCAGGGACCCAGTGACGTCATCGAGGAGCACCCCGGCCGTCGCACGGAAGGTAAGTAGCTTCTCCCCTGGCTCCCCGCTGCTTTTCTATGGCAGCCAGGACTTTAGTAGTGTCCCTGGCTGCCATTTTTACCAATCTTAAAAGCTAAACGTCGGATACGGCGATGCGCTGAAACGACGTTTAGCTTAAAGTCAGATCCGGATTAATGCTTTTCAATGGGCATTAATTCCGGACCCGTCCTTGCGGCATGTCTTCAGGATTTTTGGCCGGAGGAAAATCCGCAGCAGAGGAAAAACGTGTCAGTACTGAACTGAAGACATCATGGATTTCTCTCCTTTTAAAATGCATTGGGATAATCCTGATCAGTATCTTTCCGTCCTAGAGCCCGAGGATGGAACTCTAGGACGGAAAGGAAAAACTCAGATGTGAAAAGGGCCTAAAAGTTTTAAGTCATGTCATTTTGTGGCCAGTTTTTCAACTTTTAGAGAGCATGATGTAAAAGTGTATTTATGCACTCTTTGTGACTCTGATTTTTTTTTCACAAATCGCAGTTCTGAAATCTTTAAAAGCTTTCCTTAGGGTGGCAATATTGGAGGCACAAACCTTCTTCCTTTGTTGACTGTATAGACAGTCCATCAGGGTTTAGGTACTTTATCAAAGGTTTAGATGACTTTTTAGTTCAAAATAACATTGAGGCTTATGACAATGTATAGAAATCATGTTCTACACACCCTTTCCCTTTGTTCCATGGATCAATATAGCAGGATTACAGGTTGGATTTGATGGACCAACATTAAAAACTATGTAACCATGTAACCTGCAACTAAAGGGGTTGTCTCGCTTCAGCATTTATCATGTAGAGAAAGTTAATACAAGGCACTTACTTATGTATTGTGATTGTCCAGTTTGCCTCCTTTGCTGGCTTCATTAATTTTCCCATCACATTTTACAATGCTCGTATTCGGGGGTTAATGCCAATGCTGCAGTGTAGATATGAGGTGGCTGGGACGGGATCTGCTGGGCATGTGTGCCTATGCGCTCTCCACCTGTCCAGGCAACCAGAGAGCCTAGACCTTTTTCCTGTAGTGTGCAATAATGACCCCTGCTGCTGGACTGTAGGGTGGTCGTAACCAATAGAAATAAGCAGTGTATAATGTGATGGAAAAATGACTCAAGCCAGCAAAGGAAGCAATATAGAAAATCATAATACATTAGTAAGTGGCTTGTGTTAACATTGTCTACGTGATACTGTAAATGCCATTTGCTTAAGTGAGACAACCCTTTAATTGGAATAAATGACAAAGAAATGTCACAAATGATTACAGTCTCTAGGAAATGGCAGAGCACAGAGACCACAGAGTGACAGGGGAGATGTTTGCAGAGCATTACCTATGAATATGTTGTTGTTATGCCTGCCATATCTAGGCCTCCAGCAGTAAAACAGTGCTGTCAACAAACTGTCTGCCCCCCGCTGACTTGCTCCAGTCTACACTGTACAGCTGAAAATGAGCTGCAGAAAACATGAAAAAAATCAGCTGTGTCTGCTCTAGTGGACAATGAGAAAACTGGTACATTTCAACATTTTGTTTTATACAATTTATTTTCTATTTTTTTAAAAAACACCAAAAAATGTTTGAAAATGTTTATGACAACACCTCATTTAAAAAATAGGTCACTTTCTGTGGATACATTCTTTTTAACTTTGCTCTCAGAAATTTCCATGTGCTTTTTAAGAAATGCACAGTTTACCAAGCTTTGGTATTTTTTATTTTGCTGACTTTTAATTTTTTACAACACTTTCATTTAATCCCCAAGCTTTTCTTCTTTGATACTGCTCCTATAAAGGGAGAATTTAGGTCTGCTTTATTAACCATTTTTGAAGCTGGATAAAAGACATCCAAGGGATTAAAGGGGGAAGACAACATATTCATTGTGTACCTAGGTAATTTTGCAGTGTGGAGCTTCAAGCGCAAGATATCTGTGTATTAAACTAATATATTTTAGCCCATCTTTTATGCATTTTTTTCTATGCATCTGGCGTTTGCTCATTGGCGCATGTTTACTGTTTATCTATTGTTTTTTTTCACTAGGTAAAAGTTAGTGTGCTTATAAAAGGAAGCTCTAAAGCTAAATTCATGCATGAGGCAAATCTGACATGACTTTTTCAAAGAATCCAGTGCAGAAATACAGGGCTGTGCCGGTAGATTCCCACAAGGATTATCATTTAACCCCTTAAGGACATAGGACGTATGGGTACGCCCTGATGTCCGAGTCCTTAAGGACATAGGATGTATCAGTACGTCCTGACTACTTTCGATCATCGCTGCTCAGCGGGCGGTGATCAGAACAAGGTACCTGCTGAAATCACTCAGCTGGTACCTTGGCCCAATGCCCAGGGGGGTCCTGTGACCCCCCCGTATCGGCGATCACTGCAAACCGCAGGTCAATTCAGACCTGCGGTTTGCAGTGCTTTTTGTGGTCTCTGATCTGAGAGAGTTAAAAAATGACCAAAATGTTAAATATTACCCGGCGGTGCGGCGGGAGGTGGTGCCTGCCATATCTAGGCCTCCAGCAGTAAAACAGTGCTGTCAACAAACTGTCTGCCCCCCGTTGACTTGTTCCAGTCTACACTGTGCAGCTGAAAATGAGCTGCAGAAAACATGAAAAAATCAGCTGTGTCTGCTCTAGTGGACATTGAGAAAACTGGTACATTTCAACATTTTATTTTATACAATTTATTTTATACAAAAAAAAAAAAACACCAAACAAAAAACACCAAAAATGTTTGAAAATGTTTATGACAACGCCTCATTTAAAAAATAGGTCACTTTCTGTGGATGCTTTATTTTTAACTTTGCTCTCAGAAATTTGGAGACACTAAAAAATATTTTTTTTCAAAAATGCTTTATTATGAAAAACTGAAACAAAAATTCCCAAAAAGTAGTCATTTTTGGTATTGTCGCGTCCGAAACACACTGCTCTATAGAAATAGCACACGATCTAACCTGTCAGATCAAAAATGTAAATAAAAAAAAAAAAAAGGTCCCAAAAAAGCAATTTTTTTCAAATTTTCCATTTTAATCCATTTTTCCAGTAACAAAGCAAGGGTTAACAGCCAAACAGAACTCAATATTTATTGCCCTGATTCTTTAGTTTGCATAAATACCCCATATGTGGTTGTAAACTGCTGTATGGCCAAACGACAGGGCGCAAAAGGAAGGGAACGCTATACGGTTTTTGGAAGGCGGATTTTGCTGGACTGGTTTTTTGACGCTATGTCCCATTGAAGCTCCTCTGATGCTCCCCTAGAGTAGAAACTCCATAAAAGTGACCCCATATAAGAAACCACACACCTCAAGGTATTTAAAACTGATTTTACAAACTTTATTAACCCTTTAGGTGTTCCTCAAGAGTTATTGGCAAATGGAGATGAAATTTCAGATTATTTTTTTTGTTCACAAGTCTGTTCACAAGTCGTGACGTCACTGGTCTTAGCCTCGCCCACGCCACTTGATACAAGTCGTGACGTCACTGGGCGGGGCACTAGCAGCGGTAAACAGTAAGAAGGCCGCGGCGCTCCTGCAGCGCCGCTGCCTTTTCAAACAGCTGAACGGCGGGGGTCCCGGGTGTCAGACCCAGGCCAATTAGATGCTGATGATCTATCGTGAGGATAGATCATCAATTGTAACAAAGTGAAGAACCCCTTTAACCCTTGCCTGGTGACTTGAAAAAATTGATTAAAATGGAAAATTTTCCAAAAAAATTGAATTTCTGAAATTTTATCTCCATTTGCCATTAACTCTTGTGGAACACCTAAAGGGTTAATGACATGTGTAAAATCAGTTTTGAATAACTTGAGGGGTGTAGTTTTTAGAATAGGGTCATTTTTGGGTGGTTTCTATGTAATCCTCACAAAATGACTTCAAACCTGTGGGTTTTTAAAAATTTCTGCAAATGTTTACTATTTGCTTCTAAACTTCTAAGCCTTGTAACGTCCCCAAAAAATAAAATGGCATTCCCAAAATGATCCATACATGAAGTAGACATATGGGGAATGTAAATTAAAAACTTTTTTTGTATTACTATGTATTATAGAAGTAGAGAAATTAAAACTTGAAAATTAGCACATTTTTCCATATTTTTGGTAAATTTAGTATTTTGTTTATAAATAAAAATGAATTTTTTTGACTCAATTTTACCAGTGTCATGAAGAACAATATGTGACGAAAAAACTGTCTCAGAATGGCCTGGATAAGTAAAAGCGTTTAAAAGTTATCACCACATAAAGTGACACTGGTCAGATATTTAAAAAATGGCCTGGTCTTTAAGGTGAAATAGGGCCGTGTCCTTAAGGGGTTAAAGGGTTTGTCCCATAACAACAACTTATCTCCTATCCACAGAATAGGTTAGAAGTGTCTGATTGGCGGCGTCTGGCTGCTGCAGCATCCGCTGTTCACTAGAATATGTTTCCCTCCAGCTACCTCCAGCAGTACCATAGAGTTGAATGGAATGATTGTCTGCTTCTCCATTTAAATGGCGAACACTGACCTCTGTTCTAGTGATCAGTAGTGTTGAGTGCCAATATTCGAATAGCGAATTTTAATCGCGAATATCGCAACTTCGAGAATTCGCGAATATTTTGAATATAGTGATATATATTCGTAAAAACACAATATTCGTCAATTTTTTTTCATCTGAACCCATTACCTGCCTGCTTCTTGCTTGTGGGCCAATGTGAGAGGGCTGCAATATCTAGTGAATTAGAATATTCTTCATTATTTAATGTAGTTTATGTTATGCGAAAAATCGGTAATTAAATATGCGCATTAATCGAATCGCGTAAGGACGTTAAGCAACTTTCCTATTGGGTTTGCTTGGTAGAATTGTAGAATATAGTGCTATATTCTGAACATAGTGCTATATTCTACATATTCGACAATTCTACCAAGCAAACCCAATAGGAAAGTTGCTTAACGCCCTTACGCGATTTGATTAATGCACATATTTAAATACCAATTTTTCGCATAACATAAACTATATTAAATAATGAAAAATATTTAAAATCCGTAATGAGTCATTACTGACTTGTGTGTCAATTCAATTCGAGAATATTCGTCATTTTTTTTCCATCTGTCATGATTCCAGCCTGCTTAAGTTGCTTTTGGGCCAATGACTGTTCACATTAAATTGGAATAAATGATGAATATTCTAAAAAACTAATATATAGCACTATATTCTATAGTGCTATATATTCGTGTTTTAGAATATTCGCATCACGCGAATATAACATTGCAGATTTTTCGCAATCAATAGAATAATCTTGAATACGAATATTCACAAATATATGATGAATATTCTAACGAATATTTGTGAAATATTGCGAATTTGAATATTGCCCCTGCCGCTTATTACTTGTGATCAGCAGGGGCCCCAGCACTTAAAGAGGACCTTTCATCACTTCTAAAGATATAAACCAAGTATGCTCACATGTAGAGCGGCGCCCAGGGATCTCCCTGCACTTACTATTATCCCTGGGCGCCGCTCCGTTCTCCCGGTATAGGCTCCGGTATCTGTGCTCACTAAGTTATAGTGGGCAGAGCCTGCCCTTCATCTCCTTCTAAAAACTCCCAGGCTATGAGCTCTGTGCTGCGACTGGCCAGCGCTACAGCCGGGGAGAAGGAGATGAAGGGCAGGCTCCGCCTACTATAACCAATTCCACCAAGTCCCCGCCTACTATAACTTGGTGAGCGTCGATATCGGAGCCTATACCGGGAGAATGGAGCGGCGCCCAGGGATAATAGTAAGTGCAGGGAGATCCCTGGGCGCCGCTCTCCATGTGAGCATCCTTAGTTAATATCTTTAGAAGTCATGAAAGGTCCTCTTTAAGCCTTATCCCCGATCAGACACAATAAACAATCTGGGCTTTTTAAAATGTGAAGTGCATATATTATTCTGCATGATTTATTTTCCCCCACTGCATGTGAAAAGAGTATAAAATATGGTGAATATCAGTGAAGGATGAAGTAAATAGCTTCACTCATGTGGGGTTTGGAATAGAAAGTAAGTAATATAGCTGGCAGCTTAAGATATAACTGCTTGAAAAGAAATAATTAGTCCTTCTTAAAAAACAAATGCATTTAGGAGTACATGATACATGGTAAGCCATGGGGACTATAACAAATGAACTTGAGACACATGAACACCTTCATTTCTCTGGAAATGCTCTTTACTGCTTTCATGTAGTGGAAGAACATATTAGCAATATACAGACACGTGATAAAGAAAGAAATGCAAACTGGCAAGCGTCGGTAAAGTAAAATACGAGAATTGTATATTTCTGTCCCTTGCAAAACTAAAACAACATAAATTTCAAAGAGCACATAGTTGAACGCTATGCATTCTTTCTTCTCATAATGTATACCACATGGGGTTATGTACCTACCTATAGTTATGTAAGAAACAAGAAACTAAAGACTAAAGAACACACAATAAATAACATGGTAACAGTGAATGCAATATACCCAAGTACTTAGGAGGAGACTTCATGACTCCATAGACAATTCTACCACACATTTACTGTAGAGAATCAAATCAGCTTCTGGGTAATCATTGCTTAGCATTACAATGTTCCTTTAGTTTGAGATCTGTGAGTCAGGAGAACTGTAGGATGGGCCCAAGGATCTTGAGCTATTGATAACGGGCCAGTTATAAGTTTCAATTAGACTTTAAAAGGGGTTCTTCAAAATGTATATCGTCAAGCAGTTTAAAAAAAAGACTCACCTGTCACCAGTACTCCGGTTTCAACGCCAAGCTCCCTTTTCCTCCATTGCATAGCATATAACTGCTGCCACTGCTGATGCCACTTACTGGCCAGTAGCAGTGACATGCATGCAAACACTTGTCACACCTTTGGTCCAACATGGACCAGAAGTGAAGGTAAAGGGAGCTTGGCACTAGCAGCAGAGTGCTGGTGACAGGTGAATCTTTATTTTTTTCTTTATAACCCTACACCCCCCAGCCAGCCCATTGCTGAAATACGGCGGATTTGCTGCAGATTTCACTCTCTGCATTGCAAATGGTGAAGTCCGCAGCAGATACGGGTTTGAGGCTCATGTCAGGTTGCCAGGAGATGGACCTGGGTCCACCTCCTGATTAGTTAGTGTCTATCTAACTGAGGAACACTGAAGACCTACATGTACATCTTACAAGTGAATGGGCTGAGTTGCGATACCAAGCACAGCCACTATCAAATGGACAGTGCTGGCTTAGTAAGCCACGGGGAGACCCTGGTAATCACCTGAGCACCGGTGTGCATTGCGGGTTCCTCAAACAGCTGATCTGAGGGGGTGCCAGGAGTTGGAACACTGCCACTCTACTATTGATGACCTATCCTGAGGATAGGTCATCAATATGTTAAACCTGGAGAACCCCTTTAATAAAACCACAGAAACATTGGCTTCATGCACGACAGAGGGCCACAAAGGTCTCCAAGCAGAATTAAGGACACAAATAGAAACGTCATTCCATGCACTAACAATTAGCTTCACACAGTCCAAGATGTTAAACTTTGTTTTCCAAAACTCTTTCAATGTCAAGTTTTTGTCTGCCTCAGTCGTTTCAAAGCATTTCGCAAACATGTTCTTCGTGTACATTTTCTTGAAGTTTGAGATGACCTGTTGATCCATAGGTTGAAGAAGAGGAGTGGTGTTTGGAGGTAGAAATTTAATTGTGATTAAATTAAATTGGGCCTCAAATGATTCTGCCAGTGCTGGGTCATGACCAGGAGCATTGTCTAACCGCAGCAGTGCTTTTAGCAGCAGACTGTTTTTATCCAGGTATGATTTCACTGAAGGACAAAAGAGTTCTGTTGCCCATTCATTAAACACATGTCTGGTCACCCAGGCCTTCCTATTGCAGGGCCAGAACACTCCTAAATTGGCTTTAATGACTTTCTTCTGTTTGAAAACTCTAGGAGTATCAGAATGATAAATTAACATTGGTTTTAGCTTAAAATCCCCCGATGCATTATCACCCAGCATGAGGGTTAGTCGGTCTTTCATAGGCTTATGCCCAGGAAGACTAACTTCTTCTCTGGTGATGTTTGTTCGCTTGGGCATTTTTTTCCAGAATAAGCCAGTTTCATCACAATTCAAAACTTGTTGTGGAAGGTAGCCTTCATCATCCATAAGACGCTGAAATTCCAGCTTAAAAGAATCAGCTGCTTCGCAGTTTGAGCTCGCTGCCTCTCCATGTCATATCACACTCCTCACCTCACATCTCTGCTTGAAACATTCAAACCAACCATTGCTGGCTCTAAACTCCTCATAACGACTTGTACCAGCGGCATCACCACTTGACTCTGCCTTTGCTTTCAGTTCTTCAAAAATGCATTTTGCACGTTCACAGATAAAGTTTCCTGGAACAGTGTCCCCGCCCATTTGCTTTTCCTTAATTCATAAATAGAACAACCTCTCCATCTCTACAATATGATCTCTGCCTTTGTGCACTGTGGTTGATTTGTCAGTCCTTTAATGCCAGTCCTTTAATAATGTGTCTCTCTTTTTCACAATTGTAGAAATGGTTGATTGTGAGAAATCATACTGTTGCCCTTAACTCCCTTATCTTCATGCCATTTCTCTTTTTTTTTTTTTTATAATTTTCTATTTTGTTTTTATAGGAATTTTATTTTTTGCCTGTTTGGGAGGCATAATTTTCCTTCACCCTTTAGGTGCTCTATAGAAAAAAAAAATATTTGCCACTGTTAAAAAGAATCCTTTAGGGTGCTAATTCCACTGCTAAATGTGTGTGCAAGAGGGGAAGGGGGGATGGGGGCTTTACTGTTCAGCCTTATTCTGGGGTATTTTGCAGTTAAATATTTGTACAGTGTGCTTGTGTACTGTATAGTAGTCTACAGTATGCATAGAGGCTCACCGTTTTCCTGTAGATTAACTGTTCAGCCAGCAGCTTACGTGTCCCTCTCCACACGATGACGCTCAAGATGCAGTCCTACAGCACACACTGCATTCAGTGAAGTAACAGTACAGGGGTGGTACTGTACTGTTATGTAATACATACACCGATTGGCTGGACTCCAGCCTATCGGCATGTGCCTCTGATTGCCACAGACTGCACGTGATGCCTGGAGACACGCAATTGGTAACCTTAAGCTGAAACACCGATTGGCTGACTATTACAGCCAATCAGCATGTACAAGTGTTCTCTATTGTTGCGCGCCATTTTCCAGAGGTGTTCAAGCGCTGCTGCTCAGTCACACTACTGCCCTAAGGTATCGTATGTTGAGTCTGTGTTCAACATACGATGGCCTAGGAGAGGCTATCGTAAGTTGAAACCATCGCATGTCGAGTACATCGTAAGTCGGGGGATCACAGTATATTCAATGAGCTACATCCATCTCAATATAGCGTTCCAGTCTATCGATCACAAAATTTGTACAAAAATACATCTAAAGTTTAAATACTTTGTAAAAATAATATGTCCCAAAAATAGAATAGAACAAAAAGACAGCTAAACAAGCACATTGAATTACATCACATGCTAACAAGCCAGAATATAACCTGTAATAATCAAAAACATACAGACCAAAGTGCCTCCAATCCCGACGTACGTTTCACTATACAGCTTTCTCAAGGGAACCTTTTACTGCAGTACCAATGTATCCTCCTTGCTTGACTCCTCCTGAGGAAGCGAACACGCGAAACGCGCGTTGAGGAGCGCCAGTCACCGCCACCGTCTCCTTCATCCATTTTCCTTCTACGTTAGGTATGTCATTATTGATTTGAGCTATGTTTAGCCCGTATATTGTCTAATCTTTAACAAAGCAATAGCTGATCTTAGGGAGACCAGCTACAAAAATACCGTGGAGCCTCACTTAAGAGTCTCAAACACAGCAATCCAAAGTGCAAAGCTCCCTGGGAAACATAAAATGCAAAAAGATTGTGGAGCCCCAGTTATGGGTCTACAACACAGTGAAAGCCAGATATCCCTCAAAGGAAGGAAAAACAAGCAAAGGGGTGTCTCCATTACAGAGATCACCAAAACCACCATATTAAGTGGCCCCTATGTCAAAATCCCGCTCTTTTACAAGCTTTAAGGATGTGACAGGGAAGACCTAAGCAAGTTATCCATCCACAGACAGCTGTTTCGGGGTGTTGCCCCTCATCAGTGTGGAGTAGGATTCTGGCTAACCGGGAGCGATGCTTTGGTGACTACTCAAACAAAGCAATAGCTGATCTTAGGGAGACCAGCTACAAAAATACCGTGGAGCCTCACTGTCTAATCTTTACACGCCCGCAGTTAGGATAGGTAGACTTTCAGTCACATTAGCCCCCATTATTACATTATAGGTTGCAATGTTAATGGTGTACCACCCCTGGTAAATTGTATAGGAGCTGGGTACAGCAGTTATATTTAGAGGAAGGTCACCAACATTCATATGATATCTATGATATGTGAGGCTTCACCATTGTGTTATTGTGATTGATGGGGCGGTTTATATGTTGATAGTCCCCACCTATTTTGTACATGTTTTTAATCTCATGGGTTATTTAATAAAGTATTTTTATTTTAATGTTTATGTTGAGTTATTAATTTATTTATAAGTGGTATAATATTCTAAAAGGGAGTACACCAAATTTGTGGTGTGTATAACTCCGGTTGGTCCAATTTTGTATGTAGTACCAATGTATCCTCCTTGCTTGCACATGTATGCCGCTGTTGTGACTTTTTTTATATGTTCACGATTTGTATAATTAATATAGATATTGATTTTTGGTATTTGATTGTTCTTTATTAGTGGGGGGACATTTGTTCTTTTTGGTGTATATACTGACAGGCACTATCAGGCTGCGCTAATAGGCAACTGCAGACAGGCCTGGGGGCCTTTATCCTTTTTCGGAGCAAGAAAGCCAATAAACACAGTCTTTCTCAGACACGTGGGACGCCACGTGGGATGCCGAAGCAGTCACTTAGCAAGTGTAACTGCATTGTACAGCCAAGCAGCAACAGAGATATCTGGAAGTGGAAACGTAATCATGTCGCTTTGAATACTATATGAATTCTCAGTAACTGACCCCATAAGGTGATTCAGACAATTAAGACTGTCGCTATTATATAAAAATTATTATACTGACGTCAGTTTCTCTTATACAATGAGGCCTCTTTAGGAATAATAATAATAATTATAATAAAATAATAATTTTTAACCTACATCTGGAGGATTGATATCTCTAAGGACAACATCTCTATAATATCATTTAAACTGGACATTATGGAAGGGCTATTGATATTCTAATTCCACCAGGTCCAAACATGGATTTAAAAGGAACCTGTCATCAACTTTATGCTGATCTCACTGAGGGCAGCATAAAATAGTGACAGAAATGCTGATTTCAGCGGTGTGTCACTCATGAGCTAAAAGTAAGTGGTTGCTGAGAACCAGCATCATAATCATTGCAGCACAGGCCTTGAAAAGAGTCAAATCTACCTGAGAACAGTCATGGTTATTCATAATCTCCTGCTGTCTCACCCATCTGATGATTGGCAGTTCTCTTCTAGAGAGAAAGGGAGAAAACTAGGTAGAAGCCTGTCAATCATCAGCAGGTGGGGAGGGAGAGCAGGAATTCATGAATAACTATGACTCTTCTCAGGTGGCCGTGACTCTTTTCCAGGCCCAGTCTGCAATGATTGTGATGTTGGTTCTCGGCAACCACTTACTTTTAACTTTTAAATGACTGACCACTGAAATCCACTCAACTGTCTCTACTTCATGCTGCATTTAGTATGGGCAGCATAAAGTTGATGACAGGTGCCCTTTAAGGAAAATATCATACTTACTAAGCTTTAAAGATATATATGGGAAATATCAGCCTTTTTTTAAAGAGGACCTTTCATCACTTCTAAAGATATAAACTAACTATGCTGACATGTAGAGCGGCGCCCAGGAATCTCCCTGCACTTACTATTATCCCTGGGCGCCTCTCCGTTCTCCCAGTATAGGCTCCGGTATCTGTGCTCACAAAGTTATAGTAGGCGGGGACTTGGTTATAGTAGGCGGAGCCTGCCCTTCATCTCCTTCTCCCAGGCTGTAGCGCTGGCCAATCGCAGTGCAGAGCTGAGATGAAGGTCAAGCACCGCCTACTATAACCAAGTCCCCTAAGTCCCCGCCTACTATAACTTTGTGAGCACAGAGACCGGAGCCTATACCGGGAGAACGGAGCGGCGCCCATGGATAATAGTAAGTGCCGGGAGATCCCTGGGCGCCGCTCTACATGTGAGCATTGTTAGTTTATATCTTTAGAAGTGATGAAAGGTCCTCTTTAACTATTATCCACATTTCATAAATTTGTGATACAATTGATGAATTATGGTTTTGAATAATCATATAACAATACCATCTTTTTACTATTGATAATCATGTGTATTATGGTAATTATTAATGAGGCATTCATGGTTTATTGATTTTTATTTATGAAGTATACTGTCACAATCATGATCTTTATATGAGGAGGATTTGTACATGCACTTTATTGTTATAATCATGATATATGTATGATTTATTATATTTTTGGTGCATCAAGTATAAGGTCCTTTTTATATTTTTAAGTTTTTATTTTTATATATTTTATATTTTATTTAGGTATTAGGCATTGTTTGTCACAATAAATAGCATATTAATACACACATTAGCTGGATTCATTTCCATGTAACAACAGCTAGTTGAGTACCCTCCTTAATCAATTGTTGTGTGTACAGCTTAGACTAGGCTGCCATAAAATGGTGTACTGGCAGTAACTAATGCGTTAAAAGAGTCAAGGCTCTCATTTTCCAGTGTTTTGTTAATTACCTATCCTGAGGATAGGTCATCAATAGTAAAGGGCGGACAACCACTTTTAGATAATCTGTCATCGAAGTAACGTCTCTTTATGTTGGTGCATCATTAAAGAGGTCATCTCACTTTGACAGATTCCTCCTCAGACAACAGGGTTAAGGTCCAAATGGTGCTTTATTTTGGCACTTCAGTAATACAGATGATTACCCAGTTAAATCCTCACTGGTTGCGGTGAGGTTCCTGCACCCCAAAACACAAACACAGCAATATAAACACCTGCCCGTCTGAGCTCTACCTAATACATAGGGCTCCCTATCTCACCTCTAAAGTGCCGTTCACAAAGGAGTATCCAGCTCTAACATTCAGCAGGTCAGCTTCACCAGGGATATGTCCCACACCAGGGGAGAGATCCGGCTTCACTCAGCCATACAGTCTAACAGTCCTCCTGGCTGTGACCACACAAACCTCTCACGCTACCCTCTCTAGGGTCACTTCCTCTACCCCAGACTCATACACATACTCATTAATATCACAACCCGCCTCACCTGCGTTTACCTCAGGTTAAAGGGAATATGTGCAGTGGAAGGGTGTGTGGACTGTGAGTTCCCACTGCCAAACCTATCTCACAGTCCAAATAAAATCCAGCCCATAAAACTTTAAGAAAACAGCTCCAACAACTATGTTTGCTGAAGCAAGTGCAGCTTTTCTGGACTTCACTTATGTCACCCAGCTGAGGTATCTGGGTGGGATATACACACCCTCCACGATTATACCATACACATTACCACACAAGCCACTTACTAATGTAATGTGATTGTTCATATTGCCTCCTTTGCTGGCTGGATTCATTTTTTTATCACATTATACACAGCTCGTTTCAATTGGTTATGCCGCCCTGCAATCCAGCAGCAGTGTATGTGCTTGCACACTAGGAACAGGCACCGGCCTCTCTAGTGGCTGGGACCACAGGAGTGCACATAGGCTTGCAGCGGTGGCTGTAAACCCTGGAAACGAGCAGTCTATAATGTGATGGAAAAATTATCCAGCCAGCAAAGGAGGCAACATGGACAATCTCAAAACATTAGTAAGTGCCTTGTATTAACGTTCTCTACATGATAAATGCAATTTGCTGAAGTGACATCTTACCATGGTAAGATGGACCATGTGATTGGACCATGTGATGTGATGTCATCACAGGTCCTTTAGATTATAGATGCTGCAGGGAAAGAGAGGACAGATCGCGACTACGCGATCAAGTGGCTAAGGTAAGTTAACTTTTATTATTTTTAACCCCTCCCTCTTCATTTAACAATGCATTCTTTATTAAGAATGCTATTATTTCCCCTTATAACCATGTTATAAGGGGAAATAATAGAGATTGGGTCCCGTTGCTAAGCAACAATGCGGGAAAATCGCAACGCATCCGCACTTGGTTGCGGATGCTTGCGATTTTCCCGCAGCCCCATTCACTTCTATGGGGCCTGCGTTGCGTGAAAAACGCAGAATATAGAACATGCTGCGATTTTCACTCAACGCAGAAGTGATGCGTGAAAATCACCGCTCATGTGCACAGCCCCATAGAAATGAATGGGTCAGGATTCAGTGCGGGTGCAATGCGTCCACCTCACGCATTGCACCCGCGCGGAAAACTCGCCCGTGTGAAAGGGGCCTTAGGGTACTTTCACACTAGCGTTAAAGTTTTCTGGTATTAAGTTCCGTCACAGGGGCTCAATACCGGAGAAAAACGCTTCAGTTTTATCCTAATGCATTCTGAATGGAAAGCATTCTGTTCAGTATGCATCAGGATGTCTTCAGTTCAGTCTCTTTTACGGTAAAATTCCAGAACACTTGCAGGAATCCTGGATCCGGCATTAATTTCCATTGAAATGTATTAATGCCTGAAAAATTAATGGGCAGACCTTTAAAACTGAAAAAAATAAATACCAGATCCAGTTTTATGGATGACAACAGAGACGGATCTAGTATTGCAATGCATTTGTTAGACGGATCCGCATATGGATCCGGAAACAAATGCTATCCATTGGCATACGGATTTCCGGATCCAGCAGGCAGTTCCGTTCCGAATCCTCTAACGCAAGTGTGAAAGTACCCTAACACGTCTGTTTTAAGCTGTTACTCACCCTTTTTATGCCACGACTGTGACAATTTTTGTGACTTTTTAAGAAGTCAAATCATGTCCACATCATCTTATGTGGTAGAGTGGCCCTTTGGCCTACTTGAGGCAGCAGTGCAACTGGTACCGACTGGTACTGTACTCTTATAGCTACACCCATGACTAGGCATGACACAATTGGGGTAGATTCCATGGACCTGTCTAAAAGCAAAACCTGTTTGTTGCCTATAGCAGCCAGTGCCATTAGGCTTTTATTTTGTATTGTGCTATAGAAAAATACAGGACAGTTTTCTGTTAGAGAGTTTTGATCAATCTGCCTCAATGTATGCAAAGCCTTTAAGCCACGTGACATGACTGCGCCGTGTGATCGTACCCTTATTCCCCATGTCAGAGGTTGCCTTAGTCCTTATAATCTACATATTACATGTTACATATCTGTGTACATTGATAACAAAAATGCAGTACCTAGAAGCAACCTGGTGATATGCAGCATAACCGGTAAATGGTCTTGACAGAGTTTATATCTGACTACATTGGGTATCAATACTGTAGTTCTGCAGATTCCACATCCAGCTCTTCAGGGGTTTAGTAATTGGGTCTCAGGAGCTGCAAGTGTTACTTATGACTCTTCAGTCTATTAATGTTCTACTATCTGCCTCAGCTTTTTATATAGTTTTTATTTTTCCTTTTTATGGTATTTTTTTTTTAAATATATCCACTTCTTTAGTCTCCACTCAAATACTTGCACTATATACAGAGAGCTGAATTACTAATGTGATGTAAAAGGTGTCAATCTGTGTACTGAAGTGTGGAATATTTTGGTGCTATACAAAAAGAAATGAGAAATAAAATATTTCAAGGCAAAGATGAACTATAACATGTACAGTATTACTTTTTCCCAGCAATAGAAAACTTACACAAGCAACTGAAAGAACTACAATCAATATAGGAAGTTTTCTGGCCTTGGAGATGACAACTTTTATTGTCTGGACCTGTGCCCCTGAACATAATAATGCAGACTCAACTGCCCATGGTCCTGCTGCTGCTCCATTCCTGGCTGCTTCCAGTCCCCATGGGACCAGCAAGCAGCTGGGGACCACTGTGGCCTAAGAAAGGCCTTAGAGACCATATTGGCTTAAATGGTACACCACAGCTGTGACATAATGTTCAATCTGATGTGACTGCTGAGGACTGTGACTGCAGACACGGAATCCAGCCACTTCCTAGGCCCATGAGGAACAGAAGCAGCTGGGATCGGACCAGCAATGGAACTGCAGGCAGGTGAGTCTGCTTTTTTCATGTTCAGGGAGGTGGTTGGACGATAGGGGTTGAAGGCTCCAAGGCTGGACAACCCCCTCTAAGGGTTCATCCCATCTTAAAAAATGAAAATTAGATATCATATAGTCCATGACTGAGCTAGACCCAGCTCTATACCTCACATGGATCTCCCCATTCTTTTCTCCAATTGCTTTGCCAGATTTATTTCAAGCTGGCATCTCAGGGGCATGTTGTTTTTGCTGCAGCTCGTAGTTAAAGAATAGAACTGAGCATGTACATCCACCTCAGTGAGACGGACAGAAAAAATAGAAAAAGAACAAACTGCAGGTGGCGATATACAGATAGATTTCACTGAATAACTCAGTGGCTATGCTATATTTTTGATTACATGCAATTACAAAAGTATTCAGATCCTGATGCTGCTTTGAAAAATGTAGAATATTTTTCATGGGACAACCCCTTTAAGTTTACTTTCTCAGACTGCATTCATCCTTTCTGCTGAGGTATACATATACCATGACATGTACATTGTTCAAAGGATTCTTCCTTAAACTCCAAACTGAACTGTTTTCTGTTCTCTTCTGGCATTTTGCCTTACACAATAGCGTGGTAGACTATTCTTTCTGGCGAAAATGCCAAAAAAGAGCAGAAAACAGGTCAAACAGAGTAAAAATATGAATCCATTAAAGGGCATGTGTCAGCAGATTTGTAGCTATGAAACTGGCTGACCTGTTACATGAGCACTTGGCAGCTGAAGACATCTATGTTGGTCCCATGTACATATGTGCCCGCATTGCTGAAAAATGAAGTTTTAATATATGCAAATTAGCCTCTAGGAGCAAAGGGGGCGTTACATCTAGAGCCTCGGCTCATTTCAGCTGAGTTTCATTCAAGTCAATTTCCCTGTTGTGGGATACGTATGAATATATCAATACTGTTTTCAGGTATTCAAGATGTATACCCCCAACAGAATGTCCTGCGGAGGGCTGAAACACTATGTAAATGCAGCCTCAACTGACAAAATAGATTCATCCTTCAAGGTTCCTCAATAAACAGTTAGAACCTTTCTATTCTTTAGGGCTCATGCACACAACAAGGCTTTGGAACAGACACTATGCTGTCGCACATAAATGTATTCCTAGTTGGCAGTATCCCTCCACTCCTCTAGAGCTAATGTAAGTTTAGTTACTCCCAGCCGCTCAGGGCCTCACTGCCAAGCCGGCAAAGTGAGGAGATTGCCTAAGGCAGCGCGGCCCTGGAGATGAGTGAGGGGCAGTGGCGGCGCCAATATCACTCTTTTCAACTGTATTTACATTCTTGGGATGGTGATACAGTTGGATGCAGCAGCAGGGCATGGGAGCGACGCCTCTCTGCCCTGCTGTTCCCTCTGCCCAGGCTTCATCATCATTGCGCCACCTGAGACGGGCTGCATATGGGCGCAGGGTCGCAGCACTGATAGCCACATGGAGGTAAGTAAATGTGTTTATTTTTTCCATTTAACTACATGCTGTTTGCCAATATGGGAAAAGGGGAGAGGAGCACTGTTCTATTAGTTGGTCTATGGGGGCTTTTACTGTGGGCACTATATAGGGGAATTATATACTGGCATACATTATGGGGGCACTATGGGGGCATTATATACTGGCACACATTATAAGGGCAATATGGGGAAGGGGGAAGAGGAGCACCATGGGGGCTTCTACTGGGGGCACTATAAATTGGAATTTTAAAATGGCACACATTATGGGGGGGACTATGGAGAAAGAGTGGAGAGGAGCACTTTGGGGGCACTATATAAGGGTATTGTAAAGTGCCACACATTATGGGGGCACTATGGGGACATATGGGGGGGGCACTAAGAGGGTGTATTTTTTCTATTGGCACACAACAGGGGCTTGTACTGGCACACATTATAAAGGAGCATTTCTTTTACTGGCACACATTATAAGAGGGCATTTTTTGTACTGGCTCACATAATAATGCAGCATTTTCCTACCGTCACACATTATAAGGAGCATTATTACTACTGGAGAGCATTATGGTGAGCTTTATTACCACTGGGGGACTATGGGGAACATGATTACTATTATGGCCACTATGGGAGCACTATTACTTCCAGGGCACAATGGGGACATTAATACTTTTGGGGGCACTGTAAGGGCACTATTACTACTAGGTATTAATTATTAAGTAATAAGTATTCAAACCATTTGCTATGACACTGGAAATTTAGCTATGGGGCTTCCCATTTCTCTTCATCATCTTCTATACCTTGATTCTTGAAGTCTACCTGTGGTAAATTCAGTTGATTGGACATAATTTGAAAAGACACAGCCCTGCCTATATAAAGTCTTAAGCTGATAATGCATATCAAGTAAAAACCAAGCTATGAGGAGGAAAAACCGCCTGTAGGGTTCAGAAACAGGATTGAGAGGAGGCACAGATCTGGTGAAGGATACAAAACATTTCTGCTACACTGAAAGTTCTCAAGAACATAGTGGCCTCCATAATTCTTATTGGAAGAAATTTGGAACAACTAGGACTCTTTCTAGAGCTGACCCAGCCCACCAAACTAAGTAATCAAGGGGAAAGGGCCTTGGTAAGAGAAGTGACCAAGAACCCGAAGGCCACTGTGGTTGAGCCTCAAAGATCCTGTGTGCAGATGGGAGAAACTTCCAGAACGGCAACCAGCACTGCAGTACTCCACCAATCTGGGCTTCATGGCAGATTGGCCACAATCTTCTCCTCACAGTAAAAGACGCATAAAAGCCTGTCTGGAATTTGCAAAAAAAACACCTAAATGACTCTGTCAGAATCCGTTCCGCAGTTGTGCAAATTGGATGTGGACCTATTCATTTCAATGGGTCCTCAAAAGATGCAGACAGCCACCGTGTGCTGTCCGCATCCGTGTATCCATTCAGTAGAGACTATCTTTATGGCACTGATATTTCATAAGTATAGTATTCGAGGGCATTTTGGAACTGAGTGGGCACAGCATTGGAAGTTGCAGTAGCAGGATAACACTGTTGGGGAACCAGGAAGAGGAGGATAATAGTGGGAAACCTAAGATGTCTGTGTGGCAAACTCTGCAGAGATGAAACATGGTTGAAAGAAGCCATTATGGCTATCTGGGCCGAATGGAGAAGATGAAGAAAGAGAACTCCTACATTAGAGCATCTACACAGATGTCCCTGGATGTAATAGGTATGTTGTGTTGTATTTTCCTGTATTTGTGATAGTGCTGGATGTAATGTCCATCCAAACATGCCTTTAGCACTGGGGCTAGGGGGTGTTGGATCAAGAAATTGACACTTATGCATTAGGCCCCGAGACCCTAGCAACGGACCTGCTCTGCTGTCCTGTGGAGAACTGAGAAGCTTTCCCAAAATTGTCTGGTTCACTCGACATATTCTAATGTGAAAGGCCAACTTAAAATGTGTAAGCCCAACTAAGAGTTTCCTCACTGATCACACAGGCACAATAGTATGCTCAGCATGATGCAGCTACAGTACAGCCTGCAGATCATGACCAGAATGACCATTATTTGTCATCAAGCAAATAAGTTTAGGTTTTTACCTCTGTGAGCTCACATAGCTGTAGCGTAGGTGATGTCACAAGTGCTTTGGATGGAGTGCAAACTTTAAAGAGAGGGAGTGCTGCCGGCAGGGGCATGCTTCCGACATCATTTGAAACTTTCCCCTGGACTTTAGAGTTTGGGAAAAGATAGAAATACGGACCTAATGGACTTAACAGCCTGGGTAGGTGTGATTGGGACATATTATGGTCAAGTGCAATCCATGATAGGGCAGTGACATAGATGTGGTAGCGCAAGTCTGATGCTGGTGGTAGTTTCATGGTAGATAGTGCAGAAACAATTTTGTTTAAGTTTTGGCCTACAGCACTACATCAATAATTATGGGCAGTACAGTGGCTCAGGAGTTAGCACTGTTGCCTTGCAGTACCAGGACCAGGACCATGGGTTTGAATCTGACCAAGGACAACATCTGCATGGAGTATGTTCTCCCCTTGTTTCCTCCGGGTACTTTGGCTTCCTCCCACACTCCAAAGACATACTGATAGGGAACTTAGATTGTGAGCCCCATTGGGGACAGTGTGATGCTGAAGTCTATAAAGTGCTGCAGAATATAGCAGTGCTATATAAGTGAGTAAAATAAATACAATTATGATCACCCTCTCTACAGATACCTCTCTCATTTTAATTCAGCATTCATTACCTCTTGTATGAGCAAAATAAATTTTATGTCCAAAAAACGTATTGCTGTTTTGGGTGGAGATATTCTTTAAAGAAGCAGAGGGATAGAAAATCACAATGCTGTAAATTAGAAACCATCCTGTATAATCTACTGTTGTTACTGTCATCCTCTGGGCCGCTTCATGTCCCCTGTAGAGGATCCATCTCCCTCCCACAGAAGTGCTTTCTCTATTCAATAAATGACACTGCTTCTTGCCTTGGAAAACCAGTGTGATTTCTACAAGCAATAGGGTGCTGAGAACACAAGCTGAGAAATGAACACTTACTTGTCAGCTGCTGAGAAGCTACTGTCAGTAACTACTTTTAATGAACTTTGGCTGTCGTTCTCACTTCTGATTTACTAAAACATAGACATTTTCATGTTTCGTGTGGAGATGCCCTATAGAAGTAGTTTTGTGTTTTATGGCATAACACATGGTGCAGTGGACTGGTGACAACACTCTATGGAACTGAATTTCGACATATTCTTCTTAGGTCTTAAACAAACATATCCTCTATATATATTTACATATATATATATATATATATATATATTTACATATATATATATATATATATATATATATATATATTTACATATATATATATATATATATATATATATATATCGCACAGTATTGTGCAAAAGTTTTATATACCTATTGTTCTGCTCTGTTAGAGGAGCTGAACGGAAATAGCGGAAGTGCTGGATTCGGCACATTACTGAGAGTTTGTTAATTTTCCATTTGGGATTCTGTTTTTGTTACTTAACAAAAATGTCCTGTTTTTTGTCTGGTCTTTTTGTGATGAAGGCTCCAATGCAACTCTGAACAAGCCATAAGAATGCTTTAAAAAATAGAAGTGTGAATTTTTTTTTATCAATTAACCACTTAAAGGGGTTAACCAGGAAAAGATATTTATGACTTATCCTCTGGATAGGTCATCAGTATTAGATCTGAGGGGGTGCGACACACACAACCCCCACCGATCAGCTGTTAGAAGTGGACTTGAGCGTAGCAGTTTTTTCCTAGGCCAATAACATACTGTACATCGGTTACATGGTCTAGTTGCAGCTCAGAATCAATGGGGCTGAGCTGCAATACCAAGCACTGCCACTGCAGCGGCTCCCTTAAACAGCTGATTGGCGGGGGTGGAGGGGCTTGGACTCCCGCTGATGTGATAATTAGAGATGAGCGAATTTTTCTAAAATTGGATTCACCGTTTTGACAAATTTTTCAGGAAAAATTTGGTTCGATCTGAATATATTCGCGGCAAATTACGTTAAAAAACTGCTATTTCCTGGCTGTTGAGAGCCTTTATAGTGGTGTAGAACACTGTACCTTGCAGTAACACGCATAGTGAGTCTGCTTCCATATGACATGCAGATGACAGGCATTGCTCTTAGAATCACTGCACACTTCACTTATTTGGGCAGTCACGGGGCCAAAACTGACCAAATAACTCAAGTATGAACTTAGCCTTACAGGTCTATGTTAGCGTCAAGAAGAAGCGCACTCCTTTTACACCGTCATCAGCTGATTCCACATAGATGTAAACAGAACCTGTTCTATTAAACCCTTATAAAAGTAGAGCCCCCCGACAGAGTGGATAGGGTGTCAGCAGTAAGTTTGTGTTGACGTCACTAATTATTTTGCCCTTCCTCTGATCCATCAGAACAATAAACCCCCAAAAAACTGATCCTGTCTGTTCAGCATTTGCCTTCACTCGGTCAGTATTGCTAATGCAAAAAAAGACAGGAGTGGATCCAAAACAGAGAGTACACGTGTACGGAATATTTGCATGTCTTCTGTGTTTTGTACCCACTCCTACTTTTGGCTACCAAATCAAAAGACAATTCTGATAGGACCATACAGGCCTTACAGCTGCTACACAGAGAGGACCTGTTGTGTGTCTCATTTTTCCTTCTTTCTGACAGATCAGAAAAAGGGGTAACTAAAAGAGGATGTCAGCCAAGCCAAAAAGGCAAAATAGTGGCCCAGTCATGAAGTGGGGAGGGTGGCAACAGCATGAAAAGTCCACAGAGTGGCCCTATGACATAGTGGTGAGGTGGAAGCAGCATGAGAAGGCCACAAAATGGCACAATGACAGAGTCTGGAGGTGCCAGCAGCATCAGGAGGTCACAGAGTGGCACAATGACAGAGTCTCGAGGTGGCAGCAGCATGAGGAGGCCACAAAGTGGCATGATGACGAGAGATTGTGGAGGTGGCAGCAGCATCAGGAGACCACAGAGTAACACAATGACAGAGTCTGGAAGTGGCAGCAGCATCAGGAGGTCACAGATTGGCACAATGACAGAGTGTAAAGGTGGCAGAATCAGCATCAGGAGAAGGCAACAGGGTTGCACAATGACAGAGTGTGGATGTGGCAGCAGCAACATCAGGAGGCCACAGAGTGGCACAATGACAGAGTCTGCAGGTGGTGGCAGCACCATTAGGAGGAGGCCACAGAGTGGCACAATGACAGAGTGTGGAGGTGGCAGCAGCATCATCAGGAGGTCACAGAGTGGCACAATGACAGAGTGTGGAGGTGGCGGCATCAGCATCAGGAGGAGGCAACAGGGTTGCACAATGACAGAGTGTGGATGTAGCAGCAGCAACATCAGGAGGCCACAGAGTGGCACAATGACAGAGTCTGCAGGTGGCGGCAGCAGCATCAGGAGGAGGCCACAGAGTGTCACAATGACAGAGTGTGGAGGTGGCAGCAGCATCATCAGGAGGTCACAGAGTGGCACAGTGACAGAGTGTGGAGGTGGGGGCAGCAGCATCAGGAGGAGGCCACAGGGTGGCACAATGACAGAGTGTGGAGGTGGCGGCAGCATCAGGAGGCCACAGAGTGGCACAATGACAGTGTGAAGGTGGCGGCAGCAGCAGCATCAGGAGGAGGCCACAGAGTGGCACGATGACAGAGTGTGGAGGTGGCGGCAGCATCAGGAGGAGGCCGCAGAGTGGCACGACAACAGAGTGTTGTTGGTGGGTGGAAATAACAGTACCCGCTGACGATGGTGGGTGAAAGAAGGAGCACATGGCATCAGATGTGTGGAATCAGGTGGGTGGCAGCATCAGAATAGTAGCTGAGGTGGGTAGCCAGAAGAAACCGGTCTCTTTTGTCAAGATTTGGGTGAGGCAGCATGGATGATCTAATCTGAGGCATCAGGCATTGGTGGGTGGAAATCCTGGCCGATCCACGACTGATTCATCTTGACAAAGGTCAGTCTCTCCACATTTTGGGTGGACAGGCAAGTTTTTCTTGGAGTAACTATGGCCCCCGCCGCACTAAACACCCACTCTGATGCCACACTACTAACTTTTCCAGGGCAACCTCTGCTAGTTGCGGCCACAAATCCAGTTTGGCTGCCCAGTAGTCCAGCGGATCTTCAATGTGGGGTGGCAGGGTGCTGTCCAAGTATGCCACCACCTGCTGGTTCAGGTCCTGCTCCGGGTCTAGCTGCTGCTGCTGGTGAGTGGTTTCTTCACTATGTGGGTGAAGAAAGCTGCTCATCAGCGACTCTAGACTAAGGCTGCTGCTGATAGAGCTAGTACTGCTCCTGACACCCCACCCCTCCCTAGCAGCCATGGCAGTGGAACGTGAGCGCAGAGGGCCCCCCTGGTCGGACCTGCGAGAGGATGGATGATGGCGCAGATAGGCAGAGACCAACTGACTACATAGGATGTCTCTATATTAGTTCAGTTTGTCCTCCCTCTCACTGGGTGTAAAAGAGGCCCCTATTTTGGACCGGTAGCGAGGGTCCAACAAGGTGGAGAGCCAGAAGTCATCCCTCTGCCGAATGGTGACAATTCAGTGGTCACTACGCAAGCAAGTGAGCATGCATTGGGCCATTTGTGCAAGTGACTCGGAGGGACTCACTGCCTCCATTTCCCCTGCATACTGCCACGGTGTGTCTGGGTCCCCTGCCTCATCGCCCTGTAGCTTCTCTGCCTGCTCCTGCTCCTCCTCTCCTGTCACTTGTGTATAAGAAACACCCGTCTTGCTACCCATTGCTTGTGCTCCAATGTCCTCCTCCTTCAGTTCAGCCCCCACAAGGCTCATGTGGCCGTGAGATCTAGGCGCCACATCTCCAGTCCCCTGACCAGCCAGATTTACCAGCATCTGTTCCAAGACATGAAGCAGTGGAATTACATTGTTCATCCCGTAGTCCTGGCGACTGATAAAATAACATGGCATCCTCAAGGGGCCTGAGCAAACAGCGGGTGTCACTCATAAGCTGCCACTGGCTGACATAGAAGTTACACAGCGGAGTACTCCTGTCCGCTTGGATCATTAAGAAATCGTTTATGGCCTTTCTCTGTTCATATAGTCGGTCTAACATACGGAGGGTGGAATTCCAACGGGTGGAAACGACGCATATCAGCCTATGTTGCGGGATGCCGTTCTGCCGCTGCAGCTCAAGGAGGGTGTGCTTTGCGGTGTACGAGTAGCTGAAGTGCATGCAAAGTTTCCTGGTCATTTTTAGGATGTCTTGCAGATGGGTGGAACACTTCAGGAACCACTTGACAACCAGATTGAACACGTGCGCCATGCAATGGCTCAGCCCTCCTTGACGCAGCGCCGACACAATGTTCTTCCCATTGTCGGTCACCATGGTTCCGATTTTGAGGTTGTAGTGGAGAAAGCCAGGATTCGATTTCTCGACGAAGGACACAGAGCAGTTCCTCCCCTGTGTGACTCCATTCGCCCAGGGAAACGAGGTGCAGAACAGCGTGACAGCGCATTGTCCTGCACATGTGGTATGCTGATGGGCCCCTGTGAATTGTCCCTGCAGTGGAGCCTGAGGACACAGTGGAGGATGAGGAGGCAGAGGCGGACATTGTCACAGGACCAACAGCGTGGCAACATGGAGGCTGAAACTGCATCACCTGGCCAAGTTGCTGATGTGGCTGTGCAGGAACCACATTCACCCAGTGGTATATTTTTATTTCGCCACTAATACACTGCAAAAAGGGCTTTAGAATATATCACTGCACTGCAGAACATCAATTAGGCCCAAATTTTGTTCTACTTTTACACAACAGGCTTTTCAACGGATATATGCAAAATACGGCGAATACATTTTTATTTCGCCACTAATACACGGCAAACTAGGCTTCACAATATATCACTGCACCGCAAAACGTCAATTAGGCCCATGTTTTGTACTTTTTTTTTACACAACAGGCTTTTCAACAGAGAAGTACAACGCTGGACGGTGAATATATTTTTATTTTGCCACTAATACACTGCAAACAGGGCTTCAGAATATATCACTGTAACGCAGAACGTCAATTAGACCCAAATTTTGTTCTACTTTTACACAACAGGCTTTTCAACAGATATATGCAACGCTGGATGGCGAATATATTTTTATTTTGCCACTAATACACTGCAAACAGGGCTTCAGAATATATCACTGCAACGCATAACGTCAATTAGGCCCAAAATTTGTTCTACTTTTACACAACAGGCTTTTCAACAGAGAAGTACAGCGCTGGACGGCGAATATATTTTTATTTCGCCACTAATACACGTCAAACTGGGCTTGAGAATATATTACTGCACCGCAGAACGTCAATTAGGCCCAAATTTTGTTCTACTTTTACACAACAGGCTTTTCAACAGATATATGCAATGCTGGACGGCGAATATATTTTTATTTTGCCACTAATACACTGCAAACAGGGCTTCAGAATATATCACTACAACGCATAACGTCAATTAGGCCTAAATTTTGTTCTACTTGTACACAACAGGCTTTTCAACAGAGAAGTACAATGCTGGACGGCGAATATATTTTTATTTCGCCACTAATACACGTCAAACTGGGCTTGAGAATATATTACTGCACCGCAGAACGTCAATTAGGCCCAAATTTTTTTCTACTTTTACACAACAGGCTTTTCAACAGATATATGCAACGCTGGACGGCGAATATATTTTTATTTCGCCACTAATACACGGCAAACTGTGCTTCACAATATATCACTGCACTGCAAAACGTCAATTAGGCCCATGTTTTGTACTTTTTTTTTACACAGCAGGCTTTTCAACAGAGAAGTACAATGCTGGATGGTGAATATATTTTTATTTTTCCACTAATACACTGCAAACAGGGCTTTATAATATATCACTGCAATGCATGAACGTCAATTAGGCCCACATTTTGTTCTACTTTTACACAACAGGCTTTTCAACAGATATATGCAACGCTGGACAGCAAATCTATTTTTATTTCGCACTAATACACGGCAAACTGGGCTTGAGAATATATATTACTGCACCGCAGAACGTCAATTAGGCCCACATTTTTTTCTACTTTTACACAACAGGCTTTTCAACAGATATATGCAACGCTGGACAGCGAATATATTTTTATTTCACCACTAATACACGGCAAACTGGGCTTCAGAATATATCACTGCACCGCAGAACAGCAATTAGGCCCAAATTTTTTTCTACTTTTACACAACAGGCTATTCAACAGATAAGTGCAATGCTGGAGGGCGAATATTTTTTTATTTCGCCACTAATACACTGCATACAAGTGTTCCAAATATATAACTGCACCGCTGAGCAGCAAATATATTTTTCCTTTTTCCACTTATACAGGGAAAATGGGCTTTAGAACAGGTAACTGCACCGCTGAGCAGCAAATATTTTTTTTCTTTTGCCACTAATACCCGCAAAGAAGGGCTTTAAAACAGATAACTGCACCGCTAAGCGGCAAATTTTTTTTTCTTTTTCCACTAACACACTGAAAAAAGGGCTTTGAAAAAGATAACTGCAAAGGGTTGTAATTGTCTCCCTTCACCACACAACGGCTAATAAGCCGTTTTTTTTCCCACTAATACAATCCAAAAAAATGCTTTAGAACATATAGCTGCACCGCACAAGGGCAAATAAAACGTAGAAATATTTCCTTGTAATAAACCATGTTAATGGCTGTATCAAACAGCACTTGCACCCTAATAAGACAGGTTTGCTGGAATTACCGAGCTGTATAATGGCAATTTGGATCCCCAGTCAGTGCAGCAAGGTGTAATCGGATTGTTCCTATTACCTAGGCTGTCATCTCCCCGACTGAACCCTGTTCAACACAAACGCTGGTGGAATGATTCCTTCCTATCCTTTCCCTACACCTTGAGTAATCTTTCCCTGCACATGTAAATCGTTTTTTTCACCACAATCAAGTCTTTCCTGCCATGCTGGTGAATGGCAGAATCTAAGATGGTCGCCGTATTTATAGGGCTGTGACATCACAGGGCTGGCTGTCTGCTGATTGGCTGCATGCATGTCAGTATGGGTGATCCCGCCTTCGAAGCGTGAGGAAATTCGCATTCAGTGCGAATCGAATTCTTCCTGAAATTCGGATCGAATTCCACTTCGTCAGCTTCGATTCGCTCATCTTTAGTGATAATGATGACCTATCCTGAGGATGTCATAAATATCTTTTCCAGGATCACTCCTTTAAGGACTAAGCCTATTTTCATTTTTACATTTTTGATTTTTCCTCCCCACATTCCAATAGCCATAACTATTTTATTTCTCCGCTCACATTACCACACGAGGGCTTATTTTTTGTGGGGCAAGATGCATTTTTAATGGCACCATTTAATCTACCATGGCCTGTACTGGAAAATGGAAAAAACAATTGTTTGTGGGGTAAGGTTTTTGGGGTTTTGACATCATGGTGTTCAGTATGCGTTTAAAATGACATGGCGTCTTTATTCTGTGTCTCAATATGACTACTGCGATACCAAATTTTTATAGTTTTTATTTTTTTTATTACTTTAAAAAATCTGAAAAAAATATAAAATATTTTTGCATCACCATTTTCTGACTGCCATAACTTTATTAAATTTCCAACCACTGAGCTGTATAAGGGGTTGCTTTTTGCAGGATGAACTGTAGTTTTTATTAGTACCATTTGTGGGGTATGAACAACTTTTTGATTAACGTTATTCAACTTTTTTGAGGGGACAAGGTGACAAAAAAAATGGCGTTCACCTTGCAGGAAGTTTTTTTAATAGTTCAGACATTTTCAAATGCGAATATGCATATTTTTTTATTGTTTATGTATTTTTATATGTAAAATTAGGAAAGGGTGTGAGTTAAACTTTTAATATTTTTATTTATTTTTTCACAATAAATTTTAGTGATCTTTTGATCCCTTGTCCTATTCACCCTAACAGAGATCTTTTAGGGTGAATGGCATTCTGACACGCTCCCTGCTGAGTTGTAGCAGGAAGTTTACCATGGCCCAGGCTGTTATGATAACCGATTGGCGCCCCGTGATTTCACTGCGGGGGCTATGATCGGAAGGCAAATGCAGAACTAATCACAGATCTTCAAATCAGATGCCTCTCAGGTGGTATTGCTTGATGGGTAAGCATCTGCCTTTATTTCTCAGCATTCCGGACACAATTTATCCTGACTAAACTCCCAGCTCCTTTTTCTGAAATGCAGCGCCAAACTTGCAAGGAACACTGTTGTCTGCACTCATTATTGTACCGCTCTCCAGCCCTTTAATCAAAAAACTGCCTTCTGTTACAGCCAAAAATTTCAAATTTTGTCTTATCAGTCAAGACCACCTGCTACCATTTTTCTGCACCCCAGTTTCTATGTTTTCATGCATAGTCGAGTTGCTTGGACTTGTTTCCCTGTTGAAGATATAGCTTTTTAGCTGCAATTCCTCCATGAAGATCAATTCTGGCCATACTTCTCTGAACAGTAGATGGGTGTACCTGGGTCCCACTGGCTTCTGTCAGCTCTGAGCTGATAGTACTACTGGAAATCATCTGATTTCGAGGGGAAGTAAGCATGATGTGTCTTTTATTTGCTGCATTTAGTTTCCTTGGGTGACCCCTGTGTATGCGGTCCTCAATGTGGTCAGGATTAATGGTGTCCTCAGTGCTGAGAAATACAGGGCAAATACTTGTTCATAACCATAGCAAAGGCAGGTGCACTCTGCAGCAATACTAAACCCTCACACTGATGTTAAAATTGAGAGGTTAGTTCGACATATCCTACTAGGAGGACATGTCTTAAGCTCGGACACCACGTCAAGGTCTCTCAAGTAGCCCAAGGCCCTACCACTCAACCTACCGGTGCTGTATGGGCGATACCAGGGGCCTGACTCACAAACAGCTCACCAGTGACCTCCAGCATGTAACCATGCTTGCAATGGGAGGTGGGAGGTGCCTGTGAGCCCCACCCGAGACCGGCTGATATGGCCCAGAGCCTCACAGTTGCACCTGAATGTAGCCTGTAGATGAAAAGCAGGCACATTTAAATTGGAGTTTATACACCTCCAAACATATTATACAAACTATTAGAAAATGTGGTGTGGTGTTTAACAAGCAGGATATGCTCAACTCAAATAATTGTTCATCATAAAATACCATCAGACAGGTGCCTTACGGGCTCCAAATTTATTTAGGACAATGACCCCAAACACACAACCAATGTCATTAAGAACTATCTTCAGCGTAAAGTAGAACAAGAAGTCTTGGAAGTGATGATGTGGCCACCACCAAGCCCTGATTTCAACATCATCAAGTCTGTCTGGGATTACATGAAGAGACTTAATTTGATTTAGATTTCTCATGTTCATTCAATTTGCATTTTTGGTCATTGATAAAAATAAACTATTAGCACTTCTATTTTCAAAAGCATTCTTACTTTGCAGCATTTTTTCCCCCACACCTGCCTTAAACTTTTGCACAGTACCGTATACTATGATATATTGCCTTACTTAAGTAATATGAGCTTGGAAAGCACAAACACGTGCTTAGAGCTACTAATAATAAGAAGCCCCATGGGGCTAACATCTCTGTAGGGTATAGTGTAGTTTTTAAGCAAACTGAATACAATCGTATAAAATCTATTTCCCAGATTGAAATCAGTATATGAGGTAGACAGGGCGCTTTCACCAACTATGATAAAAATAGCATGTGATTAGTATGAAAAATTAAACATGGGATCAAATCTGCTTGCGAAGCAACAGCCAGATGATAAATTGCTTTATCCTTTACAAATGATAGGACAGAAGCAGGTTTCTTAACAGTGAGGAGGAACTGGAGCTATATAGATGCTAGTAAATAAATGAGCAAGCGATGGCTAGGGAACAAATCTAAAAGCTGAGGTATTCTATTATACCAAATAAGTAACAATATAGCGCTCAAAAATCATACACTGAAGATAAAAAACCAAGAAATAAAATCTCCTAATATTTCTAACTCATATCTAAAATGTTATTTTATGCTTCATGATTCAATAGCATAAATAATAATAGTGAACTTTGTAATATATTTTATCATAGAAAGGTTCTAAACTTAGTTGCCTTGTCTACGTTTATTTACCTGCTTCTACACTTATTCATCATCCCCCCACCACCACCACCCCAGGGCCCCTGCCCTGATCACTGTCTCTGAATTGACAGAGCAAATCTGTACAGAGAAGACTACTGAAGACTATGGGGAGGGTGGCGGAAGAAAGGCTGCACAGAGACCAGACATGGAGCAACTACTAATGGGTGATTATTCGCTTTCCATAGCTGGATCATCAGAAGAAAAATCCTCCAGTTCTGGGGTGAGATACATCACTGCCAAATGTTGCTGTAGCCTGATCTCTCCTCTATACAGACCTTAGTGTATTGATTTGATTAGTCAATTCAGAGACAGTGATCAGGGCAGGGGCTGGGGGATATAAGTGATGAACGTGTACTTTTTTTTAATAGTGTATTGTTAGCAGCAAGTATGGACCCACAGTGCCAATTAACCTGGTTTGACTTTGGACTAGTGCTAAGGATATTATCGTGGTGGTTCTCTGGTTTTCACCCTTCACTCCAGTGGAGCTACCAGGTCGCTTACCTCTTGGAATAGTCCTAGTGAAGTCGGCTGCTTACCCATCTGCCCAGCGATCTCCAACTCTGTACTGCACGAGAGTCTATTCTGCCTGGCCTTGTCAGTCAAATCGGTGGGAGCGCGTTCACAGTGGCGCGCATCTCGGCAGTTATACTGCAGCCTGCCAGCAATGACTAATCGCTGTCAGGCTGTAGAAGTAAAATAAAAAGCATCAAACAGGTATATCAGACGCTGTTTTGTTAACAGTGTCTGATATACCTGCTACCTGGTCCTCTGGTGGTCCCATTTGCTGGGATCGACCACCAGAGGACCAGGTAGCTATGTAAAGTTGCACCAAGCACCACACTACACTACCCCCCCCACCCCCGGTCACTTATTAACCCCTTGTTAACCCCTTGATCACCCCATCTAGATTCCCTGATCACCCCCCTGTCATTGATCACACCCCTGTAAGGCTCCATTCAGACGTCCATATGTGTTTTGCGGATCATTGGATCCGCAAAACACGGACACCGGCAATGTGCTTTCCGCATTTTGCAGATCCGCACATTGCCAGAACTATATAGAAAATGCCTTTTCTTGTCCGCAATTGCAGACAAGAATAGGACATGTTCTATATTTTTGCGGAACAGAAGTGCAGACCCGGAAGTGCGGATCTGCAATTTCGGATCCGAGCGGGACAAAGTCTGTCCCCATAGAAATGAATGGGTCCGCAATTCCATTCCGCAAACAGAATTGCGGACGTGTGAATGGGGCATAAGGGTCCCTTATCACCTCCAGTTAGTTAGCTACTTGTTAGGTAGTTAGCGCCTACCGGACCGCAGTCACTGATTTTGGCAGAGATTTTTTTTTATCCACCCACGATGATCGATGCGAATAAAAAAATCTGTGCCGTTCATTTTATTTTTTTTCAACCCAGAGGCTGAACAGAAAAAAAAAATCTCATTACCCGTATGCTCAATATAAGGAGAATAGCAGAAATTCCTAATGCTGGCCATACGTGTAATGATTGCGGAGACCCTCAAATGCCAGGGCAGTACAAACACCTCACATGTGACCCCATTTTAGATAGAAGACACCCCAAGGTATTCCGTGAGGGGTATGGTGAGTTCATGTAAAATTTTATTTTTTGTCACAAGTTAGTGGAATATGAGACTTTGTAAAAAAATTCAAATAAAAAAAAATATCAATTTCCGCTAACTTGTGCCAAAAACATTTTTTTTCTGTGAACTCGCCATGCCCCTCACGCAAAACCCTGGGGTGTCTTCTTTCCAAAATAGGGTCTCATGTGGGGTATTTATACTGCCCTGGCATTTTAGGGGTCCTAAAGAGTGAGAATCCATATGCGTAAAAATGCCCTGTGAAATCCTAAAGGTACTCATGGGAATTTGGGCCCCTTTGCGCATTTTGGCTGCAAAAAAGTGGCACACATGTGGTATCGCCGTACTAAGGAGAAGTAGGGCAATAAGTTTTGGGGTGTATTTTTATATATACCCATACTTTGTGCGAGAAATATTGCTGTAAACTACAACTTTTTAAACTTTTTAATACAAAGTTGTCAATTTACAGAATATTTCTCTCACCCAACTTGGGTATATGTAAAAATACACCCCAAAACACATTGCCCTACTTCTCCTGAGTACGGCGATACCACATGAGTGACACTTTTTTGCAGCCTGGGTGCGCAAAGGGGCCCAAATTCCAACGAGTACCTTTAGGTTTTACAGGGATACTCACAATTTAGCCCCGCCCAAAATGCCAGAACAGTAAACACACCCCACAAATGACCCCATTTCGGAAAGTAGACACCCCAAGGTATTCACTGAGGGGCATAGTGAGTCCGTGGGAGATTTTATTTTGTTTTGCCAGAAGTTAGCAGAAATGGAAACTTTATTATTATTTTTTTTCCTCAGAAAGTGTCATTTTCCGCTAAATTGTGAAAAAAAATGAAATGATACATGAACTCACCATGCCCCTCCGTGAATACTTTGGGGTGTCTTCTTTCTAAAATGGTGTCATTTGGGGGGTATTTATTCTATCCTGGCATTCTAGCACCTGAAGAAACATGACAGGTGCTCAGAAAGTCAGAGCTGCTTCAAAATGCGGAAATTCACTTTTTTGCACCATAGTTTGTAAACGCTATAACTTTTACCCAAACCAATAAATATACACTTATTGGATTTTTTTTTTTATCAAAGACATGTAGAACAATAAATTTTGCAAAAAATGTATATAGAAATGTAGTTTTTTTAAAAAAAAATTACAACAGAAAGTTAAAAATGTAATTTTTTTGCAAAAATTTCGGTCATTTTTGATTAATAGCAAAAAAAGTAAAAATGTCAGCAGCAATGAAATACCACCAAATGAAAGCTCTATTAGTAAGAAGAAAAAAAGGTAAAATTCATTTGGGTGGTAAGTTGCAAGACCGAGCAATAAACGGTGAAAGTAGTGTAGTGCAGAATTGTAAAAAGTGGCCTGGTCATTAAGGGTGTTTAAGCTAGGGGGGGCTGAGGTGGTTCAGATGCCTCACATTATTTTGGAAGACCCTTGGAAATCTGGATGCCAAGAATGCTGCCCACTAGTGGTCACTTACAAAAGGTATTTTACTACAGTATTTGTAGAGCTGCTGCATGGTACTGAAGTTCTTATCTGGACTCTGTAGTATTTCTAGAGCTGCCACGTGGTACTAAAGTCTAGTATTTGTAGAGCTGCCATGTGGTACTGAAGTCTAGTATTTGTAGAGCTGCCACATGCTACTGAAGCTCTTATCTGGACTCTACAGTATTTGTAGAGCTGCCACATGCTACTGAAGATCGTATCTGTACTCTGAAATATTTCTAGAGCTGCCACATGCTACTGAAGTTTTTAACTGGACTCTGTAGTATTTCTAGAGCTGCCACATGGTACTGATGTTCTTATCTGGACTCTGTGATATTTCTAGAGCTGCCACATGCTACTGAAGTTCTCATCTGGACTCTGTAGTATTTCTAGAGCTGCCACATGCTACTGAAATTCTTATCTGGACTCTGTAATATTTCTAGAGCTGCCACATGGTACTGAAGTTTTATCTGGACTCTGTAATATTTTTAGAGATGACACATGCCACTGAAGTTCTGATCTGGACTCTGTAGTATTTCTAGAGCTGCCACATGCTAGTGAAGTCTAGTATTTGTAGAGCTGCCACAGGGTACTGAAGTTCTTATCTGGACTCTGTGGTATTTCTAGAGCAGCCACATTGTACTGAACTTATCTGGACTGTACAGTATTTGTAGAGCTGCCACATGCTACTGAAGTTCTTATCTGGACTCTAGTATTTCTAGAGCTGCCACATGGTACTGAAGTTCTTATCTGGACTGTACAGTATTTGTAAAGCTGCCACATGCTACTGAAGTTCCTATCTGCACTCTGTAATATTTTTAGACCTGCCACATGGTACTGAAGTTCTTATCTGGACTCAGTAATATTTGTAGAGCTGCCACATGCTACTGAAGTTCTTATCTGGACTCTGTAGTATTTCTAGAGCTGTCACATGCTACTGAAGTCTAGTATTTGAAGAGCTGCCACGTGGTACAGAATTCTAGTATTTGTAGAGCTGCCACATGCTACTGAAGCTCTTATCTGGACTCTATAGTATTTGTACAGCTGCAACATGGTGCTGAAGTTCTTATCTGGACTCTGTAATATTTCTAGAGCTGCCACATGCTACTGAAGTTCTTATCTGGACTCTACAGTATTTGAAGAGCTGCCACATGGTACTGAAGTTCTCATCCATCTGGACTCTGTAGTATTTCGAGAGCTGCCACATGCTACTGAAATTCTTATCTGGACTCAGTAATATTTCTAGAGCTGCCACATGGTACTGAAGTTCCTATCTGTACTCTACATTATTTGTAGAGCTGCAACATGCTACTGAAGTTCTCATCTGGACTCTGTAGTATTTCGAGAGCTGCCAAATGCTACTGAAATTCTTATCTGGACTCAGTAATATTTCTAGAGCTGCCACATGGTACTGAAGTCTAGTATTATAGAGCTGCCACATGCTACTGAAATTCTTATCTGGACTCAGTAATATTTCTAGAGCTGCCACATGGTACTGAACTTATCTGGACTGTACAGTATTTGTAGAGCTGTGACATGCTACTGAAGTTCTTTTCTGGACTCTGTAGTATTTCTAGAGCTGCCACATGGTACAGAAGTTCTTATCTAGACTCGGTAGTATTTCTAGAGCTGCCACATGGTACTGAAGTTCCTATCTGGACTCTGCAATAGTTCTAGAGCTGCCACATGCTACTGAAGTTCTTATCTGGACTCTGTAGTATTTCTAGAGCTGCCACATGCTTCTGAAGCTCTTATCTTGACTCTATAGTATTTGTACAGCTGCAACATAGTGGTGAAGTTCTTATCTGGACTCAACAGTATTTGTAGAGCTGCCACATGCTACTGAAGCTCTTATCTAGACTGTACAGTATTTGTAGAGCTGGCACATGCTACTGAAATTCTTATCTGGACTCTACAGAATTTGTAGAGCTGCCACATGCTACGGAAGTCAAGTATTTGTAGAGCTGCCACATGCTACTGAAGCTCTTATCTGGACTGTACAGTATTTGTAGAGCTGCCACATGCTACTGAAGTCTAGTATTTGTAGAGCTGCCACATGCTACTGAAGCTCTTATCTAGACTCTGCAGTATTTGTAGAGCTGCCACAGGCTACTGAATTTCTTATCTGGACTCTGTAGTATTTGTAGAGCTGCCACATGCTACTGAAGCTCTTATCTAGACTCTGCAGTATTTGTAGAGCTGCCACAGGCTACTGAATTTCTTATCTGGACTCTGTAGTATTTCTAGAGCTGCCACATGCTACTGAAGCTCTTATCTAGACTCTACAGTATTTGTAGAGCTGCCAAATGCTACTGAAGTTTAGTATTTCTAGAGCTGTCACATGATACTGAACTTATCTGGACTGTACAGTATTTGTAAAGCTGCCACATGCTACTGAAGTTCTTATCTGAACTCTAGTATTTCTAGAGCTGCCACATGCTACTGAAGTCTAGTATTTGTAGAGCTGCCACATGCTACTGAAGCTGTTATCTGAACTCTGTAAGTATTTGTAAAGCTGCCACAGGCTACTGAATTTCTTATCTGGACTCTGTAGTATTTCTAGAGCTGCCACATGATAATGAAGTTCTTATCTGGACTCTACAGTATTTGTAGAGCTGCCACAGGCTACTGAAGTTCTTATCTGGACTTGTTAGTATTTCTAGACCTGCCACATGGTACTGAAGTTCTCATCTGGACTCTGTAATGTTTCTAGAGCTGCCACATGCTACTGAAGCTCTTATCTAGACTCTACAGTATTTGTAGAGCTGCCACATGGTACTGAAGTTCTTATCTGGATTCAGTAATATTTCTAGAGCTGCCACATGGTACTGAAGCTCTTATCTGGACTCTACACAATTTGTAGAGCTGCCACATGCTACTGAAGTCTAGTATTTGTAGAGCTGCCACATGCTACTGAAGCTCTTATCTAGACTCTACAGTATTTGTAGAGCTGCCACAGGCTACTGAAGTTCTTATCTGGACTCTGTAGTATTTCTAGAGTTGCCACATGGTACTGAAGTTCTTATCTGGATTTCAGTAATATTTCTAAAGCTGCAACATGGTACTGAAGTTCTTATCTGGATCTGTAGTATTTCTAGAGCTGCCACATGCTACTGAAGTTCTTATCTAGGCTCTGTAATATTTCTAGAGCTGCCACATGCTTCTGAAGCTCTTATCTGGGACTCTACAGAATTTCTAGAGCTGCCACATGCTACTGAAGTTCTTATCTGGACTCTATAATATTTCTAGAGCTGCCACATGCTTCTGAAGCTCTTATCTGGACTCTACAGAATTTGTAGAGCTGCCACATGCTACTGAAGTCTAGTATTTGTAGAGCTGCCACATGCTACTGAAGCTCTTATCTAGACTCTACAGTATTTGTAGAGCTGCCACAGGCTACTGAAGTTCTTATTTGGACTCTGTAGTATTTCTAGACCTGCCACATGGTACTGAAGTTCTCATCTGGACTCTGTAATGTTTCTAGAGCTGCCACATGCTACTGAAGCTCTTATCTAGACTCTACAGTATTTGTAGAGCTGCCACAGGCTACTGAAGTTCTTATCTGGACTCTGTAGTATTTCTAGAGCTGCCACATGGTACTGAAGTTCTTATCTGGATTCAGTAATATTTCTAGAGCTGCCACATGCTACTGATGTTCTTATCTGGACTCTGTAGTATTTCTAGAGCTGCCGCATGCTACTGAAGTTCTTATCTGGATTCAGTAATATTTCTAGAGCTGCCACATGCTACTGATGTTCTTATCTGGACTGTACAGCATTTGTAGAGTTGCCACATGCTACTGAAGTTCTTATCTGGACTCTTTAGTATTTCTAGAGCTGCCACATGCTACTGAAGTTCTTATCTGGATTCAGTAATATTTCTAGAGCTGCCTCATGGTACTGAAGTTCTTATCTGGATTCTGTAATATTTCTAGAGCTGCCACATGCTACTGAAGTTCTTATCTGGACTGTACAATATTTGTAGAGCTGCCACATGCTACTGAAGTTCTTATCTGGACTGTACAATATTTGTAGAGCTGCCACATGCTATTGAAGTTCTTATCTGGACTCTGTAATATTTCTAGAGCTGCCACATGTTACTGAAGTTCTTATCTGGACTCTGTTGTATTTCTAGAGCTGCCACATGGTACTGAAGTTCTTATCTGGATTCAGTAATATTTCTAGAGCTGCCACATGCTACCGAAGTTCTTATCTGGACTCTGTAATATTTCTAGAGCTGCCACATGTTACTGAAGTTCTTATCTAGACTCTGTTGTATTTCTAGAGCTGCCACATGGTACTGAAGTTCTTATCTGGATTCAGTAATATTTCTAGAGCTGCCACATGCTACTGAAGTTCTTATCTGGACTGTACAATATTCGTAAAGCTGCCACATGCTACTGAAGTTCTTATCTGGAGTGTACAATATTTGTAGAGCTGCCACATGCTACTTAAGTTCTTATCTGGACTCTGTAGTATTTCTAGAGCTGCCACATGCTACTGAAGTTCTTACTGGACTCTGTAGTATTTCTAGAGCTGCCACATAGTACTAAAGTTCCTATCTGGACTCTGTAATATTTCTAGAGCTGCCACATGCTACTGAAGTTCTTATCTGAACTCTGTAATATTTCTAGAGCTGCCACATGCTACTGAAGTTCTTATCTGGACTCTGTAATATTTCTAGAGCTGCCACGTGTTACTAAAGTTCTTATCTGGACTCTGTAGTATTTCTAGAGCTGCCACATGGTAATTAAGTTCTTATCTGGATTCTGTAATATTTCTAGAGCTGCCACATGCTACTGAAGTTCTTATCTGGACTGTACAATATTTGTAGAGCTGCCACATGCTATTGAAGTTCTTATCTGGACTCTGTAATATTTCTAGAGCTGCCACATGTTACTGAAGTTCTTATCTGGACTCTGTTGCATTTCTAGAGCTGCCACATGGTACTGAAGTTCTTATCTGGATTCAGTAATATTTCTAGAGCTGCCACATGCTACCGAAGTTCTTATCTGGACTCTGTAATATTTCTAGAGCTGCCACATGTTACTGAAGTTCTTATCTGGACTCTGCTGTATTTCTAGAGCTGCCACATGGTACTGAAGTTCTTATCTGGATTCAGTAATATTTCTAGAGCTGCCACATGCTACTGAAGTTCTTATCTGGACTGTACAATATTCGTAAAGCTGCCACATGCTACTGAAGTTCTTATCTGGACTCTACAATATTTCTAGAGCTGCCACATGCTACTGAAGTTCTTATCTGGACTCTGCAGTATTTCTAGAGCTGCCACATAGCTACTGAAGTTCTTATCTGGACTCTGTAATATTTCTAGAGCTGCCACATGCTACTGAAGTTCTTATCTGGACTCTGTAATATTTCTAGAGCTGCCACATGCTACTGAAGTTCTTATCTGGACTCTGCTGTATTTCTAGAGCTGCCACATGGTACTGAAGTTCTTATCTGGATTCAGTAATATTTCTAGAGCTGCCACATGCTACTGAAGTTCTTATCTGGACTGTACAATATTCGTAAAGCTGCCACATGCTACTGAAGTTCTTAACTGGAGTGTACAATATTTCTAGAGCTGCCACATGCTACTGAAGTTCTTACTGGATCTGTAATATTTCTAGAGCTGCCACATGCTACTGAAGTTATCTGAACTCTGTAATATTTCTAGAGCTGCCACATGCTACTGAAGTTCTTATCTGGACTCTGTAATATTTCTAGAGCTGCCACATGATAATGAAGTTCTTATCTGGACTCTACAATATTTATAAAGCTGCCACATGCTACTGAAGTCTAGTATTTGTAGAGCTGCCACATGGTACTGAAGTTCTTATCTGGACACTGTAGTATTTCTAGAGCTCCCACAGGCTACTGAAGTTCTTATCTGGATTCCTAATATTTCTAGAGCAGCCACATGGTAAAAAGTCCTTATGGAGACTCTGTAGTATTTCTAGAGGTATCACATGATACTGAAGTTATTTGAAGTTAGCAGTTATGGAGGGCCAGGGCTGCAACCCTTGAAGGCGCACTTATAAGAAACACATAAGCATAGTTCAGCGAGGGGGATTCTAGTTGTCTGCCCGCTCCTCAGCAACCGGCTCTGCCCTGTCCGTACATCTCCAGGAGCTAGCACAAGGCTGCAGCCTCCAGAGCTCCAGGGGAGGGGCCAAACACAAGACGCTCCCATCTCCGGGAAGGGTGTTCACAGGCCGCGCGCTACGCTTTTTGGAGATACCAGTGCATAGATGACGCTGTCGTGTGGCGGCGGGACCTCGCGTGAAATACATGCAGCGCTGTGAGCATCTGGTGGAGCTCAGCTCGGAAGGTAAGGTGATTCCTTCGCTTTACTTTCCGACTCCCCCCTACAACTCGTAGATCCTGGTGGTATCTCCCGGAGAGGCAGGACCGGGGAGCAGCAGCAGAGCGGAGTAAGAGGCTGGTGTGAGCGGCTGGATGTGGAGGAGTCGCTGCTTGGAGACCAGTGCCAGGAATTCTCAGTAAACAAGGGGAGACTCCAGGTAAAGTGGCAGAGAAAGCGCAGCGCGGGGCAGGGTGGGCACTGCGTGATGTGGACTTGTGTGGAAAGTGGCTCATGAGGTGGGAAGTTCTGGAGACTTGTGGTTTTGCCTGGAGTTAGCGGTGCCCACTCCAGTCACAGTTTTCCAGCATGGGGAGTGGTAGTAATGGTTGTCTAGGAGTGAGATGCAGGGGGAAGGGGGTTACTCCTAGGAAGATGATCAAGGGCGTGGAGAATGTAACCTGAGGCAAGAACAGGATGAGGAGATGCCAGGGGTCTGTTCTGGGAGGGAGTGTGGGCTTTATCCCTGTTTGACTACTCTGTCTCTCTTTACTTCAGGTTTCATTGAGGAAGTTCTTCCCACTCCTGGAGATATCTTCAAGCGCCTGGCATTGTGTGGTCCAGGAGGAAGGTTCTGGCACCAGGAGGAACCCTGCTCACTGTTCACACCGTGCTTTATTTTCTTCTGCCTGTTACTGCTGGAAATTCACATCGGACAGTATCACAAAGCCCTCTATACAGGGGAAACCTGGGGTTACAACACAATAGCAGGGGCGATGCCTTCCTCTCATGTACCCTCTTTGTTGGGACTCTGGAGGAGGGGGTCTGGACTAAGAAATATGAAGGGGTCGCTCTTGCTAGTCATAGTGTTTGTGCAGGCTTTGGGTAGTGTATGGTCTCAGTCCGAACAACAGACTCACTGCCCTGTTTCATGCGAGTGTTCGGATGCAGCCCGGACTGTGAAATGTGTGAACAAGAGTCTAAAGGAGGTGCCCAAAAACCTCCCATCTTATGTGAAGAATCTCTTCATCACGTACAACAACATAGACAGTGTGCAGGAGGGATCCTTCAATGAAGTCTTAACAAACCTTACCAATCTTAGTCTAAGTAGTAACCACCTCCAGGAACTGGGCAGAAACACCTTCCGAAACCTTCCAGGTCTACAGCATCTGGATCTTAGTAACAATAAGTTGACCAATATTAGCGACTTGTCCTTCCAAGTTGGTGGTGGCCTAAGCAGTCCACTGCTGGAGTTGAACCTCCGTAGCGCTCTCTTCAATGAGTCCATGATCTTCTTTGTGGCTGGTGCCCTACAGAATGGGTCGTTAAGCAACCTCCAGAAGCTAAGCTTGAGTGGGAACAATCTAATGTACTTGCCAACGGACATGTTCGGTTCATTGCCCAGCCTAACACACCTTGACCTGAGCAACAATTCCCTGGTCAGTCTCCGATCTGGAATTTTCACCAACCTTGACAGCCTTGAGACTTTGGATCTGAGAAATAACTCTTTAAAAAACCTGAGGAACGCAACACTTTTAGATTTTTCCAGTCAGCCTGCTTTGTCCGTGTTCCTCAAGGACAACAGCTGGGTCTGCACCTGTGAAATTGAACCTTTTCTTAACTGGCTCAAGGACACGACAATAGTGAAGGATTCATCCAGCTTGCTTTGCTCCGAGCCGGAGAAGATGAGGAACGTTTCATTGCTTTCAGTTAAAATCTCTGAGGTCGAGTGCCCACCATATCCAACCGACACCAGCTTACAAACCTCCTATGTTTTTCTGGGTATCGTGCTAGCCCTCATCGGAGTGATCTTTCTGCTCGTCTTGTATCTGAACAGGAAAGGGATTAAAAAGTGGATTTACAACATCCGAGATGCATGCAGAGATCACTTGGAGGGCTATCACTACAGATACGAGATCAATGCAGATCCCAGGCTGACAAACTTGAGCACAAACTCTGATGTATAAATAATCTTTTTGTGGACCAGAGCAACACTTTATCTATGCATGAACTTAATGTACAGATAATGCATTTAACCCTGAGCTTGCTCTCTTCACTCCCTGCTGGAGAAGTAGACAATGGCTCCACGCAGGGCTTCTGAATGCCTCCATCTGACTGTGAATTTATTGCTGCTTTATAATCTCCTCTGTACTGTAGAGTTTGGACTTCGCATGCTGAACAGACTGGTTTTGCCGTTCATAGGATGCCACTCCTAAAAGAACAATGTTGGACGAGACAGTAGCAGAGCAGCAACAAGACTTTGCTTTTTATCTTTTACTTGGTTTCCTGTCGGTACCACCCGTTGCCAATCCAGATACCAGTCACTGACAACTGCCTCAAGATACATGTTTTTTGGTTTTTTTTTCATTTCTTTTTTTCTTTTATATAACGCTTTGTGAACTACTGGTTTGTGAGAATGCTTCCAAAGTTGCAGTTCTTTTGCATGTCTAACATGAGGACCTATACAGCAGCATGTACAATGTCTCCCTGTTTTTTTTTTTTTTTTTTTATGCTTTGAGATCCTTACCTGGAGAACATCAACAGTAATACTTTTGCACTGTTTTTTGTAAAAGAGATATGCAGTTTATATCAAATCCCAATTTCTATAAACTGCGCCCGATTTTAATAACTCAGACTCAATAAAGAATATATTAAAATAATCCGTGTGTGGATGTTTTCTGCCCAAAGATCTTCCACCTACATGGTGGGTGTTGTGCAGGAAGCAAGTGAGGGTGATGTACTTTGTCTTATGTGGAGCTGCCAAGTCTTGTACAGAGGAGGTGGACATGCTAAAAGGATATTTGCAAGCGCTTCTTTTAGTAGTAACTAGTATCACGATCGTTATATGTACATACAATGACATGAAACCTGCAATAAGTCTGTGTAAATACTTTTTGTATTTTTTTATTAGTATACCAATTTGTGCTCAACATATTAATGCCTTGACCTGTATATCGTGAACTGTTCAAAGCGTGATAGTAAATGGCAATAGGATGAACCAAACAGTCTACGGCCTCGAGGGTCGGTTAACCCATTATGTTTGTGTGCAGATGTTTGCTTTTCCAGTAGTATTTAGCAGTGGTGTTAACTGGTTTGCATGTCAATGATGTTTTCCACTTGGATGGGGCAAAGCATGGATTTCTTTCTCTACCGTTTATTATCAGAAGGGTCTTCTGATGGTCTTCAAGCCTTATGTATTAATACCGATTTAGAATTTTTAAAACCATTTTTGTTTCATCATTTGAGGTGATTTCTGTGACTTTATGTAGTTTTCTGCATTTTGCCAGTACGTAAACCAGATTTAAAGTGAACAGCATGAAATCTCCTCTCGCAATGTGCCATTCTCTTACTATGCAGATGTGAACCCGAAGTTCAGTCCTGGTTCATTGAAGTTTACTAGGAAATGCCGGCGCTTCGTACATAATAATGGAAATCTGCTCTTTTAAACTTTAGGCTTCCTTGAATTGAAATGTAAATTCTAACCTAACGTTGATGTTGGTCATCAACATATAAATGATGTCTTAATCCGGACACCAATAGATTGTAGATATTCTGGAGAACCAAAGGCAGTAATTACCTTCCCCATGTGTAACAAAAGAATGTAATCTCAGCAGCTTTCTGTGCCTGCCATGGAGTATTTATCCCGCCGAAGTCCTAGGGCAGTGGTACAATAGGGAATCTATACTCTGAATGTGTGTGTATACCGTACTATAATATACCGTCATAATCTGCTCACTCCGGAACAGTACCCGTCAGTGTAGTCTATGATGAGTTCATGAAATATCACAATAACCACCTCTTGGGAGGTCTGCTGTTTGATCCTGATCGTATCCACCTCATTGTATTTGATCAAAATGTCGCATTGTAACTCTTTTGCATTTGTTTGACCAACATTATGTTTCTGGTTTCATAAAGATGGTTGTAAATGAGTTCTCCTAACGTTTTACTCGAAATTCTGAATATTATGTAAAACACAATATATATAATCCATTTCCTAGCGTTTTCTGAACTGCTTCAAACCTCCGATCATTGGGTGGGAGTACTTTAAGTTGATTTCCTAGTAGTGCGTTGTGTGTCTGAAGGATCGATGTAGTGATTCAGCAGAAGTCTTAACCCACATCCTTCATCTGCTTTGACATTCTCCTTGTTTTCCCTGTGGATGTGATTGCTGTTTACAAGGGCAAACTAACCCTTTGCATTGAATGGACTCTGAGCAGCAGAATGGAATGGCAAGAAATCTTGATCTCATGACTTTCCATGGCAAAGCAGTGGGACTAATAAAGTTCTGTTTTGTTGCCCACTTTAAAATCTATGATGAAGTTTGATGTCCTAGAGGGTGGAGGGACTTTCTTTGAAGTAGAACGGGACAAATCTATTAGTTTTAGTTTTCATCTGATATTGAAAAGTACGACGATATACCTAACTTCAGACTTTCTGCGGGGACAAAGTCATTTGTAAAGGAGGAAGTTCTGATGTGTTCACAGGAGCGGGATGCATAGATATAGACTGGAGAACTTAGACAGTCTGGTGTGGGGAGGACAGTCTGTCTATATTATTACCCTTTTAGATGAGTGATGAATTGGTTGTTACCCAGTGGTCAATGATGTCAGTGACTATACCTTTTTATATTTGATCCATCCCGAAAGTATGGTCACTCACTGCGACTTCTCATGTTACAGCTCTTGCTTTTCACTTTGGATTTTTAAAACCTTTCACATGAATAACACATTTCCAAGCTGCTTATTTTAGTGGTCACTCTGAAACCACTTTCACACAGTCTTTGGTAAGTGTTTGATAAGTGATTGTGAGCGAAAACAAGTTGCCAATCTTTCCATTTGGGTACATTCACATGACGGTATTTATGGGTCCACATCGGATGCGGACCCATTCATTTCAATGGTGCCTCAAAAGATGCGGACAGTACACCATGTGCTGTCCGCATCTGTACTTCCGTTGCCCCACAAAAAAGATAGAGCATGTCCTATTCTTGTCCGCACTTTCTATCATAGGGCTGGTCCTGTGCGCAAAACATACGGTCATGTAAATGTACCCTTATACGTTATCTCTGTGTAGGATCCACTCCTGGTTTTTGCTGTGTGAATGCGGCTTGATAGATTTCATGGGTTGAATGTTCTGCTCTTGCTCTGGTGGAACTCCATTGGAGTATTCTATGGTATAGCTTTTTCTAAACCTGCAGATGTCACTGTTGATACTTGTGCTAATGGGGAAATTGAGCTAAAAAATGTTTAACTCTACCAAGTGCAAGATTCAGAATACCACAACCAAACTCAATTAATGGATTCATTTTAGGAATATGCAATGTATTTCCTGGACTTGCAGACTGCGTCTTGCATAGACATAATTGCAAACAACTGTTGTCTGCTGCACAGATGTCAGAGCTTCGACCTAGAAAGATGGAGGAGATTCAGGAGCACGCTTTTCTGCCTGGTTCTTAAGATATTGGGGGAGATTTATCAATCAATCTGCTCCAAAAAAGTAGTGCAACATGCACCAAAATTACAAGCCATTTAGTTTGTGCCATACTTATCACATGCCAACATCAGTGTCCACTCCATGAAGGATTCACACCAAAATGGAAATCTGCCAAGAAAAGTGGGCATAGTTTAAAAAGTGGCGGTAGGGTACAGCCACGCGGTCAGGTTTCTGCATGCAGTTTTGGAAGCATGCAGAAACCTGACCGCGTGGCCGTAACCTTAGGACCGTCACATTTATGAATGTGTTATCAGAGAGAAGGCGCAAATATAGACAATGTTCTAAGCATACACCAGACAAGTGAAAACTCATGAAAAGTCATTGAAATTGCGACTTAAAAAAAAAAAGTCCCAGCCTCCTGTAGAGCTGGTCGTATTCAGTACTTCCTGCTCATCTCCCACAAACTGGTGTAAAAATGTTGGAAAATGTTGCACTTTCTATCAAAATGTTGCAAATCTGCACTTCATCTTCATTATACTCTGTACGACATTTGCTAAATTTGATCTCAACTTTTCACCACTTCGATCTCCAGCTCTAAAAGCTAGTCATGGCACAAATTGTGCCAAAACTTATAAATCTCCCCCATCGTCTGTTGTTGCTGCCGAATTATAAACCTATCGTAATCATTGTCACACAAGGAGGGAATTCTTATAACCGTCTCGCTGTGTGCATGACAACAAATGGAATGGAAGAATTTTTTTTTTTAAGAAATGCTGTGATGTAGTGAGTGCACCATGTAGTCAGGTCAGTTGAGGGTGCCCATCCATCATTGTTATGTTGCATGATCTGATCGTCCTCTGATTTTCAGAGGTTTTACATGTGTCAGGATCAAACACAAGCATAGGAGGGTAGTTCCTGGGGAGAGTTTAACTGTGTATGTGCACATTAAACAGCGGAATATTTCTGTGCTGCCTAAGAAATCTTTATTATAGGCTCCTTTTGAACATTTGCATGAACCTGGACTACATTTTTGCACCGCATTTTAGATTGCTTCTGTGGAACATGCTTCATTAAATCTTCCTCTCATAAGTGTCAACCTTATTATTATTTTTTTCCAGTAGTAAAGCTATTGAACAAGAGCGTTGGACGGCATCCAAACATTTAGACCAAGGCACTGTGGAGCGACTAGAATTGTACTGACAGTTGTAGTTACGTTGCTGCATGTATCAGTGTAGTAAAACAAAGTGGGCCTAAGCAGAGCCCTCGTTTTGTTTTCCCTGACCATAGGATGCACTCTTAAGAGTCCTACAAAAAATATTCAACATTTTTGAAACCAGCACCTGGATCCGAATACTTTTGTAATAGCATGTAATTAAAAATTTATCATAGCCAATGAGTTATTCACTGAAATCTATCTGTATAGCGCCACCTGCTGTTTGCCCTTTCTCTAAATTCTCTGTCCTGCTCACTGAGTTGACCTACATGTTCAGTTCCATCATTCAACTGCTTCCAGCTGCAGCAGAGAGGAACAACCCCCCCTCCCACCTGAGAAAGTGCAGGCCCCCCCCCCCGGGCTGCCAGCTTGAAATAAATCTGGCAGAGCAATTGCAGCAATGAATGGGCAGATCTCTGGATCCATGTGAGGTACAGGGCTGGTTCTGTTACAAAGAGATTGTCATGTACTATATGATGTCTTCATTTTGTACGTTACTCATGGGATAACCCCTTTTAGATAGTTCTCTGCACTTCCAGAAATGCAGTGCAATGTATCTCTTTTCAGAGCGGCTCGTGTAGCTCTACCTCCTATGCACGTCCTTTTCCAAGCAGATTACCAGGATGATCACAGCAGCAGGGCAATGTGACTGTTTTCTTCTTGTGGGAGGGGATGACTCATATAGTTGAACGCACATCGAGGTTTGACGGTGACAAAATTACTTTGTGAACCCAGAATAACAAAAATGAACTGCTCAAAGTAGTAACCTGAGGTTTGTTAGGGAAGTGCGTGGTGCTGAGAAAAATAGCGTATTTCTTCAACTTGTATTCTGAGCATCATGAATGAAAATAGATTTAAAAAAACACATGGAATGCAAAGTACATGGTGCCAGCTACATGCGCTACAGGGCCAGAGAGCTTTCATCGAATAGATTTTACTAACACTACTCCCGTCTATCATCTTGTATTAAAGTACTTTATGTACGGATTCACTCACCGTATGTATTCGTGTAATACAGGCACCACATGACATTGACCGTGTTACAGTACAAAATTCTATTTCTTTTTAACTAAAATACATGCAAGGGCTTTTCCAATGAATCCATCACTGCTACTACTGTAGCAATTGTAAAACTATATCCGGGGTCCAAAATGCTATGCTAAGTATGGTCTGTTGGCAACGGTCCTATTCACGGACTGCCCCGTTAGTGTTGTTTTGTGATATCCAGACTATATGGCGCAAACACAGTCCATATCGAGTTCAATGAGATGATGAAAAAGGCAGCCGCAGGGCTCAACTCCTCTAGAGAACTTATAGATCTCTGTCTACCCATGAAATACATAATTTTCTGCAGCGCCAAGGTGAACGGCTGGGTTCTAGGAGAGAAATGCGGAGTCCAGCTATGAGATCACAGTGACTGATAACATCTAATGTTGCTGCTATGTGCCTTTGATAACTGTAGGTCTCCAACTTCAGTCCACAGGCATGCACTGGTTTGGATCCTGCTCAGAGTTTTCCACTGGACGGCAGCAGAAGCTCCATCTACAAATGGCCTCTAAGTAGCCCCAGCCTTAGCAATCTTCTGCTTTTTCTATTTCATGTTTTTACCTCATTGCTGTTTAGATTTTCATTTGTATCACATGCCGTTAGAATGAATTATGCATATGACTTCGGGATTTTCAGATCTTTTATGATGTCAGCATCATATATCACAATAGCTGATTCATTTTATCCATACTTCTATTTTAAGTCTACAAATACAGCTTATTCACCATCTTGTCTGAACTCACTGGTATTTTATAGTATGGTTCGTAAAATGATATATATTGCCTCCAACCTCTGTTACCTGGAACATAGTGTCCAGCAGAAAAGCACATTTTATTTGATTTCTGACAGTCAGTGCCTTTGTCTTTTTTTATATACATTTTTGCCTTGGTACATGAGGGTTCAATTAATAATGTAATTGTAATTATACTGTAATTGTAGCAATTGGTGTTTCACTGGGCTATGTGCTGGGCAAAATGCATATTTTATGAATATGTTATGAGGCTTCTATGAATGTTCTGTAATTATCTTCTACTGTAATTACTAATAATAAAAGTGGTATACGATAAAGTAAGCATAATGTTTATCCTTCTAGTCTTATTATAGTTTACTATAAGATATAATAGACCCCTGCTGTTCACCGCTGGACACTTCACTATAATGATAATGGAATATTGAACTGATCCCCATAATCTTGCTAGGAATGTTAAGAATCTTCAGTAATTGGTTGCTTTCTACCTAGCAACCTAGAAGAGAGACGAGTGGCATCCAGAACTTTTGCAATAAGAAGGTCTCTGTAATGCAGGGAAGACTGACATAACAGCGGTAAAAGTCACCCTCCACCATATAATTAAAGAAGAGCCGCCACAGGAAAACAACTTCCCTTTAAGAGGTTTATCGAGATTCTGATATTGATGACTGATCCTCAGGACAGGCCAGCAATAGCATTGAGCGGGGGTCCAAAACCCAGGACCCCATCACGTAGCTTACCAAGCACAGCACCATCCATTGTATAGCAGCTGTGCTTGGTTAGCTCGGCCCCATTTATAAAGCCCTGAACTGGCAGTGAATCCACCAAAGTTATGAAGAGGCGCTAGCCTCTTCTTAACTTCGGCCTATCCTCCGCCAGTTCTAAATGTTAGACAGCTTTTGAGTTATCTTACTTTTAGACCTTTTTCTACGCCTGAAACAGGCTTTTTTAGACTTGGCGTGAGCGGGGAGAATTTGCGGTTTGCGGCGCAACTAACCACTGCGACACAATCTAATCCTGAAATACTCCTAATTTAGGCATATTACAGATGAATAAATTACCCTTTAAGTGGTTAATGAACATGAATTGTGCTAATTGTCAACTATTCTCCATTTTTAAGTTTTATGCTAAAACGTCTTGGGTTAATATAACCTCTGCGAAGAGCATGAATTTTAAGTTGAATTAACCACCTCAGGATCGCCTAACGCACAGATGCATCCGGCCGGCGGTCCAGTTGCTCTGGCTGTACGCATCCGTGCGTCATCTCGCGAGACGCGAGATTTGCTGTGAACGCGCGTCTCGACAGTTGTACTGCAGCCTGCCAGCGATGATCAGTCGCTGGCAGGCTGTAGAAGTAAAATAAAAAGCATCAAACAGGTATATCAGACGCTGTTTTGTTAACAGCGTCTGATATACCTGCTACCTGGTCCTCTGGTGGTCCCATTTGCTGGGATCGACCACCAGAGAACCAGGTAACTCCGTAAAGTTGCACCACACTACACTACCCCCCCCCCCCCGTCACTTATTAACCCCTTGTTAACCCCTTGATCACCCCATCTAGATTCCCTGATCACCACCCTGTCATTGATCACACCCCTGTAAGGCTCCATTCAGGCGTCCATATGTGTTTTGCGGATCCGTGAATCCACGGATCCGCGGATCTGATCCACGAATCCGCAAAGCACGGACACCGGCAATGTGCTTTCCGCATTTTGCAGATTTGCACATTGCCAGAACTATATAGAAAATGCCTTTTCTTGTCCGCAATTGCAGACAAGAATAGGACAAGTTCTATATTTTTGCGGGAACGGAAGTGCGGACCCGGAAGTGTGGATCCGCAATTCCGGATCCGAGCAGGCCAAAGTCTGTCCCATTAGAAATAAATGGGTCCGCAATTCCGTTCCGCAAACAGAATTGCGGACGTGTGAATAGGGCCTAAGGGTCCCTTATCACCGCCAGTTAGCTACTTGTTAGGTAGTTAGCGCCCAGCCCACCGCACCGCAGTCACTGATTTTGGCAGAGATTTTTTTCATCCACGATGATCGATGCGAATGAAAAAATCTGTGCCGTTCATTTTTTTTTTTTTTCAGCCCAGAGGCTGAACGGAAAAAAAAAATCTCATTACCCGTTTGCTCAATATTAGGAGAATAGCAGAAACTCCTAATGCTGTCCATACGTGTAATGATTGCGGAGACCCTCAAATGCCAGGGCAGTACAAACACCCCACATGTGACCCCATTTTAGAAAGAAGACACCCCAAGGTATTCCGTGAGGGGTATGGTGAGTTCATGTAAAATTTTATTTTTTGTCACAAGTTAGTGGAATATGAGACTTTGTAAAAAAATAAAAATATATCAATTTCCGCTAACTTGAGCCCAAAAATTTTTTTTTCTGTGAACTCGCCATGCCCCTCACGGAATACCTTGGGGTTTCTTCTTTCCAAAATAGGGTCACATGTGGGGTATTTATACTGCCCTGGCATTTAAGGGGCCCTAAAGCGTGAGAAGAAAAATGCGTAAAAATGCCCTCCTAAAAGGTACTCATGGGAATTTGGGCCCCTTTGCGCATCTTGGCTGCAAAAAAGTGTCACACATGTGGTATCGCCGTACTTAGGAGAAGTAGGGCAATGAGTTTTGGGGTGTATTTTTATATATACCCATACTTTGTGTGAGAAATATCGCTGTAAACGACAACTTTTTAAAAAAAAATTATACAAAGTTCTCAATTTACAGAGACATTTCTCTCACCCAACATGGGTATATGTAAAAATACACCCCAAAACACATTAACCTACTTCTCCTGAGTAGGCGATACCACATAAGTGACACTTTTTTGGAGCCTGGGTGCGCAAAGGGGCCCAAATTCCAACGAGTACCTTTAGGTTTTACAGGGATGCTCACAATTTAGCCCCGCCCAAAATGCCAGAACAGTAAACACACCCCACAAATGACCCCATTTCGGAAAGTAGACACCCCAAGGTATTCACTGAGGGGCATAGTGAGTCCGTGGGAGATTTATTTATTTTTTTGCCAGAAGTTAGCAGAAATAGAAACTTTATTATTATTTTTTTTTCCTCAAAAAGTGTCATTTTCCGCTAACTTGTGAAAAAAAATGAAATGATACATGAACTTACCATGCCCCTCTGCGAATACTTTGGGGGGGTCTTCTATCTAAAATGGTGTCATTTGGGGGGTATTTATACTATCCTGACATTCTAGCACCTGAAGAAACATGACAGGTGCTCAGAAAGTCAGAGCTGCTTCAAAATGCCGAAATTCACTTTTTTGCACCATAGTTTGTAAACGCTATAACTTTTACCCAAACCAATAAATATACACTTATTAGATTTTTTTTTATCAAAGACATGTAGAACAATAAATTTTGCAAAAAATTTATATAGAAATGTATTTTTTTTATTTTACATTAGAAAGTGAAAAATGTCATTTTTTGCAAAAATTTCGGTCATTTTTGATTAATTGCAAAAAAAGGTAAAAATGTCAGCAACAATGAAATACCACCAAATGAAAGCTCTATTAGTGAGAAGAAAATGAGGTAAAATTCATTTGGGTGGTAAGTTGCATGACGGAGCAATAAACGGTGAAAGTAGTGTAGTGCGGAATTGTAAAAAGTGGCCTGGTCATTAAGGGTGTTTAAGCTAGGGGGGCTGAGGTGGTTAAGAAATATAGGGGCACATTCATTAAGACCAGCATTTTAGAAGCCGGTCTTAATAAAGACCCATAGCTGGTGGTGGTTCCCCCAAAGTTATTTAGAGGCGCAGGCCACTCCATAACTTCGGCACATCGAGTGACAGTTCTAAATGTAAGAACGTTTCCGAGCTGTCTTACATTTAGATAATTTTTGCCTATAGCAGGTGTACAAAATGTTTACACCTATAGCAGGCGTAGAAAATGATGAATGAGACAGGCCTGCCTGCCCATCCCCTTCCCCGCTCACACTTTACTGACCTTTCTAGATCCAGCATGAGCAGGGAAAAGTCGCAGATAGTAGTATCTGCGCCTGAAATACGCCTAATTTAGACGTATGTTAGATTAGTAAATGACCCCCATAGTCTTTTGGTTCTGTGTCATGTCTGTATGTTGTATGTTTTCCATACCATTATGCTTCTGATTGATTGCTTTAATAAATTCTTGTAATTGGACATATTAAAAAAGATAGCTAAAGGGGAGGGGGGATAGACCCCCAATGTACAACTAATAAAATTGTCTCTACGGGCGTTGCCCGGCAGAGAATCCTTTAACCAGCAAAGTGTCTGGCTCTTTGATTCTTAGTGAAACCGACTAAAGCAATACAAAAAGTAGCATGACTCAGTATCAACATCTCAGAAAAAACCACTTAAGGGACATGCATCATATCTCATAAAAAAATCTTTATTAGAAATATACTAACATACATTTTAAAATTATACAGAAATGACAGTAAATCAGGTGATAACCAACAAGATCAAAAGCTCGTGTATCCTGGAGGTCATACACTAAATAAGAGCAGCCCATACAATCCAAACATAACCATAAGTACCAGAAGGTAAATGGTCCAGAGTTTTTATATATATAAAATTAGTCCTGACCAATAGGTCTGGTCTATATAAAGTACAAGGACCTGAAACCAAAAAAGTACTAAGGTATAAGTGGCAACTAATAATAGGTACACAGATTATATATACCAGTCATAGTCCCGACAAAAAGTCAGATACCTATAAAGTGCACACAAATGGAACCAAAAATACCTGAGTCTGGGCAGTAACAAATCAAATCAGTAAAGTGGGCCTCCCAGGAACACCGAACTCCCCCTCTTTGATTCTTAGGTCAAGCACATCCCATGGCACTTGGAGAGAACTTATTAACCAATTTGAATCCTACACACAAGCGAGGTGTAGTCTCCTAGTTTGGGACTACACACTGGCCTAGGAAGACACTGCAGTTTTTTCAAACACCTGATTGGTGGGGATTCAAGGAGTTGGACCCCCGCCGATCTGATGTTGATGAACTATCATAAGGATAGACCATCAATATAAAAATCTCGGAGAACCCCTTTAAGCCTCATGCACATGACCCTTTGTGAGAACTGTGTCATATAAACCCTAACGTGGCACTCCTAGGCCTCTTTTGTAGCCTCCATTCCTGGTTTTGGCTCACAATGATGGAAATCACTGATCAAAACTAATTGTGTGAAAGCAGCTTTAGTTATAGATTTACGATAGAGGCACAAATGCGTTTTCCCTCATGTAGCTATAGAAAAGAAAATTTATTGCAACTAATGGAAAATACAGCATACCACAGTGACACATGGAGCCGAATATGGGTCAGTGCTACACTCATACACTGATGTATTCCTCCTTGCACGTATATTTGCTGTGTGGTTGAGTAAAGTATAGTATAATTACCCCTGACAATGTCTAGGGCACTCACTCTGGCAGAATAAAAAAAAACTAAACACCAGATCTGCAAAATGCTGTCTCCACTTACTAGTCCTGTCATGTTGGCGTTTTTCTCCTGTTCATACCTGCAAAGCGAATTATAAGACTGACTTATTACATGACTAACTGTTGAGATGAAGAAATTGTTTTTCTTTCTCCTACACCAACTGTTCATGTGCCTTTTTTTGGGCCCAATGCCACGCTATAGCAAAAAGTCTGTATATAATTGCATTGCACTTTATCTATATCTGCTAAAAAAGTAAAGGATTCAGGTGAACAATAATAATACTGTAGGTATGTATAGTGTGGTGTCATTGTACCTTCACATAAAGCTGTTCTTCGCTTATATACCATCACAAGCCTTAAAGAAGTTTTGAAAGAATAACGCTCAAGGGGGTTGGCAACCCTTCCCCCACCACCTCATCTCTGTAAAGGAAAAATGACTTACCTGATTTCTGGTGCTGGCTCTCCACTTCTGCAATGTTTCGCTGGGCTCCCTTGATATCAACATCCAGTTTGACATCGCCACAGCCAATCACTGGCTGCGTCGGTGACTGGCTTCCCTTACGTCATGACAAATTATCACACGATGCAGGGGGATCCGGTCAAACCAGATGTTGACATCGAAGATGCCTAGTGGAGCATCGCAGGTTGGGAGAAGAAGGAGCAGGGAGCTGGCGCCAGGAAGCAGGTAGCTCATCTTTCCTTTAGAGGTCCCCCCATTCTTGTACAACGCCTTCAACGGGTAACTAACCTTTTAGTCAAGTTTATTTAAAAATATTATATATGCCCTGAAACAAATTTTTGTAAAATACTTTATTTATGGATTTTACTGTTTTAATGAAAAAATAGGGACCTGAAGTTCAAGGTGTCTATGGCACTGTGGAATCAGTGCACTAGTACACAAATAGTGGCCGCAGGAAGCTCTGTACTGGTAGGAGTACACATTGATTCTTGCATCACACATTGTTGCAGGGTTTCCTTACCTGATGTGCTATGCAGAGCTTTTACGGAGCAGGCAGAGGCAGCAGCGATGTTTTATGCAGAACTCCAGCCTGTGCCTGTTTTACTTGGCTAAATTTTGGCCCAGCACATCGGTGCAGGGTCTCCTCAACCAATATGCTATGCAGAGCTTTTGGCTGAGTGCAGCGTACACATTGCTGCTGCCTTTGCCCACTCTGTGTAGCTAAAAGCAAGAAACCCTGCAAATGATTTAGAAAAGGGGCAGAATGGGTTCAAAAATAAAAGCAGCATTACTCCGCTTAAGGATCTGGCATCTTTGCTATTCTAACACTTATTCTGTCCCCGCTGCTCTCTGCTTCCTAGCAGCATCGTGCTCAGAGTAACGTGGATGATAACCTCATTTCACTGCGCATGTGCTTGATGTGAAGTGAGGTATAACATACTTTACTCGGCTTGTATGGCGCGGTGCACGTGTCCTGGACTCTTTTCCCAGTAAGTCAAAGTTACATAGGATAGATGGGTTTTCCATGAGCAGGTTAGGGACCCTAAACCCCAGCTGTATATGTCACGCTTCGGTGTGGAAGGGAAACAACACACCGAGCATAGGAAGGGGGCAACAGGGAATCAGGCCTGAGAACTAGGGAAGGAAAATGGACACCTCCTAGTGAAAACCCTAACCAAAATCCTGACTGACTACCAGTAGGAACAGACCCCAAAGGTAGTGCGTTAATATACAAGAATACCTAGAGTCCTGTCAAGTCCTATAGGACCCTGGTAATAATGACAGGGACGAGACTACCCATTCCTCCAAAAGGAAGGACGAACAGGAGTCTACTTCAGGCCTAATACAAACAATAGAGAAATGCAACACATAGAACCCAAACAAAATACAACAGGGAAAGAAAAGACTTAACTTCAAAGGAGCAAAAAAAGCGCAAGGAACTCAGCCGAGATTCAACCACAATCTATCCAAAGGTCCGAACAGAAGCTATAAACTGCACAGCATTTTGGGAGAAGCACCTATAAATAGAGAAGTTTAAATGACCCTAATAGCCACACCTAGGGAAAGAACGTGTGGCAAGCACCAGAAACAATACAGACTGCATCCAGTCAGTAGCGGTTGGAATATAATGTAGAGAAAGATGACAGAGAAGTTTATTAGAAGTGAAGCAGTAAGTGAATATGTTTAGGGATGTGAGGCATGTTTTGTGTTGTAGTTTCCAGGGAGACTGTTGTCACCCAGTTGGTTCTCCTGACACAGTTTAGCGGATAGCTGATCATAAAGTATACAATACAGTGGTCCTGGCTGACCACAGGAGAGTGGCTAGTCAAATGCACACTGATATCTCCTGAGATAGTAGGAATGTCACATTTTATATTAATGCCATTTATATTTATTCATCATACTGCAAAAAATTTGGATACATTTAGATAAAACATTGATAAATAAATGTTTGCAGAACCTTAGCCACTCTATGTGACACTATGCGGTACTGCCATATAGTACTGTATTCCAGAGAATACCATCATAATACAGTAGCCGATTTTGAACACTGCTTTTTCTCTGACAGAGTAAGGCCGCTTTCACATAGTCAGTGATTGATCAGTGATTGCTAGCCAAAATCATAAGTGAAGACTACAGAGAAATAAGGTATAATGGAAAGATTTGTACCTGTTCTGTTTTTTTGACCCGCATCTGGTTTTGGCTCACAACCACTGATGAATCACTGATCAAACAGTGACTGTGTGGAAGTGGCCTGGAGTCCACCAGAATTAACCTCCATATGCTTTTGTACAGCATAAACTCATAGACTTTTGTGGGTGCTGTATGAGCTCCATATAGCTGAGCTGTAAAATAGTTGTGTTCCCCATATCCAGCTGCTTGCACGCTCTTTTTGTCTGCACCTGAAGAACATCTCCAGAATCCACCCTTTTCTTACGGTGGAAACTGCCAAAACTATTGTTGCTTTGATTCATTCTCGTCTTGACTACTGTAACTCTTTACTAATTGGTCTCCCTCTCACTGAACTCTCCCCCCTTCAGTCTGTCCTAAATGCTGCAGCCAGGCTCATCTATTTGTCCACGCTATACTGATGCTACTAGTCTGTGCCAGTCACTTCAATGGTCGCCCATCCAACACAGAATACAGTTCAAACTTCAAGTTCTCACCCACAAAGCTCTCCACAGTGCTGCACCTCCATACATCTCCTCCTTCATTACCATCTACCACCCTACTTGTGCTCTCATTATTCGTACCTCTCACTCCCATCTTCAAGACTTTTCTCGAGCTGCACCTACTCTCTGGAATGCTCTGCCTCGGAATATCAGCACAACTCCCAACTTGCCTACCTTCAAACGTGCCTTAAAAACACATCTTTTCAAGCAGGCTAATCATGCTTCCTAAACTGACTCCTAATAACTTCCTAATAACCCCCCCCCCCCCCCACACACACACACTTCCTCCAACTCTTCAGATCCGAACTCGATCTTCTGACAGTAATCCCCACACCCAAAGCACTAGAACACGCAGATCGGCCTACACCACTCCTTTCAGTACAAAGATGGCTGGACCACTTCATATAACAACCAACCTGTTGTGTTGTCCCCACTTTCTCATAGACTTTAAGCTCTTCGGAGCAGGACCCTCACTCCTAGTATTTGTCAGTTGTATATTAGCTGGTAACTTTGTGGTGTCTTTTGTTTTGTACATGAACCCTCTGAATTGTAAAGAGCTGTGACGCTATATAAATAAAGATTATTATTATTATTATATGTGGGCAAATATAGAGGTAGGTTTATCAAAACTGGTGTAAAGAAAAAGTCTTAGTTGCCCATAGCAACCAGTCAGATTCCAGCTTTTATTTTTCAGATTGGTTGCTATGGGCAACTAAAACCATTAGCCTTTACGCCAGTTTTGATCAATCTCCCCCATAATATTGCTTAATGAAGCTGCTTACCCTTTGACCAGTAGCACTTGCCAGCCAACTTGCTATTTGTAATTGCCAGATCCAAATTGTATTATTTTTAAATTATACACATTTTACATTTTTATCATAAAGTGTCTATTTTTACAGAAAAACTGAAATAAGCCGGTGCTTTGGGAGGTATCAATTTTATTGCCACTTATTGCCGCTAAAATGTCAGATAAAGTAGAAGCAAATAGATTGTCATGGATGGGTTACTTATTGCTTCCGCTCTACTATTTGGTTAGTAAAATCATTCAGAAAAAAGGTGATATCATTACATCATCATAAATAAAACCTGCCTCCCTGCTAACTTTTGTGCACAGCTTTACTGCATTACTATGCTGCTTTATTTATGTTGTAGGAAACATTTGCTATAAGCTAGTTGATAAATTAGTAAGCTTCAGACTTCATTTTTATGTTATTCTACTAGTTAAAAAAGATTTATGTTTCACATAATGAATTATCGAGTGTTACTGAAATCTGGCACTCGTTCCCTCTGCAAGTACTGTCTGCTTTCCATGCTGCACCTGCTACCCAACAAAATAAGTAGGACACCTATTTTTTTAACGTTACCACGCTTATTTGTCATTTCATTAAAGCACCAGCCTCCTAAAATGATTAAAAAAAAGGTTGAGTAAAGATGTTAAGTGAAACCAGTCAGCAGATCAGAAAGCAAACATTGGAAACCTAAAACATCTTGGCAAAATCTTTTCGTTACAAACTGAAATGTGTAAAAAAAAAAAAAGAAATGTTCCCACTGCTCCGTAAGAAGTGTCTAATGACTCAGCTGGAACATTACTCCAGGGCACTGGTTCTTCTTGATGTTCCACTTGTTTGGACCCCAGTCAAGTGAACAACATTTGACAATTGTAAAGTAAGCACAATGGAAAAAAATCACACTGTCTAAATTGAATTGTTGTCTTTATAAAGAAAATGTAGCTGGAGTTTGTTAAACCGCACACTATTATACACATAGATAAATAGTAACATTTTATTTGATTCTTACATGGAACAACAGAGCATCGTTTTACTGTTCAGTTATATGGTTGCAAATTGTTTAAGATCATATAACCTTATTACGCTGCCATTCAGTTTACCAGCCGCAAAGAATCACTGTCAAAATGGTTTCCTGAAGACAATATCTAATCAAAGATACAAGCCAGGTGATATATGTCAGCTGACTAGGAGCCCTAATGTTGGGACTCCCACCACTCACTAGAATTGAGACCCAATTGGTACAATCATCTGTAAAATGCAGCCTTGGCAAGCATCAGGGTTGTACAGCACGTGCGCCAGTTTCTGAAGTGTTGGCACGTGCTACAACACAGAGTAAGGCAAAATTACATCTGGTCCTGTTAAAGCTAGGGGTGGGGTGGGCATAAGATGGGGGATTTTCAGTGCAACAGTGCAATAGTGATGCCCTTGTTTCACCAAACAGCTAATTTCCATAACACAAAATCACTGATTTCTCTGAAAAGCAGGCATCAATTGGGATGGCGGAAACTGCATTTGAAATAGTAGACCTGTGTACATCTGACACTGTTCTTGGATTACTATTGAGGTATGTGGTGATGCCCTGTAAAAAAAAAGCTTATGAAATGCTTATACAATGCATTCGGAAAGTCTTCAGACCCTTTCACTGTTTTCACATTTTGTTATATTCCATTTTTTTTCCCCATGATTCTGCATCATTCAGAATGTTCAAAATCTTTAATTTATTGAAAAGGAAAATCCAAAATCTTGAATTTACATAAGTATTAAGACCCTTTACTCAGTACTTAGTTGAAGCACCTTTGGCAGAGATTACAGCCTCTAGTCTTCTTGGATATGATGCTACAAGGTTTGTGCAACTGGATTTGAAGATTTTCTGACATTCTTCTCTGCAGATACTCTCAAGCTCTGTCACTTTGGATGAGGATCATTGGTGGTCAGCCATTTACAGGTCTCTCCAGAGATATTCAATTGTGTCCAAGTCAGGGCTCTGGCAGTGCTACTCAATAACTTTCACAGAGTTGTCCCTAAGCCGCTAATGTGTTATCTTGGCTATTTGCTTAGGGTCATTGTCTTGTTAGAAGGTGAACATTCGGCCTAGTTTGAGGTTCAATGCACTTTGGATCAGGTTTTCATTATGAATATTTTTGTACTTTGCTCCAATTAGCTGTATTTCAACCCTGATATGACACTAAGAATTAAGGCCAAAAAGTTCAATCTTGGTTTCATCAGACCAGAGAACGTTTTTTCTCTTGTTAAGTGGCTTTTTTCAAACTTTGTGTCTTTTATTGTGAAGAGGCTTCCTTCTGGCCACCTTGCCATGAAGTCCTGATGCATGGTGAAGTGCTGCAGTTGCAGTGATGGTTGACCTTCTGCTGGCATCTCTTATCTGCACATCTGTTGGTCACCTCTTTTACCAATGCCCTTCTCCCCATATTACTTAGTTTGGTGGGGCAGCCAGCTCTAGGCGGAGACCTAGTTGTTTCAAACTTCTTCCATTTAAGAATTATGAAGGCTGCTGTGCTCTTGGGAACTTTCAGTGTAGCAGTAATTTTTTTGTACCCTACTGCAGTTCTGTGCCTCCACATAATCCTGTCTCTGAGCTCTACCGGCAGTTCTTTCTTCCTCATGGCTTGTTTTTTATAGACAGGGACATGTATTTCTAAATTAACTAAATTTAACACAGTTGGACTCTGATAAAGATGTAGGAACATCTCACATATGATCAAGAGAAATGTGAGGCCCCCACAGCTAAATTTCAAGTGTTATAACAAAAAGATCTAAATAATTATGTCCATGCAACATTTCAGTCCTTTTTATAAATTTGTTAAAATATCTAGATTTTTGTTTTCGCTTTTTCATTATGGAGTACAGATTTATGGTGGAAAATGTTAATTTATTTTAGTACAAGGCCACAATGTAAAATGTGAAAAAGAAAGAGTCTGAAGACTTTTCGAATACATGGTACAATAGTTGTACTTCAGTATACTATAAAAATATCTGACAAAAATATCTAAAAACTGACCACTTTGTAGCTAATGTTACCACTAGTGTTGAGCGAATCGAAGTACCTGTTACAAAGTGAAAATAAAAAACCCAGGAACGATATATGACTCATTATGCTGTGCAGCTAGCCAATCAGTAGATAGCCATCCCCTGTGATGTCACAGCCCTATAAAAATCCTCAGTCCATGTGGTCTCGCCATTTCACGATAGCGAGACCATCTGTAAAACTAACAGGCTAGGGCAGTGTCACAATGCGCTCTGTGCATGGTTCCAGGAGGTGGTCATCAGCCCACCCGGCGTCGCCTGTTCCCGTGGGAACCACACTGTGGCTGAGTGCCGAGCTGATCACTCGGCGCTCGGCTGTATGGGCTCCATTAGAACTCAAGAGTCATGTGACGCTGGCCACATCACATGACTCCACTAGTGCACTATTTAAACAGGCATCTACTAGCCACAGATTGCCTGTTATTGAGGTCCTTGCTGCATGCTACTCACCTGGTTTGTTTGTTCCTGCTTGGCTTCCGATTTCCCGTCCGTCTTATCCTCTGTTCTTGGCGTGCTCTCCTGGTTTGACTTTGGCTTGTCCTGATGATTCTCTGCTTGCTCCTCTGGTACCTTTTTGCGCTCTTGGTTTTGACGCGGCTTATTTGACCTTTCTGTTTATGTGTTTTGTCTTTACTGCACTATCCTAGCTAATGGTTTGTCGACCAGTTGTCCTTTGTCGCTAGGACTTGCGAGGCAAGTAGGCAGGGACAAGGGTAAGGGTGGAGTTCAGTGGTCACTACCCCACCCCCTGTGTGTGTGACAGGCAGGGCTAAAAACTGCCCATTAGTGCTCACTGCTAAGCAGTCACCGGATCTCAAGAAAATTCAGCGCAGGCAAGAGGGAGCATTGGACCGCGAAAAGCTCCAATGCTCCACTTATTCATAGTGAAGGAGTGCAGATCGGGTTGTGTACGGGTTCAGCTCTGAACCCCGACAACCCCATTAATTTGGTATAATATATATATATATATATATATATATATATATATATATATATATTAATGTCAGACTCAGTCTTAACAGGTGGTCTAATATATCACAGCATTTATCTTGTTCACCTGCTGCACCATTCATACTTAATCTGTTCTGTTATACATAGACTTACTGTCCGTCAGACTTTGTCTCAACAGGCAGTCTAATATACTGTATATTACCGCTTTTATCTTATTCACCTTCTGCGCCATTCATACTTAGTTACATTACTGATTCAGTTACTGTACACTATGGCCAACAGACAGTTGCCTGGTCCCTCCAAAGGAATGGACAGTGGCAAAAATGTAGCTGTTGTCGGCACAAATAGTAGCAGAAGAAGGGTTGGTGGTAGCAGCAGCTGTGGACTCCTCTAGGTATGCAACTAACATTTGGGTGGGAGCACATTTTGTGAGAGGTCAGGGACATGCGCAAGAGACATGCGAGGGTGCCATTAGTGAAGAACAAACCAATGTAGATGTAGTCGATTACACATGGGAGCCAGGCAAAGAGGAGGCATTGTCATTATCAGGTGGCAAGGATAGAAGCATGCCTGTGAGAAAGCAAGGTGAACATGTACCCATGAGACAGCAGGGTGGCAGCGTGCCTGTGAGACAGCAGAGTGTAGGCGTGCCTGTGAGACAGCAGGGGGGAAGCAGTGGGAGATCTGCAGCCAAACGCAGGAGGTGTACACCGTCTGCTACTCAGGAGACTAGCCGTGAGGAACCCACTAGCAGTGCAAGTGTTCATAAAAGCATCAGTAGGCAGGCATCATGCAGTGATCGAGGGAAAATGGCACACTTGGTAGTGTGGGAATTTTTCAGCAAGTCGCTGGGGGACGTAAGCGTGGCAGTATGCACTAATGTTGAGTGAATGGAAGCATCTGGAGTGAAATTAGATCCTAAGTTTAGGAAAAATTTGATTCTCCGTGGATTTCCTCGCGCTTCATCATAACGAATCAGTTTTTCGTAAAATGGCAGCGGCACGTGTTACAAAGTGAAAGTAGGGAGCTTGGGAGCGTGATATGACCCATAATGCTGTGTAGCCTGCTATTCCACTGTTAGACATCCCCCTGTGATGTCACAGACCTATAAAAGCATGAACTGAACATAGCTCATGCGCTAGGAACATTGTTGCTGAAAACTTGTTTAAAAAAGAATAATGGAGAGGGCAAGTGTAGGGAAAGTGCAGGGAGACTGTTGGAAGACAGTAGGGAGACTGCAGGTTGAGTGTATCGCTGTGTGCAGCATGTTCTTTTGCACCCACATTCACAGTTAATCCGTTATGTTAGCAAAACAGTTAGGTTGCGTCGTATTCCAGGACGGTGTAATATTTTGCCCTGTTAAACTGTGCAGTGGAGCCAAAGTTATTATAGCAAATGCATTCTGTTAGCTGTTGCATCACACAGTATCAGTATTAGGCCACGGTTAAATAATTGACCCTGTTCAATTGTGCAGTGGAGCCAAATTTATGATAGCGAATGGCTTCTGTTAGTTGTTGCGTTACATAGTGTTAGTGTTAGGCCACGGTTAAAGATCCAACTACTAGCTTCTTAACTTTATGCATCTTTAATACATGCTGGAGCTTTAACCCCTTTAGGACTTTGCCATTTTTCACCTTAAGGACCAGGCTGTTTTTTGGAAATTTGACATTTGGAATGCTTTTACTTATCTAGACTATTTTCTCGTGACACATTGTACTTCGTGATAGTGGTAAACTTACAAACTTACCACAAAATATGAAAAATTTGCAACTTTACAAATTTCACTTTCTCTGCTTTTAAGTCAGAAACCTCATATAATAGTTATTACTTTACATTTACCATATGTCTACTTTATGTTTGGATTATTTTGTGAATGCCATTTTCTTTTTTGGGGACGTTGGAAGGCTTAGAAGTTTAGAAGCAAATCTTTAAATTTTTCAGAAAATTTTCAAAACCCACTTTTTAAGGACCAGTTCAGGTCTGAAGTCACTTTGTGGGGCTTACATAATAGAAACCACCCATAAAGGACCACATTTTAGAAACTGCACCCCTTAAGGTAATTAAAAACAGATTTTAAAAACTTTGTTAACCTTTTAGTTGTTCCACAAGAATTAAAGGAAAATGTAGTTGAAATTTCAGAATTTCACTTTTTTGGCAGATTTTCCATTTTTATCCATTTTTTTCCAGTAACAAAGCAAGAATTAACAGCCAAACAAAACTCAATATTTATTACCCTGATTCTGTAGTTTACAGAAAAACCCCATATGTGATCCTAAACTGCTGTATGGGCGCACAGCAGGGCGCAGAAGGGAAGGAACGCCATATGGTTTTTGGAGGGCAGATTTCACTGGGATAATTTTAAGTTGCCATGTCACATTTGAAGACCCCCTGATGCACCCCTGGAATAGAAACAAGTGACCCCTATTTTGGAAACTACTTTGGGATAGGGTGGCAGTTTTGTTGGTACTATTTTAGGATACATATGATTTTTGGTTGCTCTATATTACACTTTTTGTGAGGCAAGGTAACAAAAAATAGCTGGCACCGTTTTTATTTTTTGCTATTTGCAATGCTCATCTGACAGGTAAGATCATGTGCTATTTTTATAGAGCAGGTTGTTACGGATGTCACAATATCAAATATGACAATCTTTTTGGGTTGTTTGTTTCAGTTTTACATAATAAAACTTTTTTTTTAAATGGTTTTTAGTGTCTCCATATTTCGAAAGCCATATTTTATTTTATTTTTTTGCGGTGGGGGCGATTGTCTTAGGTAGGGTCTCATTTTTTTGGGATGCGATGACGGGTTTGATTGGTACGATTTTGGGGTGCGTATGATTGCTTGGTATTACACTTTTTGTAATGTAAGATGACAAAAAATGCCTTTTTGACACAGTTTTATATATTTTTTTTACGGTGTTCATCTGATGGGTTAGACCATGTGATATTTTTATACAGCAAGTTGTGACAGACGTGGCAATAGCTAATATGTCTACTGTTTTTATTTATTTAAGTTTTACACAATAAAAGCATTTTTGAAACAAAATAATCATGTTTTAGTGTCTCCATATTCTGCCAGCCATAGTTTTGTGACACCGTTAGTAATTAATTTTTTTAAGGTGTTCAGCTAAGGGGTTAGGTCGTGTGATTTTAATAGACCTGGTTGTTACGGACACGGCGATACCTAATATGTCTACTTTTTTTTTTTTTTTTCACTTTTAACACAATAAAAGCATTTGAAACAAAAAAAATCATGTTTTATTGTCTCCATATTCTGAGAGCCATAGTTTTTAGAATTTTTTGCCCGATTGTTCTATGTAGGGGCTCATTTTTTGCGGGATGGGGTGACTGATTGATTGGAAATATCTTGGGGGCATACGCCTTTTTGATCGCTTGGTGTTGCACTTTTTGCGATGTAAGGTGACAAAAAAATTATTGTTTTAGCACAGTTTTTATTTTATTTTTTCCACTGCGCTTATGTGAAGGGGTTGATCATGTGACATTTTTATAGAGCCGGTCTTTACAGGCGTGGCAATACCCAATATGTCTGGTTTTCTTTTTTTTTTTTTTACAATTTTATGTCTTTTATTTTGAGAATTTTTTAACTTGTCTTGAAGGAGTGGCACCTTCATGTGTGAATACGCTCCTATACAGGGGTGAGATTCATGTGCACTAGTGTCCCGCCCATCTAATAGGCGACCTTGATTAAGGTGGTACATATAGGTGTGTGTGTCCCTCCTCCCACCGGTTGCTGAAGCACATGGAGGTAACAAGGGGCAACACACCATATGTGCGGGACTGCGCTCCTATAGAAAAAATGCGCAACAGCATTAATAGGTTTAGCGTAGGTACCCGCCTTGACTGAGACCACCTTGTCGCTTGGTGGGTGGGCTTAGATGTGTTTTGATCAAAATATGTTGACTAAGTGTCTCAGACGTTATCAGAATGAGGGCTTATTCCACATAATGTTTGCATTTATTTTAGTGCACCATTTTCTGTACTTTTATTTTGGGAAATTACATTTTTTTTTTTACTTGAAACTTTATTTTCTTTTTTTACTTTTTTTTTGTCCCACTCTGGGACTTCAACTTCTGGGGTCTGATCCCCTCTGCAATGCATTACCATACAACCTGTATTGTAATGCATTGGCTGTCCGCTTTTATGCTGACAGCCTGCCTGTGAGACCCAGCCTAAGGACTGGATCTCACAGGCTTCCATAGAAGGTAAGCCCTGATACGTATGGAAGGCATCCGGCTTGCCTTCTCTGCCATCAGGTCCCCGCCACTGCAGCACGGGGACCCGATAGAGATGCGGAGGGCCCCCGTACCCTCTGTAAACCCTCTGCATGCAGGAGTTAATATGCCGGCATCAGTGTTTTCACAGATGCCTAAGTATGCAGCAGGGGCCCGACTGTCAATGACATGTACGGCACTGGTTTTTTAGTCACGTCCACCAGCACGGTACATGTTCGGCGAGGGTCCTCTACAGGTTAATTACTGAGGCTGCAGTTTTGATTTATCAGTGGTTGATATATTACAATAGGCACACTATCATGATTTATGCAAAATTATATTTTTATTAAATATATAAAAACAACATGAATAGATAACATGAAAAGGTACTGACATCCAAAACCACAAGAAGGGGCATTACCATGGTCATATATAGACGTAAATAAACCTTACAAGTAAAAGGGGGATACATATAAAGAAACAATCATGCCACAATGTGGTGTATCCCCATAAATCATTCCATATAACAATATATAGAGACCAAGATAAATGGCACCTCCATGGCACACCCCGACACGTGTTTCGCGTCAGCTTTCTCAGCGGAACAGGGGAATTTGTTATAGCTAATACGTTTTTTTAGCAAAAAAATGTATCTGCATCGTTATTTCTATCATTTATGGTTGGAATTACGGCAGTATTACCAGACAAATCTCTCCACCAACTGGACCCAAATTCAATCATAATTTCTAGCTAACCTTTCTAATGGAAAGGGTGGAAATAGAGCGATTCAAGGAGAAATCGATAGGAAAGTTTGTCTAGAAATGGAGAAAGTTTATTGAAAAGTCCTTGTCAGACACCGAAATTAGAGCGTTAATATCCCCCTTCAAGCAAACAAAGTGGTATCTGGAGGCCCAAATTGGAGGGAAGCTAGGCAGACTGGAAATATAGGGTGATTAATAACTGAGGCGATCTTGGGGAGGGGCACGTCATTGGCTGGAATCCTCCTACTTTGGACTTTACTGGACTTTTCGGATAAGCAGCCGCGGGGGAAGAGGGTAAGGAAGGTTTTTTTTTGTGTCAGGTTGTTGTGTTTGACTATAAAATTGAAAAATGCCAGACATATATTATTCATGCCTGTTTATACCAAATGATTCTGTATCGATTTGTTTGTAGAACCTTTGCATGGACAAATTGTTTTGATTGGATCTTTAATAAAAAGATGTTTAAAAAAAAATAAAAATTAGACTTGCAACTATTTAGTAGTGATGAGCGGCAGGGGCAATATTCGAATTTGTGATATTTCGCGAATATTTGGGCGAATATTCATCATGAATTCGCCATTATTTTCTTGATTGCGTAAATCCGCACTGTAATATGCGCATATTGCGTGCGCAATACAGGTGGAGTCACTTTGGCTACATTTTTCAAGTTGCTAGAAGTTTCCTGAGACTGGAGAAAATGGTTGGCACGGCAGAACATTACAATAGCTTTATATGCAGATAGAGTGCTCCAATATATTTTCAGTTGCGCAAATTGGCAATTAATGATGCGCATATTTTGGCACAATACGTGCAACTTCACATTTTAGCAGGTCTGACTACATATTACTGATTGGTGCACTAAGTATTGTTGTGAACTTGTGACATCACAGCACTATGTCTGTAGCATGTATGTATGGACAGCAGAACCTATCACCCTACCTAACACTCTGCACTGGAACCTATCAGCTACACTATATCACAATCTAACCTACACTGACTATCTCCCACTAACTATCTGTATTATATATATAAGCTAACTATCTAATGTAATGACTCAGCAAAGCACAGAGCACAGCAATGACACTGCTGTCTCTCTCAGAATTGCAAAAAAAAAAAAAAAACGCAGAAAATGGCTGCTGGGGAGGTTCTTATATACAGTGGATATAAAAAGTCTACACATCCCTGTTAATATGTCAGGTTTCTGTGCTGTAAAAAAAATGAGACAAAGATAAATCATTTCAGAACTGTTTGCACCTTTAATGTGACCTATAAACTGTACAACTCAATTGAAAAACAAACTGAAATATTTTAGGTGGTTAGAAGAAAACAAAAAAAACGAAAATAATGTGGTTGCTGGGGATGTAGCTGTGTTCAGAATTAAGCAATCACATTCAAAATCATGTTAAATAGGAGTCAGCATACACCTGCCATCATTTAAAGTGCCTCTGATTAACCCCAAATAAAGTTCAGCTGCTCTCGTTGGTCTTTCCTGAAATTTTCTTAGTCGCATCCCACAGCAAAAGCCATGGTCCACAGAGAGCTTCCAAAGCATCAGAGGGATCTCATTGTTAAAAGGTATCAGTCAGGAGAAGGGTACAAAAGAATTTCCAAGGCATTAGCTATACCATGGAACACAATGAAGACAGTCATCATCAAGTGAAAAAAATATGGCACAACAGTGACATTACCAGGAACTGGAAGTACCTCCACAATTGATGAAAAGACGAGAAGAAAACTGGTCTAAGAGGCTACCAAGAGGCCTACAGCAACATTAAAGGAGCTGCAGGAATATCTGGCAGGTACTGGCTGTGTGGTACATGTGACAACAATCTCCCGTATTCTTGATATGTCTGGGCTATGGGGTAGAGTGGCAAGACGAAAGCCTTTTCTTACGAAGAAAAACATCTAAGCCAAGCTACATTTTGAAACACATCTGAAATCTCCCAAAAGCATGTCGGAAAAGGCGTTATGGTCTGATAAAACCAAGGTTGAACTTTTTGGCCATAATTCCAAAAGATATGTTTGGCGCAAAAACAACACTACACATCACCAAAAGAACACCATCCCCACAGTGAAGCATGGTGGTGGCAGCATCATGCTTTGGGGCTGTTTTTCTTTAGCTGGAACTGGGGCCTTAGTTAAGACAGAGGGAATTGTGAACAGTTCCAAATACCAGTCAATATTGGCACAAAACCTTCAGACTTCTGCTAGAAAGCTGAACATGAAGAGGATCTTTCAGCATGACAACGACCCAAAGCATACATCTAAATCCACAAAGGAATGGCTTCACCAAAAAAAGATTAAAGTTTTGGAATGGCCCAGCCAGAGCCCAGACCTGAATCTAATTGAAAATCTAAGGAGATGCCCTCGCAATCCGAGTGGGCAAATCTTGCCAAGTCAAAATGTGCCATGCTTATGGACTCATACCCAAAAAGACTGAGTGCTGTAATAAAATCAAAAGGTACTTCAACAAAGTATTAGTTTAAGGGTGTGCACCATTATACAACTATATTATTTTATTTTTATATTTTTTCTTCCCTCTACCTAAAAGATTTCAATTTGTTTTTCAATTGAGTTGTACAGTTTATAGGTCACATTAAAGGTGGAAAAAGTTCTGAAATGATTTATCTTTGTCTCATTTTTTTACAGCAGAGAAACCTGAAATTTTAACAACGGTGTGTAGACTTTTTATATCCACTGTAGTAAGGGGATAGGCAACTTTCCTATTGGTTGCTAGGGATGTTGTTAAGCTCAGACAAATATATTGCAGCCTTCTTATTGGCCCTCCACAAGCAAGAAGCAGGGAGGGATAATGGGTTCCTTATTCTGCGGCTCAATATGATTACAATAATACCAAATTTGTTTTATTACTTTAAAAAAAAAATCTAAATTTTCTTTGCATCACCATTTTCTGACAGCCATAATTTTTTTTATATTTCGGTCTACAGAGCTTGAGGGCTTGCTTGCTTTTTTGCAGGACAGACTGTAGTTTTTATTGGTACCATTTTCGGGTACCTACAATTTTTTGATCACTTTTATTCAACTTTTTTGGGTAGTGGTAACTTAAAAATGGTGTGTTTTTATTGTTTTTTCCATCACATCGTTCACTGCGCAGTAACATTTTTTCAGAGGTGTGGCTGTGAATGCCGGCAGTGTTGATTAGTCAGGAGCATTGCTTGTAGCCCAATCCCCTCACAGCTTCTCCCCCAGTTGCGAGAGCTCAGCACCAGCTCCTCTGTCATCACCTTTACCACACTATGCCAGTCATTTATTATTTGATGCATTGATTTTCCTGCCAGCAGTGGCAGAATAGGTTGATCCTGGGTACTGTACACTCCCATAGCAAGATATCAATCATTTATAATCCACGTCTCTCCAGCCACAACTGTCAACAACTCTATCAAGTCACTGCCTTTTATGTATCACATTGGGCTTTAAACCTTTGTGTGCATCATCGTTCATCATCATTACGCAGTAATGTTATCAGGATGCACCCTGTAGTTCTTCTTTGCTTTCCTGTCGAGATTTAGTCAGTGTATTGTGTTGTTATCTGTACAACTGTGGGGTGCTTGTGTGAATGCATTTGTCCTATATTTTTAGGCAAATTAGAGCTACAATAAAATATATTCATTGAAGTTAGAGTGCGAAAATTGCATTGACCATGTTAGCAATAAGTATTCTATAATGGGGATGTGCCCCAAGGGCAGTCATATAGAGATGTGTGTGTGTGTGGGGGGGGGGGGTATGGGTCTCTGGAATTCCTTTGTTTTCCATCTCTCTCTCTCTTCTGTGTCATAAAAAGTTGCAACAGATGGAGTTTCTCTTCTAATCATGGCTTTTCTCCAGTGCTAGTATGTGATAGCAATCTGTAGGAGAGGTCTATCACATCTTAGCATTGGAGAGCAGCAATGGTGAGAAAAGTAAGCTTTCTCCTGCCTGAGATGATCTCTGGAGTCTCCTACCCCCTCCATCTCCTTTCTGTCCTAACAGAGCTGCTGCCACTAAGAAACTCCAGCTTTTGCAACTTTTTGTAACCCAGGAGAGGCCAATAAGTATATTACCTTATGAAGAGTGTGAGGATGGAGCTATATACGTATTGTAAGTCCCATACTAACAATTAAGTTATTGACGCAATAATGGAATAGTTAATGTCTGTACAGAACTAACAGAAGGACCCGGCTTCGCACAGGTATATTTAATCTATTTCATTTAATGTTTGTGTGTGTCGTTAAAAGATATCGACAGTATCCACTATAACAGAGACATCTACAGTACCCCGCCCCTTTAATAGTGACCTCCACAGCGGTCTGCCACTTAACAGTAAGATCCACAGCGCCCTCCCCTTTAACAGGGAACTACACAGCGGCTGCCCCTTTATTAGCGACCTCCACAGTACCCCATCTCGTTAACAGTGATTTCCACAATAACCCGCCCCCTTATCAGTGACCTCCACAGAGCTCCGCTGTGACCTACAAAACACTGTGCCCCATTAACAGTAACCTCTACAGCACCCCTCCCCTTAACACTGACCTGCATAGTGGACCGTCCCCTTAACTGTGACCTCCACCATTCCCTGACCCCTTAACAGAGACCTCCACATGGCCTGCCCCTTTAACAGTGACGTCCACAGCATCCTGCCCCTTTAACAGTGACCTCCACATCAGCCCTCCCCTTTATCAGTGACCTCCACAGCATCCCGCCCCCTTAAAAGTGACCTCCACAGCGACCACCCCTTTATTAGTGACCTCCACAGTACCCCATCTCCTTAACAGTGGCCTCCATAGCGGACCGTCCCCTTAACTGTGACCTCCACAACAGCCTGCCTCTAGGGTAGCCAGGGGTCCGGTTTTAGGCCGGACAGTCCGGCTTTCAGACTCCCTGTAATCCATCCGAAGCAAGGCCTGGACGGACACAGGGATGTCCTTTTGAACAGCTTACTCTCGGGCAGCAGCACTGTGCTGTCTGAGCGTGAGCTGCAGGCAGAAAGTCACCCTCCCTCCAACCCCTGCAGCTGACAAAAGTTGATTTTTACCTTCATTTTTTTAATCTCCGTCAGCTTCGGAGTGGGAGGGTCTGGGGCGTGACCTAACCGGGCCTGGGGAGTAGCTTAGCAGGACTTTGGGGTGGGGTTTTTAAGTTCATCTTTTAAAGAGTGGCCATTCAGGCTGCCCCCTTAACTGGGACCTCCACAACACTCCCCTCCCTTAACAGTGTCATCCACAGCTCCCTGCCCCTTTAAAGCTGACCTACAGTAGTGAAGAAAAATGGCTGGGTTGTTATGGAAACCTGGTGTAAAACTGTGTGTGGAGACTAAGGGCCTGCGAGCTTCTATTGACTGATAAGGGTCATGTGACAAGGCTTCTATTGGCTAATGCATTTTTTGGGAATATCTCAGGAACAGTACGTGCTAGAGAGCTGAGACCCAGTCTAAAACCTTCCTGGACACCAAATGTACCTGTGTGTCAAATTTCTTGATTGTAAATGTGACGGTGCGGATTTCTTTAGCGGACATACATACGCCCATATACCCAGCTTTATATATTAGATGCCTAAGTATGAGAATAATATGGCTGAAAGAGACTTTAGGAAAGGCCAAACAACACCAGTTCCTTCACAGAAATTATTGTACAAACCAGCACAGATATTAGACATTTTTATTTATTTATTTTTAAACTCAGGTACGCTTTAAATATACATTATGATTAGTGGTATAAATTCATATGTGCATCAGGATGTAATATACTGTAACTGTGATCTTAGGAGCCTTTTACACTGACCAAGGATTGTGTGAACATGGGGCCACATGTGCTACTGCAGCTAATCACTGGCCTCAGTGGTGACATGTCCCCGAGCTGCATGTGACCAGAAAAAGTGTGGCTTGACCCTCACTGCTGCAATATTTTCTTAATTTTTTTCATTCACGTACAGCACAGCACTGGCCAAATTTAAATGGGGTTAGGAAGTTGGAAGATCCCCTTTAAGCACTTACCAAACAATTTAGAATATTAATACAGCACTTACTTACTTACTATACTGATCTCTAATTTCAAAGAAGAACACTCCAGTATCCTCCTGTTGTGTATGTGTAAAATAAGTGGTAAGTATTCATGGTAAAGTGACAAAAGCTTTTTAAGATTACACTGATCCCCTCATTAGTTTGTTTATGATATTTTTTAATCATTCAGTTTGGTATCATTTAAACAATTTATATACTATGTTATGACTAGGCCAAAATTTTGACAGTTTAACTTAGGAAATAACACTACTGCTGAGCTGTGCCAAGCAAGTTGGAAAATACGAGTTTAAGTATTTAAATGATTTAGTATGTAACGCAAATATTTGCTCTAGGAGCTTGTGCTGCACTGGTATTCCAAGACCAGAAAATATTTTTCACTTGTAACAGATACCAGTTTTGAAATTCTGAGCTACACACAAACTAAAATGATATTTAGTATGTAAAACTGTCCCATTTCTCTGTGTGCTATGTGCATTCACGACTCGCTTGCTCTCCCCGGCCAATCAGACGCTCCTCTTCAGACAAAGTCAGGCTGTCTAAAGAGGCGCTTCGACACAGGTGCTCCAATGACCTCTGTCTGTATTGTAAAGCCAAGTGACATTATGTCTTAACTTGTCCCCATAAGGTGGGATACCAGAGCCTAGAGTTAATAGGAGAGACAGCTTTGGATGAAGACCAGCTCTTTCTAAAATTGACATTACCCGTGTTATTGTCTTGCAGTGGTACACAGTTTACTGTAGAGGCCTTCATAGATTCTGGCTCGGCAGGGCACTTCCTGCATCAGGATTTGGTGAACCAGTACTGAATACCAGTCTAGCACCTAGAGAAGCCCCAGACGGTGATATCTGTCAATGGAAAGGCTCTTTCAGAGACCATACAGTATTTTACCAAGCCCTTGGAGCTTCAAGTGGGCGAACTCCACACAGAGAATATTTCCTTGTATGTCCTGCCTGTGTCTACCAGTCCTGTACTACTGGGGATGCCATAGCTACATCTGTGCAGTCCTAACTTTGAGTGGAACTCTGGGTAGATTCTAGGTTGGGGTTCAGTCTGTCAATCCCGATAGCTGACTACTGTACAGCCTGCACATTCTCCACCAGTACCACAAAATCTGCAAGGTTTATCAGCAGCTGATTCCAGTTTTGCTGGTGTCTTCGAAAAAAGGAGGCTGAGACCCTGACTCTGCACTGTCCCTATGACTGCCCTATCGACCTAGTTCCTGGGACTACACCTCCCTGTGGATGTATTTATCTTCTGTCTCAGCCCAAAACACAAGCCATATTGGACTACATTAGAGAAAACCTGGAGAGGAGGTTTATTTGCAATTCATCTCCAGCTGGAGAGGGTGTCTGAGCTTTAGGTTATCTAGCTTGCTAGTCCCTAGTGAAAGTGTGCTGTTTTGTTTGTCTACCCACGTACCAACCTCCACCTGTTTCCAACTCTGACCTTCCACTACATGATCTGACCTTAGCCTGTTTACTGTATTGATCGTTTGCTGCCTGTCCTCGGACTAGTTTCACGGATTTGCACATACTCTGCCTCCCTGACCTCTGCCTGTTTCCCGACTATGAGTATTCCCTGTCCCCGCAGTGCTTTACACCAGTGTCTCTGACCCTCGTGGGTCAGCAGCCAACCACACCAGGACTATTCCAAGAGGTAGCAGGCTGTTGGCCACTGTGCAATCAAGACAAGATCACTGTATAGGGTTTAAATGGTGAAAACCAGGGGACTGCCAGGATAAAGCCCTTAAGTCTATCCCAAAGTCAAACTAGTTGTTTGGTGGAGTGGTTCTACACCCACTGCCTGTAACATGCTGTTACATAGTTTTCCAGAAATAGAGAATTTGGGCTACATTCACATCTGAGCAGTCTTTTCAATTTTTCTGTTCTGGGAAAGAAAAAAAAAACATTGCTGGTTACTGAGCTGACCTCATTGACAATAATGGAATTCCACGGGTTTCTGTCAAGGAGCACAGTATTTTACTGGACAAAATAGGGCAGCATCTGTAGAGCCTTGAACGCAGATGTAAACCTTATGCAGTTGAAAGAGTAGAGCAGTGAAAAGACACTCCACAGTGTTAAGGGCACCCTCTGTTAGTATACGTATGTTCAAAAATGTGATTTGTTTTCTATGCAAATATGTGGATGAAACCCCTTGTCCCATATAAAAGTAGGATTTACAGCTTTAAATGAACTAGGTACTAGGTTTGGACATACACTATATTAAGCAGAAATATGAATTTGAGAGGTTCTATAGGACTTTTAAGACCTTCTCATGACAAAATAACGCAAAAGATAACTTTTAATATCTGAGGGCAGTTCACAGCTTCTAATTTACTTTATATTAAACTTTCATGCATGGAACTTGAAATATACCTACAGTACTAATGATGATTGAAGAAGTACCCTGAATGGTGAGATACTGATTGTTTACCAGACTTGTCTTTGTTGGTACATCTTGGTCCCTCTTTGGATGCCTGCTTCTATCTACTGCAAGGTCCTCTCAGATGCTAACTGTGACTTACTGAAACATAACCAAAAACATTTGTTGGAGGATGAGGAAGAAGTGCAAGACTTTTCTTCCTTCCATGATGTGCCTGGCGGTGGCAGCTATGACCTCCACAGACATACGCGTAGCTGAATGAGACCTGGGGGATGGAGGAATGCTTGTTTGCTTTGCCCTACTTGTCCAGCTGGAAGCAGAAGGAACAAGGTGGGGGTCATGAGTAGTGATGAGCGGCAGAGGCAATATTCAAATTCACAATATTTCGCAAATATTTGGTAGAATATTCATCATATATTAGCGAATTTTTGAAAATCGGCAATGTAATATGCGGTTAATGCGCGTGCAATACAGGCGTGGGTCACTATAGCTACATTTTTCAAGCTGCTAGAAGTTTCCTGAGACTGGAGAAAATGGTTGGCACGGCAGAACAATACAATAGCTTTATATGGAGATAGAGTGCTCCGAAATATTCGCGATTGTGAAATCGGCACTAATGATGCGAATATTTTGGCGCAATACATGCAACTTCACATTTTAACAGGTCTGACTAAATATTAGTGATTGGTGCACTAAGTATTGTTGTGAACTTGTGACATCATAGCACTATGTATGTAGCATGTATGTATGGACAGCAGAACCTACTAATCAGCTACACTATATCACTATCTAACCTACACTGACTATCTCCCACTAACTATTTGTATTATACAGGGTGGGCCATTTATATGGATACACCTTAATAAAATGGGAATGGTTGGCGATATTAACTTCCTGTTTGTGGCACATTAGTATATGTGAAAAAACTTATACTTAACTTAAACTTATACTTCTGCGTAAACTGAGGGTCCTGTTCCAATTTTTGTTTTGCCCATTCTGCAAATTCAGTGCGCCGATCTGGGTCATCCTCGTTAAGATGCTGCAGTAGCTGGAGTTTGTAAGGGTGCCATTTGTGAGTAGCTAATATCTGCCGAAGGGACGTTCGACAAATGCCACTCTCCAGTGACATGCGGCGAGTGCCACGCTGTGGGCTCTTGCTGAATGAAGGTAGGACAGCCACTGATGTTTCTTAATTAGTGACAGATTTCATGCGTCCACATTTTGGCAAATCCAACACTGAACCAGTTTCACGAAACTTAGCAAGCAATTTGCTAACTGTAGTATGGTAGATGGGTGGTCTCGTAGGGTGTCTTGCATTGAAATCTGCTGCAATGACCCGGTTACTGCGTCCACCAGACATCAACACAATTTCTATCTGCTCCTCACGTGTTAACCTCGGCGACATGTCAATGGCTGTAAACAAAGAGAAACTTGTAAATAACTCATGAAAGAATAAAGTTACGTTAAAACCAAGCACACCATTGTTTTTCTTGTGAAATTCCCAATAAGTTTGATGTGTCACATGACCCTCTTCCTATTGAAAAAACAAAAGTTGGATTCAAAATGGCCGACTTCAAAATGGCCGCCATGGTCACTACCCATCTTGAAAAGTTTCCCCCCTCACATATACTAATGTACCACAAACAGGAAGTTAATATCACTAACCATTCCCATTTTATTAAGGTGTATCTATATAAATGGCCCACCCTGTACATATATAATCTAACTAACTAACTAACTAACTAACTATCTAATGTAATGACACAGGAAAGCAGAGAGCACAGCAATAATACTGCAGTATCTCTCAGATCTGCAAAATACTGCATACAGTGGCTGCTGGGGAGGTTCTTATATACTAAAGGGGTAGGCAACTTTCCTATTGGTTGCTATGGATGTTGCTAAGCTCAGACAAAGGCATTGCAGCCTTCTCATTGGCCCACAATCAAGAAGCAGGGAGGGATCATGGGATCAAAAAAATCTAGAATATTCGAAAATTACGAATATATTTCACTATATTCTAAATATTTCTGAATTCTCAAAGTGGCGATATTTGCGATTAAAATTCGTGATTCGAATATTCGCGCCCATCACTAGTCATGAGGACTGCTGACTGAAAGAGTGGAACCGGAGAGCACACCAACCTGTCCTAAACCTTCCCTTAGGCGGGCCATCATAGTCAACGGCACTCGTGGATTAATCAGCCACAGTGCCCACATTCTCTGTTATAATGGATTATTACATTTTATATTGAAGTCAACATATAGTAGTGAGTCAACATAACAAATGCAAGAAAAACCCTGGACATACATAGCTACCTATGGACAAAATAGCTGATTACTAAAGAGTGAATAGCTACATGTATAAAAAGTCTTCGGTCAGAAGTGGCTAGAACCATTATGTCACAGCATTCACTTCATACAATTTGTGAATTCAGAAGAGCTAAAGGAAGGATAATTATTTTCCATAATTGTGTCACACTGTTATATTTCATTAAATTATAATTCTGTCTCCATACAACACATCAAAACGAATGAGTTACACTTCTAAATGTTTTGAAGTGCTTTAATAAGCAATATTCTCTTCTTGTGGCAATTATGAATAATTACAGTGGACGTATTGCTTTAGAACTGATATAAACTATTTGTTAAGGGATGTAGTTAGATTTAATGAACAAGGGAATTGAGGCATTCTATTTTTGAAACATAGCTCCCATTTTTCTAATAAATCCATAATCCTAATTATATGTGTAATTTTGTCCTTTCTGCTTAAAATAATTAGAAATTAATGTAATATCTCTGTGAGGGAGGCCTTTTCTATTCGAATACTTTAAATAGCATGGTACCTTAGGCTATGCAGACAGAATTGTTATGAACTATTAACTGGTGACTGTTATGTTGCTGTTCTTGTTGATGCTTTAAAATCAGTTATAATTGTCGGCATGTCGCCACTGATTGTCCTCTGCTACTTTATGTTCTGATGTGAAGTACAAAATAGAACATAACACTAGTGCAATTTTGCTGAAAAAAATATAAATCAGTAAAGTGGATTCAGTTCACCGATGTTTGAATAAACAAGACTCATTGTGAGAAAGGAGCTAAGTCTCCCACACCACATCGATCATGACCGAATTCTGGAGGAAATGGTGCAATCAAACATTGATGGACTGTTCTAATGGTAAAGGGAACCTGTCACCAGTTTTGTGTTGCCAGATCTGAAGACAGCATGAACTGGTGTCAGGGACCCTGAGCAAAATGTTGGATCATTTACTTGAATTGACCAGCCTTGAGTAATTTACATCAGGCTGCACTGACATAGGACTGACATTAAAATGCAATGCACTATACAGATAATGCATTGCATTTTAAAATCAATCAAAAAGCTGTCTGTTATAGTCCCCTTGTGGGACTATTAAGTGGTAAAAAAAAAACAACATTTTTTTTCTCCATTTAACCCCTTAAGGACCGGGGGTTTTGGGATTTTTGCGTTTTTGTTTTGCGCTCCCTGCCTTCCAAAAGCCATAACATTTTAATAATTCCGCTCACATAGCCATATGACGGCTTATTTTTTGCGGGACAAGTTGTACTTTTTAACGCTACCATTTATTTTTGCATGTGATGTAGTGGGAAACGGGAAAAAAATTCCAAATGGGGTGAAATTTCAAAAAAAAAGCAATTTCACCACAGTTTTACGGGTTTTTAAATTACAACGTTCGATTTGCGATAAAACTGACTGGTTAATTTTATTCTTCAGGTCAGTACGAATCCGGCAATACCTAATATGTATAGTTTTTCTTGCGTTTTGATAGTGAAAAAAATTAAAAGTGGGAATTTTTTTATTTTATTTTTTTGTCGCCATGTTTTGACCCCTATAACTTTTTTGTAATTATGCGTACGGAGCAGTGTAGGGGCTCATTTTTTGCGGGGCAATCTGAACTTTTAATTGATACCATTATGGGGTGCGTATGATGTTTTGATCACTTTTTATTCATTTTTTTAGGAAATGAAGCCTCCAAAAATGGCGAATTAGCCATTTGGACGCTTTCTTTCCGTTTTTATGTTTACCGTATGGTGAATATTTTTAATATTATTATAGTATGGGCGTTTTCGCACATTGCGACACCCATTATGTGTAATTTTTGATTTTTTATTTATTTTATTTTCATTTTGGGGAAAGGGGGTGATTTGAATTTTTATATTTTTTTATTAAATTTTTATTTTTAAACTTTTTTTTTTTTTTTACTACTTTCTTATAGTTCCCATAGGGAACTATAAGATGCAATCATCAGATTGTTATTTCATATATTCCAATGCAATAGCATTGGAATATATGAGAAAATCGCATATTTCCTATGGAGCCTATTACAGTCATAGGCTCCATAGGAATATTGTGTAGTACCCTAGGTTTCATTCACAGAAACCTAGGGTACTACATGATGCTCGGCTCCCCTTGTGGCCATCAGGGAGCTGAGCAAAACCGAAAGTGAAACTTTCGGTTTTGTGCTGACAGATGCCGTGGTCAGGATTGACCACGGCATCTGAGGGGTTAAATGTCCGCGATCGGCATCGCTGCCGGTCACGGACATGAGCTGCGGGTGTCAGCTTGATGAATCAAGCGTTTACCCGCAGCTCGGGCGCCCGCTCCGTGCGGGAGCGGGCGCCATCTTTAAAGTGCGGACGAAGGGCGTACATGTACGCCCTTCGTCCTTAAGAGGTTAAAATACGCTTTTCAATGAAAAAATAAATAAAAATCTCCCCCATATGTTTGGTATTGCCATGTTCATAACGACCCGAACTACATAAATATCATGTAAATTATCCCCCACGATGAACGCCGTAAAAAATGATAGCAATGACAAATCCAAGACGTCCCACAAAAATAAAGCCCTCACACAATTCAATAGAAAGAAAAAAAATGTTATGGGTCTTGGGAAGCGGCAATACAAAAATATTTTTTTCTTTAAAAAAAAAAAAGGGGTTTTATTGCAAAAAAGTAGTAAAACGTAAAAAAACCGATATGTATTTAGTATCACTGTAATCGCACTGACCCAAAGAATAAAGATATTATGTTACTTATCTTGAAAAATGAACGCCGTAAAATTTATAACGTAAAAAAGCAGTGGCAGTATTGCTGTTTTTCCCATCTCCCTCCCAGAAAGAGTTAATAAAAGTTAATCAGAAAGTTATGTGTACCCCAAAATAGCGCCATTAAAAACTACAACTTTTCCCACAAAAAACAAGCCCTCATAAAGCTATATAGACCGAAAAATAAAAAAGTTATAGCTCTGGTCAGTAAGGCCCAAAACTGGCTGGTTAAAGTAACAAAAGTTAGAAAGACAGAATTACTTTCATTCATTCCTTCAACTTAAAAAAGTAATTAAGTTATGTATATCACAAAATAGTTTTACAAAAAAAAAAAAATTTCATCCTGAAAAAACACAAGCCCACATATGACATGTTATGGCTTTTGGAATGAGGAGACATACTGCAAGAATGATTGTTATTTTCCATGAAATGTCCTGATATTGTATAAAAGTAGTAAATCAAAGAAACATTATACAAATTTGGTCAACCTAATTGTACCAACCCCTTGAATAAAGGTAACAGGCTATTAATGCCAGTGAAAGTTGTAAATTTAAAAAGTAAAATCAATGGTGGAATTGCAGTATCATTTTGCTATTCTGTTCAAGAAATAGTAACAGTTAATAAGTTATAGTATAGGTACCCAAAAATAGTACCAGAAAAAATACAACTCCTCCCGCAAAAAAGCCTTTATATAGCTAAAAACAATGCAATGACTTAAAGCATACCCGAGTTTTCAAAAAAAGTTTGCATAATGGCTGTGCTTTGTACAATCATAACTGTTGTTTCCCTTAAGTCTCTTTTAGCCATATTATTCCCTGTTTCAGGTGCACAGCTAGATGCATTTCTTTCACAAGCAGGAGGTGTCTCCCTTCTATGGAAGTCTGCTAGCACTGTACTACTGTGACGTACTTTCCCTTACTTCCCACTATGTTTGTTTCCTTCCATGGACCTCAGAAAGGTGGATCCAGTCATATTTGTTAGACCGCTCAGATAAGGTTATAGACTCCTTTGCCTTCATTGCAATGGTACCTTTATTTGTTCTGACCCTCGCCAAGATCTTAAAAAAATGATTTTTTAAATTTGTGCTAATTAGCTTTGGCAAATGCCCAGGCCCCTCGGCGATGTGCCCAGAAAACAACACCTCTTTCACCCCTCTGGCCCGCCCTTGTTTCCTATTGTTACCTCCTCCTCTCCCTCCCAGATCTCGTGCTTGCGCCGAGATCGAGGAGTGACATAACAAATAAAGGTACCATTGTAATGAGGGCAAAGGTGTCTATAACCTGATCTGAGCAGTTTAAAAGGCTCAGATTAGGTAACAGACTCCTTTTAAGTGATTTAGACATTTGCTATTTACACCATTCTCTATTAAATAAAATGAAATTGTGTGAAAGTACAGAGACTCTTTAAGAATGAAAACATTCTGCCCAAATATGCTTGATAATAAAGGAGGCTAAACACGCCAGTAGTGAAGTTGTTAAATTACACAGTGCTTTACTGTCTTATTTTTAGAATTCTGGTTGCATCTATGATTTTGTAATCACTGTACTGAAAGATAAATGTATTGTGGATATGCTATAACTATAAATACCTGATCAGTATAAATGAGAGCAAAATGGCATCTCAGTAGTTGGCACTGTTGCCTTGCAGCTCTGGGGTCCTTTATTTAAATCAGACCAAGGCATCACCCACATGGAGTTTTCCTCATGAAAGATTAATTTGGAATTTAGATTGTGAGCACAGGGCCCGCTGTGAAGGACGACAATCTCTGCACATAACTGCAGAGTATGTTGGCTTAATATAAAGTAAACTAGCAGAAGGACCAGGCTTTGCACGAGTGTACTTCATCTATTTCATTTAATGTTTGTGTGTGTCGTTAAAAGATATCGACAGTATCCACTATAACAGTGACATCTACAGTATCCTGCCCACTTAACTGTGACCTCCACAGTGGTCTGCCCCTGTAACAGTAACATCCACAGTGGCTGCCCCTTTATTAGTGACTTCCACAGTACCCCGTCTCTTTAACAGTGATTTCCACAATAACCCGTCGCCTTAACAGTGACCTCCACAGAGCTCCGTTCCCTTAAAATGTGACCTCCACAACACCCTGCCCCCTTAACAGTGACCTCTATAGCGGATCGTCCCCTTAACTATGACCTCCACCGTTCCATGCTCCCTTAACAGAGACCTCCACAGCACCCGCCCCTTTAACAGTGACCTCCACAGCATCACACCCCCTTAACAGTGACCTCCAGAGCAGCCCGCCCCTTTAACAGTTACCTCCACAGCATCATACGCCCTTAACAGTGACCTCCACAGCAGCCCGCCCCTTTCACAGTGACCTTCACAGTGGCCGCCCCTTTATTAGTGACCTCCACATACCCTATCTCCTTAACAGTGATTTCCACAACACCCCGTCACCCTTAGCAATCTGCCCCTTAACACTGACCTCCATAGCAGACTGTCCCCTTAACTGTGACCTCTACAGCAGCCTGCCCCTAGGGTGGTCAGAGGTCCAGTTTTAGGCCGGACAGTCCGGCTTTCAGTCTCCCTGTCCTCCGTCCGGTGCAGGGCCTGGACGGACACAGGGACCTTTTGAACAGCTTACTCTGAGATAGCAGCACTGTGCTGTCTGAGTGTGAGCTGCAGGGAGAAAGTCGGCCTCCCTCCCACCCCTGCAGCTGACAGTTGATTTTTACCTTCATTTTTTTAATTCCCGTCGGCTGCAGACTGAGAGAGGGAGTGGCTTAGCAGGACCTGGGCGGGATTTTTAAATCTGTCTTTTGAGGGTGGCCTGAATGGCCACCCTATCTATCACCTTAACTGTGTCATCCACAGCTCCCTGCCCCTTTAAAGCTGACCTACAGAAGTGAAGAAAAATGGTTGGGTTGTTATGGAAACCTGGTGTAAAACTGTGTGTAAGTGGATACTAAGGGCCTACGAGCTTCTATTCGCTGATACGGGGAATGTGATCAGGCTTCTATTGGCTAATGCATTTTTTGGGAATATCTCAGGAACAGTACGTGCTAGAGAGCTGAGACCTGGTCTAAAACCTTCCCGGACACCTGATGTACCTGTGTGCCAAATTTAGTAATTGTAAATGCTATGCTGCGGATTCGTTTAGTGGACATACACAAATACATACACTCAGTTTTATATATTAGATTAATAAAGTAACAGGAATATATGATATTTGTCAAACTTACAATACCATTTTAATGCAACCTTTCCATTTATGTATCTTCCATTACTGTAATCGTTATAATCTCCCTTGCTATATTTTAGGTGTGAAAAATGCCATAGAAGATCCAACCCATTCCGAAGTAGCCGCCAAATGTCTTCTGTTTAATCTTATGCTTTGATCTGGGTGAGATAATTACTTTATATATTTTTATGCCATATCATTTAGCTAACTGTTGCCTAAACTACCTAATGAGCATACAATTATCCAGGTGAGTATGTTTATCAAGGTTTGATTATAAAACCCCTTCTTTAATAGCCTCCATGGACTCTTTAGATAAGAATCTGGGTGCAGTGGCAGCCTATATGGCAGCCTAAATTCTACAGGAGTCAGACAAATGGGTATTGTACATGGAGGCTGGAAGTATATAGATTGTCAAACCATAGGAGAAGTTGCCAAATTATGCCCCCTGCTCAGGGACTGACTGTGGCCCTGGAAAAATAAAATAAAAGATGCCCCATATTGTAGGCAAGTCCAACACAAGTAGGCAGGGTCAACACAAGTAGGCAGGGCCAGCAAGACTGTCCCAGACCCAGGTGAACCACTGTGCAGCACAAAATACTGCCACTCCCACAACATTATTCCACTGTGAAGCCATACTGAGCATTGTGATACAGTTGAATTCAGGAGGGCATGTGTGGTCTCCAGCCAATTGCATATTGTAAGTACCTGATGCACATAGCATTAATTAATACTGAGAGTATCAGATCATTATGTAGGAGGAGGACTCGGGTGGCCCTTGAGCATTGACCCATCTGGAAATTTCCCTGTAGGGTATATAGCCAGACTACTCCTGCCCCTGCTAGAAGCCAGTGACATGGTGGGAAGGTATCAGTGGGCAACTTTAATAGAGAAGGGTTGTCCTGTCTAGTGAATATCAAGTGACAAACATGGGCAAATCCCTAACAGAATCATCCCAACAGTTCATCTCACGACATTCCTTGTGTCAGATAGATCTAGATACCCAGAAACAATAAATGATCTACACTGCCTCAGCAACGGGATATACATAGAAATACATTGTCCAGCACTCATTCCAGTTGGTCATATTCAAAATAATATTGGTGCAGAATGGTATATGCTGACACCTACACCTATTGTCCTTAATCATGAGTAAGTTTTCTCCCAGACCACTAGAAACCCTGACTGCCAATGTGGTATTGCTGTACTTGCCAAACGGCACCAGCGAAGGATTGAGAGGAGCTACCATTCTCATGAGATCCTAATTGGCGATGCCAAGCTTATTTGTTAGTCACATTCCTAGAGCACTGTACTAAAAGGCGAAGGGATACTGAAATGAATGCTGAACAGCCACATCAGACAGAATATGGGCACCCCCTATCATGTTGGTGAACATGGACAGGAACCTTTGGTTTTGTGTGGTGTGAGGCAGTGACAGGCCTCATGGCTGATAGAAGAGAGGAATGGCAGGATTATCCATCTCTTTCTTGCTACAGCAATGAGTAAAGGGGCCAACCGAAGTAGGCCTTATTTAGAAAATTGTATTTCTAAAGAGCGAGGTGAGTTATTTTTAAGTGGATTCATGAGAAGAAGGAGCACTGAAGAGGTTTTATCACCTCCCTCTACTACAGAGCGCCAAGTTAGAGGTCTGCAGAAGCTGCCGAAGTTTGCAACCTAGCCATGGGTGGAAAACAGCAAGTCCCAACAGGCAAAATCCAGAACTTCTATTCCCTGAACCCAGTGTTATTGGATTATCTGAAACCAGAAGAATCTCTACAAGGTAACCAGTATTTATAAATCATTGCAGACCACTTAAACAAAGTCAACAGCTCAGGCCTTGTGGAAGAAGTTCCCTTTGCCTTATGGTTGCCCTGCCCAATTGTATTTAGAACAAGGGGCAATGAAAAGAGTTGTACCAGATAAAGAACACATGCATTAGCCCTTTCCACCTCCAGGGAAATTGCACTTGTGAATACCTGCACCCTGTTACAACTCTCAACGGGGTTGTCCAGGCTTTTAATATTGATGACCTATTCTCTGTATAGGTCATCAATATCAAATTGGCAGGGTCCGAAACCCGCCATCCCCGCCGATCAGCTCTATAAGGAGACAGCAGTGCTGTCTCTTGTCTCTCTTCTTGCTCACCACTGCTGTTTATGGCAAAGCAGCAACAAGAAGAAAGATGGGAGTTGGCACGTCATCCAAATGTCTCTACCACTATTTTTTGCCCACCACAGTTAAAATAAAAATAGCTAATAGAGTTTTCTGCAGGGAAGACAGACATTTTTTATTAGCTCCTCTGCAATGAACATAGGGAACAAGTAATTTATATTAGCTCTGCAGTGAACTGTGCAGAGAGTGATTGAGCTTGAATGACAGCAGTAGATGGACGTGCACATTGCAATACAGTTTTTTAACATCAGGTGGCGACATACTGTTCAAGTACATCTCATAATTCTTCACTGGATTATTTTTGTTAGCAGCATGTAATTCACAAATATGCTTCATTTTTATGATCGTTCTGTAAATTGCGAGCTGGGGCCTACATGGCTTGGGCCCATGGATACTTGATTAGATTTAGATCTGGGGAATTTAGCAGCACAGTCAACATTTTGAACTCATGTTTCCCGAACCATTACTGAACAATTTTTGTATTGTGGCAGTGTTAGGACGAACTAGGATCATCATCTGGACCACAGCTGAAACCCAAAACTGCAACCAGTCTGCCAAACCTACTCCTGCTGGTAGGAAGCTGAAACTACCCCTAAATTCTTCACCAGAGCCCACTGCAAGGTCAGATAGACTTTGCTGCTAAGGACCCAGGTTATGACAACCAAGTTGGTAACAGGAAAATAGTGTAGGAACACTAGTGGCAGACCTTCTAGAATGACCAAGAAGGTACAAAGGGAACAAAAGTCATCAAGCAGGGTCAAAACCAGGATATAAAGTAACGTCACAAGGAGAGTCAATATAAGCAGGAACAGTAGCCACAGGGTAAATCCAAAAACAAGGCAGAACTCAGTTTATCAGGATAGTTAAAAGGATATTTCACAGTATAGAGCCCTTATACAAATGAAATCAAAGGCAAGTTGATCAGGATTCAGCAGTCTTAAATCCCACCTAGCTCTGGGATTGGACACAAAGTCAGAAGCCTGATTGGCTCCGATTTCAATCACTTACACTGAGAGTTTGATTGCAATTAATATATTACCCAAAGTATACCAGCAGAACACTGCCGAGATCATCACAATGCTTCTGGCTTATCTACTTCTGACATTGTACCCTGGTGACATCTCTACCCCAGGAAAACAATTCACAGGCATTTGGCCAGCCACATGAGTCATCAGACCAGGCTACCTTCTCTATTTGCTCTATAGTTCAATTCCAATGCTCACACGCTCAGCATAGACACTTTTGGCAAGTGTCAGTAATGAGCACTTCAACAAGTCTGTCGGTATGCAGCCTGATATGCAGCAAGCTGCGAATCACTGTGTTCTGACACCTTTCTATCATAGCCAGCATTAATTTTATCAGTGGTTAAAAAAGCTGCTTATCTGGGTTCAGACCAGACAGACTAGCCTCATGTGCATCAGTGTAGCTTTGGAGATGCTCTGACCCAGTCATCTTGCCCATTTTTCCTGCTTCCATCATATCAACTTCAAGAACTAACTTTTCACTTGCTACCTAATAAGTTCCTCCACTTGGCATTGACATAGTGACTTGATAATTAATGTTATTCGCTTTGGGTTTAATGTTATGGGTGATTGGTTTTTAAATAACTGATGTGAAATGGAACTGTAAATAACTTGCCTTTATACTTAATATAATAATTTAGCAGTATTCAAATGTAATTTGTTTCCGATAATTCTGATAAAATATCTCCATAGTTTTTAAAGTATTATAACTATTAATACAGATTAAAGCTTTCCAATTCTTAAGACAAAACTGAAGGGTACAAACATTATTTCTACTGTGTAAAATCAATTAGATGAAAGACGGGTGAAACTTTCCATATGGTTGACATCTTGGCAGCAAAAAATAGCAAAAAAGTAATTTAGTGTTTAGTTATTAAACTATAACAGCCAATATTTCTGCAAAGAATGCTGTTTCTATACTTTTCTGTCTTTAGGTAAACAGTTTCCTTTAATGTTACTTGTAGAAGTTAAAATTCACAAAACATATTGGCACAGATTAATCCTATAGATAGCACAAACTTAGGCTACATATCTAGACCTGCACCAGATATTATAGTGGGTCAGGCACAATGATAAATGTGGTTTAGGGATAGCAACTTTTGTCTAACACTATACCAACTATTCGTTGGCTTAGTTTGAGACATAATTTTACTGTAGAATTGTGGTGATATATATATCACATATTAGGCCACACACCTTTGCTATAAAGCCAAGCTTCATTTTTCAAAGTAAGTCATACCCCCCTTGTTGGGCTGTAGTAACCCACTGCTATGGTAGTGCTGCACTGCAAAAAGGAGGTTTCCTGCGCATTTCCTACATTTAGGCTGTTAAAAACCAAAACTGTGCTTTGCTGTGTATTTCTGTTATTGCTGATATAAGATAACAGGCCCTATCCACCAACCTCTATCTGAAGCTTTTTCTTCTACCCATAGAGAAGAGTGAATCAGCACAGAGAAGAGCCAGTTTGAGCCTAGATACTGAAATGTGAGGAGCTAAGAACTAGCTGAGCCATGCCGTGGATTAAATCAGGCAGAGATTAGAGAAGGATAGAACAAATAAGCAAAGGTACGCTTGAGAAGTAGGCCAGATGTAAAGAGGAGGTGCAGTATAGAAGCTTGTGGAGAATTGCTGTCTGATCAAAGCCACCAGCCTCCTTAGCCACATGTTCAGGAGTTTTCTTCTGGTCCCAGGGCGCAACTGAAGATCAGATTAGCCATCTGCTAAGAAAGATACACATACCGCTGAGGACAGTTTGGGTGTGTAACTTTTGTGTATGGCAACCTGAAAAAAGGTGCACAGTGTAGTCTAATCTTGGGAACTTCACCGTGGTTACGTTGAATATAAAGAGAAAGGAAAATGTTGCACCACAATGTCTGGATGTTTAGTTAAAAAGTCAGCTAGAGAAGTGGAGTGTAAAGAAAAGTTCTCCCTATAGAAAATTGTGCTTAAAGAACTTGAACTTGAATCTTCAGTAAATAATCATTTGCTGTTAACTTGGTCTGATTATTTTCTGCACTGCTACATTGCACCAACATCCTTAGCTGCACTAAACTAAAGGGACAGGGTAAGGCAAAATAAAAACAAAAACTTAAATCAGAGAAACCAAGGTCACAATTTACAGAATATCATGTCAGAGACCAAATCTGAAAGAAGGAATATAGTCACAATATCAAGCCAGAGTCAAATAACCAAAGAGGAAAAAAGCTAATACCAATACCTGTTCAGAGCCAGGAAGACACGTCAGAACAGATAACAGCAGGCAAAAAGACTAGGCCAGGAACTAAAGCCAAAGTCAGGAATACGGAATAAGATTGCAGATTAGATCAGGGCTAGTGTAGGTAAAACCATTCATAGGCGACTGTGGCCAGCAGTCGTCTGTTTAAATATACTGTCTCTAACTAACATGGGACGCAGGCCTAGAGGTTGTTTGGCCTGGCGTCCCTGACTACTATAACGCTGCTGTGAGGGAGCGCAGACAGATATGTTTATTACACCCAGAACCAGTGTGTGCCCCAAAGGTAAGAAAAGGTGTGCCCTTTTAATCACTGCACATCAGCCAAGGGAGCTTCAGAACCTTGAGTACAACTACTACACCCACCGGCCGCTCACACACATGCCCTTATGTCCTGGTCACTGCAGTGCTAAGTGCAGATTATTTCTCTAAACCTAAGTGTGACAAATGATGCTACATTTAGCACAATTTCCATCACAATCTAGGTGCACTCACATTAGTAAATGTGGTTGATTCTATTCATTCAGAACAGCCTTTAGAGAGGAATTGTCCGCTCTCCTGCCATGTCCATTTTAGTAAATACTTCAAGCATACCTGAATTTTCAAAAAAGCTTGTATAATGCCTGTCCTTTGTACAGTCATATCTGTGAAGGAACTGTTATGTTTGGCCTTCCCTAAAGTCTCTTTCAGCCATATTATTCCCTGTTTCAGCTGCACAGCTAGATGCATTTCACTCAGAAGCAAGGGGTGTCTCCCTTCTGCCAGTACTGTATGCAGTGACCTCACTTCCCTTACTTCTCACTATGTTTGTTTTCTTCTAGGGAGATCAGAAAGCTGATTAGGAGGGAGAATCAGACTTACAAACAGCTGTTTTATCAGACTTACAGTGGAAGTGAGACCCCTAGTGGCCTTGACTTTACAGTTTTATTTTCCAGGTGGTCGGAGGCACATTTTTTAAATGAAGTCATTTAGCTAGTTACACTATTCTTCATTAAGTTGAAAATCCAGTGACTCTTTTAGTTTTTCATAAAATAACTTCTAGGAATTTACAAATAAAACGACAACTTGGTGTTACCAGTTGGTGGTGTGGTCTCATACTGTGCATTCATTGTTACAAGAGAAATAGTAACATCTAATTGTCAATTTATTTAAAATATTTAGAAGGAATAACAGAAGAATAGCAAAAAACGAGAGTTAAAAGAAAAGATGCTCCAGAATTAATAAATGGGGAATGCAAGTATTTACTAAAGTTATGTCAATAGAGGTGACAACTATTTTGTTTCTTTTGAATTTGTATTGTTCAAAAAATTTCTGCTGATTAATTTCATAATATCTTTATAAGAGTATGAGATTAATTTTGTCATGCAGATCTCCAAATTCTCTACTTTTCCTAGCACACCCATAGAATTTGTTGTGCCCACTTGCTGCACCACATACTATATATGAAGTATGCTCCAAAATTTTTTAATTTCTAACAGGCTAGACACGAGTTTTTGTACCCAAGTTTTGCGTCACAAAAGTTGGGTACAAATTTTGCATTCTTTGACAGATTTTGGTGTATATTTTGGACAAGCATTATACTAGCAACAAGGTGTTATACAAAGTGGTGTATCATTCTGATGTGTAAAGCCCTATTGGGCAATGTGTTGCAAATATGGGTTTTTCTGGTATACAACATTACTGATTTAGACAAATCATCCAATCCAAATCATATATTTATCCATTGTGCTCAACAATATATCCATTGTCAGTTTAACTCTTCATAAATATTTTGCAGATGGTTTTGTGCATCTGTCTGGCTTTTAACACTTTTACCTTGGTTCTGGTGTCCCTTGGTGCAGGGGTGCACCACCAATGAGGCCAGGTGAGGTGATCACCTCAGGCAGCACCAGGTAGGAGCAAGAGGGGGGCAGCGGAAGGGCCATCGGCAATGAACGCTTTAATTGTGGCAAAGGGGTTAGGGTAAGAAATTGGCATTGGGGGGGGGCGCCGTTTCAGTTTTCGCCTCAGGCAGCAGAAAAGCTAGGTGCCTTGGTGTCCTTTGCTTGCTCCACTACCATCCTGCTTGTAGTTTGCTCTTTCTCTCTCATTATGCAGTTATGTCTCAGGTAGATATGTAAATGATTACAGATGTGATCTGATTAGACACTGGGTCTACTGCATCTTGCCACAAGAGGATGTGCTTCCCTTGCTGCCCTACAAGAAGGCTCTTAGAGGCTACTTTTGGGTAGTGTACCTGTCACTACCTGCACCCACAAACGCAATTCTCCACGTACCTGATGACGTCTGGTTACCAGGGAGACAGTCTGATCTCTCACATCAGGTATTCTAAAGTCATAAGTCATGTAACGCCGGACATGTCAGGTGCATCACATGACTAGGAAGAGCGGAGTATTAAAACAGGCGATCTACTGGTCACAGATTGCCTGTATATAGTTCTATATTCCTCATCAGAGCTTTGGATTGTGGATTGTTCTGACCTCCTGGCCTTGGCTTGGTATTGTTGAGTGATCTGCTTTCTGATTTGGCTGATGTTGTGCTCTCTTGGTTTTGATCCAGTATTTTTGGTTCTGAGTACTTTGGTTCTGGGTTTTTCTCAATATTTGTTTGCATGCCTTTTGCTTTGTTTATTGTTTTTTCCCTCTGCTTTTCCCTATTAAGCCCAGCATGTAAATAAGCAGGGACTGTCAACCAGTTGTGGTCCACCACTTAGGACGGTCGTGCAGATAGGCAGAGACAGAGGTGCAGGGGAAATTTAGGGTTCACTTGTTCTCCCCATGACAGTACTTCTTTGTGAGAGATTATTGACTTCTAGACTTCCCTCCCCAATGCACTCTATTTTGCCTGGTTGACAGATTTTGTTATGGGGCACATCATCGGACTGAGAGAAGCAAGATGATTGTTTTGACAAATTACTCACCATGTAGGCTGTTCTGACCTAGCTGTTAGGAGGTCTTGGGAGCAGTGGTTATGTGAGGGCACAAAGACACGGTGAACAGGATCCGGACGGCCCAGGTAGATCTCTAGTAGAGAGGATTGTTTGATCCACCTACAAGCACAAGCAGCTTCAACAGTTTTGTTTTCCACCATCCAGACATATGTGGCACCTTTATTACACCCCCCTGCTCAGACCATTTTCAGGTGCTTAGCAGAAGAAAATTTGGTGTCTTGATGCCCATTATGTGTACTGCCATTTTCAGCCAGCCACAGTTGCCATCATTTGCAGGAGTGTCGTGAATGAGAAACTTAGAATGCTACAGGTTGGAACCATATCATCAGATTTATCTCCAGTAAAGTGTGCAGGAGCTACAGGCCCATTTTCAATAACTGTTGGCAAGTGTGCTGCAGGTTACCATATGGAACCTGTATGCCTCCATGCCCAACCTTATCTCATTTTGTATTCAGGCTAGAAGCCCCTTCAATTGCACAGTTTTCCCCAATAAACTTATCTTTTAATTCTAATATTTTATTAAACATACACATATCATCATTGCATTCATACATATAAAGTTTCATTCGATTCCAACAATTCCTTCTTTGTGCATTATTATTATTTTTTCCATAAGTGTATATATGTGAGTGTGTTTAGGGTGGTCTCAGCGTCACGCTGGAACCCCCAAACACCATCAAGTTTTTACAACATGTTGCTACTCTCTAGTGCGGATGGTAAGGCATGGTGCACCCCAATAGGAAATAAGTCAGGGTTTGCAGTAAACCAGTGTGCTTCTTTATTGGAGAAACTCAAGTGCAAAACAACACAGGTAAGGCACTAAGCTGGCTTCACCAGTCTTCTCCCTGGCAGAAGATTTTGTGTTGAGAAAAGGCCTGAGCTAGCTGTCACTCTCTCTTTCAGAAGCCTGGCACACTGGCCAAATGTATGGTGGCCCAGGGTCTGTGGCTCAGTCATTCGCCTATCCCACTGGTCAAATGGCTGACGACCCTGGGTCTCTGGCAGAATATACTCATGTCAGCATCTTTTTATGGTAATTTGTGCAGTCTGGCAGAGTCTCTTCTACTAAACACTGGTCACTATCTGCAGTCAACTAGTGGATGTAACTGCTCTACTGATATACAGTTTCTAAGTGAATTATAACCGTCTAGTGGGAGGGGTGATGTGGAGAAACACAGCCTAAACATAAGCAATGTTGCAATTTCAGTCTATCATAGACTTCTATGGACTTTTAATATGAGTCTAGGGGAATGACTAAGTAGTTTTACCAGACATCAACAAGTCTTCAGACATAAACAACAGACCTAAACCAGACATTAAAAAGGTCAGTATATCTGTTTTTTCCATCCAACAAGTTTGTATTGTCCCTTATATTAACTGCGGAAGCTTTCTAAATTCTCAGTGCAAATGTTACAATAAATACATAAAATGCAGTTCAACAATATAAAACAGAATAAGTGTAAACAATGGCATAAATCATTCATAAATCATATATCAATCCTTCAAAGTATGCTAAAGTAGTGAGTTGATGCCTTTGGGTAGTAGAAATAAGGGCAAATGTCTATAAACGTCCATAGTCCAAAGTACCTTTGTTCCAGGGCACTACACTCTCTCCTACTTTAACTGTGGGGTCCCCGACACAAGAGGGTTATCAGTGGTGATGGCTACAGTCATGATGTGGTCACCACTGGAGTAGAACAGGATAGCAGGTACTGTGATCAGGTTGCATATCTGAAACATGCAGGGCAGGACACTCTCCTACTTTTTCACTGGCATTCCAGCTGGTATCTGCGCCTACAGCAAAAGACTTAAAGGCTCCCATTTATTTCTACGGGGTCGACGGAAATAGCCGAGCAGGCACTCGGCTATTTTGGCCGGCTCCATAGAAAATGAATGGAGGGCGGCTGCGCATCCTAGCGATATGCCCCCATTGTCCATGATAAGACAATCCCTTTAAATCACAAACAGTGCGCAAGAATCATAGCAGTTTAATACAAACAGACTTCTTCAAATAGCATTGCACAATACAATAAAAGTATGTACCATATTTTTCGCCCATAAGACACACCTGGGTTTTTGAGGAGGAAAAAAAGAAAAAAGATATTTTTAACCAAAAGGTGGGGACCTGTGGATGGGATGACACTGTTATGGGGATCTGGGATGGCACTATTATGGAGGATCTGTGGATGGCACTGTTATGGGGATCTGTGGATGACACTGTTATGGGGATCTGTGGATGGTGTTGGAATGGCAGCGGGGCCTGGTGCAGTCACTGTATTCTATTACACCGGACCCCGCTCACTGCAGTATTCATATGTAATGTGTAGGCATTAAACTATAGCAATCCTCTCACTTGAAACTCCCGTAGCAGGCAGGCTAGGCAGCAGCTTAACATCACTCTCTACGTCACTCGCCTGCTTCATTCATAAAGTGGGAGGAGCAGGCACTATTGAAGAAGCCTGCCAGTTTATGCTAATGCATACTGAGACCAAGACCAAGCTTGGAGATTGTTTTGGATGTGAAACTCAAGTAAAGCTGCTGTTCAAGTACATACAAGGTCTGGACTCAATCTTTCTTTTATCCCTTAATTATCTTCCTCTTTTTATTGCTTCAGAGCCAAAGCCCGGGGTCCAGCAGCATCCAGTTGGGAGCATCGTCACACACAATAAGAGACATTAAGGCCACACTATTCCACCACTCAGCATTTCCTACTACACCTAGGATGCGATAGTGACCCTGGGGGGCAGCCCGCATTGTAAAAGGTCCTCTTAAACGTGTTCCAATTCAATAAGTTCAAATAGCCTATGACTCTTGATAGTGTGCAGTGGTGCCTTAGTACACTCACAGCATCATTTTTTTATGTCAATCAATGTCAGATTAGTAATTCTGTTTTTTGCCGCCCAAAATGTTCTGATTAATTGTGGTATGCTGCAAGAATCAGATGTGCATCTTCTCTGGGTGCTGCAATCTGCTTAATATGGTCATCTGTCAGAAGATCAGTAGTGCAACGTTTGAGCTGACCCTTCTCATAAAAGAGGTGTTTCCTATGTCTGAACAGGTTCTACCAGTTTGAAGCACAGTCCTTAGTTCATGTACTACTTTTACTTTGTAATAAGGTCCAATCCATTTTGGTTGCTTGTGAGTCTGTGGCATAATATACCCATCTTAGTGTCTTCTTCTGTTTACTCGTACAGTCTGAGTCTGTTCTACTAACAGGCTCGGACTGGCCCACAGGGGTAAAGGGGAATCCCCCGGTGGGCCCCTGAGCAAGGTGGGCCCCTAGTCTCCCAACCCCTGCACAAGTGGCACATAACCACATTAGACTTACTGCACTACATACATTTATTCACTGTACAGAACCTCAACCAGCCTATGTTCATATAAAAAAACTTGTTAGATTCTTTATTATATTTATTATATTTGAATGTATGCATACGGTGGGCCCCCAAAATAAATTTTAGTGATGGGCCCTAGGTACCCCAGTCCGACACTGTCTACTAAACACTATCTTCAGACAACTAGATGATCTAACTGCTCTCCTTATATACAGTTTATAACTAGAACTTTCTAATGGGAGGATGGAGTAGAGGAAAAACAGCTTAAACACTCCTGTGTTTTCTTGGCTGTGTGCTTAGGGTCATTTTCTTTTTAGAAGGTAAACCTTCAGCACACTGGATTAGGTTTTCATTAAAATATCTCTGCACTTTGCTCTATTCAGCTTTCCTTCAACAATGACTCCCTGTCCCAGCTGCTGAAGAGCACCCCACAACATGCCACCACCATGTTTTACTGTGGGGATGGTATTGGGCAGTGCTTGGTTTCCTCTAAACATGGTGCTTAGAATTGAGGCTAAAAAGTTCAATTTTGGTTCAGCAGACCGGAGAACCTTGTTTCTCAGTCCTTTAGGTGCTTTTGTTTCAAACTTTTATGTTTTTTTGTTTTTGTTTTGTTTTTACTGAGGAGAGGTTTTTATGTCCACTCTGCCATAAAGCCCAGATTGGTGGAGTGTTGCAGTGATGGTTGACCTTCTGGAGGTTTCTGCCATCTGCACACAGGAAGTTTGGAGCTCAGCCATAGTGTTGAGCGTGAATATTCGAATAGCGAATTTTAATCGTGAATATCGCAATATCGAGAGTTCGTGAAAATTTAGAATATAGTGCTATATATTCGTAATTTCGAATATTTGTCTATTTTTTTCCTATCTGTACCCATTACCTGCCTGCTTCTTGCTTGTGGGCCAATGTGAGAAGGCTGCATTATCGTAGTCTGTAGTGAATTAGAATATTCTTTATTATTAAATTTATTTTAGCTTATGCAAAAGATCGGCAATGTAATATGTGCGTTAATCGAGTAAGGGCGGGTTATAGGCAACTCTCCTATTGGGTTGGCTTGCTAGAATTCGCTAATATGTAGAATATAGTGTGATATATATTCGTAAAAATGAATAAATTAAATAATGAAGAATATTCTAATTCAGTCAGGATAAACTCAGGAAACTTCTAGCAGCTTGAAAAATGTAGCCAAAGTGACCCACGCCTGTATTTCGCGTTACGAATTTGCATTATGCAATTTTTACATTGCCGATTTTTCGCAATCAGGAGAATAATCACGAATATTCGTGAATATATGATGAATATTCTACCGAATATTTGCAAAATATCTCGAATTCGAATATTGCCCCTGCCGCTCATCACTACTTAGCCACAGTGACTATTGGGTTCTTGGTCACCTTTCTTACCAAAGCCCTTCTCCCCCAAATACTTAGTTTGGTGGGGTCGCCAGATCTAGGAAGATTCCTGTTTGTCCCAAACATCTTCCACTTAAGAATTATGGAGGCCACTGTGCTCTTGGGAATGGTCAGTGCAGAAGAATTTGTTTGTACTCTTCTCCAGATCTAAGCCTCCACACAATACTGTGTCTCTGAGCGGTACAGACAGCTCTTTCCTCCTCATGGCTTGGTTTCTGCTTCAATATGCATTATTAGCTGTGAGACCTTATATAGACAGGGGTGTGTCTTTCCAAATCATGTCTAATCAATTGAATTTACCACAGGTGGACTCCAATTAAGGTGTAGAAACATCTCAAAGATGATCAATAGAAATGGGAGGCCCTAGAGCTAAATTTCAAGTATTATAACATACTTATGTCTATGTGATTTTTTTTCCTTTTTAATACATTTGCAAACATTTCTAAAATTCTGTTTTCACTTTGTCATTATGTAGTACTGAGTGCAGATTGATGGGGAAAATTTTTTAATTTTTTTTAATTTCACCACAAAGATACATTCTTACCACAACGATACATTCTTACCACAACATAAAATGTGAAAAAGGTAAAAGGGTCTGAAGACATTCCGAATACATTATATAACTTGGATGTATTCATACGCAATTATTTAATGGACTGTTGGTATCAAAATTATGTCAACCTAATTGATTATAAATTGCTCCTAATTCATACATATATTGTTTTCTGGTAGGAGTACACATCTAACATCAAACCTGGAGATATTTGATAAACTTAAAGAAAAACTATAAATGTTATAATTAGATAAACACTTTTAATGTAAGTAACTGTGAAAAAGATCAAACAGTTGGGTCTTCGTCTCACTTTTATTTGTGCTAGTAGTTTTTTTGTCATAACAGTAGTTTAATAAATGTAGATAAATATGAAACATTAGTCACATTATGCCCACCAGCTAATATACACTACAGAGTAACTGCCGTGTAAAGCACGGACAGCAGCTAGATGGGCAGGGAGAGACTCAGAAAGGTCCAGGTGGGTTGCGAATGGTATCTGGAGCCATGCTGACTGCAGTGCATCCCACAGCTGCTGGAGGGTTTGTGGGCGAGGATCCATAGAGAGAATATGACGATCAAGGAGGTCCCATTGATGTTCAATTGGGTTAAGGTCTGGGGAATTAGGGGGTCAGGGTAGTACTTGGAAGTCATGGTCAAATGTGTGACATGTTGCATTGTCTTGCTGAGTCCATCTCCTCAGGGGAACACAATCAGCATGTATGAGTTTATGTGATCTGCAAGGATGGATTCGTACCCAAATCGGTTGAGAGTACTTTTCACATGGATGAGTAGGCCCAGAGAATGCCACAAAAAACATTACCCAGACACTACCATCACCACCGGCTTGTGTTCTACCAGCAATGGTTGCAGGGTATTTGATCTCTGATGTTTCTTGCCTGACATGCCAACGTCCATCTGTTTGATGAAGCAGAAAATGTTACTCATTAGAGAAGGCAACCCTTTGTCAATCAGTAGAGCTCCAATTCTGATACTATCATGAAAGCTAAAGCCTTTTCTGCCAAAGCAACTTAGCAGAGGTGCAGTGACCATCTGTCTGCTTTGTAATAGGGTTCATTGACATCTTGTTTTAGACACACGTCTGGTAGCCCCCTGGTTCATTTTGGTGGTAAGCTGCTCCACTGTGGCCTGTGGTTCCACCCTCATGCACCATCGTAGCTAACATTTACCTCTCACATCAATGGCACATAGTGCTCTGCAGTTTCCACATTGCTTATTCCCAATGGTCCCATTTGTCCACGAACAATACACTTTTACCACAGCAACACTTGAACAATTCACAAACTGCATAGTTTGAGAAATACTGCCAACCTTTGCCCGAAAGCCAATAATCATCCATTTTTTCAACTCTGATAAATCGGCCTTTTTAACCATGACACCAACAAGGGATATGTGTACACACAACTTATATACCCACCAAGACAGATCATGACAGATGATTTCCTTCATGAGCTAAACACTACCAATGTTGAAAGTAGGAAGTGCTCCTAATAATTTGACTAAACTGTGTAGAAAGAATACTATATAAAAGTCTCACCAACGTTAGTGGAAATCTAAAATGAAACAAAAGTTACTAACTCATGATGAGCACCAGGGAAAACACAGCAGCAGCAATCTAATGTAAGGGAAAGTAGTCCACTTGATTCATATGGCAGTTCTTTACTACTTAACAGAGATAGCCGAACGTTTCCCTCTGGCTCTTACATTCACTCATTTATCTTCTCATGTTGTGAATTTGTTAACAAGAAATACCAAAATTTCCAACTGCTGTTATCATTTTTGCAGTGAGTATGGCTTGAGTGAAGAATGACAAAAGAAAGTTTCTCTCTTTGTGCATGTACAATACTAGTCTTATACATCTTACATGTTATACACTATATAGTAGATATATACAAAGTGAATTGAAAACTATTTTTCCAGCTTAAATGAGAACTGTTGTTTCAACAAACTGAATAAATGAGCATTACAAACCAAGAAAAGAAACTAACTCTTAGCTTAAAATGTGTCTTTCTTCATTTATCAGCCACTTCTTATCCTCCCTCTTGCCTCCGGGATTGATCACTCACTTTCAAATCACTAGTAATATCTGTTTTGACGAGACGTCTCACTGATAGATCAGGTTACTGCTGCTGCCCATACAAGGCTATGGGGAGGGAAAGAGGAGGGGGAAGCCGCAGACATCTAAGTATCTCTAAATATATGAGAAAGAAAGTTTTTTGTTGTTTTTTTTTTGGGGGGGGGAAACAAGATCTCCTTTTTTCTGTGTATGGGAGACATCAGAGCAGTTAGTCTTCATCCACTCAGGGAAAGCAAGAAAATAGAGATGGAGCCTGCAGAGGGGGGAACCTCTGATAAATGCAGTTTACAATGTTCAGGTATAGTGTTATTCCTCATGGACACCTACATGATAGCTTATTCTGAAGAGTCACCTGAAACGACAGGTATGCTTTAACCAATTCCTCACCAGTGACGTACATGTATGGGGATGGTCTGGCATTTAAAGATGGCTTACCTTACATTTTTCTAAATCACAAAGCATTTTGATCATATATGCAAATCCGTATAATGTTTTTACAGGATGGAAGATATTTCAATACTGAGTCGAAACAGAGAAATGCAAATGGCACATGTGGTGATTCCAAATCAAACCTTCTTGCAGCTTTCAGAAGGGTCCAATCATTTTACTTTTGTTAAGGTAAGTTTAAATGTTCACTAACTTTTCACTTTTTTTTACATTTCACACAAGTTTGCAGAAATCAATTGCACAAGCACCTGTAAAAAATTTTGCAATATATCTTATTACAGAAAAATACCATGTTGTAGAGCAGGGATGTCAAACTCATTTTCACAGAGGGCCACATCAGCTTTATGGTTGTCTTCAAAGTACCCTTGTTAATTGTAAGAATAAATGTGTTCGGCTACATGGCAATCTTGGTTGCGCAACAGTGGTCGCACCCAAGTATCGCAGTGCAGCAATGCTCCAATAGAAATGAATGAGGTCGTAGCACGACTGACAAATTTGCTGTGTCCGCAACCCCAGAACTGCTAAAATCCCAACCTGGTTGATTTTGTTCCCCTTTTCCGGGGTTGCTGTTTCATCAAACGTGCGAGTTATACTGGGACCACATTAATTTCTATTGGAGCACTTCTACACTGCGATACTCGGGTGCAACAGTTGTTGTTTGATCAAGATCACTGTTCAGGCGAACACTAAAAGTAACTACTTGGTAAATGACTTCATATCGCACACCTGCAGACGACAGAATGAGAAACTAAGTATAATGGTCAGCAAGACATAATGAAGAGGACTCACCACAAGGAGTATAGTGGAATAATGACATCTAGTGTGCCGTATGGAGTGGTAATAGCCAGCATCCTAAAGTAGAGACTGCACCTGTACAGGGAGGGGATGCCTCCAGGGGACAGGTTTAGCAACTATGGGGCATATTTATTAAGACCGGTGTTTTAGATGCCAGTCTTAATGAGCCCTATAGCTGGTGGTAGATCGCTGAAGTTATGTAGAGGCGCTGGCCTTTCCATGACTTATGCTCATCCAGCGCCAATTCTAAATGTAAGACAGGTTCCTTGCTGTCTGACATTTTGCCAATTTTCTATGCCTAAACTAGGAGTAGAAAATGATGAATCAGACAGGCTTACCGGCCGCTCTCCTTCCCCACCACGCCGCACCATGGCATGCAACAGAATCTATTCCAGATATACGCAACAAATGAGGCGTATATCTGGTGATAAATGACCCCCTATATATGTAATGTGCTGCGATAGTACTATGCATTATTATGGTGTCCCAGCCACGCATTTTTAGGGCATCTGAATACATCATCCCATACAAGTCTATGGAGAAGGAATATGGAGGAGTAAACAAGAGTGAATATGAGAAAGTTAGGAAGCAGACTCTGCTCTAGTTTCTGTGTGTAGTGGCAGGCAGCTAGTCTCCACACCCCGAACTAGAGATCTTGCATGCAGAGAAGAACACTGCGAATAAATATTGTGATATGGTTTTCCGCATGTTAACACACTGTGCTTTAGATCAATGCAAACTTTGTTGAAGGAAACGCTTTAAAGGGAATTGGTCATCAGAAAATGACCTATTGTTTAAATTAAGGGGGAGATTTATCGAACTGGTATAAAGTAGAACTGGCTTAGTTGCCCATAGCAATTAATCAAATTCCACCTTTAATTTTCCAAAGAAGCTGTCAAAAATGAAAGGTGGAATATGATTGGTTGCTATAGACAACTAAGCTAGTTCTATTTTACACCAGTTTGATAAATGACCCCCTAAGTTTTGATTTTAAACATATTTTTTTATATTTAAATTTAGATTTTAAAGGTGGTTATATCTAATTTTCTATGTCAATATCTATATGAAAAAAAAATCCTGCCGTTTTAGTCCTGACCATAGCCATGGGAGTAGTGAGGGGGGGCACCGCACAGGCTGGGGGGACAGCACCCAAGCAGTGTATATAGTGAAGCAGGAAGCCATCCGCTCCCTGCTTCACTGTTCCGCTGAAAATCAGACTCTTGCACAGCTAGCAGCTCAGTGTGTGAGCGCGTCCTGCTTCTGCTGGGGAACAAAGTATGTGCTGATCATCGGGGAAACTGGTAAATATTTCTTTGTTTATTTTTAATGGAGCTGGAGAGGGCTCTAGAGGGCAAAGGGAAGCACACAGGTGGGCATAACTACTGTGAGAGGGCACCATGTGCGCATTTCTACTGTGAGGGGGCCCAAAGGTGGGCATAACTACTGTTAAGGGGCCAGAAGGAGGACATAACTACAGTGAAGGGGCACAAAGGTGGGCATAACAACTGTGAGGGGGCACAAAGATGGACATAACTACAGTCAAGGGGCCACAAGGAGGACATAACTTCTGTGAAAGGGAAAAATGTGGGCAAAACCACAGTGAGGGGGCACAATGCAGGCATTAGTACTGTGTGGTAGCACTAAGGGGAAATGCACTAGATTAGATGTTATACATTGGGAAAGCTTGGTCTGCTAGGGCCATCACAGCGCCCACTGCTAGGGATTTACCAAGCACAGTTACTATCTCTTGCTTATGAGATTATTCCTATTGCTTTATCACCACAGTCAGGGCCAGCATCAGCACCCAGCACACCCGAGCAAGTGCCAGGGCCCACTGCTCCTGGGGGATGGGGGGGGGGGCACTGTGCCGCTCACTCCTGCAGCTGTGTCCTGGCCTTCATTAAACTGCCTTTTCTGAATTTTAGGGCAACTTACCCCAGCAATGCAGACAATTTTCGCCATGTGCACTGCTGGGGTGGGCGGCCCCAGGTCTCAGAACAGGGTAGATGGAGTTTCCTAGTGGGCTAAAAGACCTTCCTGATGTCATCTGCCAATGTGACCAGTGGGGAAGGAGCTGGAGGAGCAGAGAGCTTTGTTCCTGTACGGACAGAAGCCTGGCTGGAATGTGGTAAGGCCTAGCTGTGTGTCTGTCCCTGTGTGTGTGTCTAAGGCATTGCTTAGACTCCATACCACAATCTAGCCAGTGCTTAATGGGTTACAGTTTAGACCACCTTCTGGTATATATTGATAATTCCCTTTTAAACCACCGTCCATGTCCCCTCAGTACTGGGAATCAGTGGCAGTCATATTAGAAGGTAACAAAAGGTTGGAGCATAACTAAAGGTGGAATTCCCTTTTAATGTCCCCTAAAGGTGGCCACACACATTAGATAGAAGTTGGTTGACAATCTCACCATCGCATAGGTGTCTGTCCATATGTATGTGTCTGTCCATATGTGTGTGTGTGTGTGTCTGTCCCTGTGTGTGTGTGTGTCTGTCCCTGTGTGTGTGTGTCTGTCCCTGTGTGTGTCCTCCCTGTGTGTGTGTCCGTCCCTGTGTGTGTGTCTGTCCTTGTGTGTCTGTCCATGTGTGTGTGTGTGTCCATCCTTGTGTGTGTGTGTCTGTCCCTGTGCGTGTGTCTGTCCCTGTGTGTGTCCCTGTGTGTGTGTCCCTGTGTTTGTTTCTGTCCCTGTCTGTGTGTGTCTGTCCCTGTATGTGTGTATCGGTCCATGTGTGTGTGTGTGTGTGTATCTGTCCGTGTGTATTTGACCGCCCCTGTGTGTGTGTTTGTGCCTGTGTGTGTATCTGTCCCTGTGTGTATTTGACCTTCCCAGTGTGTGTGTCCTTGTGTGTATGTGTCTATCCCTGTGTATGTATCTGTCCCGGTGTGTGTGTGTGTCTCTCCCTGTGTGTGTGTGTATATGTGTGTCTCCCCATCACCATGCCCACAGTGTTCCTTTGCCTTGACACAGCTCCATCAGGACGTTCTGTGCGGGGCAAAAAGAACAAGATGGAACAGGAGTCAGCGCCGCCAGTATGGAGTCCGTGGGAGAGACACAGGGAGGCATACTAAGGACCCAGGTAACACTACCACATGATCTTTACTAGTGTTATCTGTGGTTTTACATAGGACTGCAGGTAACACTAACACATTATTAACACTAGTGTCATCTGTGGTTTTACATAGGACTGCAGGTAACACTACTACATTTTCTGTACTCAGATAGCCATGACTGTGTTATCTGTGCTGTTACATAGGACTGCAGGAGACATCTACTATATTATCTGTACTGTAGACATCTACTATATTATCTGTATCGCCCAAGGGCCCACATGAACCTGGAGCCGGCCTTGACCTCAGTGACCTTGTTCTGAATCCAGTGGACATCACGCTGACACGCCAGCAACAACCTGGAAGCGGTAGGACCATTTTGTTCTTTCATTTATTGCAAGGTGTATCGGTACCGCCGAGTACCCTATGATAGATTTTATTAGATAAGTGGGAGTTAGAGGAGTGGCTTAGTGTAATTTAGTGTAAAATGTGCGCTGCTGAACTTTTACCTCTTTACCTCTTTACCTTTTGTGGCAAGTGCAGGGGAAAGGGGGGTGCCATGTTAAATCCTTTCCCCGGGTGCTGGAAAGCCTAGCTACACCTTATCATTACAGGCCGGATTACAATGACAGATATCATTTACATATAGACCAGATCCACCATTCAAAATTTTGTTTGCAAAATTTTTATTTTTGTAAGTATTAAAACACAATAAAAACGACATAAATGTGGTATCGCTGTAATTGTACTAACCTGTAGAATGGAGGTAACAAGTCAATTTTACCCCATAGGTAACGCTGTAAAAACAAAACCCAATTAACTATGGTAATATTGTGTTTTTTTCCCCCAATTCCACCTCATTTGGAATTTTTTTCCAGCTTCCCACTACATTTTATGCAATACTAAATGGTGCCATTAGAAAGTACAAAACCATAAAAAGTTATGGCTCCAGGAAGGCAGAGAGTGAAAAACAAAAAAGCAAAAACGGAAATTCGACCCCAGGATGAAAGCGTTAAATAGGTGTCTTACTACTCACTATCATTTCAAAGGTACTGTAAGTCTTAGCACTGGTTCATAAGCCATCAATCAACTCACAATTATGTCTTTGTGTATCCCACTTTAGAGATGTTTTCTGCATCGTGCTTGATTTCTAAAGTGGATAGTACTAAGACATTAAAACTGGAGGTCACAGACTCATAAGAGCAGGGTAGACCATCACAGTTGAGACATTATGTCAAACCTAATAAAGCAACAATATCATAAACACTTCATAATGAAGTTCACACATCACTACTAGCTTCAATGCACAACTAAACTACAAACACAAGTTCTGGCATTTTTGCAAACCGTTCAGCAAACACACATCAATCATTTAGTTTGTTTGCATGTATTAATGCCCCAGGCATGTTTTAGTTTATGGCTACTTTAAAATCCATTGTTTTGAAATAAATAATCTAGATATAATTGGCAAGACATTATCTCATAGAGAAAGTAACTGGTATATAGCAAAGATTATAACTATATATTCAACCTAAGTTAAAAAAAAAAAAGGAGCTGATCTGAACTTTGGCCCTATTAAGACAACTGTCCAAAAGATGTACTGTGACAAGGGCTAATGGATCCAATGCTTACAATATAATACAAATATTACGCTTGTGTAAATTCAGACCAATCTGCCAATAGTAAAGCAATGATCCTCACATAACATTAATCATTCTTAGTACTAGGTTTTTCCACTGATTCTCCTTGAATCTGGGAAACAGTAAATGTTTGTCTGAAACTATGAAATGGTTATTGGGTGTTTTACACAACTAAGCTATCATTGCTACAGTTACGATAAAGGCAATTTTAGGAATTCTCTTGCTGGAGATTATGATGGAAATGGAAATTTAAATAAAATTATAATTTAAGCTGTCATGGTTCCCTTTTTTAGGATGACTTTTTACCATATGGACATGTCAGAATTTCCTGTGTGTGGGCTCTATGCTCTGTTGCCACAGTTGACGGTGGGCCAAGAAACGTTATACAAGCCCTTGGCCTGGTGGCATGATTTAATAAAAGTGGACTTCCAGTGAGTAGAACAAAATATAAAAAAAGAATATAATAAGACGCATTTAGGATTTAGAGGAGGAAAATAGGAAAATTATGTTTTTTTTAATAAATAAATATAAATATATTCACCACTCCTCTGTCCTCCTTTGTACTAATGAGCACTTTCACTTTTGAGGGGAAAAAGAGTATCTTATGGATCGAAAAAATACAGTGGAACAACCTATAATTGAAGGAGCAGCTGGTCGGAAAATCAGGCGACAGCTCCATTAATTTCTTTGGGAGCACCAGAGACAGCCAAGAGCTGTACTCTGTTATCTCCACCGTTCCTATAGAAATTAATTGAGTTGTGACCACTCCGTCCATTTTAGAGGGGCTCCACAGGTGACGTGATCAGTGGGAGTCCCCACCAAACTGATAGTTTTCCCCTATTCTGTGGATACGGTATACCCAGGGGTGCACCTAGCCTTACTGCTGCCTGAGGCGAAAACTGACACGGCGCCCCCAACACCACCACCACCAATGCCAATTTGTTTAACCTAACCCCTTTGCCATAATAACCGAACACTGACATGTGAATGAGGCTTTATAGTTGTTTCTCCCACAATGCTGTGCGGTTTATAGCTTCAGTTGGACCTGAGGATAGCTGGTGTTTGGATCTCGGCTGAGTTCCTGGTGCTGCCATAGCTTCTTGGAAGTTAAAGGGTTTTTGTCACCAGATTTAACCCTATTAAGCTAGCTGACATTAGTGACGTGCTAATGTCAGCTAAATTTAACTAGCCTATTCCTACTTTTCTTAGTGCCGCGTTGTGCTAAAAATCTAACTTTTGTAATATGCTAATTAGCCTGTAGGAGCAGGGGGGACGTTGTTTCTGCTCCTAGAGGCTCCCTTCTCCTACCTTTTGTCGCCTCCCTCCATGTCCTGATTGACAGGGCCAGGCAGCGCTTGCATCCTTCCGCCAGCCCTGTGCTCTGATGAAATCTCACGCTGGTTAGTATTCGGCGCAGGCGCTGTGAGGGAAAGATGCTCGCCAGCTGCCAGCTTCCTCACCGCACCTGCGCTGAATTCAGAACGGCGCAAGATTTCATCAGAGCACAGGGCTCACATTTCACCTCACATATCAGTACACTGCTGTAGATACTATATATCTGTACACACTAAAGCTATTATACCTCGTATCTCACCTATCAGTACACTGCTGTATATGCAATATACCTGTACACACTGCATCTATTATACCTTGTACCTCACATATCAGTACACTGTTGTATATACTATATATCTGTACATATTGCATCTATAATACTGTGTAATATATATATATATATATATATATATATATACAGATCTATAATAGGTATAATAGATGCAGTGTGTACATATATATGTGGTCAGTTATACATTATGGCCACTGTGTGTAAGGTACATGAGGTAGTGGACACTGTAACTGTCTGAAGTATTATATATGAGTGAGCAATGAGTAAAAACAGGGCATGAGTTAGGGGCAAATGAAGAGAAAAGTGGAAGACCTCCTCTTACCACTCCATTCCAGTCTGTATGGATCAATGCAGAGCTGATTGTGAACTTCCAATACTTGCTGGTAGGGGTTGAAGGACCTGTGATGAGGTGCCTTTCAAACCTGGGAACTACACCATTTTTGGTGCAGTTCCTTTGCTGGATCCTGCAGGACCTGTGATGTTGAAGAAGATGTCATCACAGGTCCTGACCGATGCACTGTTCTAACCTGGGAACTACACTTTACACTATGCAGTTACCTTACAGGACCAGTCAATTTTATTTGCAGCAATGCGGGACTACGATGGGCGCGAATGTGGCCCCGCCCTGCGCAAACGCATTTATGTCATCTTTTGAGAAACATTATATTTACACATGAGTATTTTCAAAAATTTGTATTAGTTTGGAAAATATTTATAGATGACATTTTTTGCATATGGGCGGGGCCACTCAAGAGCCTCTTCCTGTTTCTTGAACATCTGAACAATGTTTGAAGTGAATTTAAAATTCACGTTAACCTATTATCAAAGTTTTGTCAGTTTCCTAGATGTGATGGTAATGAAACATGAAAATGGATGTTTGTGTACTGACCTGTACAAAAAAGAAATAGATAGGAATAGTATGTACACTATCAAAGTGCACATCCGTTTCCCTCTCAAAAAGGCAATTGCGATATCACAATTTATGAGAGTTAAGAGGATAGTCTCAGACCCAGAGACACAACATACAAGGATGGAGGAGATGACATCTATATTTTCAAACAGGGGGTTATCCAGAGAAGATAATAATAGAAGCCAAGAGTAATAGAGGGGAACAATCTATTCCCAAAAATAAGAGCAAACATATAGCGTTCATACACAAATTCCATCCTTTTAATTATCACTTTGATAACATCATATGCAAGCATTGGCATATTCTAGGTTAATCATACCCAACAGTGGAGTAATTTAAAAACCCACCCCTTATTTGCAATAAGAGGAGTCCTAACCTGAGAGATCAACTAGTGCACGCAATTATAGGCACTATGAAAAGAGGACAGATACAGAAAACTTTCACACACCAAAAACGTACTGGGAAACCTTATAGGATTAAAGATTATTATACCTGCGATACCACAAATGTAATTTATCTTATAAAGTGCCCTTGTGGCTTATTGTATGTAGGAGAGACTATGCAGATGGTGAAAGATCGTATCAGTAAACACAAGTCCACTATACGTAAAAAGAACCTCCTATTACCCATACCTTTTCATTGTCATACTCACAAACATTCAATTGTGCAATTAAAATATCAAGTTATAGAGCAGGTTCATCAGCCAAGGAGGGGAGGTGATCTGAAAAAATGATTACTCAAGAGGGAGGCTTTTTGGATCCACACTTTGGATACTTTACAACCCAAGGGCCTGAATAGAGATTATAAAGTTATGTGTTTTTAATATAATTTTACTATGGAATGCATTTTCTTACAGACTACAATACCATGGTCATAGTCTGAAGGACTTTTTCTTTGAGATGAGCATGGACCATAATGAGAAAAAGACATTCTGATGATATGTCTATGTCATTTCTTGTTTGCTTAATTAATTGATGATGTCATGACCAGGTGATTGTGATTAGTATGCATAAAATGTTACCCAGTGCCATTTAGTATTATGTAGTTGAGAAAGGCTGGACGGGCCGAAACGCGTCCTATAATTTTATTATTTTGATTATGAAATAAAGCTTACTACACATTGGAAGCAAGTACGTCTGCTGGGATTATCTACTGGACTTCGATATGGGGATTGCCCTTTCCCGTGCAGAGAGGATCGTGAGCTGTTGAGTTTGGTTCTGACCCTTACAAGACATGTGATGACAGGAGCAATTAGGGGGCGGGGCCTCTACTCCACTGCGTGCCCCCCTTCCTCATGTGCCCCATAGCAGCTGCATGGTCTGCCTATATGGTAGGTACGCCCCTGGTCTGGTTCAACAGTCAAATACAAAGCTAAAATAGGCAGCAGCATTCATAAAGAAATCAAAAATGTATTGACCAACTGTCTGCAATATTTCAACCCCTTCTGGAGTCTGTCTCTAGCTCTCTAGCATCAATAAATCCAGCTTTTGTCTGCAGCTTTGGTCTATTCTGGCTTTGTGCAAACTTTGGACTACAAGTCCATACTAAACATGTGGCTATACATGGACTCTGAATTTTCCATTTTTTTTTAGCTGAAATTCATATTTGTGTACAGTAATTAGCAGAGGATTACATATCATAAAGGTATGACAAAAATTCCAGAGTCCATATCTCCCATTACTTCGGTGTAAGTTCTGTTGAAAGGTTCCCACTAGAAGGAATTTGCCCCTTGAGTACTTCACTCATCTCTTGGATCATCCCTGGATACAAAACAAAAGTCCTTTCAGAGTCAGATTAAATGGGGGTCGATATGACAGAATACACAAGACAGTGTGACATAACGTGAAGAAAGGCTGTGATATGGAGTGAGGTTACAAATGGACTAGATGACAGGTTGGTTAGAGGATGTGGTAAGCTTCATGAAGTGGTTAGGAGATGTAAGATAAGTGCATTCCAGAGAAAACCAAGCACTGAGAAGCCTTCAGAAGAAAATTCTGACATTAGGATAAGGAGAAATGTATAGGCAAGCTTCAACACTAATATGGAACTACAAATGCAATAAATATTTATTATAATAAATATAAAGTAACATATGAGAGAATGAAACTGGACCGCACATCCTCAATACTATGCTTTCATCTAGTAACTGCTTCTCAGCGTGTTTACCATGGCTTCTCAGCGCAATTTATCGTATAACTACCCCTATGCTGCATGTTATACATGAGGCATTAGTATACAATTTGATCAAAAAGCATAGGCCCACTTCCTGCAACAAGGTTGCCTCCTTGAGTGGGAACCTACTCTAAATTTGGCGCAGAGCTGCGCGGCGACCACCGCCGCCGCGGAGCCGCACCAACGGGCGCGGGACCCAGCAGCCAAACAGCACCCCCACTGTCTGGCAATGCCACCTTGGAACTGGGCCCGATAGTTCAATAGTTCAATAGTTTTGGGGTGTATTTTTATATATACCCATACTTTGTGTGAGAATATCTCTGTAAACGACAACTTTATAAATTTTTTTATACAAAGTTGACAATTTACAGAGATATTTCTTTCACCCAACATGGGTATATGTAAAAATACACCCCAAAACACATTGCCTTACTTCTCCTGAGTACGGCGATACCACATGAGTGACACTTTTTTGCAGCCTGGGTGCACAAAGGGGCCCAAATTCCAACGAGTACCTTTAGGTTTTACATGGCTGCTCACAATTTAGCCCTGCCCAAAATGCCAGAACAGTAAACACACCCCACAAATGACCCCATTTCGAAAAGTAGACACCCCAAGGTATTCACTGAGGGGCATAGTGAGTCCGTCTGAGATTTTTTATTTATTTTTGCCAGAAGTTAGCAGAAATGGAAACTTTATAATTTTTTTTTTTTCCTCAGAAAGTGCATTTTCCACTAACTTGTGAAAAAAAATGAAATGATACATGAACTCACCATGCCCCTCCGCGAATACTTTGGGGTGTCTTCTTTCTAAAATGGAGTCATTTGAGGGGTATTTATACTATCCTGGCATTCTAGCACCTGAAGAAACATGACAGGTGCTCAGAAAGTCAGAGCTGCTTCAAAATGCCGAAATTCACTTTTTTGCACCATAGTTTGTAAACGCTATAACTTTTACCCAAACCAATAAATATACACTTATTGGATTTTTTTATCAAAGACATGTAGAACAATAAATTTAGAGAAAAATTTATATAGAAATGTAGTTTTTAAAAAAAAAATTACAACAGAAAGTGAAAAATGTAATTTTTTTGCAAAAATGTCGTTAAATTTTTATTAATAGCAAAAAAAGTAAAAATGTCAGCAACAATGAAATTCCACCAAATGAAAGCTCTATTAGTGAGAAGAAAAGGAGGTAAAATTCATTTGGGTGGTAAGTTGCATGACGGAGCGATAAACGGTGAAAGTAGTGTAGTGCAGAATTGTAAAAAGTGGCCTGGTCATTAAGGGTGTTTAAGCTAGGGGGGCTGAGGTGGTTAAAAAGCTGTCTTTCTTCAGCAAATGGCGTTTGTTGGCTGGATTCATTTTTCCGTCACAATTTACACTGCTCGTTTCCATGTATTACGAGCATTATACAGATTATACACTGCTCATTTCCAGGTATTACGAGCATTATACACATTATACACTGCTCATTTCCAGGTATTAAGAGCATTATACACATTATACACTGCTCATTTCCAGGTATTAAGAGCATTATACACATTATACACTGCTCATTTCCAGGTATTACGAGCATTATACACATTATACACTGCTCATTTCCAGGTATTACGAGTATTATACAGATTATACACTGCTCATTTCCAGGTATTACGAGTATTATACAGATTATACACTGCTCATTTCCAGGTATTACGAGCATTATACACATTATACACTGCTCATTTCCAGGTATTACGAGCATTATACACATTATACACTGCTCATTTCCAGGTATTACGAGCATTATACAGATTATACACTGCTCATTTCCAGGTATTACGAGCATTATACACATTATACACTGCTCATTTCCAGGTATTACGAGTATTATACAGATTATACACTGCTTATTTCCAGGTATTAAGAGCATTATACACATTATACACTGCTCATTTCCAGGTATTACGAGCATTATACACATTATACACTGCTCATTTCCAGGTATTACGAGCATTATACAGATTATACACTGCTCATTTCCAGGTATTACGAGCATTATACACATTATACACTGCTCATTTCCAGGTATTACGAGCATTATACACATTATACACTGCTCATTTCCAGGTATTACGAGCATTATACACATTATACACTGCTCATTTCCAGGTATTACGAGCATTATACAGATTATACACTGCTCATTTCCATGTATTACGAGCATTATACAGATTATACACTGCTCGTTTCCATGTATTACGAGTATTATACAGATTATACACTGCTCATTTCCAGGTATTACGAGCATTATACACATTATACACTGCTCATTTCCAGGTATTACGAGCATTATACACATTATACACTGCTCATTTCCAGGTATTACGAGCATTATACACATTATACACTGCTCATTTCCAGGTATTACGAGCATTATACACATTATACACTGCTCATTTCCAGGTATTACGAGCATTATACACATTATACATTGCTCATTTCCAGGTATTACTAGCATTATACACATTATACACTGCTCATTTCCAGGTATTACGAGCATTATACACATTATACACTGCTCATTTCCAGGTATTACGAGCATTATACACATTATACACTGCTCGTTTCCATGTATTACGAGCATTATACACATTATACACTGCTCATTTCCAGGTATTACGAGCACCCTGCAATCCATCAGTGGTGGCCGTGTTTGCACTGTATAGGAAAAAGCAAATGTGCAAGCATGGCCACCCCTGCATGGTGGTCGTAACCCTTAAGCTGATATCTCACCAAGGCCTCATGCACACAAAACGTATCACATACTCTTAGGAACGTATTTTCATTCCGTGTCCGTTCCGTTTATTTTTTGTGGACCGTATACGGAACCATTCATTTCAATGGGTCTGCAAAAAAATGGAAGGTACCCTGTGTGCATTCCGTTTCCCTATGTCCGTATTTCCATTAGGCTAAAAAATAGAACATGTCCTATTATTGTCCGCATTACGGACAGGGATAGGACTGTTCTATTAGGGGCCAGCTGTTCCGTTCCGCAAAATACGGAATGCACGCGGATGTCACCCGTATTTTTTGAGGATCCGTTTTTTGCGGACCGCAAAATACATACGGTAGTGTGCATGAGGCTCAAGCAACAAGCCAAGAAGGAGTTGTTAATATCGAATGAAACTTTCTACGTGTCAATATAATAATGATATATGTGAGTAATTACAATATTCGAGAGAAAGGATACATTTATTGGGGAAAACTGCACAATTGAAAGGAGGCTCTGGTACCGTGTTACCGTGGGTATAGAGGCATACAGGTTCATATTGTCTCCTGCAGCATATTTGCATACCTCCCAACTTTTGAAAATCACTAAGAGGTACAATATGTGCGGCGCGCATGACGACAGTTTTTTTTTCATACTAGGCCACGCCTCTAACTCCAGCCAAAACACAATTACTGACTCCGTCACAACTGCTGCAGCTGGCGATCGGTTAGGTGTGCATAAGTTCCTTTATTTTTTTACAGCATATGGAGCCCCTGGGACAATTTTTTTTCTTGCACTTCAATATCCATTTACAAATTAGCATAAATCATCACATTATAGATATTTTAAGGTCCAAATTGCAAAAAATAATGAAGTTCTGGTCTAATATATCGGCAGAAACCATACAGACACTAGTAAGGAACACTTTTGTTAATTTTTTTATGCACATTTATGTATTAATTCCCAAGTTCAAAAAGATGGACAGTTAAAGAGGACCTTTCACTAAGATTTAGGTAGTGAAATACATATACTACCTTCCTGGGCGGCCCCCGCTGACATCCAGGCACCATTTTTTTTTTTCAAAATAACCCCCCGTTCGTGCGCTCCCGTCCCCGTTCATTTTCACATGCAGGGATTTCTTGTATTAGGCGGGGACTTGTCTTTTCCTGGAAGTGGTTTTACTCTCCCTGGCTGGGAGTGCAGCCAATCATAGCGCTCGGATCTGATATGGGAGTCTGAATATCTCATAAGGGGGTCTGAGGATCTGATATGAGGGTCTGATATAAGGATCTGAGGTTCTTATATCGGGGTTGGAGGATATGATATGGCGGTTTGATTTGAGGATCTGATATAGCGATTTGATTTGAGGATCTGATTTGAAGGATCTGATATGAGGGTCTGATATAAGGATCTGAGGTTCTTATATCGGGGTCTGAGGATCTGATATGGCGATTTGATTTGAGGATCTGATTTGAAGTCTGATATGGGATCTGACCTGAAAAGAAGGGGGGTATTTTTTGTATTGTCACTCATTATAGAGGGTATTTTTGTACTGGTGCACATTATAAGGGGACATTTTGTACTGGAGCTCATTGTAAGGAGAATTATTACTACTGGGGGAGTACGGGAAACATGATTACAAGTATGGGCACTATGGGGGCATTATTACTTACTCCGGGCACAATAGAGACATTATTACAAGGGATGAGCGAATCGACTTCGGATGAAACACTTTGTAGTATACTCACGAGACTTCGCATAATAACTTCAGAAATTTTTTTCTACTGTAAAAAAACATTTCCCGAACTTGGGTTCGGTTCCAAGGTACTAACATGTTAAATGTAAGAGACTAATTTGGGCAACCTTTTTTTTTTTTTAAATATATTGCCCCACCACTACTGCCATTCCGCACATGTGGTAGACACCTCTTTGAAAGCAGTAATCCAAATTTAGAATTATCCATTTATAGGGGAAACTAAAATAGCTACCTTTTTAAAGGGCTGAGCAACAGAATTTACATTATGATTCAGTAGTTCACTGTTGTTTAACCTTTTTTTGGCTGAATCACTGCTTATTTGCAAGATCACTACTTAAGTAATTGGAAACTAATATAAAGTGTTTAAAAATAAACTTGCTTCATTAAAAATGCTTAAAAAAAAGACAACTTAAACAGCACACTGACAATATGTTCCCATTTCCTTAAATAGAAGGTAATTAGAGATTACAGAATCGCTGCATAACGGTAACGGGACAGATCCGTTTTGCAGCCCATAGACTTCTCTTATGACGGAATGAATAACGGAATGGCTCTAAAGACATTCCGTTATGCATTACGTCATAGAACTGTGGTATCAGAATCCATAACGCAATTCTGTTTTTACCACCAAACGAAGCGTGAATGAATTTCCAAATATGAAATTCGCTCATCTCTAAAGGTCATTTTTTACATGTAAAAATGCAAAATTACCATTAAACAATACCTGCAATCTCACACACCTTAAAGAGGAACTTTCATGGGTCCAAACATAATAAAGTAAGTAGGGGTTAATGCAGGGATCTCCCTGCACTTTCTATTTTTTCACTCCGTTCGCCCGCTTTGGTCCCGATAAATTCTCCCACGCTGTATGCTGATCACTAACATCGGAACACCAGGGAGGAGACATCAGCTTTTCTCCCTGGGCGTTCCTTCTCCCTGGCTGTAGTGCTGTCCAATTGCAGCGCAGAGCTCATAGCCTGGGAGTTTTTTTTTCGCAATGTGCAGTCCATCTGTCAGGATGCATATCACTTCCTCTGGGTGTCCCACTCACGCGGTGCCGCTATGCGCCCCCAGAGGAAGAAACATGTATCCTGACAGATAGACCGCACATTGCGATCTACATTATGCTGTATTTTAAATCTATTTTAAATCTATATATGTAACCAATGTTCTGTAAATGCTATATATGTTTATCTATTTATTTATGGTGGATGTCCGATGACATCACCATGAACATTCCCACAGACACGAAAAAAAGCCACGCCCCTCCCCAAGCCCTGCCCCCTCCTCAGCCCGCCAAAACGGGCTTTTAAACCTTGTGTAGCCTGTCATACTGTAAATAGTACTGATGAAGGGGGTAATCCTGCCCCAGAAATGCGTTCACTGTACTGTATAATAAAAGATCTCTTAATAACAGACACTTCAATTCTGAAGTTCACTCAATCAAGGTCTAGGCAGAGCCAAAGGGGTCCGCACCTACGTTTTTTAAAAGGTTATTTCTCTTCAACTGCCACCTACCCTGGGCACATGCAGAGGACCGCGGCCGCAGCCGAAGACAATCGCACGCTGGTCGGGACACCAAATAACCAGCAAAGCGATCTACAGTTGTTGTGAGTCTTCACAACAACATCTGGTAAGCAGACTCTTAACCTTTCTAACACAATAATGAAATGTTTAATGCACATGTGGCGCTCTACTCTCCCAATTATATCTCTACATATTTTTTATGCAATTATAATTTTGAAACATCTTTTCATATAACTCTGTGTTGTGCCACCCCCATGTTATTCCTGCTAGAAATGTGCACAGTCTGCCACTGGCAGCACTGATTGGACTGTGCAGGGACACACCCAAACTGCTAAGACCCAGCTAACAATTCTTTCATAAACGTCTAGTAGGAGTAATAAAGGAGCTGAAAAACAGAGTCATTAGAATGGATGCTCCACAATTGTTATTTAATGCAGCATAAAATTATTTACTAAAACAGAGCTATCATTAGTGGTGACAGGTCCTTTTTCAACGCTATGGACACCTTTGCATTGAAATTGTTTTACTGCTCATCTGATTGCTAAATAGTTTTCATTAAAAATGTTTGTACTACTTTGGTTTCAAAGGTGTGTGTAAGTCCTTCATCTCTCTGTTGGTGGTGCAGAATAAGAGATAGCAGCAAGAATGAAGTGTGCATGGCAGATCAGAGTTTGGAGATGGGGGAAAGAATCTAAGGAGGGCAGCTCACACAAAGAATAGAAGATAGAAGAAAAATCTCTCAATAATAATTGGGTTACCTTTAAAACATAAAGTTTAATGCAAAACTTGTGATGCTGCCATACGCGGATCCCCTCTGGACAGGTTCGGTACCACTGGAGCCCGGTCCCATGAAGCTGGTCAGCTGGCCACATCGCGGCATACTACAAGATAAGCCCTTCACTCTTCTTACTATGTTTACCTGTGCAGGTTTCCTGCACAGTTTTTGTATATGCAGTTTGGCTTATGCAGCTTGCATTGCTTTGTAGTCCCCTGATGAACTGGCAGATGCCAGGGAAACGCGTTGGGCATATGGGCATTGCATAACCCACACTTGAGTGTTTTAAACTTATATTTCTTAAGGCAGCCAGAGGTGTCATTACAACTGTGTCCTGGCTCCCTTAGGTGGACTGTGTCTGTAGGGCTTCCTACCCCTCTGCCCTTACCCTTCAGGACAAAGCTGGGCAGTCAGTGCCTGTTAGGGGCGTATTAGGGTGCATTAAGAATCATTCGGCTTAGGGCATTGGCATATAGGGATTTGTATAGGGGCAAAGACACAGCATTCCCCTTCCCCCCTTGCCTTTTGTTACCCTAGACCAGGCATGCTCAACCTGCAGCCCCCCAGCTGTTCTAAAACTACAACTCCCACAATGCCCTGCTGTAGGCTGAAAGCTGTAGGCTGTTTGGGCATGCTGGGAGTTGTAGTTTTGCAACAGCTGGATGGCCGCAGGTTGAGCATGCCTGCCCTAGACTAATCACCATCCACCAGCTCTTGTTCACGTTATTTTGGTGTATACTGGGCGATTTTAAAGTTTTGCATTAAACGTTATGTTTTAAAGGTAACCCAATTATTATTGAGAGATTTTTGGTCAAAACAGGGGTACCCACTTTGATATTATTTGAAAACCTGTCTTATTGGTAATCTTATAGAAGATAGAAGACTCGAAGATCCAGCATGTGTTACAAGTCTGAAACTATGCGCAGGTTGAAAACTGACCACTAACATGTTTAAAAACAGATTTTTAAATAGCTTCTTCTAGATGTACTTTCTAAAACAGGGTTTCATAAAAGTATCTAGATCCAGAGCAAGCAATATGCAGACTATATGCCAGTACCTTATCTTGTATGTATTGCATGTCATTGAGTGCATTTTTATAGTAACACAGTTAAAGAGAATCTGTCAGCAGTTTTATGCTGCTAGGTTCTAACAGCTCCAGCACATGCCAACAAGTCCTAATATTCATGAGCTTCGGTCGTTTTACTTCCCTTGCTTCTGACTGACGTTTTTTTCCAAGTGAAACAGATCAAAATTATGTGAAATACAATAAATGAGTGCAACAATAGAAATGCCCCTACTCTGGGGTATTACACACCTCCACGGTGAAAGGCAAGCCGCCCTCGGGTTGTGCCCAGAGTTCCACCCTATGATTCTGCTATAAAAGGTGGCTTTATACCCCATCAACACAAAGCAGCAAGGATACCTCTTCAGTTGGTAACATACTGTCTTCGGCTTATCACATGGATCCCTCTGTGGCAGTACCGCACATACTTCTAAAAAAACACAGATCAAAGCTGGTTCACTTCCCTCCCTATGCTGTGGATAAAAAAGGGTCAAGGGCATATACACAATATACATAAGCCTGGGACTCTCACTAACTACCACAGTAGCAGGTGATCCATTACTAAAGTCCCAAGTGTCAGTCCATGAGGTACAAATAGCTAAGTCCTGGGCCTATGGTTCAAAGAAAATAGAGTCCCAGAAACTGAAAGCCAGGTCACACTGCGGCTCTGTACCATTAAAGTCTATGGCAATGGGTAAAGTGCTTTAATGTTTCAAACAAAGAAAATGAGTGCAATTGGATACCCCCCAACTTGAGGCTCTAACAGCCTAGAGTCCCAGAATCACAGGTGGGGTCACAAAAAGCTCAGGTAATCGTTTGAGTCAATTTTTGGGGTGTGGGCTTATAATGCTGCAAAAACATCTCAAGAAGCGCAGGTGCCATTTGAGTCTATTCCTTGAGTTCGTGGTTTAGAATGTTTAATAACAGATCTCAGGTGGGTCCTCTTTGCTTAACCTGGGAAAGTAAGGTACGATAGACACCAACGGTGAAATAGATGAAGGGAGGTAGGAGGGTGGCTGGGTAGGAACCAAACATTAAAACAAACAAGGAGCAGTCTCATGTATCTCACCCTCCTAAAGCTCCTTGGGCTCCCAGGTTTTCCAGCTTTACTGAAGAACTTCAGGCCTAGTCAGATCCCATGGCCTCTTTTGCAGCAACAGGATCCAGAGATGTGAAATCCTCATTGCTATTATTGCTGGTTATGGTGCTCTCTTCAGCTGTAATATCAGTAAAGGTTTAATCTGTGATTTTCTGGGGACCTCCAATGGTGGAACTTGGAACTGCAGGGCAAATTTCTGCTTGAGCTAATGAAGAGGGCCCTCGGTGGCCCAAATGATTCTGCTGGAGCTTCAGAGATGATAGCAGAAAGATACTGAAGCACCGAGAGTCATCAACAGAGGCTAACACACATGCAAAGACTCTCAGATCCTGGTTTACCTCCATAGGTGCATCTCCCAGTGGCGGGATAGGAGCCAGACTTGAAACTTAATAAAGTTCTTTTACTAATTGCAACTTGAATTTGAAGATGCAAACTGTTTCAGCAGACTTTAGTACAGATTGCTTCTGCCACCAGCAGAGGAGGTATGGTGGCATGCTGAATTGATGCTCATAACTTCTGCACTTAGCTCACACTGGCCCAACAATGGCTTGACAATGAGGGTGCCCTTGGCCCATTTTTCCTCAATTTATATGCAGGGAGTGGGTGCTCTATGAGCTGCTTCCTCACCTCTTTAGCTGGAGAAAGGCCAAATGCACCCCCCTCCGCCTCACACTCCTCTCAACTGACTAACACTCTCAGCCCTAACCTACTTCTACCAAAGGGGGAAGGAATGGAATGTCATACATTAAGATTGTATCCAAATTATGTGAAATATAATAAATCAGTGCAACAATATTAATGCCCCTACTCTGGGGTATTACAAATCAGCAGCAGGGGGTGGAGAAAGCCAGGAGCTTATGAGCACTTAGAACTCATCGGCATGCGCTGGAGCTGCTCAATACAAGATTTTAGCAAAATGGCTGGGTCAGTTAAGGGGGATCTGTCACTAATTTAGGTTGCCCTTAGGACACCATAAAACCGGTGACAGATTCTATTTAAGCCTCAGTCAGACATAGTTTATCTGCATCTAACTGGGGTTGTTACATCCAGATAATGAGCGGTTAATTGCAGGTAAAATACACCACTCTAAATGAGCCTTAGGCTTTATTCTTACATCAGAGTTTGGTCGGTGATTTCTATCAGTGATTGTGAGCCAAAACCAGGATTGGAGCCTCCACAGAGATAAGGTATAGGGGAAGATCTGCACCTGTTCTGTGTTTAGAGCAGCACCTGGTTTTGGCTCACAATCACTGATAGAAATCACTGACCGAACACTGACTGTGTGAATAAGGCCTTAGCCAAAGACGTAGGTTCCTCTACTTCAACATGTGCAGTATTGATTTTGACCTAGATTAAATAACCCATATGAAGTAACTGACCATTGTCCTCATGTTAGGGCATAAAAGGTCCTTTCTAACTAGTAACTACATTTATTGCAATAAAAAAAATCCTAAACTCCCCACCATCCCAAACTACTAATGGTAACTTATAACATTGTATCTTTCATGAAAGGCACCCGGGTCCTTCTTAAAATCTCTCCATGAATTAAAGTGATCCTCCGTTTCTAGAAATGTTTTTTTGTTAACTAGGGTATGAACAGAATACTTACTTGGTGCTATCCTTTCAGTTCTGCCAATTCCCAGCTCCTCTTCTGCCATCCAAGATGGCTGCACTTCTCAGACTGCCTGGTGCATACTGTGCATTTTGGTAGTCCAAAACACTTTTTGATGCCTTCAGGTTCTCTAGCATTGCTCACATGAGCAGTGCTGGCCAATCCAAGATCTGGGATGGACAAGCAGGATGATTCTTGGACTACAAAATGCACAGTGTGCAACAGGTAGTCCAGACGTGGTTGGGCCATCTTGCATGACAGAAGAGGAGCCTGGGAATCAAGAGATATGCAGCTGAAAAGGAGGTCACCATGTAAGTATGCTGTCCTATTCCATACCATATTGCATTTACCATAGAATACTATGTTCTCCCATGCTGCTACAAAAAAGGAAGAAGTATCTCGAAAGTCACAGTGACCATTGCTGGGATTAAGATAACAGGAGCTAGTGGGATGAGCTATAGATGGAGGGGGCACACCAACTTATTCAATAATTAAAAGGATTTAATTGAAGAGTCAAGAGAACCACCCTAAGAATGCACATCCCACAATGACCATGGATAAAAAATGTATATAAAGTTTATTAGACAACTCAGACAAACAGACACAATTAAAAAATTGTATACAATGTGTACAGCGTGTCGGTAACTGGATAAGACTGACACATTCAGAATCCACTGAACATCCACAAAATTAGGACATAAAGTATATACCAGCTATGCGTATTGAGGTCTGTTTCCATTTATTAGTGGCCATACCTTATTTAACATTTTCTATATGTTGCTTACATGTTGATATTGTGCATAGCTGGTATATACTTTATGTCCTGATTTTGTGAACGTTCAGTGGATTCTGAATGTGTCGGTCTTATCCTGTTACCGACACGCTGTACACATTGTATAAATTTTTTTATGTGTCTGTTTGTCTGAGTTGTCTTATAAACTTTATATACATTTTTCATCCATGTTCATTGTGGGATGTGCTTTCTTAGGGTGGTTCTCTTGACTCTTCATTGAGTCTGTTTGTAGGAGCTAGTGGGATCTCAGGGAAAAAGAATTTCAAGATTGAATATCGCTATCCAGCCCTGACATCATATCTACAGTGAATCTGCAATAGGACAATCTAGACTAGACAGTACTTTTCCATCAGCTTGCAAATTTAAAAAGCATCATGATCAACCCTATTAGACCAGAAATATTGCCTAGTAGGGTTGACCATGCTGAGTAATCTGATATATTTATTTTTTCGCTATGGCAAATAGTTGTAGAGATACACAGCAGAGACGGCTCTTCCATTAGGCCACTTAGGCCTCCTCCTAAGGCCTCGCACTGGTGGGGGCCTCGCTCTGGCTCCCACCCAACACTGCCAAGTACAATTATTGGCTCCCGTGGCCGGCAGGTGGCGTAAGTGGACTAATAGAATGGAAGAGCATCAGAGCATCCCCTGCACAGCCACGCAGGGGAGAAGAAGAAGGATCCAGGGCCCTAACCTCAGTCCGTGTCTGGCTACCGCCCACAGACAGACAGTGGTGCCTGACCAGTGAATATAAGCCCAAGGTACAAGATCATCCTCTACTATGTGCTGCAAGCATGTAGCTGCTTAACCCTGACTGTGACATCACTGTGTATACCCTGTACTGTCACTCACTGTGCATGTTAACCCAGTACTCTTTGCCACAGTACAGGGTTAATATGCACAGTGATGTCACATACAGTACAGCCAGGGTTAATGCAATGTGACATCACAGTATATCCAAGGTTAATGCAAAGTGTTAATATGCACTGTGAATATTAACCCTTTACTATGATGTCACTGCATATTAAAGGGGTACTCCGGGATAGGAAAATAAATCCCCTATCCAAAGGATAGGAGATAAGTGTCTGATCGGGGGGGGGGGGGGGTTAGGTCCGGCCGATGGGATAGTGCTCCCCAGTGCTCCCCAATGCTATACTGCAGAAACAGTCTCCCTGAAAATCCTAATACCATACAGACAGGGCCCACTTTAATAATTATTGTCACACAGTACCATAAAAGATAATTGCGCCAATAAACTGTGCCCCTGACACTAATAGTGTAAATATAATTTCCCCCAAAAATAATTGTGCTAAGCTGATACTGTGCCAGGGTGCCCCCCACAGTAAAAGTGGCCCATTAATAGAATAATTCTCTTCTAGAGTGCACTTGGTAGTAATAGTGCCCCTACAGTGCTACCAACTGTACTAATCTCCCCATAGTGTACTATGCTCTCATAGTGCCCATACGCTGCTTCCTGAGCCTGAGATTTGCAAAAACCGAGTTGGCTCAGTGACTTGGTACCTGTGCTGTGGATCTGATGAGTGCTGCTTTCAGAGCTTAGGTACCTGATCCACTGTGTAAACTCCGAGGGAATGAGCCAACAGGGGCGCAGTGCTAGCAGTGCCCCAAGCATTATGGCCAGCCCCTTGGTGCTCAAAGTAGGTCATTTTCATAAACGTTAAATATAAAAAGTTATATCTCTGCATCTACTCACCCTAGAGAAAAAAAAGAAATATATCATTTTACTCGGTATGATCAACCCTACCAGGAAATATACTTAAAATATACTGTGCGCTATAAATTTCAATAAAATATCTTGTATCTAAATTCAGAGAGGGAACAGTGGCTTAAGACATTTGCTATGACCAGAGTAGTCAAATCGCGCTATTAGCTAAAAGATAACATTTTCTGTCATTTTAGTCTATTACGGTATTGCTGTGTACTGTATATTCTTACAAACATCTTTTTTAATAAAAATGATTGCGTTAACTGCATGTGAAATATGAACTATTCAAGAAGCAGAAAACCTTTTAAGGGATCCATTGCTGAGGTATGTATGTATTACTTTTTATGTTGAAAGTATCCTTTTAGTTATAACATACAATTTCACAAGGTTTCTTAGAATAGTAATATATCAAGCCTTGAGCTCCACACCCAGCCACATTGGAAATCCATAAACCTCACTTCAGATATAAACTTTGTCAGTTTCTTATTATTTGTAAAGGGAGATGTGCAGCAGTCACCAATCTACTGACAATGATAGTTTGTAGTGTTGGAAAAAATTACCAAATGGCAAGCCACAAAGCTTCTTGAAAATTCCATTATAAAGCTGTCATTGTATTGTTCATTCCCCTGATCTATTATTTGGTCTGTACACTTCTTCTCACTTATCACCCATACATTCCCACAAAATATTAGCTTTTTTGTTGGCTAGTGTATGGATTTTTTGGTTTTAAATGATGGACATCTTACAGAGGTCTGCTGTAAACCAGCTAAACAAAAGCAGGTACAATAACGACCACTGACTGAGTAATCTATTAGTGAAAACTAGGCTTGAGCGAATCGAGCTTCGAGCTTCGGATCATAGATCTAAAACTTCGTTGTTAATGCTGTTTCGGTACAGCAATAAAGTGAATTGCCTCAGTGGAGCCAAACTTCGTCTCACCCGAAGTCGCACAAGACTTCAATGAATTACTACTGTATTCCTATCTGCGTATTTAAAAACATTTTAAAATCGCAATCCAAAGTGGGCTTCGGTGCTGGCTGGTACCTTGGTGCCTCAGTGGAGCCAAACTTCGTCTCACCCGAAGTCGCACAAGACTTCAATGAATTACTACTGTATTCCTATCTGCGTATTTAAAAACATTTTAAAATCGCAATCCAAAGTGGGCTTCGGTGCTGGCTGGTACCTTGGTGCCAAAGCCCACTTCAGATTCCTATTTTAAAATATTTTTAAATACGCAGATAGGAATACAGTAGTAATTCACTGAAGTCTCGCACGATTTCGAGCGAGATGAAGCTTGGTTCCACAGAGCCAATACATTTTAATATTATGGAAACAGCATTAAAAAATGAACTTTATGAAAAAATTGACTTCAGATCTATGATCCGAAGCTCGATTCACTCAAGCCTAGTGACCACCAATACATTTTTAACAGCAGTCATTAAAAGGCTTTATTTCAGGCCAGTGCTTTCTTATGGAGCGTAGTCTAAGCACTGCACAGGTCTCCCATGCAGCAAAGAGTAAGTACTTGGCTGTCTTATGACAGCAGGACTCCTGCTCTAATGGCCTGGATTGGCAGAACTAACGATCTAGGCCGTTTAATGCTGAATGCAGGGTTCTGATGACTTAACATGACCCCCTTGTCTGCCTTTAGTGCAGGGGCGGACTGGGCCGGGGGGCAATTCCCCCCCGGGCCTCTCTGTTGCTTCACTGTCCCGGCCGGCCGGGCCCGGAATGATCTGTGGTGTCAGACTGTCCCACACTTAAAGGCACTGCCACCGCCGCCGCAGCTGTCATTAATACAACTTTCCTGCGGACTGCGCAGGGAGACCGCGAGGCGTGCTGCCGGCAGCCAATTAGGGAGGCTGCCAGACCGGCGCGATGACTGACTGACTGAGCTGCTGCGCTGCCATAAAGACATCAGCAGCGCTGGAGGCAGGACAGGAGTGAAGGAGGTAAGTATAAGTCTGACTCTAGTTTTTTTTTTTTTTTTTGTCATTTCTGTCACTGATAGTGGGCTCTATCTGGCTGCTGGCACATTATAGGGGGGGGGGCCCTATCTGGCTACTGGCACATTATAGGGGGGCCCTCTCTGGCTACTGGCACATTATAGGGGGGGGGATATGGCTACTGGGCTGGCACATTATAGGGGGGCCCTATATGTCTACTGGCACATTATTGGGGGGCCCTATTTGGCTACTGTCACATTATAGGGGGGACTATGGCTACTGGGCTGGCACATTATAGGGGGCCCTATCTGGGGCTACTGGCACATTATTGGGGGGCCCTATTTGGCTACTGGCACATTATAGGGGGCTATGGCTACTGGGCTGGCACATTATAGGGGGGCCCTATCTGGCTACTGGCACACTATTGGGGGGCGCTATCTGGCTACTCGCACATTATAGGGGGGCCCTCTCTGGCTACTGGCACATTATAGGGGGGGGGGCTATGGCTACTGGGCTGGCACATTATAGGGGGGCCCTATCTGGCTACTGGCACATTATTGGGGGGCCCTATTTGGTTACTGGCACATTATAGGGGGGGGGCTATGGCTACTGGGCTGGCACATTATAGGAGGGCCCTATCTGGCTACTGGCACATTATTGGGGGGCCCTATCTGGCTACTGGCACATTATAGTGGGGGGCCTATGGCTACTGGCACATTATAGGGGGCCCTATCTGCCTACTGGCACATTATAGTGGGGGGCCTATGGCTACTTGCACATTATAGGGGGGCCCTATCTGGCTACTGGCACATTATAGTGGGGGGCCTATGGCTACTGGCACATTATATGGAGGGCCTATTGGCTACTGGCACATTATAGGGGGGTCTATTGGCTACTGACACATTATAGGGGGCCTATGGCTACTGGCACATTATAGGGGGGCCTATTGGCTGCTGGCACATTATAGGGGCCCTATGGCTACTGGCACATTATATGGGGGGGGGGGGCTATGGCTACTGGCACATTATATGGGGGGGGGCTATGGCTAGCAGTGTCTGGCACTTATAGGGTGGGCCCTATGGCTACTGGCATATTATAGGGGGGCCTATGGCTACTGGCAGTCGGGCAATTTTAGGGGGGGCTCAGGCTACTGGCACAGGATGGGGGGGCCCTATGGCTACTGGCACATGATAGGGGGGGCCCTGTGGCTACTGGCACATGATAGGGGGGCCCTATGGCTACTGGCACATGATAGGGGGGCCCTATGGCTACTGGCACATGATAGGGGGGGCCCTATGGTTACTGGCACATGATAAGGGGGGCTCAGGCTACTGGCACATGATGGGGGGCCTCTGGCTACTGGCACATAATAGGGGGCTCTGGCTACTGGCACATAATAGGGGGGCTCTGACTACTGGCACATTATTGGGGGACGTCTATGGGGGCACTTATTACTGGCACATTGGGGGCATTTCTTACTGGCACATTATTGGTGGGCACTATAGGGGCATCTACTGAGGCCACAAAGAACTGTTATTTTATTTGGGGGCTCTGGATAGGGGCATTTTACACTGGGACACATGGTGGGTACTATGGGGAAGGTAGGAGAGGAGTACTATAGGGTCATCTACGGTGGCACTGAGAAGGGGTATTTTATACTTACAAATTATGGGGGACACTGAGGGCATCTACTGGGGCACTATATATGGGGCATTTTATACTGGTACATTATAGGGGTCACTAGTAGGGAGGGGGGAGAGGAGCACTATGGGGGCATTTACTGGGGCACTATATAGGGGTATTTTATACTAGCACATTATGGGGGCACTATGGGGACGTTAGCTCAACTGAGGGCATTACAAAGGGGTATTTTTTGTCACATTATAAGGAGAATTATTTCTACTGGGGGGGCCATTATGGTGGGATTTATTACTCCCCCATGGTATGACCCCCTAGTAGCAGCACCAGCCTCTCCCTGCTCTGCTGTCCCTCTGATCCTTCTCCAAATCCTTATTAGGAAATCTTTCTCATTAGGATAAAACACATCATCAGCTCCGCCAAACCCCCGGCCAAATTGTGGAAGACGAAGTGGTGTCCGAGGGTCAAGCCAAGTAATTGTAAGTTTTCATGTGAAATATGTTTATGTCATGTTACAGTTTCTTCTGCAAAAGTCATCAAGTGTCATGGGGGGGGGGTCCTTATTGTTTTTCGCCCCAGGGCCTCTGGGTGTTACTTGCCCCCTGGGCCAATAGTTGCCAGTCAGCCCCTGCTTTAGTGTATGCTTTTTAGGCCAGAGGCACTGCCTAATATATTGTGTGTCAGTTTCCTACTGACAGCATAATACATAATACAGTGTACTATATAAGTAGAACAGTGTATTAGGTGAGCGATCAAAGGATTGCAGGTCAAACTACCTTTGTGGGACTAATCAGTAGTAAAATTAAGAATGAAATAAAGTTTAACAAAAAAACTCTCCAAGTTAAAAAAACAACAACACATTTTTCTATTTAAAAAGTTTTTCAGTGACTATATTGTATCATCAAAAAGCATATTAAAGGAAATAGACTCCAACAGGGAGCCGCTTATGCAAAAGACGTTATAATGCCAACCATATACATAGAAATGCGAAAGAACAGCTAGTTCAGTGAATAGAGAACTCTTCTTTTCCCAGTTGGTAAAACTGATAGTATTTCAAAAAATGAAGCTGGAAAGTATAATCCATCTATATTTTCTACACAATACAGTGTGGAATTTAGTGACATTATTAAAATTATTAAGAAGGGAGTGGTCTACGGTGGTGGCATCAGGAGTGAAATATATAGCACGCAAAGCTCCAACTTTGGGGGATACGCTTAGTCCAAGCCTGTTTCAGGAGAGAAAGGAGGTTAAACCGACATGGTTAAATAATCCTGGGTGTTTTCGTGGTGGGCACACCAAATGCATATGTTGCGGGTATATTAAATCTGGCAGGAGCTTTAGATCTACAGCCAACAATAAAGATTTTGTGATTAGCTCATATCTAAATTGTAACACCAGATATGTAATTTATTTAATCACTTGTATGCGATGTAATATCCAGTATGTGGGCTGTACAACTAATGCACTGAAAACAGGGATTCGCTGGTATATATCAGATGTGCCCCTGTATGACAAACGAAATGTATCTGCTGTCAGTTCACACTGTGCAGTACTACATGCAGGCTCTACTGCATATTTATCTGTCCAAGGCATAGAAAGGGTTACTCCCCCAGTTAGAGGTGGTGACCATAAACGCAAGCTGTTGAACAGAGAGGCATTTTAGATCTTTCAACTAGACACTACCTAAGGGTCTGAACAAGCGCCAAGATTTGATATTGCAATATTGAAACTGCATCATGCTTACGTATTTGTTTTTATATAGTAATGTTACTAATATGTTAGCTAATTGTTCCATTGTCTGGAAACATTTTTTATTCATGTTATTTGTGAATGTGCTCTAGTGTTTCACATGTGTATATTGTAGAGGTCTGATTGCCATGGGAGGGGTTTTGGAGTTGTTTTTTTTTCTTCTCCTACTCCCCTTTAAATTGCAACCAAACTCACAACTTCCCTGTCATAAGTAAGGGCTGCTATGCTATAGCCCGAAACGCATAGAAGGTATTTACTGTCCGTACCTGTACTTGGAATTTTTATCGCATTGTGACGAGACCAATCTCGCCACATTGCATTGGAGAAACCTGGTTGCTCGCCTGCTGCCTTTGGACTATGGCCCCCTGTTAAAAGACATCTTTTTTTACCTGCAGAAAAGCTTAATTCGTGCTTTTCTGCCTGGGGTTCGGTAGTTTTGGTTGAATGTGTTATACCCCAGATAGGAATCCCATGGAGCCCATTCGTATGAAACTGACTGTAAAGACTTTGGCTCCATGGCGATTAAACTGTATTCGTGTGGTCTGAGCGCCATTCACTTAATAATGTGCGCTCAGACCTGAGCTATCTGGGGATATGTTAAATGTATAGTTTTAATGTAATGTGTCTTACCTGGTGTATTTTAACAGTAATGCTTGTTCTGTGTCCCCATGTGCATAATGGAGTCTTGTCTCTGAAATGTCTGTGTGTATTGTAAAGGGTGGGACATTGTGTATTGAATAGTGATGTCTGTCCTATTGTCCCCACATGTGTATTGGCGATTTCCCTTTGTCCTGAGAGATAATTGAATGACTCCTCAATTGTCTCCAGGACAGAAGACATTGTGTATTCGTCTGCCTGTGATGATTGCATTACCCATGTAGGGTGATGGTATCACAGGCAGAGGGGAGGGATATGCTGGGGGTGTCTGTATTGTCCCAATGTGTGTGATTGGCTGCTGTATCCCGTGTCGCAGTCTTCCTTCTGGTCCTCTAGGGAGTGTCCACCAGGTGGGAGACCTGGATAAATACCAGGCAGGTAGCCGTTAATAAATGTGAGAATTCCTGTTTACCCTCAATACGGAGCCTCGTCTCGTTCTTGGGGGATTCACTGTATGCTGTTAGAGACTGATTGCCAGGAGTGTAAGCTGATTGTCTGCTTTTCCTGTTCGTCTGCTAGCAGCTATTTGGGAAGGTTCCAGTACGGGAGTTGGAGTGCTATTTTGTATCCAGTTCGGGAGTTTGGTGTTCTGCAGTAGCTGGGCCTATATCTCTGTAAAGGGGCCGATCGCCTAAACGGTTTTTACCCCTTGTCTGCAGCAACGGTCCGTTACAATTGGTGGCGAGCAGCGGGATCGTTCCTACAGCCAGAAGGACAGCTACAGGAGACACCATTTCCTTGGATTTACAAGTGGGGGCAACGCATGTCCCAGTACAGCGACCCTAAAAGCACCAGAATGGAACCAGCAGTGTCATACGAGGAGGAGGACCTGGATGGCCGGGATGCATTAAGGAAAGGCATCTGGTACCAGGCCCTGGACAATGTACAATACCAGCGGGGTGAGAGTCTCCCAGTGAAGAGCAGCGGTGGCAGAAGCAAGTGGCCCTGCGGATGCCCTTTCTGGGAGAGCAGCCCCTGGATGAATGGGTGAAGGAACTAGAGCACCGGGTATGGCAGGAGCTATGGCTGGAGAATGCCTACCAGGCGCTCTGGTGGTATATGGCACAGTATATACCCTGGACAGCCGAGCATGACAAGCCAGAGGGAGAGGAGTTTGATGGTTCTGGCTTGTTATGGGAGTCCTTTGCAGAGCCTGACTTCGGGAGTCCTGCGCAGAACAGACTTCAGGACATTTTCTACGAGAGGGAGGCTAGGCATGACGGGGATGACCCCCATGAGGTAGAGCAAGACCTGGCTCACCTAGCAACCCTGGAGTGGGAACTGGAGCAGGACTACCGAGATCTCTTCCACTCCATTGGGAAGGCTCAGCAGGACAGCAAGGTGACAGATCCAGTTCCAGACCCATTCCGCTGGGAAGATATTATTGACATTTACTGGGAGGAACCCCAGGCGGCAGGTGGAGATGGGACCGAGGTCTCTCCACCGGTATTGCAGGGAATTGGGAGCCTGAGCTCCATTCCCCAGCGGGAGATATTGCAGGGAATTGGGAGCCTGAGCTCCATTCCCCAGCGGGAGATATTGCAGGGAATTGGGAGCCTGAGCTCCATTCCCCAGCGGCAGCCTGAGCTACAGGGGGCAGAGGTAGTTGTTCCTGCCCCACAGCAGCAGCGTGATTTTTCGGGAATTGGGAGCCTGGTCTCCATTCCCCAGCGGCAGAGTAACCAGCAGGGAATAGAGAGCCCAGTCTCCTTTCTCCAGCAGCAGGACTCTGTATTGGGAGGAGAGACAGTCGGTCTCCCTCCACTGAGGAGGAAGGTATGTATGGGAGAGGAGCTTACTACCACCTCTCCCCAGCGGCAGATCATTAATGGGCAGGGAATAGAGAGCTCAGTCTCCTTTCCCCAGCAGCAGAGCTGTGTAACCGAAGGGGAGACAGTCGGTCTCCAGCAGCAGGACGGTATATCTAAAGGGGAGACAGTCGGTCTCCCCCTCCAACAACCAGGCTTCAACCAGGCTACCCTCCCAGTAGCGCTGGCAACAGGGCAGAGTGACGCGGGTCTCTGCCCATGCAGCACCCCACCAAGTCAGTGTACCCGTACCCAGCACAGCCGTGGTGAGGCACCTGGACATGGACAAGCTTCTCCTCTACCCAGTTGCAGTAACTATTTATTGTGGGTGGGCTGTGCTGTTGATTGTGTTTTGTGGGTGGGCTGCTGGACTAACAAGGGCACTGACCGGCAGGAGGTCAGATACCCTGTTAGTCTGTTTGGAAAAGGGGAGAGATGTGACGAGACCAATCTCGCCACATTGCATTGGAGAAACCTGGTTGCTCGCCTGCTGCCTTTGGACTATGGCCCCCTGTTAAAAGACATCTTTTTACCTGCAGAAAAGCTTAATTCGTGCTTTTCTGCCTGGGGTTCGGTAGTTTTGGTTGAATGTGTTATACCCCAGATAGGAATCCCATGGAGCCCATTCGTATGAAACTGACTGTAAAGACTTTGGCTCCATGGCGATTAAACTGTATTCGTGTGGTCTGAGCGCCATTCACTTAATAATGTGCGCTCAGACCTGAGCTATCTGGGGATATGTTAAATGTATAGTTTTAATGTAATGTGTCTTACCTGGTGTATTTTAACAGTAATGCTTGTTCTGTGTCCCCATGTGCATAATGGAGTCTTGTCTCTGAAATGTCTGTGTGTATTGTAAAGGGTGGGACATTGTGTATTGAATAGTGATGTCTGTCCTATTGTCCCCACATGTGTATTGGCGATTTCCCTTTGTCCTGAGAGATAATTGAATGACTCCTCAATTGTCTCCAGGACAGAAGACATTGTGTATTCGTCTGCCTGTGATGATTGCATTACCCATGTAGGGTGATGGTATCACAGGCAGAGGGGAGGGATATGCTGGGGGTGTCTGTATTGTCCCAATGTGTGTGATTGGCTGCTGTATCCCGTGTCGCAGTCTTCCTTCTGGTCCTCTAGGGGAGTGTCCACCAGGTGGGAGACCTGGATAAATACCAGGCAGGTAGCCGTTAATAAATGTGAGAATTCCTGTTTACCCTCAATACGGAGCCTCGTCTCGTTCTTGGGGGGATTCACTGTATGCTGTTAGAGACTGATTGCCAGGAGTGTAAGCTGATTGTCTGCTTTTCCTGTTCGTCTGCTAGCAGCTATTTGGGAGGTTCCAGTACGGGAGTTGGAGTGCTATTTTGTATCCAGTTCGGGAGTTTGGTGTTCTGCAGTAGCTGGGCCTATATCTCTGTAAAGGGGGCCGATCGCCTAAACGGTTTTTACCCCTTGTCTGCAGCAACGGTCCGTTACACGCATCAATAAAGAACGAAACTTTGCTGTAAAGAGCTGGATTTTGAAAAAGTTTTTTATACTTTATTAATAAATTATGTTGTTTTGTAACTTAAGGTACCCAAAGTTCTTGATAGTACCGCTTCTTAAAATTATTATCCCCGTACAGTGCTGGCTTGTTAGCATTGTACGGTGTACAGATTTCTACTGCAGTAGAAAACTCTGCACAGGAGGGAGCACAGAACGCTGTCCTGTCTGCGCTCCCCCCAAGCTAATTCTGGCACAGCACATGGGTACTCTGTTCCCTATACCAATGAGCTCCGGCAGGTTTTAGCTGATCAGAGCAGGCTCCTGCCTGTGCCCGCACTCCTCTCAGCTCAAGGCTCTCTATACCACATTGGTACGAGAGGAGAGTGGGCACAGGCAGGAGCCTGCTATGATCAGCTTAAACCTGGCAGAGCTCATCGGTACAGGGCACAGAGTACCCATGTGTAGTGCCAGGATTAGCTTGGGGGGAGCGCAGACAGGATAGCAATCTGTGCTCCATCCTGTGCAGAGTTCTTGTATAAAAGTTTAGTTACTCTTTAAGCCCTCACACAGCTCCGTAAAAATAAAAATAAAAAGTTATGGGTTTTGGGATGCAACGATGCAAAAACATTTTGCACAAGAAATAAAACTTGACAACTATAGGGGTTATTTATTAAGATCGATTTTTAGATGCCAGTCTTAACCGCTTAAGGACTCAGCCCTATTTCACCTAAAGGACTTGGCCATTTTTTGCAAATCTGACCACTGTCACTTTATGTCTGAATAACTTTAAAACGGTTTTACTTACGCAGGCCGTTCTGAGATTGTTTTTTCGTCACATCTTGTACTTCATGACACTACTAAAATCGGGTCAAAAAAGTTAAATTTTTTGCATAAAAAAATACCAAATTTAACAAAAATTTGGAAAAATTTGCAAATTTCAAAGTTTCAATTTCTCTACTTCTCTAATACATAGTAATACCCCCAAAAATAGTTATTACTTTACATTCCCCATATGTCTGCTTCATGTTTCCATCATTTTGGGAATGCCATTTTATTTTTTGGGGATGTTACATAGCTTTGAAGTATAGGAGCAAATTTTGAAATTTTTCTGAAATTTTCCAAATCCCACTTTTTATAGACCAGTACAGGTCTGAAGTCACTTTGTGAGGCTTACAGAATAGAAACCACCCAAAAATGACACCATTCTAGAAAGAACACCCCTCAGGGTATTCAAAACTGATTGTACAAACTTTGTTAACCCTTTAGGTCTTCCACAAGAATTCATTGAAAATGGAGATGATATTTCAGAATTTCGATTTTTTGGAAAATTTTCCATTATAATCAATTTTTCCCAGGAACAAAGCAAGGGTTAAGTGTCAAACAAAACTCAATGTGGGTTGCCCTGATTCTCTAGTTTGCAAAAACACCCCATATGTGGTCCTAAACTACTGTTTGGCCAAACTGCAGGGCATATGGGTTTTGAATGGCAGATTTTGCAGGACTGGTTTTTTTAAACCATGTCCTATTGCAAGCCTCCCTAATGCATTCTAGCATAGAAATTCCAAAAAAGTGACTCCATCTAAGAAAGTACACCCCTCAAGGTATTCAAAACTGGGTTAACAATCTTTGTTAACCCTTTAGGTGCTCCACAAGAGTTAATGGCAGATGGAGAAACAATTTTGAAATTTCAATTTTTTGGAAAAGTTTCCAATAAAAGCATTTTTTCCAGTAATAAAGTAAGGGTTAACTGCCAAACAACACTCAGTATGGGTTGCCCTGATTCTCTAGTTTGCAAAAACACCCCATATGTGGTCCTAAACTACTGTTTGGCCAAACCACAGGGCATAGAAGGAGGGGAGCGCCATATGGGTTTTGGAAGGCTGATTTTGCTGGAATAGTTTATTTACACCATGTACCCTTTCAAGCCCCCTGCTGCACCCCTTGAGTAGAAACTCCATAAAAGTGACCCCATCTAGGAAACTACAGGATATGGTGGTTGTTGTTTTGGGACTATTTTAGGGTAGATATGATTTTTGGTTGCTCTATATTACACTTTTTTGAGGGAAGCTAACAAAAATTAAAAATCTAAAATTGTTTCTACATTTGCCATTCATTTTTGTGGATCACCTAAAGGGTTAATAAACTTTGTAAAGTAATTTTTGAATACCTTGAGGGGTGTAGTTTCTTAGATGGGGTCACTTTTTTGGAGTTTCTAGTCTAGGCTACATCAGGGGGGCTTCTAATGGGACATGGTGCAAAAATAAAAATCTGCCTTCCAGAAGCCATGTGGCGTTCCCTTTTTCTATGTCCTGCCGTGTGGCCATATAGCCATTTACGACCACATATGGGGTGTTTCTGCAAACTACGGAATGAGGGCAATAAATATTTAGTTTTGTTTGACTGTTAACCCTTGCTTTATTAACGGAAAAAGTGGATTAAAACGGAAATTTTGCCAAAAATGGGTGTTTTAGCACCATTTTTATTCCATATTTTTAACGCTGTAGATCTGAGGGGTTGGGTCAAATGTTAATTTGATAGGGAAGATTCTTACGGACGTGGCGATACCTAACCTTTACACTAGGTTATCATTTTGGGAACAAAAAATAAAAAATTTACTATCTCTAGACTGGGAGCTACAGTTTTTTTTTTTTAGTTGGGCGACTATCTAATGTGGGGGCTCATTTTGTGCGGGACGAGGTGGCGGTTTTATTGGCACTATTTGGGGGCGCATATGGCTTTTGGATTGCTAGCTATTACACTTTTTGGGATTCAAGGTGACAATAAAAATGGCTTTTTTATATCGTTTTTTATTTTATTTTTTTACAGAGTTTATGGGGTATTTGTATAGAGAAGATTTTTACGGACGCGGCGATGCCCAATAAGTGTGCCTCTCAGAATTTGGAGTTTTACAACATCTGGAAGATCGCAGTTTGAGGAAGCTAATATTTTTGGAAAAAAAATTGTTTATGTGACTCCAAAGTCTGAGAGCCATACTTTTTTATATATTTTCTAGGGGCCTGTCGGGAATTGTAAAAATTATAAAAATTTAGAACTCCATGGAAGTGTGATACTCCCTGAAGCAACCATCAATGCAGAGGCCCGGATGATCGGGGCAAGTGTCACATTGAGTAGTGGTGTCCTTCCGTATCCCCTCTTGCGACACACTCTGCACTTTTTTGGGTTCGTCCCCTCTTTCCAGTATGGGGGACCACACCTGGAAAGTGTTGGCCAGGGACGACCCGGGCTCCTCCAATTCCCGAGGTACTCCGACCTGCTCTTTCCCGGTCAGAAAAGATCAGGTCCCTGAGGACTGCCTCATAGAAATGGAGGAAAGTCCCTGTGCTGCCAGCGCTCGGAACAGTACAAAGCGTTGTACATGGCAACCTGCACCATGTAGACCGCAACTTTTTTGTACCATGCCCGGGTTTTCCGCATGGCATTATATGGTTGGAGAACTTGATCAGATAGATCAACTCCACTCCATATACCGATTGTAGTCGACGATACAATCGGGCTTGAGGACCGTTGCCGTGGTACCTCGCACAGAGACTGGGGTGGTGCCGTTACCATGGATTGTGGTCAGTACAAGGACATCCCTCTTGTCCTTATACCTGACTAACAGCAGGTTTCCACAAGTAAGGACACGGGTCTCACCCCTGGGGATAGGTACCTGGAGGGGGTAGGTAGGAGGCCACGTTGATTTTTCCGCACGGTCCCACAAGCGAACGTGGATCTGGCGGCAAAGGACCTGAACAAGGGGATGCTGGTATAAAAGTTATCCACGTACAGGTGGTAACCCTTATCCAGCAGTGGGTGCAAAAGGTCCCACACGATTTTCCCGCTAACACCCAGAGTGGGGGACATTCTGGGGGTTCAATACGGGAATCTCGCCCTCAGTAAACACGAAATTTGTAAGTGTACCCTGAGGTACTCTCACAAATTTTGTAGAGCTTCACGCCATACCTCGCTCGCTTGCTGGGAATGTATTGGCGGAAAACGAGTCTCCCCTTGAAAGCAACGAGAGACTCATCAATCGCGACCTCCCTTCCAGGTACGTAGGCCTGTGCAAACTTGGCCCCGAAATGATCGATGATCGGCCGTATCTTATACAGCCGGTCATAGGCGGGATCAGTTCGGGGGACATGCTGCATTATCTGCATAATGCAGGCATTTCCGGATGGCCTCGAATCTGGGACGTGTCATGGCTGAACTGTACAGTGGGGTCTGGTAGAGGACGTCCCCACTCCAGTACAGCCTGACACTGGGTTTTGACCAGGCCCATATGCAGCACGAGGCCCCAAAACGTCCTCATCTCGGCTGCACTGACTGGCGTCCAGCCACCGGGCCTGGCCAAAAAAGAGCCTGGGTGCTGAGCGACGAACTGTTGGGCATACAGGTTCGTCTGCTCCACCATCAGATTCACCAGCGGGTCACTGAAAAAAAACTAAAGAAGTCCATTTCAGTGAACCCCACTGTGGGAATCTGGATTCCAGGATTGCCAGCAAAATCCGGAATCGCAGGCTCAAAGTCCACTGGGGACACCAGCTAAGGTCACCGGTGGGGGGCTCCGGTGCACTTGTTTGGTGGGCCGGGAAACCAGTACGAGCCCCAGGGCTGCTCGTACTGGGATGGGCCACGGGGTCCCTAGCGCGTGAAGGCCCTGGCTCCAGGAGGAAGGTGGGGTCATCCTCATCCTCACTGGCGCTCTCGGTGTCGGAGAGCATCTGGGCGTATGCCTCCTCCACCGTGTACAGCCGGCGGTCCATGGGTGTGTGTGTTGTGCGTGTGTGTATGCGTGTAAAATAAACTTTATTTAGTGTGTGAGTGTGTGGGGCCGGGTGTTCACGTACAAATGTACCACTAAAAAAAAAAACTAACTAAAAAAAGGGAGGTGTGAAAAAAAAGTCAAACTCACTGATCAGTAGAAAACTGATCAGCGGTCAGTTGTGCGATGCACTAATAGTGGCCGGACACTAAAGAGCGCCGACCAAAATCAGTGCACACAAAAAAAAAAAAAAAAAAACTTCCACAACTAAATGGGGGGGGGGGGGCTCAAGCTACAGCAGGGTCTAGGGTCTCACAGCTGAGTGTGCTGTGGACCCCAGACACCAACTACCTGCAAAAAAAAAAAATGAATGAAATGGAAAAAAAAAAAAGATCTGTCCCTGAACTGACCCTGCCTGACCAAACCCTGTCCCTGACTTACCCTGAGGATCGGGGCTGCTGGGGGCTGCTGGGGGCTGCACGACACGTCTCCTCTCTCCAAGAGCAGGAACCGAAAGGAAGCTGCTCGAAGAGAGGAGGAGATTTGAATCTGCTGCCGCAGCAGCCACCTCCCTCCCGGCAGCCAATCACAGGGGCCCCCCGGCAGCCAATCACAGGGCCCCCTCTCCTCCATCGGCTCCAGACATGCATGACGGTGATTGGATGGTGTCCTCACGCCATCCGATCACCGTCATTTCCGTGTAATCGGGTCACAGGTGACGCGATGTACCCGGAAACGCAACAAACCGCAGGTCTGAATTGACCTGCGGTTTGTTGCGATCGCCGACACGGGGGGTCACATGACCCCCCTCGGCATTGTCACAGGATGCCTGCTGAATGATTTCAGCAGGCATCCTGTTCCGATCACCACCAGCAGCGCTGCGGTGATCGGAACTTCTCAGGGCGTACATGTACATGTTAATAACCCCTATATCTGGCCCAGGCCTCTACATAACTTTAGCGCATCCACCACTGGACTAAATCTACACCACCTTCCTAGCTAGCTTACATTTAGACCATTTTCTATGCCTAAAACAGGTGCAGAAAATAATGAATGAGACTGGCCTTCTGGCCCTTTCTTTTTCCCACCCATGCCATTTAGACCTAGCTTGAGAGGGCAAAGTCACAGATTGCGGCACAAATAACTGTTGCGCCAAAATCTGTGCCTGAAATACACCTGTATCAAGATAATAAATGACCCAATATATATATATATATATATATATATATATATTGTATACTAGCATAAGGACCCGCTTCGCACTGGTATATTTCATCTATTTTATTTAATATTTGTGTGTGTCGTTTAAAGATAACTGGGGGCAACGTTTAAAAGTCCGTCTTTTGAGGGTGGCCTGAATGATCACCCTACCTGCCCCTGAACTGTAACCCCCACAGCACTCTCCCATAACAGTGTCATCCACAGCGCCCTGCCCCTTTAACCAGAACTGTTGGGCATACAGGTTCGTCTGCTCCACCATCAGATTCACCAGCGGGTCACTGAAAAAAACTAAAGAAGTCCATTTCAGTGAACCCCACTGTGGGAATCTGGATTCCAGGATTGCCAGCAAAATCCGGAATCGCAGGCTCAAAAGTCCACTGGGGACACCAGCTAAGGTCACCGGTGGGGGCTCCGGTGCACTTGTTTGGTGGGCCGGGAAACCAGTACGAGCCCCAGGGCTGCTCGTACTGGGATGGGCCACGGGGTCCCTAGCGCGTGAAGGCCCTGGCTCCAGGAGGAAGGTGGGGTCATCCTCATCCTCACTGGCGCTCTCGGTGTCGGAGAGCATCTGGGCGTATGCCTCCTCCACCGTGTACAGCCGGCGGTCCATGGGTGTGTGTGTTGTGCGTGTGTGTATGCGTGTAAAATAAACTTTATTTAGTGTGTGAGTGTGTGGGGCCGGGTGTTCACGTACAAATGTACCACTAAAAAAAAACTAACTAAAAAAAAGGGAGGTGTGAAAAAAAGTCAAACTCACTGATCAGTAGAAAACTGATCAGCGGTCAGTTGTGCGATGCACTAATAGTGGCCGGACACTAAAGAGCGCCGACCAAAATCAGTGCACACAAAAAAAAAAAAAAACTTGCACAACTAAATGGGGGGGGGGGGGGCTCAAGCTACAGCAGGGTCTAGGGTCTCACAGCTGAGTGTGCTGTGGAACCCAGACACCAACTACCTGCAAAAAAAAAAAATGAATGAAATGGAAAAAAAAAAGATCTGTCCCTGAACTGACCCTGCCTGACCAAACCCTGTCCCTGACTTACCCTGAGGATCGGGGCTGCTGGGGGCTGCTGGGGGCTGCACGACACGTCTCCTCTCTCCAAGAGCAGGAACCGAAAGGAAGCTGCTCGAAGAGAGGAGGAGATTTGAATCTGCTGCCGCAGCAGCCACCTCCCCTCCCGGCAGCCAATCACAGGGGCCCCCCGGCAGCCAATCACAGGGCCCCCTCTCCTCCATCGGCTCCAGACATGCATGACGGTGATTGGATGGTGTCCTCACGCCATCCGATCACCGTCATTTCCGTGTAATCGGGTCACAGGTGACGCGATGTACCTGGAAGCGCAACAAACCGCAGGTCTGAATTGACCTGCGGTTTGTTGCGATCGCCGACACGGGGGTCACATGACCCCCTCGGCATGTCACAGGATGCCTGCTGAATGATTTCAGCAGGCATCCTGTTCCGATCACCACCAGCAGCGCTGCGGTGATCGGAACTTCTCAGGGCGTACATGTACATGTTAATAACCCCTATATCTGGCCCAGGCCTCTACATAACTTTAGCGCATCCACCACTGGACTAAATCTACACCACCTTCCTAGCTAGCTTACATTTAGACCATTTTCTATGCCTAAAACAGGTGCAGAAAATAATGAATGAGACTGGCCTTCTGGCCCTTTCTTTTCCCACCCATGCCATTTAGACCTAGCTTGAGAGGGCAAAGTCACAGATTGCGGCACAAATAACTGTTAGCCAAAATCTGTGCCTGAAATACACCTGTATCAAGATAATAAATGACCCAATATATATATATATATATATATATATATATATTGTATACTAGCATAAGGACCCGCTTCGCACTGGTATATTTCATCTATTTTATTTAATATTTGTGTGTGTCGTTTAAAGATAACTGGGGGCAACGTTTAAAAGTCCGTCTTTTGAGGGTGGCCTGAATGATCACCCTACCTGCCCCCTGAACTGTAACCCCCACAGCACTCTCCCATAACAGTGTCATCCACAGCGCCCTGCCCCTTTAACCACTTCAGCCCCCCTAGCTTAAACACCCTTAATGACCAGGCCACTTTTTACAATTCTGCACTGCGCTACTTTCACCGTTTATTGCTCCGTCATGCAACTTACCACCCAAATGAATTTTACCTCCTTTTCTTCTCACTAATAGAGCTTTCATTTGGTGGTATTTCATTGTTGCTGACATTTTTACTTTTTTTGCTATTAATAAAAATTTAACGACATTTTTGCAAAAAAATGACATTTTTCACTTTCTGTTGTAAAATTTTTCAAAAAAAAATACATTTGTATGTAAATTTTTCTCTAAATTTATTGTTCTACATGTCTTTGATAAAAAAAAAATCCAATAAGTGTATATTTATTGGTTTGGGTAAAAGTTATAGCGTTTACAAACCATGGTGCAAAAAGTGAATTTCGGCATTTTGAAGCAGCTCTGACTTTCTGAGCACCTGTCCTGTTTCTTCAGGTGCTAGAATGTCAGGATAGTATAAATACCCCCAAATGACACCATTTTAGATAGAAGACACCCCAAAGTATTCACGGAGGGGCATGGTGAGTTCATGTATCATTTCATTTTTTTCACAAGTTAGCGGAAAATGACACTTTCTGAGGAAAAAAAATATATAATAAAGTTTCCATTTCTGCTAACTTCTGGCAAAAAAATAAAATCTCAGACGGACTCACTATGCCCCTCTGTGAATACCTTGGGGTGTCTACTTTCCGAAATGGGGTCATTTGTGGGGTGTGTTTACTGTTCTGGCATTTTGGGCGGGGCTAAATTGTGAGCCGCCATGTAAAAGCTAAAGGTACTCGTTGGAATTTGGGCCCCTTTGCGCACCCAAGCTGCAAAAAGTGTCACTTATGTGGTATCGCCGTACTCAGGAGAAGTAGGGCAATGTGTTTTAGGGTGTATTTTTACATATACCCATGTTGGGTGAGAGAAATATCTCTGTAAACTGACAACTTTGTATAAAAAAATTAAAAGTTGTCATTTACAGAGATATTTCTCACACCCAACATGTGTATATATAAAAATACACCCCAAACACATGCGCTACTTCTCCTGATACTGAGACTACATGTGTGCCACTTTTTGCAGGCTGGAATGCGCAAAGACCTAAACCAATGAGTACCTTTAGGATTTCACAGGGCATTTTACGCATTTGGATTCCAGACTTCTTCTCACGCTTTAGGGGCCCCTAAAATGCCAGGGCAGTATAAATACCCCACATATGACCCCATTTTAGAAAGAAGACACCCCAAGGTATTCCGTAAGGGGTATGGTGAGTTCATGTAAAATGTTATTTTTGTCACAAGTTAGTGGAATATGAGACTTTGTAAAAAACAAAATAAAAAAAAATAAATATATCAATTTCCGCTAACTTGTGCCAAAAAAAAATTTCTGTGAACTCGCCATGCCCCTCACAGAATACCTTGGGGTGTCTTCTTTCCACAATGGGGTCACTTGTGGGGTATTTATACTGCCCTGGCATTTTAGGGAACCTAAAGCGTGAGAATCCAAATGCGTAACAATGCCCTGTGAAATCCTAAAGGTACTCATTGGAATTAGGGCCCCTTTGCGCATCTTGGCTGCAAAAAAGTGTCACACATGTGGTATCACCGTACTCAGGAGAAGTAGGGCAATGTGTTTTGGGGTGTATTTTTATATATTCCCATGCTGGGTGAGAGAAATATCTCTGTAAATGACAACTTTTTAAATTTTTTATTCAAAGTTGTCAATTTACAGAGATATTTCTCTCACCCAGCATGGTATATGTAAAATACACCCAACACATTGACCTACTGTCCTGATGCGGCGATACCACATGTGTGACACTTTGCAGCCAAATACAAAGAGCCCAAATCAATGAGTACCTGCTAGGAGGAGCATTTTACGCATTTTCTTCTCGCACTTTAGGGCCCCTAAAATGCCAGGGCAGTATAAATACCCCATATGTGACCCCATTTTGGAAAGAAGACAGCCCAAGGTATTCCATGAGGGGCATGGCGAGTTGATAGAAAAATTTTTTTGGCACAAGTTAGTGGAAATTGATTTTTATAGTTTTTCTCACAAAGTCTCCCTTTCCGCTAACTTTTAACAAAAAGTTTAATTTTTCATGGACTCACTATGCCCCTCAGCGAATACCTTGGGGTGTCTTCTTTCCAAAATGGGGTAACATGTGGGGTATTTATACTGTCCTGGCATTTTAGGGGCCCTAAGCGTGAGAAGAAAATGCGTAAAAATGCCCTCCTAAAAGTTACTCATTGGAATTTGGGCCCCTTTGCGCATCTTGGCTGCAAAAAGTGTCACACATGTGGTATCGCCGTACTCAGGAGAAGTAGGGCAATGTGTTTTGGGGTGTATTTTTACATATACCCATACTGTGTGAGAGAAATATCTCTGTAAATTGACAACTTTGAATAAAAAAATTTAAAAAGTTGTCATTTACAGAGATATTTCTCACACAAGTATCGTATATATAAAAATACACCCCAAACACATTGCCTACTTCTCTAATGCAGCGATACCACATGTGTGCCACTTTGCAGCCAAGATCGCAAAGGGCCCTAAAACCAATGAGTACCTTTAGAGATTTCACAGGGCATTTTTACGCATTTGGATTCTCACGCTTTAGGACCCCTAAAATGCCAGGGCAGTATAAAAACCCCACAAGTGACCCCATTGTGAAAGAAGACACCCCAAGGTATTCCGTGAGGGGCATGGCGAGTTCACAGAAAAAAAATTTTTGGCACAAGTTAGAGGAAATTGATTTTTATTTTTACAAAGTCTCATATTCCACTAACTTGTGACAAAAATAAAATTTTACATGAACTCGCCATACCCCTCACGGAATACCTTGGGGTGTCTTCTTTCTAAAATGGGGTCACATGTGAGTGTTTATACTGCCCTGGCATTTTAGGGTCTCCGTAATCATTACACGTATGGCCAGCATGAGGAGTTTCTGCTATTCTCCTTATATTGAGCATACGGGTAATGAGATTTTTTCCGTTCAGCCGCTGGGCTGAAAAAAAAAAAATGAGACGGCACAGATTTATTCATTCGCATCAATCAATGTGGATGAAAAAATCTCTGCCAAAATCAGTGACTGCGGTGCGGTGGGCTGGGCGCTAGCTACCTAACAAGTAGCTAACTAACTGGCGGTGATAAGGGACCCTTATGCCCCATTCACACGTCCGCAATTCTGTTTGCGGAGCGGAATTGCGGACCCATTCATTTCTATGGGGACAGACTTTGTCCCGCTCGGATCCGGAATTACGGATCCGCGCTTCGAGTCTGCACTTCCGTCCTGCAAAAATATAGAACATGTCCTATTTTTGTCCGCAATTGCGGACAAGAAAAAGCATTTTCTATATAGTTCTGGCAATGTGCGGATCTGCAAAATGCGGAAAGCACATTGCCGGTGTCCGTGTTTTGAGGATCTGTGGATCCGCAGATCCGCGGATCTGATCCAGCGGATCCGTGAATCCACGGATCCATAAAACACATTTGGACGTCTGAATGGAGCCTTACAAGGGGTGTGATCAATGACAGGGGGTGATCAGGGGGTCTAGATGGGGTGATCAAGGGGTTAACAAGGGGTTAATAGGTGAGGGGGTGGGGGGTTAGTGTAGTGTTTGGTGCAACTTTACATAGTTACCTGGTCCTCTGGTGGTCGATCCCAGCAAATGGGACCACCAGAGGACCAGGTAGCAGGTATATCAGACGCTGTTCACAAAACAGCGTCTGATATACTTGTTTGATGCGATTTATATCGCATCTACAGCCTGCCAGCGATGGATCATCGCTGGCAGGCTGTAGTTAAACTCCTGAGACGCCCGCTACTGTGAACGCGCGCGCGCGTGCGCGCGCGTTCACAGGAAATCTCGCGTCTCGCGAGATGACGCAGATCTGCGGCGCCCCAGAACAGCCCGACCGCCGCGAGAACGCAGTTGTGCGTTAGGCGGTCGGGAAGTGGTTAAAGCTGACCTACAGCAGTGAATAAAAATGGCTGGGTTGTTATGGAAACTGGTGTAAAACTTTGTGTATGTGGAGACTAAGGTCCTGCGAGCTTCTATTGCCTGATAAGGGTCATGTGATAAGGCTTCTATTGGCTAATGCATTTTTTGGGAATATCAGGAACGGTATGTTCTAGAGAGCTTAGACCCAGCCAAAACCTTCCCCAAAAAGAGTTAATAAAAGTCAATCTATGAATTATGTGTATCCCAGAAAGAGTTCAAATATGTTAAACAATGAATTATGTGTACCTCAGAGGGGTTTTCCGAGATTTTGATATGGTCCGACACCCAGGACGCCCTGCGATCAGCTGTTTCAGAAGGCACCAGTGCTCCTGTGAGCACCACAGCCTTCCTGCAGCTTGCCATGCACAGCGCCGTACATTGTATAGCGGCTGTGCTTGGTATCACCCTCAACCCCATTCACTTCTATGGTGCTGAGCGCCTTACCAAGCATAGCCGCCATACAATGTACGGCGCTGTGCCTTGAAAGTTACGAGAAGGCCTTAACACTTGCAGGAGCACTGCTGCCTTTTCAAACTGCATACCCCAAATTGGTACCATTAAAAACTACAAGTTGTCCTACCAAAAACAAGCCTTCATATGGCAGTTAGTAAAAAAAAAGTTATACCTCTCTAGGAATGCAACAATGAAAAATTGAAAAAAACCTTGCTCAGTAAGGTGTAAAATAGGCTACTTACTAAGTGGTTAAAGGTATTCATTATTTACTGAAATACACACGCCCACTTGCCTTAGAATCAGTGAGGTCATGTTCTGCCATGCTGAATGCAGTTTGGCATGGAAATCATCAAGATCCACTGCTGGCAGCTCGCTTTGCAATTGCCGACCCATGGCATCCCTGATGTGCTCGACAGGAGACAAGTCCAGAGATGCTGCAGACCGTGGTCGCACTTTTAGTTCATGCAGGCTGCTCATAGTAACTAGTGTTGAGCGCGAATATTTGAATTGAGAATTTTTATTGCCAATATCGGCTTTGAGAATTCACAAATATTTTGAAAATAGTGATATATATTCAAAAAAGCTAATATTTGATTTTTTTCATCTGAGCCTCCATTCCAGCCTCCATTGACATCTTGCTGTGCACCATGATAGTCTTTGAGAGCTGTGGCGTGAGGTCAATGGAACACCTGTAGCTGGACGTCTGGCTCATAACCCAGTGTCGTGCAAATGCCTTCTGATGGTTTGTGTAGACAGCGTCTGTTGCCCTAGGCTTGGAATGTGACATCCCAAGTTTACTTTGCAGTACAGAATGGACCATTATGCGCCATTCTTCTAATCAGACAATCTGTCCGTGCAGAAGTTCGCTACGTCGACGAACAGGAGGCATTGCACAATTATCCCACATGACTTGATCTGATTTTTGAAGTTTCATGTGGCTACAAAGCTTTGCTTTGAATCAGACTTTTATGCACGCCCCCAAGTCACAGATTGGAGCTAGGTGCTTAAAGATTAGACTATGTGCAGATCTTACCGATGTCTGCTTCTTCCTTCATTTGCATAACGTTACCGCTTGTCCTTCTTGGTGTTCCCATTTTAATGCTGAGGAGAGTGGTACCATCATAAAAGCATCTACAGTATTTCAGTAAAACGTATACTATTACCAGAGTTGGGGAATGCTAATATAACAACACTTTGCTGAAATGCTGAAAATAAAGAGAAAGTTAATACAAGGCACTCACTAATGTATTGTTATAATCCATATTGCTTTCTTTGCTAGCTTGGTTCATTTTTCCATCACATTACACACTGCTCGTTTCCATGGTTACGTCTAGAGATGAGCTAATCGAATCCCACAAAGTGGAATTCGATCCGAATTTCAGGAATTATTCAATTTGCCTAGAATCCGAATTTCCTCGTGCTTCGTGTCAGCGAATCGATTAATCCTGAAATTCAAACTTACTGCCTCCATTTGCGTGCGAAGGGCCGCCAGCCTCCATCTTGCTTGAAGATCTCGGCCGAAATCCCGTGTGGCGCAAGATTACATCATCAAGCCGGCCTGCGTGATGACGTCAAATGTCCACATGGACCACATCTGTATTAGCGAATTCATGATATGTGGACCGCAAAACTGATACGGCCGTGTGCATCAGGCCTTAGTGTATTATTATTATCAATGCAAATATCATTAACAATATAATCAGCATTTAGTACAATTATTGCTCTGATCAGTGCACAGGAGAGAGGAAACATCCATATGCCTTGTTTTACAACAAGTTTCCCCATTAACGCTGGAAGTATCTGTCTCCATATGTCTATTTTTCACATCTGCGGAGTGAACCAGCAGGGATAAAACCAAAAATAGCTGTTCTGATTAAACTACTGCATAATCTTTGTATGCACTTGAAGAATTGTGTGGCTATCTGGAATCTGGGCTGTGACAGATGTTATCTGATACAGGAAAAGATTGAAGACAGATTCATCTTTGCAGATTTCTGTTACATTTTCAGCACTGTAACTTGTATACCAATGTTGTCTACATGTTTTTTTCTAAAGAAGAATTAAAATTTACTAGAAGCAGAGCAATTAGTTTTGCTACATGCAGTACATGTGTTACTTGGGAATATATGGAAATTTCACACATTTTTCTTTTAACCCCTTAAGGACCGGGGGTTTTGGGATTTTTGCGTTTTTGTTTTGCGCTCCCTGCCTTCCAAAAGCCATAACATTTTTATATTTCCGCTCACATAGCCATATGACGGCTTATTTTTTGCGGGACAAGTTGTACTTTTTAACGCTACCATTTATTTTTGCATGTGATGTAGTGGGAAACGGGAAAAAAATTCCAAATGGGGTGAAATTGCAAAAAAAAAGCAATTTCACCACAGTTTTACGGGTTTTTAAATTACAACGTTCGATTTGCGATAAAACTGACTGGTTAATTTTATTCTTCAGGTCAGTACGAATCCGGCAATACCTAATATGTATAGTTTTTCTTGCGTTTTGATAGTGAAAAAAAATTAAAAGTGGGAATTTTTTATTTTATTTTTTGTCGCCATGTTTTGACCCCTATAACTTTTTTGTAATTATGCGTATGGAGCAGTGTAGGGGCTCATTTTTGCGGGGCAATCTGAACTTTTAATTGATACCATTATGGGGTGCGTATGATGTTTTGATCACTTTTTATTCATTTTTTTAGGAAATGAAGCGTCCAAAAATGGCGAATTAGCCATTTGGGCGCTTTCTTTCGTTTTATGTTTACCGTATGGTGAATATTTTTAATATTATTATAGTATGGGCGTTTTCGCACATTGTGACACCATTATGTGTAATTTTTATTTTTTATTTATTTTATTTTCATTTTGGGGAAAGGGGGTGATTTGAATTTTATATTTTTTTATTTAATTTTTATTTTTAAACTTTTTTTTTTTTTTACCACTTTCTTATAGTTCCCATAGGGAACTATAAGATGCAATCATCAGATTGCTATTCTCATATATTCAATGCAATAGCATTGGAATATATGAGAAAATCTCATATTTCCTATGGAGCCTATTACAGTCATAGGCTCCATAGGAATACTATGTAGTACCCTAGGTTTCATTCACAGAAACCTAGGGTACTACATGCATGCTCGGCTCCCCTTGTGGCCATCAGGGGCCGAGCAAAACCGAGTGAAACTTTCGGTTTTGCGCGATCAGATGCCGTGGTCAGGATTGACCACGGCATCTGAGGTTAAATGTCCACGATCGGCATCGCTGCCGGTCGCGGACATGAGCTGCGGGTGTCAGCTTGATGAATCAAGCTTTTACCCGCAGCTCGGGCGCCCGCTCCGTGCGGGAGCGGGCGCCATCTTTAAAGTGCGGACGAAGGGCGTACATGTACGCCCTTCGTCCTTAAGAGGTTAAGGCTACTTTCACACTAGCGTTTTTTGCAGATCCATCATGGATCTGCAAAAACGCTTCTATTACAATAATACAACCACATGAATCCATCATGAACGGATCCGGTTGTATTATGTCTTCTATAGCCATGACGGATCCGTCATGAACACCATTGAAAGTCAATGGGGGACGGATCCGTTTTCTATTGTGGCAGATTGTGGCAGAGAAAAAGGATCCGTCCCTATTGACTTACATTGTGTGCCAGGATGGATCCGTTTGTCTCTGCTTCATCGGCAATGTAATATTCACGTAATGCGAATATTCTAAAACACGAATATATAGCACTATAGAATATAGTGCAATATATTAGTTTTTTAGAATATCCGTCATTTTTTTCCATCTGAAGTCATGATTTCTCCCTGCTTAAGTTGCTTTTGGGCCAATGACTGTTCACATTAAATTGGAAAAAATGACGTTTTGGTGTCCGTCTCTAGAGCGGAATGGTGATGAATGGAGGCAAACTGATGCATTCTGAGCGTATCCTTTTCCATTCAGAATGCATTAGGGCAAATTGATCCATTTTGGACCGCTTTAGGTAGTCCTGAACGGATCTCACAAACGAAAAGCTAAAATGCCAATTTTTAACAATTTTTGTATCTGTTATTAAAACAGATATTTCATCAAACTAAGCTGCCCTATGTGTAATGGAGACAGGTCCGGATACTCTCCTATTAGCGCACATGGCACATAACATGGCTGCACCATTGGATCAATAAAAGCATACACCAGACACATAGGTGTTTTTCATACAGAGTTCTTAAACCAAGGTACATTGCAGTAACTTACAAATTTACAATAAATGTGGTACATCTATGCCAATCTGTGCGACATAAATTGAGATTTATAGATTTGCACTATAATTTATGTCCATTTATGGTGACAATTATAGTAAATCTGGCTGTGTAACTACTCTCCTCAACCCACCCACTTTTATTACAACTTTTCCAAAGTAGCGAGAGAAACTACAAAGTTGTGAGTTTTCGCACAAATATGGATTGTGTAAAAACTGGCAACCGAAAACTGGTGTAAATCATTTCAAAAATTACCCCAGAGTTTTTTTAATCTTCTATATTAATTAGAGGACCACTCTCCCTGTTCTTGTCATCAGTAATTTGTGCATACACGGCACTGCTGAGAGGGGAGCACTTCCTTCCTGAATATAGATGACCTATTGTATGAGTCAAATTTTTATAGACACAATTTTTAAGAATTGGTAATGGTAGTTTTAAGATAATCATGTCATTATCAATATTCTTAAAATGTCCCAAACATTCTTCCTGAACTATCGCTGTAGTAACCTAGTATCCTTTAGAGGGACCAAGGCTACTATAAGGAATAATCAGCTCCCCCGATCGCCATGCGGAGGAGCCATTCAGGCTCTGGGATGGCAGGTCTCCCAGGCAAAGTCGCCTTAGATGCTGTGGTCAGCATCTGAGGGGTTAAATGACGGTGATCAACATTATTACTGATCACAGACATTAGCCCCAGGTTTAAAGCAGCAGAAACAAGGCAGCTATGATCCCCTGTGTGCTCAGGAGCAGGCACCATTTTTAAACACCAAACTTTGCTGTACATGTACGTCAGGGGTCCAGAAAGGGACAATATTGTGAGATTTGTTTTGCTTGTGAATTATTTTATTTAGGCAGCTGATTTGAACAGAAAGACTATGGAACACATCTGGTTGGGACCCGAGCGGAAGAGACCGGATCAAGTTCTGGCAATCAAGTGAGCACAGCAGAGACTGCGGTATCAGTGGCACAACAAAGAGGTGTCAGGAGCTTACCTAGCCTAGATACTATGAAAGGCTGTGATATGATGGTTGCCATACTGATCAGTCAAGCCCTGCCTGGTCGACCTATCAATGAGGCTGGAATCCGAGCGAATCAGGCTCCTGGCTCAGCGTACAATTCCAGATCTAGGCGCGGGATTTGAGATAGCAACTCAGTCATTTCATTCGCCTGAGATTTCATCCTGGCTCCTGCATGTGCTGTGTGCTTAGAACAGTGCTGCAATATTCCTGAGTACTGACCTTCAGCTTTCTGAATTGACCCCTCATCTGCTGTATTGGCTTCTAGTAATTCTCCAGGTATTTTGACCAGCTAGTTTCTGGATTAACCCCCGTCTGCTGTATTTGCTCCTACTGATTCTCCTGGTATTTTGACTGAGCTAGCTTCTGGATTAACCCATCATCTGCTGTTTCGACTCTGCTCTGGTGAGGAACCTAGGGGCAGCCTTAGCTTCCTAGCAACCAAAGTAGTTACAGAAGACTGGTAACAGGGTCTGAGTTTGCTGGCTGAATTTCTGGACAGTGACCATAGTATTTCCTTAAAGCTAAGTAATGAGCATACTATCTTAGCTACACATGTCAGCACACAGGATTTTCACCAAAGCTCAGAGAACCACCTTTAAAGGGAGTCTGTCGCCAACATTTCACATTCTACACTGCTTATATTGCCTTCTTGCACACACACATAAACATAATGGCACCTTTTGTGTTTTAGTCCGATTTTCTAAATTTGCAAAAGCAAGGTTTTAATGGTATGCAAATGAGGGCACGCAAGTTCCCTGGGGCGGCATTCTAGCTGTAAGTGCCAAGGCCTCTTGTCGTTTGGAATCCTATTTCCTCCCCAGCCTCGTCTGGCCAGCCCTGTAATCATCTTACGTCGTCCTCTCCAGGTCCAGCGTATGTGCACTGAGGGCCCTCAGTGGTTATCGCAGTGCACATGCCCGGGCCCGGCGGTGAACTGTGCACGCACTGGATCTCGGGAGCTGGAGAGGATGATGTGAGATGATTACAGGGCTGGCCAGACGAAGCTGGGGAGGACTTAGGAGCGCAAAACAGAGAGGGGCCTGGGCACTTACAGCCAAAACGCCGCCCCTGGCACTTGCAAGCCCTTATTTGTATACCATTAAAACCTTGTTTTTGCAACTTTAGAAAATCGGACTAAAATAGTAAAGGTACCATTATATCGTGTGTGTGTGTGTGTGTGTGTGCAAGAAGGCAGTATAAGCAGTGTAGAACGTGAAAAGTTGGTGACAGACTCCCTTTAAAGCATCTGATAAGATGGATTACGATGACCTGCCACCAACTTAATTTTTAATCACATGTAGACATTATTAAAAATAAAAAAAATCTCAGCAATTAAAAGGATTATGCAATGCCAGGAACATACTGCCAATTAGTGTCTACATATGGTCTTCAAGGAATTGTTATGAAAATTAATATTGTGTTGATTTAATGATGTGTTGGTTCAATTATACCAAGCAACCCCCAAGGAATAAAATCAAATGGACTTTGTGATACAGACAGTTGCCATTAATAGAAATTAGGTCAAAAATAATCTTTGGTTACTTGTTGCTTGCATCATTTAAATGTTACTGTCTGCAGGGACATTTCATGAAAAGCCAGAAAATAAACATATTATGATTTTCATGGACTAATTTGTTCAGTATAGTGTTATTGCCCAAAGCATTAGTTGGTATCATAGGGAGCATTTTTATGGCAGCTAATGGTTTTCATCAAAATACTGTATCAAAACATCAGAACAAATTCTGCATTCAACAGGAACTTTACTAGGAATTTACACTTGTTTACACCCATCATAGGTAACACTTTCTTAGAAATGTTATTGTTACTGGGCATAACTCCAAAATATTTGCAACATTTTAACTCCTTTTTGTACTCAATTTAAATTTATCAATTTCTTATTTCTGATTTAATCATTTTGGAGTTTTATCTTAAAAAGTTTGAAAATGTGGTATAAAGAGAATTTAGAAATTAATTAGAATTAATTAGTAATTACAAAATGATCTAATATTTAATGAAAGTTTCATTTTTTTATATTTTATATTTCATTTAAAATGTATTTTATTTTTTGACACCATTAGCTGTATTAAAGAATCCTAAAATTCAGCAGTTTTCACACTGCAGTCAGCAGTCATATAATTATCATCACGTGCAGGATTAAAATGACAGGAAGCATTTCTGTATAGATAACACCAAATCCATCATTAACTGTAAGTGATGGTCACAGCTTATATACTCCCCCTCCCTGTATAATCACCTCTCCACAAATGACAAAACATGTCTAGAAAACATCTTATGTTCATGTATGACCAATGCAGCTGCTGTAAAGTATATATCTAAATGCTGGTAACAGGGCCTCAGGCAAGATAGCAGACCCTATAATCAGAAGATAAAATCTGATTTGATCAAGTCTGCATATAGGTAACAGCTGTAGTTTACAATGTGTAGAGTTTGTCTTTCTGGCATTTCTACTTCATAACTATACAAATTTTTAGAAATTTGTCTGCATGTTGGTTGATTGCCATGTTGGTTCATTATGTAAGGCTAGTTTCCCACCAGCGCTAAAATTTTCATTGTATCTGGCGTAGCTGGAAAGGGTCAGAGCACCGCCAGGCCCCATCCACTATACTTGGACCCGGCAGGAATCCGACCTGTCTCTGGCATTATTGCTGGGATTCGGCTACAGAAAAAACGTTGCTTGTGTTTGCACTAATGCCGGAAACTTGCTGGATCCCTGCCGGGTCCCATTATAGTCAATGGGCTCAAGTTGGGTAAGGCAGTATCCAGCTATGCCGGATACAGTAAAATCCAGAAAACTATTGCTCTGCTGGAACAGCCTGCCAGAAGATTTTAACAATAGTGTAAAACTAGCCTAAGCCACATTTTAAATTTGGTAGAGATGTGACCAAGAATGTTAGATGGGGATTGAAGCATTATTCACCCTGCCTGGAGAGCCTGGGACAGTGACAGACGGTCCTTTTTTTTCCACAAACATCACAAGCCAGCAATATTACTGGAACAGTACTGCCGCTGGGGCCACATCCAGCAAATCTGTCGTGTAGCCTTAGCTCATTTATTTCTTAATATCAAAATCACATATTTTCTTAGTTTATTGATTCTGATTCATTATAAAAAAAAATAGACTTTATATTTTTTTATTTCCTAAGATAATTCCTTTATAGGATAGTAGATATAAATATAAAATAATTTTCAATATACCACAAAGGTAGTTTATTCTAATTTGACAATGGTGGGTGGAGACATTCAAGTTGTTCCTATAAAACCCTCTAAGGGTCCATTCACACGTCCGTGTGTGTTTTGCGGATCCACGGATCCGCGGATCCGCAAAACACGGACATCGGCAATGTGCGTTCCGCAATTTGCGGACCGCACATCGCCGGCACTCTCATAGAAAATGCCTTTTCTTGTCCGCAATTGCGGACAAGAATAGGACATAATCTATTTTTTTCGGGAACGCAATTGCGGACCCGGAAGTGCGGATCCGCAATTGCGGACCCGGCCGGGACATCGCCTGTCCCCATTGAAATGAATGGGTCCGCAATTCCGTTCCGCAAATGCGGAACAGAATTGCGGACGTGTGAATGGACCTTTATAGTCATCCAAATGATACCCATTGTCAGGCAACAGTTCAGAGCCCTGACTGCTTTGAAGTACTTTTATATAATAATTTATGCTACTTTAGATATCACCTCACCTGCTAAGTAGAATGAAATGCTTCTTTCCCTCATACTTATCAAAGGGGGCGTTGCATGGTTATTCTTGATCCTTTGGTGCAGATATGTTTGAATTTATATACCTATTCCAAGCATTATTTGGGATTTTCCTGTGAACTGTACTAACTTCTGTCCACAGAATAGGAAGTATCTGTCTGATCAGTGAGGCTTCAACCTCTTAGACTCCTAAAAATCACTAGAACAGAAGTCCTGTGTTCCCCTGCAATTGTGCATGTTCACTGTTGCTTCTTTTAACAAAATGGGAATGTCAGGGATAGCTTGGCTATCTCTCACAGTCCCATAGAAATAAGGGAACACAGGTCTGAAGTTTTTTAAGATCAGTGGGAGTCCCAGGAATTGGACCCCCACCAATCAGACACTTCTCACCTATCGCCTGTATAGGGGATAAGTATTGGTTATGGGAAACTCCTTTAATTGTAGTCGGTATCATTAACGTAGATCATTATGGACATATCCCATGTCAATGGACAAAATTCTAATTATTGCCCAAGTGGCAATTTATTAACTGCTAAGTCTACATTAGGAAATTAGAACGCATCTAGTCCTCAGGTATTGTAGCTACATTTACAGTAGCTACTTACAGAGAATGGATTTAATAAAAGCTATGTCAGTGGTCGGTTAGCTTCAGGTTAAAGTGACTTCTTTTTTGCTTTATGGTCCCTCACCCCACCCCAGCATACCATTTACTTCTGGAAAACATGGACACCCACTTGCAAACAATTTCTTGGACTATATTAAATATTACATTTGGCAGAGCTATACAGAGTTGAGACATCTGTTCTTCCTCTTTCTCATCACATTTTGTCTCTTGAACTTTTTTGAAAATCTTCCAGTGACAAATACCTCAAGACTTATAAGAACTTCTGCTAATTACGAGTTTTGGGGATTTATAACAGAAGAGAAATACTTCTCGAATTCTATTTGTCTCTGATATGAAAAATATGATTGTTAAATCACTCTAGCCCTAAATGAACAATATAACATGCAGTCACATGTACAGCAGCATTACATTGTACAGTTCATTATCTACAATTTGACTTATTTTCCCTTGCTAGCACATTGCCATCTGGTATGGAAGCACCATAATGAGAGATGGAATGAACAGGTTAACACATTCTGCTGAAAGAGAAGGAAAACTGTGCCAGGCTTAATGATGCTCTGCCATGAGATTCAGATCTACCAATAAAGGAGCTAATGAGAGGTGCCTCATGCAGTGTCCTCCAAAAACAGTGCAGAAAATTAACAGCCTGTGAAAAAAGTCTTTGCACCTAATGGTTTAAATTAAACATATTGTGCTTAAATGTCTAGAAATGGCAAGAGATCAAGACATATGTAAGAAATCAACACATGTACAATGAAGTGCCTAGTTCTCCACACCGAGGGGTTGTGCATTTTCCAATTAACATGTGGACAACTGCAAATATCTTTTCTACAAGCAGCTACCTCTTTCTGGAGATGAGGTTCTACTTATGTGCAATACTCTCTATAGCTAAAGGTATTTATTATGTAAACTACATCTTAGACTTACCATTTACAACTTGACATTTTTGCATATGAACCTAATTTGCATAATGACATTTATTTCAATCTAGTTACCAGGCTATTTAAATGTACAAGTGTTAAAAAGTAGGAAAACTACAGGAAGAAAGAATATACAGTTTAAATCTTATTTACAGGTATATACGCTCTTATACTAGCTCTCTTTCTGCAGTTCTCTGATATACTTTAGCTGTAAAAGCTATCTTCCCTCCTCCTCTATACTTTTTCATATTTTATTTCATACCGAAATGGAATCCTCGTGCCTATTTTTAAACATCAACGAAAAATTAAAGTAGCAGTAAAGTCAAAGTGCTTCTATTCATTAAAGTCAATACATATAATACAACCTTATGTATAAGGCTATGTCCATATGTAGTGAACTTGAAGTTTTCCAGCAACAGATTTTACAGCAAGCCCATGGAAAATTTGCAAATGATCCTGTTACAAACTCTGCATGTGTTACATGTGGAGTTTGCAGCAAACATTACCTTTTGCATTGAAAATATGGCATTGAGAATGGCCATATTTGCACAACAGAATGGCCATGGTGCTGACTTAATTTTCAAACACCAAATTCCCAGTAAAAGAAACAACACAGAAACTCTATGATAGATCCACCTCAAAAAGCACTGGAATAACATCTAGCCACATTAAAAATGCACCCAAATTGAAGTAAAATGCCACATTTGTGTTGTGCTTTAAAGTTCCTCCTTGATTAACAGCTAACATTAGGACACGGCAGAAAAGGCAGGAATGCTGCAAAAAGTATGCACTAAAATCCTACTTAAATATACTTTGATTCAAAGTTGTTGCATAAAAATGAAATATTAAATGTTAAAAACGTAATATTATGCAAGTCCCTCTAATGCTACCCCAAAAACTTTGACACAACGAGGCATAGACTCCACAACACCTTTGAAGCTGTCCTGTGATATCTGGCGCCAAGACATTACCATCAAGTCCAATAAAACCTTTAGGTTGTGAGGTGGGGCCTACATGGATCAGACTTGTCTTTTCCAGCACATCCCAGATGTCTGATGTAAAACACATCTTGGGAATCTAAAGTCTGAATTCTTGGTCATGTTCCTAAAACCATTTCTGAACATTTTTTTTACACTGCAATTAGGGAATACTGGTACTATGAAGGTGTGTACTTGGTCTGCAACAATGTTTAGGTAAATATTAAAGTAAAATCCCCATGAATTTCAGAACTCAAAATTCCCCAGAAGAATATTTACCAGAGCATTACATTGCCTCCACCAGCTTCCTTACTTACCATAGTGCATGCTTGTGCTATCTCTCCCCCAGGGCAACACAGCAGCTATGCACCCACCCACCAAGCAATTCACGTGAGAAAAAAACAAATCGTGATTCATCAGACCAGTCTATCTTCTCACATTGCACCATGGTTCAGTTTTAATGTGTCCATCTTAGGTACTTTTGGCAGTGGATAGAGGTTTACACGAGCACTCTGTCCCATAGGCAACAAGCAGCAACATACTGTGTGTTCAGACACCATTCTACTATACCCATCATTAACTTTTTCAGAAATTTATGATACAGTAGCTCTTCTGTGAGATTGGACTGAACAGGCAAGCCTTTGCTCAATACTAGAGATGAGCAAATCGAAGCTGACTAAGTGGAATTAGTTCAGAAAAAATTTGATTTGCAATGAATGCGAATCTCTTCGCGCTTCGTGGTAACAAATCGCAATTTTTCCAAAAATGGTGGCTACACGTGTGAGAACATTTGGCAAGGATGTGTAGGAAGGCGGGATGACCCATAGTGCCATGCATGCAGCTAATCAGCAGCCAGCCAGCCCTGTGATGTCACAACCCTATAAATACGGCGGCCAACATGGATTCAGACATTTTCCAGCATTCTGAGTGCACGGACAGACGTGAGAAGGTGCTAGGGACAGCAATAGCAAAAACCTCATTGTAAAAAAAACGATTTATAAATGCAGGGAAAGGTTAGGGAGGAATCATTTCACATCATCTTAGTGCAGGGAGAGACGTCAAAAGGCACTAGGGACAGTACTAGAAAAGCGATTTACAATACGTGAAGGGAAAGATTATTTGGGGATCCAAATAGCCATTATACAGCTCTGTCATTCCAGCAATTTGTTCTTGTTATTGGGGTGCAAGTGCTATGTTGAAAAGTCTTTAGTGGCCTATTTCAGTACAAAAAGAAAAATATATATGCATTTCACTTCTTCAGTTATATGTGGTGAAAGTGTTTAGTGGCCTATTTCAGTACAAAAAGAAAAATATATCCGCATTTCACTTCTGCAGTTTTATGTGATGAAAGCGTTTAGTGGCCTATATCAGTGCAGAAAGAAAAATATATATGCACTTCACTGTGGCAGTTATTTGTAGTGAAAGCGTTTAGTGGCCTATTTCAGTACAAAAATAAAAATATATTCTCAGTTCACTTCTGCAGTTATGTGTGTTGAAAGCGTTTAGTGGTCTATTTCAGTACAAAAAGAAAAATATATACACACTTCCCTTCAGAAGCCCAGTTTGCCGTGTCTAGTGGAAGAAAAAAAATTATATTTGCCGTTCATCGTTGCATTTTTCTGTTGACGAGCCTTGTGTAGTGTAAAAGTAAAAAAAAAAATAAAGGCCTATTTGCTGTTCAGCAGTGCAGTTATATGTGGGAAAGGCCTTTTTGTGGTGACATTTTTTCTGTGAAGCATGCTTTTTGGGGGAAATTTCACGGGTGCCTGTTCACCTTCTTTTGCTGTATGGACCAAATTACGTAGTGGTGAAATTAGTAATATGACACTGGCTTTTTGGGGGGAAAATTCATGGGTGACTGTACACCTCCTTTTGCTGTATGGACCGAATTACGTAGTGGTGGAATTTGTTATATGAAACTGCCTTTTTTTAGTAAAATTTATGGGTGATTGGACACCTCCTTTTGCGATATGGACAAAATTACTTAGTGGTGAAATTCTTTATGTGACACAGACTTGATGAACTTCGCGACTCTTCTGGGCTGCAAGCAATCTTAAAGCTTTGTCTTCTCATTGTCTGTAGCTACTAGACGCCTGTTTATGCCAGGCAGGTTCCCCCAGAAGTATCTGGCTCGGTGAGCAGCCGATACCACACTTGCATCAATCTTGAAAGGATTCGTCTCCTCTCCAGGTAGTGAGAAATTGTTTTTTGGAATGCTCTCCATCGCAACCACGTTGTCGAATGAACAGAAGACTGTCCGATTCTCCCCTGTCTTAGGCAACACTTTATTGAGTAATTGTTGAAAGTCATAAACAGTTGTCCACTAACCCCATAAAGGCCTTTCCGGTGCGGGTTAACCACAGATAAGTCATTACACGGAGTGCAGCCAATTATCAGATCGAATTGTCCCCATTCTTCAATCTGTTTCCTGATTATATTCTGTATGTCGCCCACATATACAATATCCCCTGGATGGCGTACCCGCCTTATAGTGGTGGCATCCTCACACACCTCTGTTGCCATATATTTTTCAACAATTTTGATTCTAAGCTTTTGCCATGATGACTGGGAACTCGTGATGTTTCCCTGACGAAGAGACCAGGGGCTGGTATGGTTTGAATCTTGATGAACTTCGCGACTCTTCTGGGCTCCAAGCAATGTTGAAGCTTTGTCTTCTCATTGTCTGTGGCTACTAGAGACCTGTTCATGCCAGGCAGGTTCCCCCAGAAGTATCTGGCTCGATGAGCAGCCGGTACCGCACTTGCATCAATCTTGACAGGATTAATCTCCAGGTGGAGAGAAATAGTTTTTTGGAATGCTTTCTCCATCTCAACCAATTCTCTCCTGTCTTAGGCAACACTTAATTTTTTTTTAAATACATTTATTAAATATTTAACAATAAATTGAACCAAAACCTGATTAAAATTATAAGAAAGTAAACTTAAATTCGCCAATATATTATCCCAATCTTCGAGGAAAATTCCCAGACAATCAATTTGCCAAGCTTTTTGTGCCAGAAAACGTGTATTATTAAATGGTGTTTTAAGCAACACTTTATAAAATTGAGAAATTTTAACCTTCTGTTCTGTCCCATATTCCTTATAAATGAATAGACGAAGCGGCTGCTCTGTGGCCTCCTCATGCTGCTGCCACCTCCACACTCTGCCATTGTGACACTCTGTGGCCTCCTCATGCTGCTGCCATCTCCACACTCTGTCATTGTTCCACTCTGTGGCCTCCTTATGCTGCTGCCACCTCCAGACTCTGCCATTGTGCCACTTTGTGGCCTCCTACGGCTGCTGCCATCTCCAGACTCTGTCAATAGGCCACTCTGTGGTAGCCTCATACTGCTTCTACCTCACCACTATGTCATAAGGCCACTCTGTGGACTTCTCATGCTGTTCCAACCCTCCCCACTTCATGACTGGGGCACTATTTAACCTTTTTGGATTGGCTGACATCATTTATTGGACCCTTCGTCTGATCTGACAAAAGGAAGGAAAAATGAGACGCAACGGATCCTCTCTGTGTAGCAGCTGTAAGGCCTGTATAGTCCCATCAGAATTGACTTGTGGTTTGGTAGCCAAAAGCAGGAGAGGGTACAAAACACAGAAGACATGCAAATATTCGGTTCACGTGCCATCTCTGTTTTGGATCCACTCCTGTCATGTTTTTGGCATTAGTAATAGTGATGAATTACTGACCAAATGCTGACCAAGTAAAGGCAAATGCTCAACAGATAGGATCCGTTTTTTGGGGAGTTATTGTTCTGACGGATCAGAGGAAGGGCAAAATAACCTGTGATGTCAACACAAACTTACTGCTGACACCCTCTCCACTCTGTCGGGGGGGAGGGGGGGCTCTACTTTTATAAGCGTTTAATAGAACAGGTTCTGTTTACATCTATGTGGAATCAGCTGTCGATGGTGTAAAAGGAGTGCGCTTCTTCTTGACACTAACATTGACATTAACATTAACATTGAGTTGATACTTGAGTTATTTGGTCCGTTTTGGCCCTGTGACTGCAAAATAAGTGAAGTGTGTAGCATTTTTTTTACGTAATTCGCCGCAAATATATTCAGATCGAACCAAATTTTTCCCAAAAAATTCGGCAAAACGTCGAATTGAAGTTTTTTATATGTCTCTAATTATTAAAATGCACTTTTGCTAGCGGTATGATGGAATTGTTATTTGCGCCATGTTACTGTTTGTTATACGCTTCTACTGAAGTACCCAAACTGGGTCCTTGTATGAAGCCTTACAAGAATATCTGTGTTACTTGTATGTTTGTAAAAAAGACTGATAAACATTATCTGATTCAAAAAGAAATGCACTTTTGCATTTAGAATTCCTTTATAATTCCTGTGTGTTTTTGTACCGCATTTAGAAAAATAATATACAAATAGCAAATTAAACCTATATTTAAAAAAGAACCTGAAAATAATTCAGAATTGTTGGTGTGTTAAACATGGTAGATTGTTGTGCCAAGGCTATATGTAGTAACTTTCTTCTGGGGAATGCAAATTTCATACAAATAGAAACTAGATTTTACATGTATTTTGCTTATACATACACTAGTTAAAGGTTATGGATACCTTTGACATGGAAAAAAGGATTTTTACAAACAGTATGTACTATGTTTTAGGCTGAAATGTACATTCCTTCTTTCATTTTTAGACCCCTTGATATGCGGTTTACAACATGCTCATAATTTTAGACTTTTCTCGTGTGGGTATGTCCCTCCCAGTAATGCATGTTGGATGTGAGGTCTGTGAATCCAGAATACTGCTGTACAGTGTAGGACATGTGCAGAAGAATAGGAGCAGATATTGCCTTAAAGGAAATGTGTAATCAGAATGTGTCATTTGAGGCATCCCAGTCTTTAGCAGCAGTTGCCTAATGATGCGACCTCGATGAGCTGGAGCATTGTCATCCATGAAGATGCAATTAGGCCTGTGTTGTTCATGCAGAGGCACAATGACTGGATTAATGATGTTATTCAAATAGTATGGGCTTGTTCATCTGGTGACAACAGTTAGCTCTCTCCTTGACATCCCCAACATTGTTGGCGGTCATTGTTTCTGCTCAGCATGAATCGACTTTCATCAGTGAACAGCACTCAGACCCACTGATCCCTCGTCCAGCATACAGTTGTGTTCAAAATTATTCAACCCCCAATGCTGTAAAGGGTTTTAGGGACTTTAGTGTACATTTGTAATTGTGTTCAGAATGAAATCTTACAAGGACTTTTTAAAGAACCAAATGCAACTAAAATGACATCAATTGTTATTGTAATACAGTATTAAATGTTTTTTTTGTGATTTCTTCATTGACACAATTATTCAACCCCTTAAAGACTACCACTCTTAAGAACAGAGGTTCATTCAAGTGTTTTCGATCCGGTATTGAAAACACCTGTGGATGTCAAGGAGCAGCAATCAAGCATAATAAGCACCAATTAGGCAGATTTAAAATGACTGTGATACTCAGCTCCTTCTAGACATTTACTGGTGTGTTTACAAACATGGTGAAGTCAAGAGAATGGTCCAGGAAGACAAGAGAAGAGGTGATTTCTCTTCACAGGAAGGGCAATGTCTATAAGAAGATTGCAAAGATGTTAAACATACCAAGAGACACCATAGGAAGAATCATTCGCAAATTCAAGGCAAAGGGCACTGTTGAAACGCTACCTGGTCGTGACAGAAAGAAGATGCTGACTTCGACTGCTGTACGCTACCTAAAGGCGCAAAGTGGAGAACAGTCCCCATGTGACTGCTGAGGAACTGAAAAAAGATTTGTCAGATGCGGGTACTGAAGTTTCATCTCAGACAATAAGGCGCACACTGCGTAATGAAGGCCTCCATGCCAGAACTCCCAGGCGCACCCCCTTGCTGTCTCCAAAGAATAAGAAGAGTCGACTGCGGTATGCCAAAAGTCATTTGAACAAACCACAAAAGTTTTGGGATAGTGTTCTGTGGACTGATGAAACAAAATTAGAACTGTTTGGGCCCATGGATCAACGCTATGTTTGGAGAAGGAAGAACAAGGCCTATGAAGAAAAGAACACCTTGCCTACTGTGAAGCATGGCGGGGGGTCAATCATGCTTTGGGGCTGTTTTGCTTCTACAGGTACAGGGAAGCTTCAGTGTGTACAAGGTACCATGAATTTTCTTCAGTACCAGGAGATATTGGATGAAAATGTGATGCAGTCCGTCACAAACCTGAGGCTTGGGAGACGTTGGACCTTTCAACAGGACAATGATCCCAAGCATACCTCCAAGTCCACTAGAGCATGGTTGCAGATTAAAGGCTGGAACATTTTGAAGTGGCCATCGCAGTCACCAGACTTAAATCCGATTGAGAACCTCTGGTGGGACTTAAAGAAAGCAGTTGCAGCGCGCAAGCCTAAGAATGTGACTGAACTGGAGGCTTTTGCCCATGAAGAATGGGCGAAGATACCCGTAGATCGCTGCAAGACACTTATGTCAAGCTATGCTTCACGTTTAAAAGCTGTTATAACTGGAAAAGGATGTTGTACTAAATACTAAGATTGAATGTCACTTGGGGGTTGAATAAAACTGATAATGATGTGAGCACAGAAAAGACATCTGTGGTTATTTCATTATAAATGTTAGGTTATATTTGTCTGACTTACAAGTGCCTCTTTGATTTAATTGTAAACAAGATGACTGAAATGATCAAAATCAATGTCAAACTGGCCAAAACACTCAATTTCAGAGGGGGTTGAATAATTTTGAACACAACTGTAGATCCTCCCTGGCCGATGCAAGACAATGATGCCTGTACCCAGGGATGTCCCTGCACTTACTTGTATCCCTGGGTGCCGCTCTGTTCTCCCGCTGTAGCCCCCGTTACCAGCGCACGCGCTGCTGATAATTTTGCCTTGGGCGGAGACATCCTCTTTTGCCCTGGGCGTCTCCTTCTCCCAGGCTGGAGTGCTGGCCAAAAGCAGCACTCAGCTCATATCCTGCAAACTCCCGGCACGGGCGGTGCGGCGGGCGGGGTCGCGATCCCCCGCCCACCTCCTCTCTAATGTCGTTGGTGGCCAGTGGTTTTAGCAGAGTGTCAGCACATTGCTGACACTCTGCTAAAAATGGCTGTCATCTGTTCTTGTACAGATGCCAGCCGTTTAACCTCTTCCATACTGCGGTCGTACGGGCCGCTGTATGGAAGGGGTTAACAGGGAGGGAGCTCCCTCCCTCTCCCATCAGGGACTGCTGTTCCCTTGCAGACCCTTATTCTTGATGGGAGCACAGAGGGAGGGAGCTCCCCTCCCTCCCCATCACCCACTGCTCTGTTCTGTCAGCGGGTGATGGTTACCATGGTAGCAGGACACTTTCAGAGGCGTCCTGCTTGCCATGGTAATGTAACTCTGATCAGATTAAGTGTAAAGTTAAAAATACAGTACACTATATAGTGTACTGTACTGTATTATATAGACATCAGACCCACTGGATCTTCAAGAACCAAGTGGGTCTGGGTAAAAAAAAAAACACATATAACTGAATAAAAATTAAAAAAATAAAATACACTACACATATTACATATCGCCGCATCCGTAAAAACCTGCTCTATAAAAATATCACATGACCTAACCCCTCAAGTAAATGCCATAAAAAAACAAACAAAAAAATGGTGTAAAAAAAGCAATTTTTTGTCACCTTACATCACAAAAAGTGTAATACCAAGCGATCAAAAAGGCATATTCCTCCCAAAATAGTACCAATCAAACCACCATCTCATCCCGCAAAACATGAGCCTCTTTATAGGACAATCGCACCAAAAAATAAAAACATATGGCTCTCAGACTATGGAGACATTAAAACATAATTTTTTTTTCTACAATGCTATTATTGTGTTAAAGTAAAATAAATAAAAAAAACATAATACATTTTATGTATTGCTGCGTCCGTAAAAACCTGCTATATAAAAATTTCACATGATCTAACCCCTCAGGTAAATACCGTAAATTTTTTTAAATAAAAACAATGTAAAAAAAATACATTTTTGTCACCTCACATTTCAAAAACTGTAATAGCAAGCGATCAAAACATTATATGCACTCAAAAATAGTGCCAATCAAACCATCATCTCATCCCGCAAAAAATTATACCCCACATAGGACAATTGCCCAAAAAAATAAAAAAAATATGGCTCTCAGACTATGGCGACATTAATACTTGATTTATTTTGTTTCAAAAATGATATTATGTAAAACTTAAATAAATAAATAAAAAACTATACATACTAAGTAGCGCTGCGTCCGTAACAACCTGCTCTATAAAACGAACACATGACCTAACCCCTCAGGTGAACACAGCAAAAAAATATATATATAAGTACTGTATCAAAAGCCATTTTTGTCACCTTACATCACAAAAAGTGTAATAGTAAGCGACCAAAATGTCATATGCCCCCCAAGATAGTGCCAATCAAACTGTCATCTCATCCTGCAAAAAATGAGCCCCTATATAAGACAGTCCATATATAATCCATTTTTCCAGTAACAAAGCAAGGGTTAACAGCCAGACAAAACAATATTTATTACCCTGATTCTGTAGTTTGCAGAAACACCACATATGTGGTCGCAAACTGCTGTATCGCCAAACGGCAGGGCACAGAAGGAAAGGAGCGCCATATGGTTTTTGGAAGGCAGATTTTGCTGGACTGGCTTTTTGACACCATGTCCCATTTGAAGGCCCCCTGATGCAACCCTACAGTAGAAACTCCAAAAAAGTCACCCCATTTTGGAAACTACGGGATAAAGTGGCAGTTTTGTTGGTACTATTTCAGGGTAAATATGATTTTGGCCTCTTTCACACGGGTGAGGAATGTTAGTGGCCTGAAAAACGATGCTCGCATCCTTATATTATATGAGAGCTGCCTGTCACACTGTTTCACTACTGGAAAGGACTAGCTATGTATGTTGCTGTAAAGCACAGTGATGTACCCAGAGGCACACTTTTCCTGCAAGGATATAGCTGGTTTAACGCACGTCATGATGGATTCATTTTTGAATAAATTCAACAAAGCCTCTGAATCGAATTTTTCAAAACTTGAATAACTAGGTCACGTGTCACATGGGTGACAGTTTACCGCTCTGGCAGCGCAGGGGATATCATACACCAGTGTGAAATTCTGGTCTATGATAAACCCCCTTTCTATCTGTCTGATTTCAAATACATTTAAGAAGTTTTTGATCATTATTCATTAGGGTGTATACAGAAAAATCAGGACTTCATACATCAACAAGTAGATAAGTAACTATTGTATATTTTTAAGTCAATACTGAGGCAGAATAGAGAAGAAGTAGCATTGTTAGCACTAATTATTTCTGATAAATTATTTTAAATAATAATTGGATTCCCATATGTAATCGTTTTAGTCCAGGTTGTACACAGTGCATAGGAGGATTCCATGCTGAGTTGTTTCAGGGTCACATCAGTAATTTACTGTATCTTCTTATTTATGGTCTCAGTGCTGTAATATGCATTACTAGCTAAAACAGAATATAGCTCAAGACTTGAGGTGGCAGCATTAACCTTACAGGATATCCAGCATATGGTTCTTAATGAGTAGTGGTACATTCAGCATCTGTTGAAACGGCTAATGCCAGTTTTATATAATGGCAGTTCTTGCAATAGATCTGTAACCAAAATACAGTTCTGGTTATGCACATTATGGCAATAACCGCATGTTTCTATATTTATTCTGTGCATTTGGAAAGGCTTTAGTCCCTTTCACATTTTTTTATGTTGCGGCCTTGTGCTAAAATAAAAAATAAAAAAAAAACATTTTCCCCCATTAATCTGCACTTAATCCCCATTAATGAAAAAAAAAAATTAAAAAGAATTTCAGAAATATTAGCAAATTTATTAAAAAGGAAAAACGAAAATTTCACATGGCATATGCAGGGCCGTTTCTAGTAGCAGGCAAGGGGTGCAACCTCAGGGGGGGGCCACCTCAAGGGGGAACGCCAGGCAGAAACTATTAACTAATGAGCGCTTCCACAATAAATTGTGATGCCTAGTGCCTATCGGTAAAATTCATTTTGGGGGCCCAAGGCACAGCTACATGCAAATGCTGCCTGCTCACACAATGGCAGCAGCAGCACGATGCTCAAGATGATTGATTATATGGGGTCTCTGAAACAACTTTGAGAAGACAGGTCCCTTGGGAAAGAGAATATTGGCTGACCTGCCTCTGCACCTATAATTCTTCTCTGCCACCTTCATGCATCTACAATAATAAATTAGGTAGTCTCTCTATACTTACCTTGATTGAGGTCCAGCTGTGGTAAATTCAGTTGATTGGATATGATTTGGAAAGACATACCACAGTCTATATAAGGTCTCACAGCTGACAATTCATATCAGAGCAAAAAAACAAGCCATGAGGAGGAAAGAACTGCCTGTGAAAATCATAGACAAGATTGTGTGGAGTGAATGGGTGTGTTGGGTATGTAGAGGATCTACACCCTAGGATGGGTACCTATTGGCGCACAAAGACGACCTTGAAACAGATGTATTCAATGACGGTTTTTATTGACTACACGTTTTGGGGTGTAAGTCCCCCTTTTTCAAGTCTGGAATGCCGTGCTGCTAGGTGTATCATAGGCCACAGGGATAATTGCTGAGTAGTAACGATGCAGTTAATAGTGCTCCCCTGAGGCTGCAGAACGCTGACAATGCAGCGTTACTACTCAGCAGTTATCCCTGTGGCCTATGATACACCTAGCAGCACGGCATTCCAGACTTGAAAAAGGGGGACTTACACCCCGAAACGCGTAGTCAATAAAAACCGTCATTGAATACATCTGCTTCAAGGTCGTCTTTGTGCGCCAATAGGTACCCATCCTGGGGTGTAGATCCTCTACATACCCAACACACCCATTCACTTCTCATCAGTCCCCTGGGGGTTTGGCAACCACCCAACTGGACTGAGCGGATACCGGCAGCACCGACCTCTTCAGTTGCCCTCACAAGCGTTGTGCCTATCTAATCACACAACGAAAAAGGTGAGCGCGACTACACTATTTTTTACCTATTTCAATCAAAATTTCTGAAACACACTACCCTATGAGCGCCTTTCTCCTCCTATTGTTGCCACTTATGCCAAGATTGTGTGGAGGCAAAGATTCGTAGAAGGGTACAAAAAATTGTTGCCTTTGTGGGTCTTAAATAGAAGATGTTTGAAACAACCAGGACAACCCGCTCCACCAAACTCAATAATCAAGGGAGAAGTGCCTCGGTAAGAGAGGTGACCAAGAACGCAATGGTCATTTTGGGTGAGCTTCAAAGATCCTGTGTGCAGATGACAGAAACTTCCAGAAGGTCGGACATCACTGCAGCAGCCAACCAATCTGGGCTTTATGGCCAGACAGAACCCTTTCCCCACTAAAAGACTAAAAGTTTTCAAAAGCACCTAAAGGACTCTCAGACTGTGAGAAATACAAGATTCTTTCGTCTGAAGAAACTAAACTTTACCTATACCCCTAAAGACTCCAAATAGCTGCCAAAACATGTCGGAAGCAGAGCCTAAATATCTTGCTATAGGAGTATATGCACAACATAAGTGGGAATGTGGGTTGCTCTTACTAAATGCCCTGGTATTTACCATTTACTTTTGTTGGGCAGGAGACACCCCCTTGGTCATTTTTTGTGTTATATACTTGACTTTTGTAGACTAAATACTACTGTCTCAGATAGATAAGCAAATACTGTAGATTGATCAGCAGATCAACAGATTGATCGGTCGATAAAATAGACAGATAGATAGATAGATAGACTGATTTAAACAGAAATATAATAGATATTTTACGATAGATTAATGATAGACTAATAGAAAGATAATATATATATGATAGATTGATAGACATATATATAGACTAATAAATAAAGATTAATAGATAAACAGAAAGAAAACTGTATGAAAAATACATAGATAGACTGACAATTTATAGATGCATGTTTTATAATGAAACTGTGTACAAGTCAGAGGCAATAAATATATGTTGTGTTATACACAAACTGATTTTCTGCAGTACATCACCATGTTTCATAGCTGAAGTGTTTGTAATGCATATCATAAATTCAGAGTTCATTCTGCCATTGAAAACAGCAGTAAAGTGACAGCTTTATTTGAATAATTTTAACATTCAAGGAAGTTTTTTTCTGTTGTACTACAGTTTTATGCCAGAAAGGCCAAAAGGGAGCAGATTAATAGATAAAAATGCAGTGATATTGTACCTTCTATATCAGTCCAATCACTAAAATAGGGAATCAATTAAGTTCACATAACTGTAACACTATGGCAGAGGAAATAGCTCAGGGTTAACACCAATGTTATTAAGGTGAGTCAACCCTCTATAAATTCATGGGTCATCAAACCTAGTCTGAGTTATTCCACTTGCAGTTTGCCCGAGGCCCTCAGTTAAACTACTTCTTGTTCCCCCTCGATATAGAAAATTGCATTTTTTATTTATTTTTTAAATGGTTTTGAGTGTCAAATGAAATTTTATAATATCTAGGTTTGTCATATTCTTTTTATATTGGGCATTACAGTTATAAGTAGTAAAATATGTGTAATTGATCAAGGTGAAATAGACATGCTGAGGTGGTTTGAACTTTTAGGGTAAATTGACAGATTTCAGCATATTTGTTGCAGAAATTTTTCTGACGGTTTCATACATCTGAAGAGGGTTTTTATAAATGCATGCCAGAGATACGAACCAATTCTAAGAAATGGAGATGATTTCACAGAAATGTCTGCAACAAATCTGCTATGTGTGAACATGCGGTGGAGGGTGGTGAAGACCATGTACTATTTTAACCGTGATCAATTAAAGACAAAGTGATTTTCTACATATTCAGATGCTGGAGCTGTTTTTATTTGTTTACATTGAAGAGGATTTGTCCAGTCTTCTCCGTGCACCGAGGATATATGGTGAGCTGGGACTTAAAGGGAACCTAACACCAGGAAAATTACTGATAAACCAGGCGTGCTGCCTTGTAGGGCTCACTCTGATGAATATAATGATACCTTTCACTTAGTGATCTGTTGCTTTATTGTGGAGAAAAAGTACTTTTAATCCATATGCTAATGAGCTGATTTGAGTCCAGCAGTTGATATGAGTCCAGCATTTTTTTCTATTCAGAGCTGTAGCCCCTCCCTTCAGATGTAAAAGGGGCGTGGTTTATTTATTTATTGAGCTATAGAAGTGAATAGGGGAGTGGCTACAGCTCTGAATAGAAAAAAATCCTGGACTCATATCAACTACTGGACTCAAATCAGCTCATTAGCTTATGGATTAAAAGTACTTTTTCTCCACAATAAAGCAACAAATCACTAAGTGAAAGGTATCATTATATTCAGCAGAGTGAGCCCTACAAGGCAGTATCCCTGGTTGATCAGTGAATTTCCTGGTGACAGGTTCCCTTTAAGTTTCTATAAGTTATCTGTGAACATACCCTTATATTGATGCATAAGAGTGGGAAACGTGTTATATCATGTACTCCTGTTAAAGGAGTTCTCCAAGACCAGCACACCTTATCACAAATATTGCACAGGTATGCTCCAGATACCTTTTTTGTCCATACACAAGGTATGCAATGTATTCACAAAGATGCACAACTTTTTATTAAAACTTAGTGTATGTGGTATACAAAGAATCTGGAAATCGGGGTTCTTTCCTCAATTTTCAAAAGGTAATTACTAACAAAAATGTTAAGTTTAACTGGTTGCCCTGTGAGAAGCAGACTGAGTGAAAGACATTACCCTGACACCATTCCTCATACCAAAAGCAAACCAACCCACAGAAGAAGTGCAGGGTTTGTACAAAGCATGGAGTTCAAAGAAACACCAGATATTTTGTCAAATCCTGACCTCAATACCCCCACAAAATAAATAATTTTCCAGTACTGCATTTCCTTATTTTGAGGTGCCATAGAGCCAGCAATGGAAAAATAAGCCTCCAAATTCTATAATGAGCTCCAGTCCTTTGAAGTCTTGCAGTGAGCCAAATATACAGTATATGTAAAAAGCACATATAGGGTATCATATCAAATGGCAGGAGTATTTGAACATGTGGTAATGTGTGATTTTTCAAGGCTACATGTTGAATGTGAAAAATAAGTCACTGAATCAAAAAGTTGGGGGGAAAATAATATTTGTATTTTTCTCCACCTAATTTCATTCAGTTTTCATAAAAAAATATAGAAAAGTAAAAATTTCCAAATTTCCCTAAGATGAATACCATAGAATATGGAAAACAGTCACAAATGACAAGACAGGTGCACACTGCGGTCTTACTAAGCCCTCAAACTGATGTTAAAATTGAGAGATTAGTCAACATACCCTGCTGTGGAGGACATGTCTAAGCCCGAGCACCACGCCAAGGTTTCTCAAGTAGCTCGGGACCTAACACTCACCTACCTGTGCCGAATGGGGCCAGTGGGCATTACAGGAATGTATAGGCTGACTCACAGCAGACTCCTCAGTTACCTCCAGCATGTGACCATGCCTGCAATGGGAGGAGGGAGAAGGTTGTGAGCCCCACCCAAGACTGGCTGATAAGGCCCAGGCCTCACAGGTGCACCTAAATGTAGCCAGTGGATGGAAAACAAGCTACATTTACATAGGAGTTTATACACCTCCAAAATATTTTTTTTTTTAAAGTGTATGACGTGTTCTGGCAGTATGGTGCCATTAAACCAGCAATAGAAAAATAGGCCTCCAAAATCTATTATACGCTCCTCTTCAGGTCTTGCGGTGAGCCCAACCAGCAAATAAATTGCACAAATATCATCCGTTTTCACAATACAAACATACGTTAATGGTTTTATAAATATTTTGTCTTAAAATATTTTGTAATAGATGGAAAAATTGATAAAGGAAAAATACACTTCTTCATATTTTTCTGTTTTTTCTTCCATTTCTTTTTGAAATTACACCTGTCATCTAATGACACAAAAGAAAGGTCTTAATGTGTAAAATAATGTGAAATATAATATCAAATGCATGTAGATTGGCTCAGAAATTAACCTCTTAGGGACACAGGGCGTACAGGACCTGGTCCTGTGTATTTCTGATCACCGCTGTGCAGTGTGCGCTGATTCATTCAGCAGGTACCTTTTTACAATGCCGAGGGACCCCCACCCCCCCCCCCCGTATCGCTGCTCGCTGCAAACCGCAGGTCAATTTCTGATCGCAATCCTCCGCCCGCCTCCTCTATCAAATTCAGGATAGCCGAGCGGTATAGCAGAGTGTCAGTACATTGCTGACACTCTGCTATAAACGGCTGACATCTGTGCTGGTGCAGATGCCAGCCATTTAACCCCTTCCATGCCACGGTCCATAGGGACCGCTGTATGGAAGGGGCTAACAGGGAAGGAGCTCCCTCCCTCTCCCTCCCTTGCAGCCCCCGATTCTTGACGGGATCACAGAGGGAGGGGACCGCCTCCCTCTGGCAGTGGGTGATGGCCACCATGGGAACAGAACGCCTTCACAGGCGTCCTGCTTGCCATGTTAATAGTAACTGTGTAGAGAAAAAAATACAGTACAGTACACTATATAGTGTACTGTACTGTATTATACAGACATCAGACCCACTGGATCTTCAAGGACCAAGTGGGTCTGGGTCAAAAATGTAAAAAAAGTACACATTTATCACTGAATATCACAGAAAATTAAAAAAATAAAATACACTACACATATTAGGTATCTTCGCACCTGTAAAAACCTGCTCTATGAAAATATCACATGACCTAACTCCTCAGATGAACACCATAAAAAAAACAAGAAAAATGTTGTAAAAAAAGCAATTTTTTGTCACCTTACATCACAAAAAGTGAAATACCAAGTGATCAAAAAGGCGAATGACTCCCAAAATAGTACCTATCAAACCGCCATCTCATCCAGCAAAGAAGGAGGCCCTACATAGCACAATCGCCCAAACAAATTTAAAAATATGGCTCTCAGACTATGGAGACACTAAAACATGATTTTTTTTTTTCTAAAATGCTCTTATTGTGTTAAAGTTAAATAAATTAAAGAAAGTATACATATTACATATCGCCGCATCCGAAAAACCTGCTCTATAAAAATATCACATGATCTAACCCCTCAGATAAATACCGTAAAAAAATTAAATAAAAACAGTGTAAAAAAAAAAACATTTTTGTCACGTCACATCACTAAATAGTGCCAATCAAACAGTCATCTCATCCCACAAAAAATTATACCCTACATAGGACAATCGCCCCAAAATATAAAAAAATATAGCTCTAAGACTATGGAGACATTAAAACATGATTTTTTTTGTTTCAAAAATGATATTATTGTGTAAAACTTAAATAAATAAATAAAAAGTATACATATTAGGTATCGACGCGTCCGTTCCAACCTGCTCTATAAAAATAACACATGACCTAACCCCTCAGCTGAACACAGCAAACAAATAATATAAATACGGTGTCAAAAGCCATTTTTGTCACCTTACATCACAAAAAGTGTAATAGCAAGCGACCAAAATGACATATGCACCCCAAGATAGGGCCAATTAAACCGACATCTCATCCCGCAAACAATGAGCCCCTATATAACACAGTTGCCCAAAATATATATATATATGGCTTTCAGAATGTGGAGACACTAAAAAAATCATTTTTTTCTATAATGCTTTATTATGTATAACTGAAACAAAAAACCCCAAAAAGTCATATTTGGTATTGTCTCAATTTGTTTGCAAATTATCCATTTTAATCCATTTTTTAAGTAACAAAGCAAGGGTTAACAGCCAAATAAAACTCAATATTTATTGCCCTGATTCTGTCGTTTATAGAAACACCCCATATGTGGTCATAAACTGCTGTATGGCCAAATGGCAGGTCACAGAAGGAAGGGAACGCCATATGGTTTTTGGAAGGCAGATTTTGATGGACTAGTTCTTTGACACTATGTCACATTTGAAGCCCGCCTGATGCACCCCTAGAGTACAAATTCCAAAAAAGTGACTCCATCTAAGAAAGTACACCCCTCAAGGTATTCAAAACTGATTTTACAAACTTTGTTAACCATTTAGTTGTTCCACAAGAGTCATTGGCAAATGGAGATTACATTTCAGAATTTCTATTTTTTGTTACCTTTCCTCAAAAAAAGTGTAATATAGAGCAAACAAAAATCATATTTACCCTAAAATAGTACCAAAAAAAACTGCCACTTTATCCCGTAGTTTCCAAAAGGGGGTAACTTTTTGGAGTTTCTACTCTAGGGGTGCATCAGAGGTGCTTCAAATGGGACATGGTAACTAAAAACCAGTCCAGTAAAATCTGCCTTCCAAAAACCATATGGTGTTTCCTTCCTTCTGTGCCCTGCCATTTGGTAATACAGCAGTTAACGACCACATATGGGGTGTTTCTATAAATTACAGAATCAGGGCAATAAATATTTAGTTTTGTTTGCCTGTTAACCCTTGCTTTGTTACTTAAAAAAATGCATTAAAATGGAAAATTTGACAAAAAATCGAAATTCTGAAATTTAATCTCCATTTGCCATTAACTCTTGTGGAACACCTAAAGGGTTAACGACGTTTATGAAATCAGTTTTAAATACCTTGAGGGGTGTCGTTTCTAGAATAGGGTCATTTTTGGGTGGTTTTTATTATGTAAGCCTCTTTATGTAAGTGACTTCAGACCTGAACTGGTCCTTAAAAAGTTGGTTTTGAAAAATTTCTGAAAATTTTCAAAATTTGCTTCTAAACTTCTAAGCCTTGTAACATCCCCCAAAAATAAAATGGCATGACCAAAATGATCCAAACATGAAGTAGACATATGGGAAATGTAAAGTAATAACTATTTTTGGAGGTATTACTATGTATTATAGAAGTAGAGAAGTTAAAACTTGAAAACGTGCAGATTTTTCAAAATTTTTGGTAAATGTTTTTTTTTTTACAAATAAAAATGAATTTGTTTGACTCCATTTTACCAGTGTCATGAAGTACAATATGTGATGAAAAAACAATCTCAGAATGGCATGGATAAGTAAAAGTAAAGTGACACTGGTTAGATTTGCAAAAAATGGCCTGGTCCTTAAGGTGAAATATGAATGTGTCCTTAAGGGGTTAAAAAAGTTATTTGAAGCTACAGTAGGTCCATTGCTAAAATTTAAAAAAGTAGCTTGGTAAGGAAGCGGATTAAGCACTCTGGTAATGAAGTGGTTAAAGAAGATGTCATGTGACAGTAGCAGTATTGTTCACAGGAAGAAGGCTTTTTTGTTTAAGAAAAGTGTATCATTCTGAGATGAGAAAAATTAAGTACCTTGCAGAACTGTTCACAATGTCACTCAGCCCAGACAACAACAGTGGATTTTCTATGGATACTATCTACATTTTTCAAGCTTCCCTACTCAGTGTCTGGTGTTGTTGCTTAAACAGAAGATACAATTCATCAAAAGAAATATTAATCTATGGAAAAAGTAGAAAATCGGGACATAAAGTACTTTCCTCCAGAGTGCATGTGATAAATCACCTTCTCTCTTAGGCTGCATATGAAAGTACCTGCAATCTGTCTCTTCAGAATCTACGCACGAGCCACAGCACAAAGTCTCTTGCTTTTAGTGTGTTTCTCTATACCACCATGTCATGTAATAACGTTTTTGCTTACATTTTCTACATCATCAGGAAAGTAAATTTAAAGGTCTAATAGAGCGATTTTTGGGCCAACTATCAGGAAAAAGCATTGCTAGGAACGCTCATTCCCTATAATTGCCCCATATAATAGTGCTGCCAATCAGCCCATAAACATGTGAATACTCCTTTGTCAGCTGGTTTGCATATTTCCCCGAGACAAATGATGCCAGATCATTGGCAGCACGTCTACCTGTGCAAACTAGAATGTGCTGTTGATAAAACTAGATGGGGGAGGAAAGACTATGGTTCCTCACCCATGTACTTCCCATTGACCCGTGAAATAGGCCACTGAAAAAGAGCATGCAATGATCGACGATCATCCTGTCCAAACATCAGGCAGAGTAATAGCCCGCTTTCATAATTGTATGGTATGCTATCAGATTCAAAATGGAAATTTGACAGGGAGAGGACACAATGGATTCGAAAATCAGATGAAAGAGATCTAAGTTTGTCATTTGGCACAATCATTAATTCAGATTTGCTCTCTGTAGTTTTCTATGAAACTGCTTACAAACCTAAACCCAAAGAGATAACTGGAAAACCAACCAACGGTTGAAATCTCGCGCAGGTAGTACAGTGAGCTAAGCTGTGCGCCTGCTACAGGAATTCAACTGGTGGCTTGATGACATCTGGATAAGGGGGAGGATCTGGGGTCAATTCAGTCCTGTGGACAGGAGCCCCTTTAGTGATGGAACTACCGCTTGGGCTCTTTTTAATATAATTTGCATATTAATTAACCCTTAGAGGACCTTGCGATTTTCCATTTTTGCCCCAAAAAAACTTTTCTTACTTTTTTTTTTAAGTCACTCTGAGTGACTATAAGTAGCAATCATTAGATTGCCCGGTAGCTATATAGCCACCAAAGAAGACTCCATTTATAATATACTAGTACAGTGCTGCCACCTGCTCGCCTGTATTGATACTGTATATTCTAGTAATAGCTACCGAAGTCTGCTTGAGGCTTCGGACTATTACTGTAACATAACAGTTTCCCCGATCTTAGTCGGGGAATGCTATTACAGGCGCGGGAGTGCATGGCTCCCGCTTCCAGACCAATCAGATGCTGTGGTCTCATTTGACCACAGTATCTGAGGGGTAGAAATGTATGCGCTCAGCTGTAGGGCTGATTGCATACATCCGCCGGTCTCTGCTGTTTGAAACAGCAGAAACGCAGCAGCTATGGTGCCTGCTGCACGCCCATGCGGCTAACATCTTTAAAGTGGCATCAAGGAGGTCCTCATAGTGTTAAAAGATGTTTTACAGGGGCTCAGAACATTAACAAATGGATAATAAAGTATGCTTGCGATACTGTTCATATCAACTTCAGGGCACCAGGAACAGTATAATTTGCAATGATAGACTCCCTTTAACTTGGCCCCTGTTTACCTTTCCACGCTCCTCTCTCTGTTCCTCACAAATTTTAATAGGAAACTAATAAATAACTATCTGTTATTCAAATATGCACATATGTCCTTTTATTGAAATGTAGGGTCCCTCTCAAAATTACAATTATATGTGGCGCAAATAATTTTTTTCCCTTAGCACGAACTTTATGCCTGAGCTAAGATTTAAAGGCCCTATTACAAGCAATTTATGATCCAGTCATCAGGAAAAAGCATTCATGGAAATATTCATTCCCAATACTTTGCCAAATAATTGTACCACCAATCACTGGCTGTACAGGGGGAGCATTATATACAGAGAGGGGAGATTAATTATATACTGGTTATATGGATGGGAGAATTATATACTATCACTACAGGGGATGAATGAAAAAATTGAAGAGTCGCACCCGCCGCATCTTGAGGTCGTCCGGAATGCAACAGCCCACCTATAGCCCTAGATCCGTAAAGGCTCCTATGTTAACAGTCCAATAAAAAGTAATGGAGGCAGCATGTCCGGTGAATGTCCCTTTATATCGGGAACTGCTTACATGGAACACGTGATTACAGAGTTGCTACGTTTCGGCTATTACATAGCCTTTATAAAGCATAAAGTGATCTCCAAATTATCCAACTTTTAAAGTGCGTACCACCCCCCACCCATGCGGCGGTTGCCAATCACGAGGTATAAACAACTGCATATTCTACCGATCATCCCTTAAACACTGTGCAATGTATTCACATACATACCAAATTGATCGCACTTTAATAATCTCATCTATGAGATAAAATTCTCACCTGGTGATTAAAAAAAATATATCTCTGTGGTACATTACAGCAGCGCGTCACCCTGTTCACAGTGCGCACGCTCATAGAGGAGGAGACGTTCCTTCACATGCCTGTCAATAGTCACATGATCGCAGACTAACACGTCCATGCTGCCTCCATTACTTTTTATTGGACTACAGGGGACGAAGGGAGTGGAGGAGCATTATAAACTGAAACTCTAGGGGGAGCCTAGCAAAACATATATATATAAATATATATATATATATAAGCACCAAAGGGGCCTTATCATACAGGGGGCATTAGAGCTTCAGGAGGCACTGCAGTAGGGGCATTATAAATATTAGGGGCATTGATGTCATTATTTCTACTGGAAATTATTATTGGTCCCATTATGGAGGGCATTGCTAATCAGGGAATTCTCGGGGAGCATTATCACTATTGGGGGCACTATTACTAATCCGGGCAGTCTGGGAGCACTATTACTATGGGAGATCTGTATGGCAATGTTATTTCAGTGTTTGTGGGAGCACAGTAAACACAGTATTGAGAGCAGCAGCAAGATGACACAGTGGACCTAGTATTGAGAGCAGCAGCAACATGATAGTGGCCTGTATAAAAATGGTGGCTTATTTGTGGTCTTTGGGGGCTGATATTCAAAATCTGTAGTAATCCCCCATCTACCAAGTGCCATATAGTAATACTGGTGTCTTCTTACTAATATGTGGCAAAGGGAGCTGCTCACCCCTGAGCAAAGACTCCTGCCTGTTATGGTTTGGACCAAATGGAAAAGAAAAGGAAAGTGAAGAACTCAAATCCGTGTAGATATCATCTGTAAGTCAGTGGGTCTGTCCTTCACTGCTTCTTTTAAATGCATTTTATTATATTTATTAGAAAGTAACATAACTTTTAATTGAATTGGGGGGAGCAATTTGCCTGCTCTGCCTAGGGCACCAAAATGCCCCATTCTGGCCCTGTCTGTCACCCCCATTTTGGACTATTATCTACAGTAATACGAGTAGTACTGCAGTTAAGAAGCCCAAATCACTTTTTTTTATTTTTCTATTGCCACCTTTTTCCCCGCTGTCAGCGCTCACAGCTGCATTGAAATACATTGTCAGGACTTCTGTGCATGTGCACAAGTCTTAATTATGTTAGCACAGCAGTCCAAACTGTGTATTTCAGTGCAGCTTAGAGTGCTGACAGTGGGAGAACAGCAGTTGGAAAATAAAAAATAGTGATCTGAACTCCTTATCTGAAGTACTATTTGTGTCAGTGTAGATAATAGCTCAAAATCAGGGTGACAGATTCTCTTTGAAAGACAGATTATAAAAGTATTTTAAGGGTCCTTTCACACTTGCGTTCTGAGGATCCGGCAGGCACTTCCGTCCTGCCGGATCCGTCAGAACGCAAGTCACCTGAAGCATTAGAAGACTGATCAGGATCCTGATCAGTCTTCGAATTGCTTTCAGGTTACTATGGCAGCCAGGACGCTACTAGCGTCCTGGTTGCCATAGTAGGGCGAGGAGCGGGAGCGGCATACACATTCCGTGCGGCTCCGGGCGCTCTGAATGACGTCAGAGCGCCCATGCGCATGGATCACGTGATCCATGCGATCACGTGATCCATGCACTGGGGCGCCCTGACGTCATCCTGAGCGTCCCGGGAGCCGCACGGAATGTAAGTATGCCGCTCCCCGCTCCCTGCTACATTTTACCATGGTAACCAGGACTTTAGCGTCCTGGCTGCCATGGTAACCAGTCAGAAAAAGCTAAATGTCGGATCCGGCAATGCGCCGAACGACGTTTAGCTTAGGTCGGATCCGATTAATGCCTTTCAATGGGCATTAATTCCGATCCGGCCTTGCGGCAAGTGTTCCGGATTTTTGGACGGAACAAAAAGCGCAGCATGCTGCGGTATTTGCTGCGTCCAAAAAACGTTCCGGTCCTGAACTGAAGTCATCCTGATGCATCCTGAACGGATTTCTCTCCATTCAGAATGCATGGGGATGATCCTGATCAGGATTTTTCCGGCATAGAGACCCGACGACGGATCTCTATGCCGGAAAAGAAGAACGCAGGTGTGAAAGGGGCCTTACAATCATTTTATAGAACTTTCTTTTTTTCTTTCAAAGATACATCTAAATGTTTTCCTGCATGTAAATTATTTCTCCACCAACATTTATTAGTGCCAAAATCTGATTTAAACTGCAGTTATGAGAGAATTCCAGGGGAGAAGCCTCCCTCCACTTCTGTGCCCCAAGACCAGTACTAATTCAGCCATGAAAGTATCTCTTGAATATATGCAGGGACTGTATGTCCTGTTGGGGGCAGAAATAGGTCTTCATGGAATTATGTCTATTATTTATGCAGTGGATTTTACTGCTATTTATTGTTAAATGAATTGGCTTCTCTATAATTATTGGCTGTGAATGCGTTTCTTCATTGGGGTATGTTAAATTCTGTAATCAGAGCCACAGGAAAGATGCGATTACCTGATAAATGAGAGCTTACTCATTCATCTGGTGACTGGTGTCACATTTACACAGGGCAATTATCGAAAATGGGTGTACCTAGAAACGGTTCTTGATAGCTGCCCTGTTCATGGGCCCGTGTAAAAGAGCCTTCAGTGGTAAAATCTGTAATCAGAGTCCAGACATAAAAATATCTATGTTATCTATGTTAATACTTACAAATGAGATGCGTGAAATAAGATTGAACACCTGGTCTTCTGCTGTTTTTACAGGTGTAGGATGGGACTATATTTATCCTCAGCAGTAATTTGAATAAGAGCGCAGCTATAAATACATAAAGTGAGTACACTGACAACATAGCGCTAGATATGAAGCAAACAAGTTGTTACACATATAAACTCTGGATTTAGGTTTATAAATACAATATTCATGGAAGGAAATTGTTCCAGTAAAATGAAGCTGAGACGTTCATCTCTCCATTTGGTACAATGTGAGCATCTTTATTACATTTTGCTGTTTTTAATCAGTTTGCATTCATTTTGTGTGTTTGGAAGTTCAAATGTTAATGTTCCTAGCTACAGATTTTGTTAAGGTACAAAAGTCACAATAAAACTAAAACCATAAAAAATATGACTGTCTCTGGCTTAAAGTGGAGAGAGAGATATTGGGTCACCACCATGTAAGCATTATTAACCACTAAGTGACTGCAGATATGCCTACTTACTTGATGATGAGTCTACTTACTTAGCTAGTCTATGCGCTGGACGGGTCTCTCATGTGGGGAAGAGTAGGAGTTCAGCTCTGTTATGACAGCCAGACTCCTATTCTAGTGGCCCAGATCAGCAGAACCACCAATCCCAGCTGTTCCCAGCTTACCCCTTAGACGTCACGATATATAATTACCATGGCATCTATGTGGTTTCACAGAAATGGGGCTGCCTCTGTCAACCCCACTTACACAATCGCGAAGTGCAGATATCTTTACATGGCAGCTGGTGGTCCACTGATAGCCCCAATTCTGCCTTCTGTGCATGCCTATTAGACAGTGCCAGAGGCGCAGATGAATAGATTTCCTTTCAGTATCCTTCTGACAGCAAAATGTAGTAGTTAGGGGTGCACCTAACCTTTCTGCTGCCTGAGGCAAACTTAAAACTGCACACACCCTTGGCAAATTCTGTGCCAGAGTGCAGTTAGTGGGCTCCGGATGTAATAATGCACCATAGTACCCATACTATTAATTATGTTCCACATAGTACTCTAGAAATAAAGCCCACCATAATGCCATCTAGTAGTGATAATTCCCCTTTAATGGCTCATAATGTGTGCCAATACAAACACTAGCCCCTTATAATGTGTGCCAGTACCCCTTTTTAGAGCCCCCAGTAGAGCCAATGTCCCCATAGTACTCCCCCCAGTTATAATAATGCCCCCATAGTGTCTCAATGTCATACTGCAAGAAAAAAATAAAATAAACACAAATACTTACCTCCATATGGCTGTTGGCAATGTGGTGCAGGACATAGGCCTCTTCCAGTCTGTGCCCTGATCTGTATGATAATGACATCAAGGCCGGCATCTGAATGGCTACAGGCACTCGCCTTGAAGCCTATCAGAGGGAACGGCTGGGTAGGATGGCCATACAGTTGAATATGGAGAGGTAAGCACTTCCACTGTGGAAGCGTTCATTGCTCAGGGCCTTCGCATCTGCTCGCCTCATTGGAGGTGCACCCCTGAGTACATTGTATTATGTAAGCGATCAGAGGATCGCATATCAAAGTCTATAACTAATATCTAGACTAATATCTGTAAAATGAATAATTAAATAAACTTTTATTTAAAAAAAAGTCTCCAAGTTTAAAACAAATATGCGCACATGCACAAATATGCTTTTTTTTGCTATGAAAGAAATACTTTTCAGTGGAAACCACTGAAAAAATAAAATCCCCTCCACATATTTGGTATTACTGAATTCGTAATGACCTGAACAATACCTTGATCATGTAATTTAGTCTGCATGGTGAATGCTGTACACAAAAAAAATGTTACAATTGCTGTTTTCTGGTTACCCATCACAAAATAATGAAATAAAAGGTAATCAAAAAGTACCCCAAAATAATAACAACAAAGGCTACAATGTGTCCCGCAAAAAGCAAGCCCTCACACAGCTCAATAAAAAGAAAAAAATGGGGATGCGGCGATGCAAATTTTTTTTGTAAAGGCTTTTTAGTTGCGGAAAAGTAGTGTTATGGACATGAGTACAGACAATTGTTGTGAAACTACTGTGCCAAGTAACTGGTTTGACATTGGGCCAAACAGATCAGAAACCAATGCAGACTGACAAAGGAACCCATTCACATACAGTAAGAGTTGCATGCTGGCAAGCAGACATAGAATTCACAAGAGTCAAGACATGCAGACTTTGGGAATTAGGACACACATACTACAGGAATGGACTTCTGGAACCCAGACATATGTACGTGGCGGATACTGGACAGCAATGGTCAAGACACCTTGGCGGAAGGAAGCACAAGAAGCTCACACAACAGTCACAACAGGACACAGTTCAGACACAGCGGATACAAGACTGAAGCCTGAATACATAGAACAGGCACAGAATGCAAACAGATACTAGACAGACAGAAGCAAGACATGTTGCTAGACATGAAAGAAAGATGTGACATAAAGACAAGATTGCACAACCAGGCCAGGTCATAGCATCCAAAAAAACATCCACCACTAACACAGAACTCAGGAACATATATGAAGAATGAAGTGTGTTTCTTCAGTGGCCACTGATGAAGGAGTCCATAGAAATTCTGAAACGCGTCTGATGTAAAAGATACAAGAAACCCAGAACCCACCACAAAGAAACCATTGGATCTAAAGACGAAAACACACTTCATTTTGAAGCGCTTTATGTGTGACATCCATATTGAGAATCCATTGTATTCCACTGCGTGCACTGCTGAGATCCCACTAATATGTGGAACGCTGACTTTTTGCGGCTTATACAGCGGCTGACCGCTCACGGAGGCGATAACGGCAGCTGCCACCACTGAAGGCTTTACAGCCTATCAATTTACCACTGTGCCATGTGTAATGCCGAGATTCAGCGGTTTCCATACAAGCCGATCACTTACATCAGTGATAACGGTGGCTGCCATCTCTGAGGGGACTGTCACTTCACCACCTACCGTCTCAATGCTTCACCACGTGTATTTGAAAGTAACGCTACCTGTTTTGTCCATCATCATATGGAGGTTTGAGAAATCGGTTAACAGTGAGTAAAAATGACTGAGTGTCAATAGATCGACACAAATTGTTACAGATTAAATAAGGCTAGTTTCACACTAGCGGCAGCCTTCTCCAGCAGGCTGTACCGGCGGGTGAACAGCCTGCCGGATCCGTGCTGCCGCTAGTGCACGCCTGCCGCCGGAGGTCTGCTCCTGCCCCATTGACTATAATAGAGGTGGGCCGGAGTTCCAGCGGCAGGACGGCATACATGCCAAGAGACGGCCGGAATAAAACTACAACACTGACTGGCACGGATGATACAATCGTACAAGTGCAATTAATGCATGCCACTCATACTGACCCATAGCCATTTTAAAAGGAAATCTGATTTCAAGATTTCTCACCCTGCAGGTTTGCTGCTTGTATCACTTCTATCGGAACGCTACTTTAAGTGGATATAATATCGAAAACCATTAACATGGTTTGGCAGTGAAATTTATACAGTATAACCAGGGAGGAATTCAATTTCCTATTTTACCTCATGTTCCTGGAGTTTATCCTTGGCATGTCAAAATTATCAATATACAAAGTACTCAGAAATAAGTTCATGTCCTTCTTGATAAACTTTATGAGGATGTGTTGTATTTCAAATGTGAGAGCACAAGGATTTGTTTTATAAGAAGACTTTGGGTCAATGGGAAGTCTTGGCTCCCAGGCTTACAATTAATCATGTATTTTCCTCAGATGGTTGCTTGCACAAACTTGGACTTTGGAGGCCATGTGTGACTAAGCCCCTGGGTTCTTTCTCTACATGATGTACAATAGGCAGCACTTCTATATTTGGCAGTCATAACAAGCTCTCAATCTCTGTGGGATTTGAGGAAAAGTAGATTAATCAGCCAATTTTATATATGCCACAAAAAGCTATACATACTGTAATTCACAGTAAATTAGTAAACCTTACCTTGCTCATAAATATAGATCTGAAGGTTGTTGCTAAGCTAAGTATATAGTTAAGAGAAGTGTACTGAGGATTGGGAACCTAATCCTATTGTAAATCAATGGATTTAAAATAATTTATTTGGGGATCCATGAAGCCAATTTTGTTGCTTCTATGTACACATTGACACTCATTATAGTACACTGCTGCTGTAGTTCAGTGCTCTACAATTTTTGAAAATATCCTTACGTTGTTAAAGTTGCTATAGATTACTGGTATGCTCTTAAAGGCATTGTCCGAGTCCAGGCCTGAACCCGGACAAATCCCCTTCTTCACCCAGGCAGTGCCTTGCAAAAGTATTCACTTTTTTTTGTATTTTGTTAAATTACAGCCTTAAGTTCAATGTTTTGTTAATCTGAATTTTATGTGATGGATCAGAACACAATAGTCTAAGTTGGTGAAGTGAAATGAGAAAAATATATATATAAAACTATTGTTTAGAAATAGAAAACAGATAATTGGCATGTGCGTATGTATTCACCCCCTTTGCTAGAAAGCCCATAAAAAGCTCCGATGCAACCAATTACCTTCAGAAGTCACAAAATTAGTGAAATGATGTCCACCTGTGTGCAATCTAAGTGTCACATGATCTGTCATTACATATACACACCTTTTTTGAAAGGCCCCAAAGGCTGCAACACCTAAGCAAGAGGCATCACTTACCAAACACTGCCATGAAGGCCAAGGAACTCTCCAAACAAGTAAGGGACAATGTTGTTGAGAAGTACAAGTCAGAATTAGGTTATAAAAAAAATCCAAATCTTTGATGATCCCCAGGAGAACCATAAAATCTATCATAACCAAATGGAAAGAACATGGCACTGCAGCAAACCTGCCAGGAGACAGACACCCACCAAAACTCACAGACTGGGCAAGGAGGACATTAATCAGACAGGCAGCACAGAGACCTAAGGTAACCCTGAAGGAGCTGCAGTGTTCCACAGCAGAGACTGGAGTATCTGTACATAGGATGACAATAAGCCGTACGCTCCATAAAGTTGGGCTTTATGGCAGAGTGGCCAGAAGAACGCCATTACTTTCAGCTAAAAACAAAAAGGCACGTTGTGAGATTAGGAAAAGGCATGTGGGAGACTCTCAAAATGTATGGAGGAAGGTGCTCTAGTCTGATGAGACTAAAATTGAACATTTCAGCCATCAAAGAAAATGCTATGTCTGGCATCCCCACAGTGAAACATGGTGGTGGCAGCATCATGCTGTGGGGATGTTTTTCAGCAGACAGGACTGGGAAACTGGTCAGAGTTGAGGGTAAGATGGAAGGTACAGGGATATTCTTGAGCAAAACCTGTACCACTCTGTGCGTGATTTGAGGCTAGGACGGAGGTTCAACTTCCAGCAGGACAATGACCCCAAACACACTGCTGAAGCAACACTTGAGTGGGGGTGAATAGTTATGCACATTGTCTTTTTCTGTTATTTTGTACTATTTGTTGTTTGCTTCACAATAAAAAAAAAAAAACATCTTCAAAGTTGTGGGCATGTTCTGTAAATTAAATGATGCAAATCCTCAAACAATCCATGTTAATTCCAGGTTGTGAGGCACCAAAATACGAAAAAAGTCAAGGGAGGTGAATACTTTTGCAAGGCACTGTATCCTACTATGGACCCCTGTTCACACTTTAATACAGCATAGAATTTTAATCCAATCTACTTTAATTCTGTTCGTTAAATTGAATGGCCACAACCTCGAGCCAGGGCTGCCTCAGGGCAGTACTGGTGTTACTTCTATCAGGGGCCATGGTTCCAGCCAGCTACATAACATTCTGATGCTTCCAGTGTTAATTAACACTGGCAGTGCCAGGCACGTATGTACCCAGCCAGCAGCAACAGGTCCCCCTCCTGGATTCAACTGTATCACCATCCACATTATAGGTGCATTATTATTACTGAGGGAACAATAGGTGGCGTTGCATTGCCAGACTTGCTATAGGTGCATCATTATTACTTGGGGCAACATAGAGGCACTATTACTGGTGATGTTGTTCTAGGGTGCATTATTAGGGGTATGATAGGGAGCATTATTATTACTGGAGGCAATATAGGGGCAGTATTACTGGGGACCATTTTAGAGACATTATAGGGTACATTATTACTACTGGGGACATTATTTGCAGTATAGTATTTGAGGGCATTGAGAAGCACAGTAGGCACAATGTTGGGGTGGGACCAGAATGACACTGTTGTGGAACCAGGATGTGTAGTTTTGAGGTATGTAGTGTGGTATTCTCCTGTATGCCCAGGCAGCATACTGGAGGTAGGGATGTGCAGGTGGAGTTGTTGGACACGTGAGGTGGTGCGTACAAGGGAGATGGGGGCTGCAAAATTTGCCTGTATGGGGCTCCAAAATTCATGATGGCAGTCCTGCCCCAAATGTTACTGGATTTTACCATTTGTATAACATAGTTGTGAAGTCAGCTTTAGGATACTTTCATAGCTACAAGTCCCAGCCCAACCACATATCAAATGGCACAAACTGACAGCATCAAAGTTCCCTATGATGCTGTGAGTTCAGGTCTTTAGACAGTCAGGCTGGGTTGGTTATTCGTAATCTTTCTTAAGCTCTTTTGTTTTCATTTTTGTTATTGTTCTTAGATATTTTATCAGTATATTGTATATGTTATCAATGACCTAACCTATTATAAGACATCTATTACATATAACTTAAAATTGCTGCAATTGAATTGTACTTGACCTTTTTAGTGCACTTCACACAGTGCCATGAAACTAGATTAACTGTCCAAACAATCTCCTATTATTTCTTTGTTTTATGAGAGATTAAGAACAATACTGTAAAAGTCCTAATGTATAAAGTGAATGGCATTGTAGCACTTACACATAAGATAGTTTTTGGCCAAATGAGCTCAATTGGCTGATGGTCATATTCCCAACCTCCTTATAAGCATACTTACTGAGCTTGGTTTAGCAATACAGTATGGTTACTGCAATGGGGAGCGGTAGACAAGCCTCTACCAAATCTGGCTTCTATCCAGGCAACATACCTGATCCTTATTTATCCCCACTACTCAAATACATGCCTTTGCCAATCCAGAAATGTACATATAGGGTAATTTATTAAGACTGGTGTTTTAGACCCCTGTCTTAATTCACATTGCACTGGTGCATGATCCCCCTAAGTTATGAAGAGGCGCCACCCAACCCTTCCCTGCCCACGCTACCCCCTGGTGTGAGCAGGCACGAGCAGAGAAAAGTAGCAGATTCGGTTGCAAATCCCTTTTGCGACTGAATCGGCGACAGATTTCAAAATTGGCATATATCTATTAATTAATGACCCCGGTTATGTTTAGAAACTGCTGAATTACATCTGGATATCCCCCAGTATTCCTGTACTGGTATACTTAATGTAGGATGCAGTGTACTTACACAAAAAGGGTGCTGTATCAGTACAGCACTTCCTGTAAAGAAATGGAGTCAGTAAATGGATATATATTTGTGCTAAGATCTGGGTAAACAGCATGTTTTATGAGGACAGTGGGTTTCAGTTCTCTACTTAATCAATGATGTCTAAATGTAGCAACACAGTCCATTAGATTTGTCACATACAGTGCTGGACTTTCTAATTGCTACTAAAGTCTAGAAGGATTAGAAGGCTCATTGCACAGAAAAACTATTAGTAAAATAAATGTTATAATAGTGTGTTCCCAAAACCTGTTTTTCTATGCCAGACTGAAGAACTTACTCATAAGTATGGGAAGAAGGGCACAAGGACGGCCATGCCTCATGCATGTTCATTCAGTTTTCTTTGTCTCCATTTTTATAGTAAATGTATATGCGGGTTTCCTTACTCCTACAGTCTGATCGTTTATACTTAGCTGGAGGTCTTCTTACATTTTATCTGGGAATAAGTGTTACGTTATAATAAAAATCACTTACAAAAAGAATGTAAAATGATTGTCCGAGTGTTAATACTGATGACCCATTCTTAGGATGTGATCTGTGGAGGACTGGCACCCGGCACCTCCAGCTGTTTGAAGAGGCTACGGCACTCTGTTGAGCACCATGGCCCCATTGCGGTTTAACAAACACAATGCCCATACATTTAATAGAGGCTGAGCTTTGTATTGCAGCTCAGCTCCATTCTCTTGAATGGAACTGAGCTGAGCCTAGACTATGTGACCGATGAATGTAACGTCCCAGAGTGCAGCAGCCTCTTCAAACAGCTGGGGTGTCAGACCTCCACCGATCACATACTGTTGACCTATTCTGAGGATGGGTCATCAGTATTAAACACTTAGACAACCCCTTTAATACTTCATGTATTGTAGTCCTTGTAGTGAAATGAAACCAGTAAGTAACTAAGGTTGAATAATAAGTAACTAAGGTTGTGTGAACATACCCTAATAGTTCAGATGCCCACAGACATTGATGGTCTCATTGTCTGATTTCAATTGAGAAGCCCTAACAATCATATGTGTTGGGTGCCTACAATATTTGCATAGTATGCTGTTTACAGTCAGGGAAGACATTATAGGCTTGTGAATGGTTCTTTCACTGCTGTATTTTCCATCGACATTGCATGGTGTGGTAGTTTCAAGAAGGCTTTAGAGCAAGTCCTGATCTTATGAATTGAGCTACTATACCCAATGGACCTTATTAGTAGAGGATGGCTAGGTATTTGTATACCATTATTAATTAAAAGTAGCGAAAGTGGCATGTAAGCTGCTGATGTGACATATGCAAATGCCATCCAGTGCCAAACTTATTTCCATATTCCCAATGGCTTAGTATTAAAACTGGTTTAATCCTATAGTATGTTTATATGTGCAGGTCATGCATGTAGCATGTTAATTTGAAGATCTGCATTATTGGTTGGTGTATAAATATTAGAAAACATGTAAAAAGCAATGCCAGCAATTAAACTGAACTTTTTCCATGCCCTATTTATGTATCTGGATGTCCTCTTCTGTTAGCCATGGCAGACAGCAAATCCTACTGTGTATTACGCAAGTGACCTATTAATTCAAATGGGTCGTGTATAACTGTGTCCTGTTGCATTTGAGCAAGAACAACTGATCACAGGGGATCTTAGCAGTGGATCCCCATGATCAAAGGAACTTATTAAGACTGGTGTTTCTGATGCCAATCTTAATATGAAACTCGTTAGCTATGATGCATCAGAATTATTAGGATGCACCTCTTAATAACTTTAGCACATCCTCAGAAGGTCTGTGCATCAGTAAATCAGCAAGGAGCTGGTGTAGATTTTAGATGTAATGTCTGCCAGCTTTCATATGTATATTGTCTTAAAGGCCTTCAGCCTACCCCTCCTGCCCACACACCACCCATTTTTGGTGTAAAATAGCCAAAATACGTAAATGTTGTCCAAAATGGCCCTGGTGCCAAAATTTGCATTGTTTCCACGCCAGTTTTGGGGTGTACCACTTTAATATATTCCTCCCAATCATATAATGCATGTGCAGAAAAAGTGTGAATGTCGGAAATGGTCAAACCGATCCCTTTCTTTGATGGACCTTCAAGAAATTATATAACGTTTCTTGAAGAGTATAATTGTAAAGTCTTTTGATTTGTATGTGTTCTAACTAATGCTATATTGAAAAGACTATGCACAAACAAGAGTAAGTGACGCATTCTCTAGTGCTCAGGCATATCTAGTGGGTCACATTTTTAGGATTTCCTGAATTGTGATTTCATTAGGACTGCTACCTACATCAGTAGCTACCACATGTATTTCCTCTATAGGAGTCCCTCAAAACATGACTTCCTGGAGTTTCTTGAAGACTAGAATTAAGAAACACTTACAGTATCTACCATATGTCAATACTCACTTAGACCATATAGCTATACCCTTCTACTTTACCCTAGATTTCTTTTCAATCCAATAAATGTTTCAAATTTCTGAGGTGGGAACATTTTTCATATTTATGCAATTTGCATGTTTTTATATTTATTACATTTTGATTATTCCAGAGCCCAACTTTCTTAGTTGTTCTGCATTCATAAAAATATTTTAAAACAGATTATACCTTATGGGAACTCATTACCATCCATTTGTTTTAGCAATCTGCAAATGGTCCAAAGTGCTTCTCAGAGTTTATTGACAGTGTGAATAATACATATGTATTTTAATTACTTACAATGTATGTGTATGAAAGTACAATATGTGCTACTTAATATCTCCATTTCACTGTGTCTAAGAATTTATTTTACATACATATTATTACATACATTGTATCAAACATGTCTTATTCTTTCATATACTACATACCCCTGCTATTGTGCTTACAAGATTTTACCTGTCTTACCTTGGGGACTAAAGATCAGAATTCTGTTAAGTGCAAATTGGCCTCATTAGTAATTTTTTCTTGTTATATAATACATTGCTTAATCTCCTGAGTATGAACCACCGCAGCCCGCTAAATTACAACTGTAATTAGAAAGCTATAATACTGCAAACCACATTAACATCATGTGTTCCATAACAAAAAAAAAATATGCCGGCTTTGACAATTGAGTACATTACTAAGTCAGTAAATCTTACTATAGAGTGCTTCTGCAAAATTGTTTAAGTGGTTGTCCAATCTTCCTGACTGCAGCCGTGACGTTCCGTGCACTTAGATGACCATGCAGCCAATCACTGGCCTTAGTAGTACATGGGACTTCACTGCTGAGGACAGTGATTAGCTGCAGCGTTGACCTGTATGCATAGAACATCACCAGGGAAACAAAGAGTGATGGAGTAGACTGGACTGCAGTGCTGGAAGCAACAGGGGAGAAAAGGGGTGAGTATTGCCTTTTTTGTTACTTTAGCACATTTATGAATGTAGCAAGCTCCAACATCAGTGGTTTAACGAGTTATCCCGACAGTGTAACTCAATAATAATTAAAGTTTTATAAGCTCTGTACATTGCTAAACTAAGCCAGCAGGATAAGTGTCACGGACGTTCCCGCGTCAGGTGGCAGGAGATCGAAGAGACTGGCAACACATGGTTTGATCTGACATGTTTTCCGTTTGGATCAAATGACGTCTGTGTTGTTTCTGGTGCTGGCCACACCTTCTTTCCCCAGGTGTGGCTATTATGGTCATTTAACTCTCTCTATTTATTGTTGTTTCTCCCACTATGCTATTGCATTTATAGCTTTAATTTGAGTTGAGGACAGCTGGTGTGTGGTTCTCGGCTGAGTTCCTGGTGCTACCATAGCCACTTGAAGTTAAACGTTTTCTTTCCCTTTTGTATTTTGTTTGGGTTATTTTGTGTGTTGCATTTCCCTGTCCTTTGTAATAAGGCCTGAGGGAGACTCCTGTTCGTCCTTCCTTTTGGAGGAACAGGTTGTCTCAGTCCTGACATTAGTACCAGGGTCCTATAGGGTGAATTAGAACATTAGGTATTTCTGTGTATGAACTCGCCTACCTCTGGGGTCTGTTTATACTGGTAGTTAGTCAGGAATTTGATTAGGGTTTTACTAGGAGGTGTCCATCTCATTTCACTAGTTTCCAGGCCTTATTCCCTCAACCCTTTTCCTCCTATGTTTGGTATGGTGTTTCCCTCCCACACCCAAACGTGACAATAAGATTGTGTGTTAGCATGTCAGGAGTTACTTGCCAAAACCGTCATTTTTTTGATTGTTTCAGTACAGCCACGGATTTTATTGCTGCACTGGCCAGACAGCTGCAGGGCTGTCTTTGGAGGTACCTGACCTCCGCACGACTGTCTTGCAGATCCTAAGACCACAGGTGCTGGTCCTAGTAGTGGTTACCAGGCCTTTCTCAAACCTAAAGTTGCCTTCCCGGACAGATTCTCTGGGGGAAGTGATAATTTCATTTTGTTTAGGGAGGCATGCAAATTGTATTTAGGCTACGTCTACACTCATCTGGGGATGAGATTCAGAGAGTTTGTGTGGTTATTTCATTGCTTAAAGGGGAAGCTCTTTTATGGGCTTTTTCTCTGCCGACCGGATCGAAGTCTCTCCAGTCGGTGGATTAATTTTTCAAAGCTCTGGGTCTCATCTATATGACCCAGATCGGACCTCTCTGGCTGAGACCAAGCTACGTGGCCTTCGTCAGGGAGAGTGTTCAGCTGAAATCTATTGCTCTGAGTTTAGGAGGTGAGCTACGGATACTGAGTAGAACGATCCAGCTCTCCGTAGTCAGTTCTGTCAAGGATTATCAGAGAGGCTGAAGGACGCTTTGGCAGGGTTGTGTAAGTGTGTTGAGGACTATGTGTCGGCCTGTAGTATCTGTGCACGCGCTAAGGTGACACGTACTCGACCTTCTGGATCTCTACTTCCATTTCCCGTACTGTCCAGACCATGGACTCACTTGTCTGTGGATTTTATTACTGATCTGCCTAATTTGTCTGAAAATACAGTTATTCTGGTCGTAGTTGATCGTTTTAGTAAAATGGTGCACTTTATAGCATTGCCTGGCCTACCTAATGCTAAAACACTTGCGCAAGTGTTTGTTGACAACATTGTCAACATTGAAGTTTGTGTCCAGATTCTGGAAGGCATTCTATACTCGGCTGGGGGTAAAACTGTCTTTTTCTTCTGCTTTTCATCCTCATACGAATGGACAGACGGAGCGCACTAATCAGAGTCTGGAGACTTACTTAAGATGTTTTGTCTCTGAGAACCAGGAGGAATGGTCCTCGTTTTTTGTCTTTGGCAGAGTTTGCCATAAACAATCGTAGACAGGAGTCCACTGGTAAATCACTATTTTTTGGGGCATATGGGTTTCACCCGCAATTTGGCACATTCTCTAGTTCGGATACTTCCGGTATCCCTGAGGAGGAATGTCTTTCGTCATCAATGTCTTTTATATAGCGGAAAATTCAAAATAACTGGATGAATATAGACAACAAGTATAAACGTGTGGCTGACAGGAAACGTATGAATTGTCCGGACCTAAGTGTGGGTGATTTTCTGTTGTTAACCACAAGAAATATTAAGTTGAAGGTTCCTTCTTGGAAGTTGAGTCCAAGGTTTATTGGTCCATATAAGATCACTGCCATTATTAATCCTGTAGCTTTTCGTCTTGAACTTCCTCAGGCTCTGAAAATTTGCAATGTGTTTCACAAACCTTTGTTGAACAGATATGTTGAACCTTTGGAGTCGTCCCCATTGCCACCCACTCCTGTCATGGTGGACGAAAGTTTGGAATTCCAGATCGCCAAGATTATTGACTCTCGAGTTCTCTGTAGATCTCTTCAGTATCTTGTTCTCTGGAAGGGTTATGGACCAGAGGAGAGGATGTGGGTACCGGCATCTGACATGAATGCCAGTCGTTTGGTGAAAGCCTTTCAGAGGTCTCATCCGGTTAAGGTTGGTCCTGGGTGCCTGGAGGTCATCCGTAGAAGGAGGGGTTCTGTCACAGATGTTCCCGTGACAGGTGGCAGGAGATCGTGAGACTGGCAACACAAGGTTTGATCTGACATGTTTTTCTTTTGGATCAAATGATGTCTGTGTTGTTTCTGCTGATTGCCACACCTTCTTTTCCCAGGTGTGACTATTATGGTCATTTAACCCTCTCTATTTATTGTTGTTTCTCCTACTATGCTATGTGGATTTTAGCTTCAGTTTGAGTTCAGGATAGCTGGTGTGTGGATCTCGGCTGAGTTCCTGGTGCTGCCATAGCCACTTGAAGTTAAGTGTTTTCTTTTCCTTTTGTATTTTGTTTGGGTTATTTTGTGTGTTGCATTTCCCTGTCATTTGTATTAAGGCCTGAGAGAGACTTCTGTTTGTCCTTCAATTTGGAGGAACAAGTTGTCTTAGTCCTGAAATTAGTACCAGGGTCCTATAGAGTGAGTTAAGACATTAGGTATTCCTGTGTATGAACTCACCTACCTCTGGGGTCTGTTCATACTGGTAGTCAGTCATGAATTTGATTAGGGTTTTACTAGGAAGTGTCCATCTTCTTTCCCTAGTTTCCAGATCTTATTCCCTCATCCCTTTCCCTCCTATGTTCAGTGTGGAGTTTCCCTCCCACACCCGAACGTGACAATAAGCTTGTGTGTTAGCGTGTCAGGAGTTACTTTAACGCCTGGTACATCTGTGCATGTGCTGCTCGAGTTTTTATTTAACTCTGACATCCCTTTAAAGAGAGATGAAGTTCTATAATTAGTAGTCCTTGTTAGTAGTGATGACTAGGGTTGAGTGAACCCGAACTGCAAAGTTGGGGTTCATACCGAACTTTGAGAGTTCGGGTACCCGGACCGAACCCGGACTTTTTCACTGAAGTTCAGGTTCGTGTTCAGTGTTCGGGTGATTTTATTATTTTCCGTTATAACATGGTTATAAAGGGAAAATAATAGCATTCTTAAGATAGAAGACAGAATGCTAAATAAAATGGCCATTGAGGGGTTAAAAATAATTTTAAAAACTCACCTCGACCTGCGATGATCCTTCTATCTTCATTCAGCAGGACCTGCGATGATGTCACGGCGCTCACCACCATATCCCCTATATCTGGTGGTGGATCGCCGAAGTTATCTAGAAGCGCTGGCCTCTATATAACTTCAGCGGATCCAGTGATTGGTGCACACTTAGATATTTTTCCTCTGGTGGTCCCAAGCAAAGGGACCACCAGAGGAGCGGCCAGCAAGCAAATCAGACGCTGTTCACAGAGATTTTTTTCTGCGATATACAGCCTGCCAGCGCGCGATCAGCGCTGGCAGGCTGTAGTATAACTACATGCGAGCGCGCCGACGACGCGCATTGCACATGTGCGGGCGCATCATCGCGTCATCTCGCCTCTCGCGAGATGACGCATAGATGCGTCCGATCAGAGCTACAGGGCCGCCGCCAGGACGCATCCCTGCGTCTGGCGGTCCTGTAGCGGTTAAACAGCTTTCTTGCTGTCTTACATTTAGACTATTTTCTATGCCTACACCTGGTAAAGAAAATGATGAATGAGAAAGGCTGTCCCCTTCCTCGCTCACACCACGCCCACTTTTTTAGACTTGGCATGAGTGCCGGAGAAGTCACACATTCTGCCGCACCATGGCGTGCAACACATTTTGCCTTTTCCTTTTTTTAAAATACTGCCTGCTTATTCCTAATAATGAGATTGTCCACTTTTGAACTCTTTCTAGCACTGTATTTCTTCTATGTTGTTCAAATCTATGCCTATTACTCCTTATGTTATCTGACTAATGAATTAAGTAAAGGTAAAACATACTGTTGGCAGAATGATCGTTCAGGCAACAGGTATCTCTCCTGACACCCTCCCAGCTCCCCACACACATAAATGTTTAGCTCAAGGAGAGGGGAGAAATCCACTTCTGGCAATGGTTTATCTCATGAGAGAACAAAAGAATTGGACAAATATATTCACTTTGCCTGATTTTTCTCCCCCCCCCCCCCCCCCCAACATTATCAGCTGGGGGAGAGTCGGGAGCTCCCTAAACACAATATACTAATGTGTATGAGGGCCTTAACCTCATTAACAGTCACATTAAAATTGGAAAACCCCTCTGCAGTAAATCTTGTTGGCACACAACTCAGGGGATAGTATTGCATATTTGATCCCTTGTTGACATCATTAATTTTAGCCTTAAGGACCAATAATATTTTCCCCCTTTGTGCTCCAGCAGTCATAAGTTTTACATTTTTTCTTCTAAATTCTTTTTTTATTTTGCTGGATTAGTTGGAACCTGCACTCCCTGAATTTTATGATGGCCATTATGGCACATAACAGGTAGGATTTAGTGTTAGGTTCCCGTCTAATAGAGATCGCCTTGACGTTTAGCAGATGGGCCCAAATAATTTTGTACAAAATGTATTTGCCAAGAATCGCAAATTTGCAAAATAAGTGTAGCATTGGCACCAGAATGTTTTCTCTAATTACAGAATTTTGTACTTTATTTGCGTTTGCAGAGTGCTGCTGCATTGTTTCTTTTTTTCCTGTATGTTTCTAGCCATGGCAGTGTGCACCTGCACATTGGGATGTGCTGACTGACCCCCTTTTTTGCAGTTAACCTCATAACAGTCACATTAAAATTGGAAAAACCCTCCCAAAAATGTCACGTTTTTATTGTGGATGTTTAATATGTGTCTGCAGTAAATTTTGTTGGCACACAACTCAGGGGACAGTATTGCAGCTTTAACCCCTTATTGACATCATTAATTTTAGCCTTAAGGACCAATAATAGTTTCCACTTTGTGCTCCAGCAGTCATAAGTTTTTAATTTTTTCTTCTAAATTCTTTTTTTATTTTGCTGGATTAGTTGGAACCTGCACTCCCTGAATTTTATGGTGGCCATTATGGCACATAACAGGTAGGATTTAGTGTTAGGTTCCCGTCTGATAGAGATCACCTTGACGTTTAGCAGATGGGCCCAAATAATTTTGTACAAAATGTATTTGCCAAGAATCGCAAATTTGCAAAATAAGTGTAGCATTAGCACCAGAATTTTTTCTCTAATTACAGAATTTTGTACTTTATTTGCGTTTGCAGAGTGCTGCTGCATTGTTTCTTTTTTTCCTGTATGTTTCTAGCCATGGCAGTGTGCACCTGCACATTGGGATGTGCTGACTGACCCCCTTTTTTGCAGTTAATCTCATAACAGTCACATTAAAATTGGAAAAACCCTCCCAAAAATGTCACGTTTTTATTGTGGATGTTTAGTATGTGTCTGCAGTAAATCTTATTGGCACACAACTCAGGTGACAGTATTGCAGTTTTAACCCCTTATTGACATCATTAATTTTAGCCTTAAGGACCAATAATAGTTTCCACTTTGTGCTCCAGCAGTCATAAGTTTTACATTTTTTCTTATAAATTCTTTTTTTTGTTTTGCTGGATTAGTTGTAGGTTCTTTAGGAACCATTTTGGGGTACATATAGTATAGTAAATAACTTTTATTATTTTATTTTTAGGGAGAAAGATAATACTATTTTTACTATTTACTATTTTTCCTTTCCTCCTCCAGCCTGTCAGCTCTTCAACTGTTCCCTCTCCTCCTCCACACTGACAGGGGTGCTGGCTGCTTTATCTGCTCATATCTCTGGTTTAGTAGCAGCTAGAGATATGGGCTTTTTATTATTTGAAAGCTGGCATTTCAAGCTTTTAAAGAATACCAAATGACTGCATTATCTTCACTACAAGATATAATTGTTAAAAATCAGGATGCAGTGAATGCAGCTATAAGTGAAAGTAAAAGTAGGTTTTACTGCAATTATTCCCAACTTGAATTCTAACAAAGATATCTCCTGCTTATCTTGAATTAATGCTGTTGGAATGCCAGTGTTCAAACAAGACCAGGCCCATGTCTCTAGCTGCTACCAATCAGGAGATATCAGCAGCTAAGGCAGCCCACCGGCCCTTCCACTTCTGCCTTAGCCCAGCTGGACTTGAGAAAAACATTTAGGTGGTTAAAGGGGTTTTCTGAGACTGGATAGGTCATCAGTTTCTGATCATGGTGATCTGACACCTGAGACCCCTCCTTTTCAGCTGTTTGAGAAGGGAACGGCGCTAACAGTAGGCCTTCTCTAGGCTCACCAAGCACAGTGCCGTATATTGTAAAGGGGCTGTGCTTTTTACTACATTCACTTCAATGGGGCTAAGCTGCATCTAGGCCATGTGACTGATGAACATGACATTAGCCTAAGCAAGCTACGAGAAGGTATTGTGATCGCCGGTGCCTTCTCAAACAGCTGATTGGTGGTGGTCCCTGTGTTGGAGGCCCACAAATCAGATTCTAATGATCCAAAGAATAGGACATTAGTTAAAAAATCTCAGAAAATCCACTAAAATCTATGCATCCCATCCGATTTACCTTGGCAGCAGCTGTCTTACAGGGATTGCTACCATTCAGCTTATTATCCACTAATAGCCACATATACTTCCTATTCAACCCAATTTTATTTCACTTTATATGCGACACTGACATTTCTCCTTATCTAGTAACAACCTTACATTAAAAATTAAATTTTATTTGCCATTTCTCAGCCAAACTTTCCAGTTTCTCGACATTCATCTGAAATGTAATATCAATCTACTTTGTGATAATTAACCTATTAACACCTGTGTCAGTTTCAAATGTAGAAGTTTTACTCTCCAAACTATATTCAAGAATAATAATATGTATATTGAAAAGTCCAGGACTGGTTTGTTTTAAAAACTCCAGTAACCAGGATTTAATATTCCTGTGCTTTCTACCCTTAAAGGGAATGTGTCACCTATATTTTTTTGCCACTTTGTGACAAATACACTATTCTTCTAATTTGTTTTTGTTTTCTGATTGCCCTAAGTGGAGTTTAAAGAACAGGAGTTTAAAACAAAGAGCAAGAAACTAAGGTTTGATAGATTTTCCTTGTGTATTGTTGGCTTGATTCTAGCAAGTTTTCCAACTATAGCAGACAGGGTTTAAATCTTAACTCATATTCACGCTTTTCCTTCTTTTTTACTGAGGGGCCCCCCCCCCCCCCCATTTAAACATGTGCTCCATGGACAATGCTACTAAGTATGTGTCCTGTGCAATGTATGCGTGCTTGAAGAGTCATTCGAGAGTGAATACATTTGCACTAGATGCAAGCATGTTGCATATTTGGAAGCCCAGATCTTGGATCTAAATAAGCAGCTTGAAATAGGGCATTTCAAAGCTGGAGAGAGGCTTAGATCTCACTGTGCAGGCACTGACTGGGGTCAGTGAAATGGAGGTGGGAGGAGGGCAAGATCAGGACTATCAGGTCAGCAGTTGGGTTAATGTAGGAAGAAGGGGTAGAGGTAAAAATGCCAGGGAGACTTGTCCTGAGCTGGAATGCCCTAGTAAATATGCCTGTTTGGCTGATATTAGGGATGAAAGCCCAGGACCAGCAACACTGCAGCAGGGCGTTGCTTCTAGCAACCAGGAAGATGACCGCTGCAGTAAGGACGGGAAAAAGAGTGCAGCAAAGGTCAGACAGATGCTGGTGCTAGGGGACTCTATTATTGGGAGGACAGACAGGGTTATCTACCGCCGAGACCGTGAATGCCAAACGGTGTGTTGTCTTCCGGGTGCTTGGGTTCGGCATATTGCAAATCGGATTAACAGATTGCTGGGTGGGGCTGGGGAAGACCCGGCGGTCATGGTACACATTGGCATCAATGACAAAGTCAGGGGTAGATGGAAGGTCCTTAAAAATGTCCTTAAAAATGATTTTAGGGAACTAGGAGAGAAGCTCAAATCCAGGACTGCCAAGGTAGTGTTTTCAGAAATACTACCAGTGCCACGAGCATCACCAGAGAGACGGGAGCTTAGGGAGTTAAATAAGTGGCTCAGAAGCTGGTGCAGGAAGGAAGGGTTTGGATTTATGGAGAACTGGGCTGACTTCTCTGTCGGCTACGGACAGTACGGTAGGGACGGGCTGCACCTTAATGGGGAGGGTGCAACTGCTCTGGGATAAACAATGGTTAGATAGCTGGAGGAGCTTTTAAACTAGGATCTGAGGGGAGGGTGGGCTATCATATTAATAAGGGGGTAGATAGTGTAGATAGAGATTGGGATATAGGAGGGGACAGTGTGGATTTAGTGGGGGCTGGGGTTAGTGAGGAAAGTAGGGAAAAGGCTGGGCAGAACTGTACACTGATGAAAAATAGAGCTGCTGGTAACAAGAACCTGTTACATACAAACATCAAGGTAACCAAAAAATCCCAGATATTCACTTTACAGGTAATAGTAATTTAAAATGTATTTTCTCAAATGCCAGAAGTCTAGCAAGCAAAGTGGGGGAGTTGGAGGCTATAGTACTAGAAGAACACATAGATGTAGTTGGTGTGGCTGAGACATGGTTGGACTCTTCGCATGACTGGGCTGTTAATATTAAGGGTTTTACACTATTTAGGAAAGACAGGGTAAATAAAAAAGGCGGTGGCGTGTGCCTGTATGTGAGGAGTGATCTGAAGACAAGTGTGAAAGAGGCAATTGTGGGTGCGGATGGTGAGGATGTGGAAACCTTATCGGTGGAAGTTCAAAAGGATATAAAAGTATATAAATGGAAGCTCCCACTAGGGGCAATGCACGGTTGGATCTGGTAATTTCTAATGATGCAGAGCTTGTTGGAAATGTTACTGTTCAAGAAATACCAGGTAATAGTGACCACAATATAATTATATTCCCCCTAAATTATAAGAAGCAAACTCTGTCAGGCAGAGCAAAAACACTGAATCTTAAAAAGGCAAATTTCCCTGAGTTGAGGGCAGCATTTCAGGGCATAGACAGGGAGCAGCTACGGTTACATAATAAGGACTCATGCACACGACTGTTGGTGTTTTGCAGTCTGCAAACCGCGGATCCGCTAAAACACGGAAGCTGCTCCGCGTTCCGTTCCGCAAATTACGGAACGCGGCCCATTGTAGAAATGCCTATTCTTGTCCGCAAAACGGACAGGAATAGGACATGTTCTATTTTTTTTGCGGGGGCACAGAATGGAGCAACGGATGCGGACAGCGGAATCTATCTAAAATAATAAATTAATAATAATAAATCTGAACAAGGCTCCAGGTCCAGATGAATTACACCCAATAGTTCTTAAAGATTCTCTAGGTACTGGTACAGTGCCAAGTGATTGGCACAAGGCAAATGTGGTGCCCATATTCAAAAAAGGATCTAGGTCATCCACAGGTAATTAGAGTCTAGTTAGTTTAACTTCTGTTGTGGGAAAAATGTTTGAAGGACTCTTAACCACTTGAAGACCACAGGTTTATACCCCCCTAGTGACCAGGCCCTTTTTTACAAATCCGCACTACACTACTTTCACCGTTTATTGCTCGGTCATACAACTTACCACACAAATTAATTTTACCTCCTTTTCTTCTCACTAATAGAGCTTTCATTTGGTGGTATTTCATTGTTGCTGAAATATTTACTTTTTTTAATATTTTATTTTTGAATTTTATGAAATTTTTGCAAAAAAACGACATTTTTCACTTTCTGTTGTAAAAATTTTCAAATAACATTACATTTCAATTTAAAATTTTCTCTAAATTTATTGTTCTACATTTCTTTGATAAAAAAAAATGCAATAAGTGTATATTTATTGGTTTGGGTAAAAGTTATAGCGTTTACAAACTATGGTGCAAAAAAGTGAGTTTCCGCACTTTGATTTTCTGAGCACCTGTCCTGTTTCCTGATGCACTACAATGCCCAGACAGTACAAACACCCCATAAATGACCCCATTTCAGAAAGTAGACACCCTAAGGTATTCGCTAAGGGGCATAGTGAGTTCATGGAATTTTTTATTTTTTTGTCACAAGTTAGCGGAAATGGAATTTTTTTTTTCAAAAAATTTCATTTTCCGCTAACTTGTGTCAAAAATAAAACTTCCATGAACTCACTAGGCCCTTAGCAATACCTGAGGTGTCTACTTTCTAAAATGGGGCCACTTGTGAGGTTTTTCCACTGCCCTGGCATTTGACGGTCTCCACAATTATTACCCGTATGGCCAGAATTATGAGTTTTTGCTATTCTCCTTATATTGACCATACGGGTAATGAGATTTATTTTTCCGTTCAGCTGCTGGGCTGAAAGAAAAAAATGAACGGCACAGATTTCTTCATTCACATTGATCAATGTGGATGAAAAAATCTCTAAAAAATGTGCAAAAAAAAAAAGAGGGGAAAGCTGTAAAGCTGCGATCGCTAAGGGACCCTTAGGCCTCATTCACACATCCGCAATTCTGTTCCGCAAAATTTTGCTGAACGGAATTGTAAATACATTCAATTCTATGGGGACAGACTTTGTCCCGCTCGGATCCCGAATTGCGGATCTGCACTTCCGGATCCGCAAAAATATAGAACATGTCCTATTCTTGTCCGCAATTGGGGACAAGAAAAGGCATTTTCAATATAGTTATGGCAATGTGTGGATCCGCAAAATGCGGAAAGTACATTGCTGGTGTCCGTATTTTGCGGATCCGCAGATCCATGGATCCGCAAAACACATACGGACGTCTGAATGAGCCTTACAGGGGGGTGATTAGTGACAGGGGGGGTGACAGGGGGTGATCAGGGGGGGTGACATAGGTGATCAGGGGTTAATCAGTGATGGGGGGTGGGGGTGTGTGTGTGTAGTGATTGGTGCACTTTACTTATGTTTGCCCTGGTGGTCCCAGACAAATGGACCACCAGAGGAGCAGACAGCAGGCATATCAGACGCTGTTTACAAAACAGCGTCTGATATGCGTTTAAATGCTTTTTTTTTTCGCATCTACAGCCTGCCAGCGCATGATCAGCGCTGGCAGGCTGTAGTTTCAGTTGTCCTGGTTACGATCGCATCATGCGAAATCTCGGGTCTCACGAGATGACGCCGATAGGCGTGAGTGAGACCTGAGAGAGCTGCCGCGCTGACGCCCATCGGTGTTAGCGTGGCGGCAAGTGGTTAAGGGACTATATACAGGAGTATGTGACTGTAAATAATATTATAAGTGATAACCAACATGGGTTTACCAAGGACAGAAGTTGTCAGACTAACCTGATTTATTTTTATGAGGAGGTGAGTAGAAGCCTGGACAGTGGAGCGGCTGTGGATGTAGTGTTTCTGGATTTTGCAAAGGCTTTTGATACTGTCCCTCATAGACGTTAAATAGGTAAAGTAAGGTGTATAGGCTTGGAAAGTATAGTCTGTAATTGGATGGAAAACTGGCTGAAGGACCGTGTCCAGAGAGTGATAGTCAATGATTCCTATTCAGAATGGCCCCGTGTTATAAGTGGTGTACCCCAAGGTTCAGTGCTGGGTCCTCTATTACTTCATTTATTTATTAATGATACAGAGGCTGGTATTAATAGCACCATTTCTATTTTTTGCAGATGACACTAAGCTATGTAGTACTGTGCAGTCTATGTAAGATGTACATAAAATAAAAGCTGACTTGACCCCTCTGAGTGATTGGGCATTAACTAGGCAAATGAGGTTCAATGTGGATAAATGTAAAGTTATGAATCTCAGTAGTAATAATCTCTGTGCTTCATATGTCCTAGGGGAGTAACACTGGTGAAGTCACTTATAGAGAAGGATTTGGGTGTCCTTGTAGATGGTAGATTAAATAACAGCACACAATGTTAATCAGCTGTTTCTAAGGCTACCAGGATATTGTCATGCATTAAATGAGGCATGGACTCGCAGGACAGGGATGTAATACTACCACTTTACAAAGCGTTGTAAAGTGGTAGTATTACTTGCAGTTCAGTTCTGGGCACCAGTCTATAGAAAGGACGCTCTGCAGCTGGAAAAAGTACAGAGGAGAGTGACTGATAAGGGTCTTAGTTATAAAGAAAGATTACAAAAATTAAATGTACTGTATTTAGTCTTGAGAAGAGACGTCTAAGGGGGACATGTTTAACCTATACAAATATATAAATTGGTCATACAAAAAATACGATGAAAAACTGTAAAATCCCCATAAAAAAAAGGGGGCACTGCCTCTGACTGGAGAAGAAAAAGTTCAGTCTCTAGAAGCATCAAAGCTTCTTTACTGTAACAACTGTGAATCTGTGGAATAGACTTCCTCAAGACGTGGTCACAGCAGGAACAGTGGACATTTAAAAAAAAGGTTTAGATAAATTCTTGAAAGTAAATGACATTAATACTTATGAAAACGTGTAGAAATCTGAGTCTTACTTCCTGCTGGGATTCGCGTCCCCACCTATCCCTTAGTTGAACGTGATGGACTTATGTCTTTTTTCAACCGTATTAACTATGTACCGTATTTTGCGGCGTATAAGACGACTTTCTAACACTAGAAATTATTTTCAAAAGTTGGGGGTCGTCTTATATGCCGGGTATAAGGCAGCACAGGGGAGAAGGAAGCAGTCCCTCCCTCTCCCCTGTGCTGCCCGCTGCCACCAATGATGAGAGAGGGGTGGAGGAGGGGCCTGTGGTTTATTTTTTTGTGAAGAAACGATATTATAGATATACAAATTACCAGTATCGGTATCTTTGTGCCTAAGTGTCACTCACCGTTTTGTGCCCAGCCGCGCCCTGAATCCTGGATCCCAGCGCCGCCCCTCTCTTAATTTATTCACTGCACTTCTGTCTTTTTATCTTCTGAAGCCGCTCGTAATCTTGCGAGTGCTCCAACTAATAAGAGAGAGGCAGCGCTGGGATCCAGGATTCGGGGCGCGGCTGGGCACAAAACGGCGGCAGACACTTGGGCACAAAGATAACGGTACTGGTAATTTGTATATCTGTAAAATCGTTTTTTGCAATAAATACAGTAAAACACAGGTGGGCTCCGATCGGTTACCATGGCAGCCAGGACGCTACTGAAGCCCTGGCTGCCATGGTCAGTTCCCTGGACTGGAGAAGATCGTCTTGGAGACAGGGAGGGCTGGGCAGGCAGGGAGAGCTGACACAGCCAATCCAAGCAGGCTTTGTATGAAGAGTGCACAGAAAATACAGGTACATTGCTTGCTGTGATTGGCTGGTTGTTGTATACTGGGTTGGATTGGCATGTGTTGGAAGAGGGGTAGTCTTATACGGCGAGTATAGCCCAAACCCTATATTTTAAATGGAAAAGGTGGGGGTCGTCTTATACGCCCAGTCATCTTATACGCCGGAAAATACGGTAACTATGATTGTAGTTTTTTTTCTGATTATGATTCATGATTATGGGGGCTGCCATCTTGTCTGAGCTGTTGTAAACAGCATTTAGGGAGAGATGGCAGTCTCAGGCCCAGAGAGATATTACTGTCCAGGGCGGCCTCTGTTATGTAGCTGACATGGTGGGTGTCTTAACATCTTAAGGACCAGGCCGTTTTTTGGAAACTTGAAATGTGTCACTTTATGTGGCGATAACTTCGGGATGCTTTACTTATCGCTATACATTGTACTTCATGATAGTGAAACTTTTAGTCGATATAATTCATCAAAAATCCAAAATTTACAGAACATTTGGAAAAATTATTTTTTTCAAATTTTCAAAATTTGAATTTCTCTGGTTTTAAGGCCTCATTCACACGACCGTATGGCTTTTTCAGTGTTTTGCGGTCCGTTTTTTACGGATCCGTTTTTCCGTTTTTTGCTTCCGTTGTGTTTCCGTTTCGGTTCCGTTTTTCCGTTCCGTTTTTCCGTATGGCATATACAGTATACAGTAATAACATAGAAAAAATTGGGCTGGTCTTAAAATTTTTAATAGATGGTTCCGCAAAAAACGGAACGGATACGGAAGACATATGGATGCACTTCCGTATGCCTTCCGTTTTTTTTGCGGACCCATTCACTTGAATAGAGCCACTGAACGTGATTTGCGGACAAGAATAGGACATGTTCTATATTTAAATGGAACGGAAAAACGGAAACAGAAGGCATACGGAGACACTTCAGTATTTTTCGCGGTCCCATTGAAGTGAATGGTTCAGTATACTGTCAGTATACTGAACTGAAAAAACGGCCAGTATACGGTCCGCAAAATACTGTCGTGTGAATGAGGCCTAAGGCAGATATTGAAACATCATGAGAGTTATGTTCACTTTCATGTTTGCATTTTGTTAATGTAATATTATTTTTTAGGATCTTATAAGGCTTAGAATTTTAGAAGCAAATTTTAAAATTTTTAAGAACATTTCTGAAACCCATTTTTTTAAGGACCACTTCAGTTATGAAGTCACTTTGTGAGGCTTACATAGTGGAAACCACCCATAAATAACCCCATTCTAGAAACTACACCCCTCAAGTTATTCAAAACAGATTTTAGAAACTTTGGTAACCCTTTAGGTGTTCCACAAGAATTAAGGGTAAAAGGAGATGCCATTTTTAAGTTTCACTTTTTTGGCAGTTTCTCCATTTTAATTCATTTTTATCCTGTAACACATCAAGGGTTAACAACCAAATAAAACTCAATATTTATTACCCTGATTCTGCAGTTTACATGAAACACCCCACATGTGGTATTAAACTGCTACACAGCAGGGCGCAGAAGTAAAGGAGCGCCATATCGATTTTGAAGGGCAGATTTCACTGGGATAACTTTAAGTTGCCATGTCACATTTGAAGACCCCCTGATGCACCCCTAGAGAAGAAACTCCAAAAAAGTGACCCCATTTTGGAAATTATAGGATAAGACACTTTTATTGGTACTATTTTGTGGTATATATGACTTTTGATTGCTCTATATTATGCTTTTTGTGAGGCAAGGTAACAAAAAAATGGCTGTTCTGGCACAGTTTTTATTTTTTATTTTTTACGGTGTTCACCTGACAGGTTAGATCAGGTGCTATTTTCATAGAGCATGTTGTTATGAAGGCGACGATATCAGATACTGTATGTCTGCTTTTATTTTACTTTTGTTTCAGTTTTACATAATAAAGCATTTTTGAAAAAAAAATGTCTCCATTTTCTGAAAGCCAAATCTTTTTTATTTTTTGATTGGTTTGATTGATATTATTTTGGGGTACATAATACTTTTTGATTGCTTAGTATTACACTTTTTGAGATGTAAGGTGACAAAAAATTACTTTTTTTAGCAAAGTTTTTATTAATTTTTTTTACGGAGTTGACTGGACAGGGAGGATCATAGAATATTTTTATAGAGCAGGTTGTTACGTACACGGCGATACCTAATATGTGTGTTTTTATTTTTTTTTCTATTTTTTTACAATTTTATATGTCTCTCTTTATGGGGAAGAGGCTTTTTTTTTTTCTCTAATTGAAACTTTACTTTTTTTTTATTGTTAAAAACACTTTTGTTTCATTTATTACTTTTTATTTTTGTCCCATTATGGGACTTCAACATTTCAGGGTCTGATCCCTGTTTCAATACAGCACAATACATCTGTATTGTGTTATATTGAACTGTCAGTGCCTTACACTGTAGCTAGATCTCCTGGGCTTCTGTAGCTGGCAGTCATAGCAACCATTGGGTTCCCGTCACCACAGCACGGGGACCTGGTAGGGATGTACAAGCTGCCACAAACCCCTGGCATGCCGCGGTCACACGGGTTAATCCGCCGGCATTAGTGTTTTCATCAGGGGCCTGGCTATCAGTATCAGCTGGGCCCCTGCTGCTGATCGCGGCAGCCAGTTAAACCTAGAACGAGAATGCTCGTCCTAAGGTGTTAAGATTAAGAACCAGCCAGTTAGGATGAGCATTCTCCTCCAGGGTCAGAAGTCTGTTAAAGATGCAGATAGAGGAGCTTTCTCTTAGAGCTGCTCTGAGAGTCCTTGCATCTGGCTGTGGCGCTGTACAGAAGCCAGCAGAGGAGACAGGAAGACACAGGTGCTGGGTCTAATACCTGATTGGTGGTTCAGACTAAGGGGGAGGAGCTACATGTCACTGAGGAGTTAGTTTCATTTTCAGTCAGAGAGGGCAGCTGAGGACAGTGGAAAGCCCAGTGTCTGGGAGTTGAGGAGAAGTCAGACAAGGGAAAAAAACTAGGTTCACATCGCGTTTTTCCCATCCATTTAATGTATACAAAAAACGTATATACCTTAAACTGAAGCCTGAGACCGATGCCATACAGTGGCATCCATTCACCATAGCGTTCCATTGTAAAAGAAAACGTATACCTTTTTTTACTGGACTGTGTAGGATGGTGCAGCAAGGTTGATGCAAGTACAATATATGAAAATTACCTCAGTTCTGTTGTTTATAATGAAATCTAACTCTGGCTAAAAGTTCCTAATACCACAAAGTTTCCCTATTTTAATAAAGAACCCAGGTTTATAGCTATTCTTTCATTCATTTACATTTGGCATCCCCGAACAGGATGAGCATTGAAATCCCTGAAACCTCAAGTAGTACTGCCACTCCACAGCACTCATTCCAATGGTGGCTGCATCAATGAGTGTACAAAAATGTGATGGGAAAGCAATGTCCGTAAGAGACTGGTTAGAACGTTTGCGAGCAGCATCCAGAATATATCAAATCCCACATAGCCATCAAGCAGATCTAGCATTAAATTTACTGGAAGGGGATGCAAGAAAAGCTGTACTTGTTCTCCCATTAGAACAACGCAGTAAAATGGAAGACATAATCTCCTGATAGAAACGCTATCGATACACTGCCTGTTATTGACTTGAGAAATAAATTTTATAGCCGTGTTCAACAAGAGGGAGAAAATGTGGAACAGTTTTCAGTAGGACTGCGGGATTTATGGAGTCTACTTAACCACTTCAGCCCCCCTAGCTTAAACACCCTTAATGACCAGGCCACTTTTTACAATTCCGCACTACACTACTTTCACCGTTTATTGCTCCGTCATGCAACTTACCACCCAAATGAATTTTACCTCCTTTTCTTCTCACTAATAGAGCTTTCATTTGGTGGTATTTCATTGTTGCTGACATTTTTACTTTTTTTGCTATTAATAAAAATTTAACGACATTTTTGCAAAAAAATGTCATTTTTCACTTTCTGTTGTAAAATTTTTCAAAAAAAACTACATTTGTATGTAAATTTTTCTCTAAATTTATTGTTCTACATGTCTTTGATAAAAAAATCCAATAAGTGTATATTTATTGGTTTGGGTAAAAGTTATAGCGTTTACAAACCATGGTGCAAAAAAGTGAATTTCGGCATTTTGAAGCAGCTCTGACTTTCTGAGCACCTGTCATGTTTCTTCAGGTGCTAGAATGCCAGGAAAGTATAAATACCCCCAAATCACACCATTTTAGATAGAAGACACCCCAAAGTATTCACGGAGGGGCATGGTGAGTTCATGTATGATTTCATTTTTTCACAAGTTAGCGGAAAATGACACTTTCTGAGGAAAAAAAATATATAATAAAGTTTCCATTTCTGCTAACTTCTGGCAAAAAAATAAAATCTCAGACGGGCTCACTATGCCCCTCTGTGAATACCTTAGGGTGTCTACTTTCCGAAATGGGGTCATTTGTGGGGTGTGTTTACTGTTCTGGCATTTTGGGCGGGGCTAAATTGTGAGCAGCCATGTAAAACCTAAAGGTACTCGTTGGAATTTGGGCCCTTTGTGCACCCAGGCTGCAAAAAGTGTCACTCATGTGGTATCGCCGTACTCAGGAGAAGTAGGGCAATGTGTTTTGGGGTGTATTTTTACATATACCCATGTTGGGTGAGAGAAATATCTCTGTAAACTGACAACTTTGTATAAAAAAATTAAAAAGTTGTCATTTACAGAGATATTTCTCACACCCAGCATGTGTATATATAAAAATACACCCCAAAACACATTGCGCTACTTCTCCTGAGTACGGGATACCACATGTGGAACTTTTGCAGCCTGGGTGCAAAGGGCCCTAAAACCAATGAGTACCTTTAGTATTTCACAGGGCATTTTTACGCATTTGGATTCCAGACTTCTTCTCACGCTTTAGGGGCCCCTAAAATGCCAGGGCAGTATAAATACCCACATGTGACCCCATTTTAGAAAGAAGACACCCCAAGGTATTCCGTGAGGGGTATGGTGAGTTCATGTAAAATGTTATTTTTGTCACAAGTTAGTGGAATATGAGACTTTGTAAAAAACAAAATAAAAAAAAAAAAATATATCAATTTCCGCTAACTTGTGCCAAAAAAAAATTTCTGTGAACTCGCCATGCCCCTCACAGAATACCTTGGGGTGTCTTCTTTCCACAATGGGGTCACTTGTGGGGTATTTATACTGCCCTGGCATTCTAGGGAACCTAAGCGTGAGAATCCAAATGCGTAACAATGCCCTGTGAAATCTTAAAGGTACTCATTGGAATTAGGGCCCCTTTGCGCATCTTGGCTGCAAAAAGTGTCACACATGTGGTATCACCGTACTCAGGAGAAGTAGGGCAATGTGTTTTGGGGTGTATTTTTATATATTCCCATGCTGGGTGAGAGAAATATCTCTGTAAATGACAACTTTTTAAATTTTTTATTCAAAGTTGTCAATTTACAGAGATATTTCTCTCACCCAGCATGGTATATGTAAAATACACCCCAAAACACATTGCCCTACTTGTCCTGAGTACGGCGATACCACATAAGTGACACTTTTTTGCAGCCAAGATGCACAAGGGCCCAAATTCCAATGAGTACTTTTAGGAGGGCATTTTTACGCATTTTCTTCTCGCACTTTAGGGCCCCTAAAATGCCAGGGCAGTATAAATACCCCACATGTGACCCCATTTTGGAAAGAAGACAGCCCAAGGTATTCCATGAGGGGCATGGCGAGTTGATAGAAAAAATTTTTGGCACAAGTTAGTGGAAATTGATTTTTATAGTTTTTCTCACAAAGTCTCCCTTTCCGCTAACTTTTGACAAAAAGTTAAATTTTTCATGGACTCACTATGCCCCTCAGCGAATACCTTGGGGTGTCTTCTTTCCAAAATGGGGTCACATGTGGGGTATTTATACTGTCCTGGCATTTTAGGGGCCCTAAAGCGTGAGAAGAAAAATGCGTAAAAATGCCCTCCTAAAAGTTACTCATTGGAATTTGGGCCCCTTTGCGCATCTTGGCTGCAAAAAAGTGTCACACATGTGGTATCGCCGTACTCAGGAGAAGTAGGGCAATGTGTTTTGGGGTGTATTTTTACATATACCCATACTGTGTGAGAGAAATATCTCTGTAAATTGACAACTTTGAATAAAAAAATATTATAAGTTGTCATTTACAGAGATATTTCTCACACAAAGTATGGGTATATATAAAAATACACCCCAAAACACATTGCCCTACTTCTCCTGAGTACGGCGATACCACATGTGTGCCACTTTTTTGCAGCCAAGATGCGCAAAGGGCCCTAAACCAATGAGTACCTTTAGGATTTCACAGGGCATTTTTACGCATTTGGATTCTCACGCTTTAGGACCCCTAAAATGCCAGGGCAGTATAAATACCCACAAGTGACCCCATTGTGGATAGAAGACACCCCAAGGTATTCCGTGAGGGGCATGGCGAGTTCACAGAAAAAAAAAATTTTTGGCACAAGTTAGAGGAAATTGATTTTTATTTTTATTTTTTACAAAGTCTCATATTCCACTAACTTGTGACAAAAATAAAATTTTACATGAACACGCCATATCCCTCACGGAATACCTTGGGGTGTCTTCTTTCTAAAATGGGGTCACATGTGAGGTGTTTGTACTGCCCTGGGATTTGAGGGTCTCCGCAGTCATTACACGTATGGCCAGCATTAGGAGTTTCTGCGATTCTCCGTATATTGACCATACGGGTAATGAGATTTTTTCCGTTCAGCCGCTGCGCTGAAAAAAAAAAAAATGAACGGCACAGATTTATTCATTCGCATCAATCAATGTGGATGAAAAAATCTCTGCCAAAATCAGTGACTGCGGTGCGGTGGGCTGGGCGCTAGCTACCTAACAAGTAGCTAACTAACTGGCGGTGATAAGGGACCCTTATGCCCCATTCACACGTCCGCAATTCTGTTTGCGGAACGGAATTGCGGACCCATTCATTTCTATGGGGACAGACTTTGTCCCGCTCGGATCCGGAATTACGGATCCGCGCTCCGAGTCTGCACTTCCGTTCCGCAAAAATATAGAACATGTCCTATTTTTGTCCGCACTGCGGACAAGAAAAAGCATTTTCTATATAGTTCTGGCAATGTGCGGATCTGCAAAATGCGGAAAGCATGTCCGTGTTTTGAGGATCTGTGGATCCGCAGATCCGCGGATCTGATCCGCGGATCCGTGAATCCACGGATCCGCAAAACACATTTGGACGTCTGAATGGAGCCTTACAAGGGGTGTGATCAATGACAGGGGGTGATCAGGGGTCTAGATGGGGTGATCAAGGGGTTAACAAGGGGTTAATAGGTGAGGGGGTGGGGGGTTAGTGTAGTGTTTGGTGCAACTTTACATAGTTACCTGGTCCTCTGGTGGTCGATCCCAGCAAATGGGACCACCAGAGGACCAGGTAGCAGGTATATCAGACGCTGTTCACAAAACAGCGTCTGATATACTTGTTTGATGCGATTTATATCGCATCTACAGCCTGCCAGCGATGGATCATCGCTGGCAGGCTGTAGTTAAACTCCTGAGACGCCCGCTACTGTGAACGCGCGCGCGCGTGCGCGCGCGTTCACAGGAAATCTCGCGTCTCGCGAGATGACGCAGATCTGCGGCGCCCCAGAACAGCCCGACCGCCGCGAGAACGCAGTTGTGCGTTAGGCGGTCGGGAAGTGGTTAATAAGAAAGATAGTCAAGGGTATAGTGCAGTTCCTGATGCAGATAAACTGATACAGGATCAGTTCATATCAGGTATAAGCAGTCGTAAAATAAAAAAGGGCACTAAAAGATATGATCAGTGTGGACAAACATACCACATTCACAGTTATTAAAGAGTCTATAGAACTGCAATGAGATGGCAATGCTAATGTGTCTATGCAGATACTAAATAAGGCCAACAATGAAAGCTCAAATGGCAGTCTAAATGAGTTTACAAGAGATTTAAAAGCAGCAATCAGACATGTCACTTAAAAAATCGTTTCAGGAAATAAAAGAAGAACTAGGCTAACTTAATATATATAGAGAAGATAGAACCTGCTGTTCCTCTTGATAGACATTGTTGGAGGTGCAATTGACCTGGACATTTTGCCATAGAATTTACGCAGGCCAGTCAGGTAGACCTGGCCCAACATCGTTAAACCAACTAGTTGGTGGAGTAAGAGTCCAGACTTTAGAAAGTTCAACAGCTTTACTTGCACCCAGACAATAGTTGGTATTTCTCTTTGTTCCAGCAGGTTTTGGGGGTGAAATGGCAGGCAAACTTGGATACCTTGCTTTATCTCTCCACTGTGCTAGAATCTGGCTTTGGTCTGGTCTGTAAACTGTAAGGAGTCAGGGTGCTTCTCATCTCCTTCCAACTCTCACTTTAACTCTCTATGGACTATAGCTTCCTGTAATCCTTCCCTTAGGAAGGAGAAGAATGAAATGGTAAGTTCCATTCTATATAAAGGTACTCTGCGAGACACACTGCCACCTGCTGGTGAACCAGGCACATTACATGTAATAACATACATAAGTTATATAGCAATTAGAGATGTCCCGAACTATTCGCTGGCGAACATCGCTTGTTCGCGTTCGCCGCGGCGGGCGAACATATGTGATGTTCGATCCGCCCCCTATACATCATCGTTGAGCAAACTTTGACCCTGTACCTCACAGTCAGCAGACACATTCCAGCCAATCAGCATACCCTCTCTCCCAGACCCTCCCACCTCCTATCAAAAAGCAAGGACAGCATCCATCTTAGATTCATTCTGAAGCTGCAGTGTTAGAGCAGGGAGAGTGCTGCTGCTGCTGAATTAATATAGGAATTCTAGGGAAAGCGTTAGCTACTAGTGCAGACATCCCAACCTGCGAAAACTCATTTCAGGGAGTTGCACTTCTCATTTCAGGGAGGTTTTCATTTTTTTTTTTTTCACAAACTTTTTATTACATTCATCAGCCCCCCAGTGCCTCTCATCAGCCCCCCAGTGCCTCTCCATTAGCCCACAGGGCCTCTCACCAGTCCATAAAATATAAAAAAAAAAAAACACTTACCCTCTCCTGCTCCTGGACGCCGCCGCTCCTCTTCTGCTGCTGTCAGCTGTGCTGTGAAGGCTGCGCACAGCATGACGTCACAGAGTGAGTTTCTCCTGTGCACAGGCTGCAGAGCCGACAGCCGAGGACCAGGAAGCGGTGAGTACAAAGCCTTCACTGCTTCCTGGTCCTTTTGCCCTGAACGGGAACTGTATTACACATAGAGGAGAATATCAGAGGCAAAACACAGTTTCATAATAAAAACTGTTAAAACATTTCCTATTAATAGTGGTGGCCAGAGAACAGGGACATATGACTCAATTAAAGCATAATAGCAAGAATCAAAAATAAAAACATGATTGGAAAGTGCAGTGCAAAAGGTAATCACCAAGTGGTAAAATAAATATTGTGCAAAAACCCCTAAAAAATATGAACCTGACTATTGCAGGTATATATATCATGTCACAATCATTAATAGGATAGTTCAAACAGAAATCAACCAATAAGAAATGCTCATAGAGATGATATATAACATGATTAGTGGGTGAATATAACCGGTAGGTGGTGATAATGATCCTGAATACCTGAAATGAATCAAATATAATAATTGGCCCTGCTTTCTATTTGACGTACATCTCGCCACTGTCTGGCTGTGCCCATGGCGTCCGGAAGACATGAAATGTGCATGAGAATAAACACAACTCACGACATCACGAAGCACGTGGGCACATCGGAAGTTGACGTATGCCCAGTAAGATATGTGCACCACAGTGCATGCCAATTATTCAAACCAATTAGAAAAAAAGCATCAAGAAAATTACGATGTCAGTTATTGAGTTAGTTAAACCTTTAATGTAAGTCTCATAAGAGTGACAAAAATGTGTGCAAATAATGCATTCCTAAAGTGCACTCTTGCAGAAGTATAGACTTAGTGTATACATGAGTAGTCTGACAAGTGATAATCAGTATCACAGAATATGTCATGTATATAAGAAAAAAAAAGAAATATAGTAAAAATTGCCAAGATAAATTCAAGAAAACAGTTCCAGAGCTGTAGAGCATTGCCACTATGCATCCTGTACAGGGGTCTGAGTTCAAACATTCTCCGTGGTGACGCAAACTGTGTACATTCTCATGCGCATTTCGTTTCTTCTGGACACCGTGGGCCTGGCCAGACAGTGGCGTGAGTGGCGGCAAGATATGCTACATATAGAAAACGGGGCCAATGATTATATTTGATTCATTTCAGGTAGTGTATATTAGGATTATTATTACCACCTGACCAGTTATATTCACCCACCAATCATGTTATATATCATCTCTATGACCACTTCTTATTGGATGATTTCTGTTTGAATTATCCTAACAATGATTGTGACCTGCAATATTTGCCATTACCTATATACCCCACTGAGGAAGCAAACTGCGCAACTTGCATTGGGGCCTGGTAGTATTCCGGTATTGAACAGGTTCATATTTTTCGTTGATTAAATTATCTTTTGCTCAGCACTTTCTAATCATTTTTTATTTTTTTCATATCTTAGGTTATATTATAAAAATCATGTTATTTTAGATTTTTGCTATTATGCTTTAGGCTTCTTTCACACTGGCGTTCGGCTTGTCCGGCAGGCTGTTCCGGCAGTGGAATAGCCTGCCGGATCTGTACTACCGCTTGCACATGTGTGCTGCTGGAAGTCCGCCTCGGCCCCACTCACTATAATGCGGGCGGGACTGAGATGCGGCTACAGCATGGCAAACATGCCAAGAGGCCGCAGGACAAAAACCACAGCAGGCTATTTATTAGTAGTCCTTATGCTGCATTATTGATGTTCTGTTATTTGGGCAGGAGCATATGACACATGCTCATTTATTTTTGGAAAATTTTTGTTTTGGTGTTCAATAACCTTTTTAAAACATACCTTGAATAAAAAAAATAAAAAAATCAAGGTTCTCTTAGATCCACATATGCAGTACTTTTGTGAATCCCTTCCCTTTAACGCTACAAAATTCTCTACATACCTATCTAACCAACAGGAAAGTATTATTGTGTCTTAATTTGTGGAAAAATGGAGGAGGAATGGATTAGTATTAAATGTAGCTAAGACTAAGAGAATGATTGTGAGTTTTGGTAAGGGGAGGGAGCGTTACTCTGTCCGCGATGGGGACGCAACCAAACGGGACGGAATGCATTTTGGTGCATTCTGTTTTGTTCAGTTTTGTTAACATTAACATGGGGACAATGAATGAATGGGGACAAAACTGAAGTGTTTTCTTTCGCTATTGAGATCCTATGACGGATCTCAATAGCGGAACTGAAAATGCTTGTGTGAAAGTAGCCTTAGATTACTCAACATAGATTAGGTTTGGCTCTGTTGGATAGGAAAGGATTTTTCCTCAAACAGAGGGTCTTTGATGAGGAAGAAAAAGCAGAGCATCTGCTTTCAATTATATCAAAAGTGCAACAAGGTGTCTCTTATATAAGTTCTATGCAACCTTCTATTGGTCACATAGTCCAGGACATTCGCACAATTTTGGGGATACTAGAAAATTTCTACTCTTCTTTAGGTGCCTTGAAAATAACAGTTTCAGACTTGGATATTTCATATTTTCACTAGCAGAAGGACCCGGCTTAGCACGGGAATATTTCATCTATTTCATTTAATGTTTGTGTGTGTCGTTAAAAGATATCAACAGTATACCACATAACAGTGATCTGCACAGTCCCCCACCCCTTAACACTGACCTCCCCACACAGTGCCCCACCACTTTAAAATAGGACCTCCACAGCAGCCCATCCCTTTAACTTTGACCTTCACAGCAGCCCGCCCCTTTAACAGTGATTTTTACAGCACCCCACTCCCTTGACAATGACCTCCTCAGGGGCCCGCCCCCTTAACAGTGACCTCTACAGTACCCTGCTGCCCTTTTAAAAGCGGCCCCTGCCCCCTTAACAGTGACCTGCACTGTGTCCGCCCCTTTAATCCCTTAAGCCATATTTCACCTTAAGGACCAGGCCATTTTTTGCAAATCTGACCAGTGTCAATTTATGTGGTGATAACGCTTTTACTTATCCAGGCCATTCTGAGACAGTTTTTTCGTCACATTTTGTACTTCATGACAGTGAAGATAAAAAAAATACCAAATTTTCCAAAAATTTTGAAAGTTTTGCAAATTTCCAAGTTTCAATTTCTCTACTTCTATAATACATAGTAATACCTCCAAAAATAGTTATTAATTTACATTATTCATATGTCTACTTCATGTATGGATCATTTTTGGAATGATATTTTATTTTTTGGGGACGTTACAAGGCTTAAAAGTTTAGAAGCAAATCTTTAAATTTTTCAGAAATTTTCCAAAACCCACTTTTTAAGGACCAGTTCAGGTCTGAAGTCACTTTGTGAGGCTGACATAATAAAAACTACCCAAAAATGACCCTATTCTAGAAACTACATCCCTCAAAGTATTCAAAACTGATGTTACAAATGTCGTTAACCCTTTAGGTGTTCCACAAGAGTTAATGGCAAATGGAGATAAAATTTCAGAATTTCGATTTTTTTTTTTTTGCAAATTTTCCATTTTAATCCATTTTTTCAAGTAACAAAGCAAGGGTTAACAGCCAAACAAAACTCAATATTTATTGCCCTGATTCTGTAGTTTATAGAAGCACCCCATATCTGGTCATAAACTGCTGTATGGCCAAACGGCAGGGCACAGAAGGAAAGGACCGCCATATGGTTTTTGGAAGGCAGATTTTACTGGACTGGTTTTTAGACACCATGTCCCATTTAAAGCCCCCCTGATGCATGCCTACAGTAGAAACTCCAAAAAGTGACCCCATTTTGGAAACTACGGGATAAGGTGGAGGTTTTCTTGGTACTATTTAAGGGTCATTATGATTTTTGGTTGCTCTATATTACACTTTTTTTTTTAGGAAAGGTAACAAAAAATAGAAATTCTGAAATTTCATCTCCATTTTCCAATAACTCTTGTGGAACACCTAAAGCAGGCATCCTCAAACTGCGGCCCTCCAGCTGTTGCAAAACTACAACTCCCAGCATGCCTGAACAGCCTACAGGTATCAGCCTACAGCAGGGAATTGTGAAAGTTGTAGTTTTACAACAGCTCGAGGGCCGCAGTTTGAGGATGCCTGACCTAAAGTGTTAACAAAGTTTGTAAAATCACTTTCTTAGATGGAGTCACTTTTTTGGAATTTGTACTCTAGGGATGCATTAGGCGGGCTTCAAATGGGACATGGTGTCAAAAAACCAGTCCATCAAAATCTGCCTTCCAAAAACCATATGGCGTTCCCTTCCTTCTGTGTCCTGCCATTTGGCCATACAGCAGTTTACGACCAAATATGGGGTGTTTCTACAAACTACAGAATCATTGCAATAAAGATTGAGTTTTGTTTAGCTGTTAACCCTTGCTTTGTTACTGAAAAATAGATTTTAAAATGGAAAATTTGCAAAAAAACATCTTTTTTTGGGACAGTTTTTATTTTTTGTTATTTACATCGTTGACCTGACAGGTTAGATCATGAACTATTTCTGTAGAGCAGGTTGTTACGGACGCGACAATACCAAATATGACAACTTTTTTGTTTCAGTTTTACATAATAAAGCATTTTTGGAAAAAAAATATTTTTTTAGTGTCTCCACATTCTGAAAGCCATATTTATTTATTTATTTTGGGTGACTGTGTTATTTACGAGATGAGATGGCGGTTTGGCACTATCTTGGGGTGCATATGTCATTTTGGTCACTTGCTATTCCACTATTTGTGGTGTAAGGTAACAAAAATGGCTTTTGACACCGTATTTATATTATATTTTTTTGCTGTATTCACCTGAGGGGTTAGGTCATGTGTTATTTTTATAGAACAGGTTCTTACGGACGTGGTGATATACAAAATATGTATACTTATTATTTATTTATTTAAGTTTTGCACAACAATATCATTTTTGAAATAGTGCCATATAATTTTTTGGGGGGGGAAATTGCCCTATGTAGGGTATCATTTTTTGCGGGATGAGATGACTGTTTGATTGGCACTATTTTGGAAGAAATATAACTTTTTGATCGCCTGCTATTACACTTTTTGTGATGAGGTGACAAAAATGTTTATTTTTTTACACTGTTTTTATTACATTTTTTTCGTTATTGACCTGAGGGGTCGGATCATGTGATATTTTTATAGAGCAGGTTTCTACAGACGCGGAGATACATAATATGTATACTCTTTATTTATTTATTTTACTTTAACACAATAACAGCATCTTAGAAACAAAATCATGTTTCAGTGTCTCCATAGTCTGAGAGCCATATTTTTAAATTTTTTGGGGCGATTCTGCTATGTAGGGGCTTATTTTTTGCGGGATGAGATGACGGTTTGATTGGTACTATTTTGGGAGGGATACGCCTTTTTGATCGCTTGGTATTACACTTTTTGTGATGTAAGGTGACCAAAAATTGCCTTTTTATACCATTTTTGTTTATGGTGTTCACCTGAGGGGTTAGGTTATGTGATATTTTTATAGAGCAGGTGTTTACAGATGCGACGTAACCTAATATGTGTAGTGTATTTTATTTTTTATTAGTTTTTATTCAGTGATAAATGTTTTTTTTTTATTTTTACCTTTTTCACTTTTTTTTTATATTTTTTGACCCAGACCCACTTGGTTCTTGAAGATCCAGTGGGTCTGATGTCTGTATAATATAGTACAGTACACTATATAGTGTACTGTACTGTATTTTTTACTTTACACAGTCTGATCAGACTTCTGCCTATAGAAGAAATCTGATCAAAGTTACTATTAACATGGCAAGCAGGACGCCTGTGAAGGCATCCTGTTGCTATGGTAGCCATCACCCGCTGCCAGAACAGAGCAGCGGGTGATGGGGAGGGAGGGGGGCCCCCTGTGATCCCGTCTAGAATCAGGGGCTGCAAGGGCACCGCAGCCCCCAATGGGAGAGGGAGGGAGCTCCCTCCCTGTTAACCCCTTCCATACAGTGGTCCCTGCAGACCGCGGCATGGAAGGGGTTAAACGGCTGACATCACAGCACATATGTCAGCCGTTTATACACTCTGGTATACCCAATGGCCACCAATGAATATTAGAGAGGAGGCGGGCGGGGGATCGAGATCCGCCCGCCACACCGCCCGCCTCCCGCATGCCTCCCGCCTCCTATAGCGCCACCCACCGGCTATCTAAAGAGGGCTGGGGGCGAAAGGGAATAAAAAGTAAAAAAATGGCAATTCTTAAGAAAGCGCTGCAAACCGCAGGTCTGAATTGACCTGCGGTTTGCAGCGATCGCCCTATGTCCTTAAGTACCAGGACATCAGGGCGTACCTGTATGCCCTGTGTCCCTAAGAGGTTAACAGTGACCTGCACATCGGCTTGTCCCCTTAACAGTAACATCCACAGTGAACGCCTCTTTAACAGTGACCTCCACAGCCCCCTGTCCCTTTAATGCTAGGGCTACACGAAAACATGTGTCGCGCGACATTTTGGCTCAAAATTTTTTATAATGATAGGCTATGGTGTTGCTCTTCAACATGTGACATGCTGATGGAAGCCTTTATTATTCCACTGCCAGCATGCCAGCCAATACCATCCAGTCTGCACCCCTTAGGTGGGCCAGGTCTTAATGATGATCATCCTCATCTTTAGCTGGCGTTACTTCTTCCAAATCATCCTTCAAAGTCTCCATGTCCCAGTAAACTCAGTAATATGCAGAGAGAGGAGGAGCTGGATGCCTGATGACATTTTTTCATTGATATTAGATGATGTGGAAAAGGAGACAAAGCAGATGGCAGAAGAAGGGCTCCCACCTATAGGGCAGGAGAGCGCTGGGGTTGGAGAAGTGGGTATGCCAGAGCTGATTAATACTCTGCGTTTACTGTCAAATAACCTGCAGGGGATTGCAGGCAAGAACAGCAATAATATGCATATTATCCCTCCACCTAACCAGCCAAACCCCATACCAGCAAAAGCCCCTATACAGTGCGGTCTTCATTATTAAATGAAAGGCCGCTACGGGCTAATTGGCTGCGCGGTTCTTCACCACAGCATGGCCACAACCATCCCGAAGCATGGCTGCTCTGTGTGGCTGTAGCTATAGCTTATAGCTATAGGGGGTGCAGAGGTAGCAGTCGCTACCGGGCCCAGGTGTCTGAGAGGGGCCCAAAGACCCTTGTGCTGCATAAGAAGACACACAAAGCACTAAGGGAAGGGGGGCTCAAGCTGAACTCTTGCACCAGGGCCCAAGAGTCATAAGCTACATCCCTACTAAGGGCATCTGTGACTAGTTTATGTTGCCTTTCGTTAGGAACTGGTGACAGATTCCATTTAATGCAATTTTGAGAGGTGGTCTCAAAGAGGTTTCACTGTACCACAAGATGAATAAATCTTTACAAGCAGCTTTTGTTAGCTGCAAATCTCCCCTGTATAGTAGAGACCAAGCAAGATTTCATAATTACATACTATCCTTCATATATGGTGATCTCTTGTTTTCTTGGAAGTTATTTTTCTGTCATATAAGAAGTAGTTTTGAACTTCAAAAGTTTGTACTGTGTTTTATTCACTAATAATTACCCCTTCCTAATCTCTGAACATTAGAAGTTAAAAGTACCAGATGTAAGAGAAACAGATAATTAAGTCCCATCTAGAGCTCCATAGTGAAAACCCTATAATGGGACAACTCTATTGGAGTCCTTGACATCATGAACCAGTCTTCTACACGTAAGTAAAATAATTACTATATAATTGTACTTTTACTAGCTGTGAAAGCTTCATGAAATTTTGTCACCTCTATATAATGGAGTCTGTTATGTTTCACATGGGCACAATTTAACCCTCTCACTTTGGAAAATAATATGTTATCACATTTGAAGTTATTTTCTCCAAATCCAGTTGCTTTCTCACAAATAAACATATCAGTGATTTAGGTGGAATTTCTTTAAACTCAATCATTTCTGGTCTTGAGTTAAAGGCAAACTCCACTCAAAAGTAACAGTCTGAATCAGGTTTCAGTGGCACAACTTCTCCACTTAAAGGGGTTGTACTACCATTAAATGTTATTTTAATATAATTCAACATGAAACTAGTTATTTTCTGTTACATAATTGCTCTAGCTGTGAGATGTCTTTACTTCATTAAAATGGCACTCCCTGGTGTTTAATTTGTATTGCCATATACTCATCCACCTACTGAGGTGTCCGCACATGCCCAGTTCCATCCTTGAACTGCCACCAGCCATATCTACTGTTAGAAGCTGTGACAGTTATAGGAATAGAGCTGCAACAACAAGGACACACCCTGAGAAAGGACACACACTCTGAGCAGTGATTGGTAGAGAAGGCAGCAGAGAGGGCACACCATCTAAGAAAGTGCCCATCGACTGAGCTGCCACCTTGAAATAAATCTAGTAGATCAATTGGAGCAATGAATGAGGAGATCTCTGGATCTGTGTGTGGTACAAGACTGGTTCTAGCTTTGTTAGAGATTCTCGTGTACTATATAATCTTTGATTTTTATTTTTTATATCAATCATGACATCCCCTGGCACATGGGGAGAACTTATTAATCAAATTTGAATCCCACAGACAAGCGAGGTATAGTGCCCCTAATTTAGGACTTGTTCAAAAATTGCAGCACCAGGCACAACCCCTTTAAATCCATGGGAATAAACCCATATCATACCACAACTTCCTGGATGTTACTTGGACTGTTCCACACAGGCTCTCTACAGGGGGACACAAACTCCTATGACACTTACTGATGTTGATTAGACAGATTTTTATTGCACAGTTATAATGAAGAATACCATACGATATATTTATAATTTCTTAGTTTATTTAGCAGAATATTAAGGGGAGAATAATCACACTGTCCTCCCTGCAGGCAACGATGAAAACTGATAGCATAGTAAAAGAAAGCAGTATAAAATCAAGATGGCGTCTGATCAGAAACATACAAGAGGTTATACTGCAAGAAAAAGAGCCCACAGCATGAGACAATGATGGAGGTGTGTTTTGAGAAAAGAAAAAAGTATATTTAAACACCATAATTAAAAAAATAAATAAATTTGAAAGTCTCTCCAACACTTGTGGAGGGAGGTTTAGAAGCTGAGTTTATCTAGTCATAGGAAGTAATTTGGCTGAGACAACAAAAACTTTCAACCATACAGTAAGATAGAATATGAACCTTAAAGAGGTTGTCCGGGCTCAATACTGAGCCCATTCTTCACCAATTCAGCCTGTTTTAGTGGAGCATCGGAGTATTTTATGCATCATTCAGAACAAGGGCTGTCTTTTTTACATTTTTACACTTCTAAGCGGAGGCTTCCGCCTAGCAGTGATCCTGGTGACGTCTTCGGCACTAATGGGCTGTTTTTAGTGCTGCCCTAGGCTGTTTTTTAGGTAAAAGGCCTTGGTATTGCAGAGGGTGAGGGGGTGCATCGGAGAACTCTACTCATTCATACTGAATGAGGGAAGAAGGGGTTTTGTCTGAGTTTAGCTCTGAACCCATACAGACCCTTTAAGGAACCTTTCCATACAGTAGACTTTCCTATCCACTCATAATAACACATTCTTCAGAGTAGAAGCATTTCATAAGAGAAGTTAGCACCTAGATAAGGTTATGTGTTTTAACTGAAACATTGTTTGGCCTCATAAAATGAATTAATTATGAAAATATAACTGCAATAAATGTAAAAATAAATTATTTATAGGGTGCATGCACATCATTTACCCGACTCACTGAAGGAGTCTGGTCTGAACTTCTTGTTAAGCATCTCCCATTAGGCATTGGCATACAGTATTACAATATATAATATGCAGTATATTGATCGCTGCTTTATAAATGCGGTATATAGCACTGTTTCTAGAGCCACATTATCTTGCAATAACAAGTGAGATCTAATGTTCTGACACTTTATGTGAGTGTATGAGAAGGTACAAGGACATGACAGAAGCTGCTTACTCCTGCAATAATCCACTTGCATAATGTGCACAATCTTCTTGTTTAAACTTTCAAATTTTTTTTTAATTTGTTATATTTATGTAGCTGTTTATTTTACAGGGTTAACAATTTTTCAATCAAAACACCTAACCTTATTTAGGTGATGGGTCCTCTTTAAGTAGTTGAGTGCTGGTCTCCTGCATCTACCGAAATATGTATATTCTACATTTTTCAAAACAGCTATTGGATTTGAATACTTTTGTAATTGCATGTAATTAAAAATGTGATATAGCCAGTGAGCTATTCAATAAAAAGAGCTGTGATAGGGAGAGCTGCAGAAGGAAGGACACACAATCTGAGCTGTGATAGAGGTGACGGATACAAGAAATTTTCTGTACTGAAAGTACTCAAGATGACGGTGGCCGCCATAATTCTTAAACAGAAAATGTTTAAACAACCAGGACCCTAACGAGAGCTGGCAAACCCACCAAACTAAGTCATTGGAATAGAAGGACCTTGGTAAGAGAGGTGACCAATAACCCAATGGTCACTGCGAGCTCCAAAGATCTTGTGTGCAGATGAGAGACAATCAACATTGCAGCATTCTACCAAACTAGAAAGCAGTCAACCAATCTAGATAAAAGCTTCTCCTTAGTAAAAGACACATGAAATTTTGCAAAAATAAAATACACATAAAGACTCTCACACTGTGACAAACAAGATTTTCTGGGTAAACCAAGTTTGAACTTTTTGACCTCAATTCTAAGGGTCATGTTTGGAGGAAACCAGGCACTGCCCAATACTTTTCCCACAGTGAAGCATAGTTGTGGCAGCATGATGCTGTGGGGATGTTTTTTAGCGGCTGGGAAAGGAAGACTGGTCAGAGTTGAGGGAAAGCTGAATGGAGCGAAGTATAGAGATATTCTTAATGAAACCTGATGCAGAGTGCTTTGGACCTGATACTGGGCAAAAGGTTTACCTTCCAAGAAGACAATGACCCTAAGCACATAGCCAAGACAACACAGGAGTCCACCAATGGTTCCCATCCAAACTGACAGAGCGTAAGATGATCTGCAGAGAAGAATGGCAGAAAATCCCCAAATCAGGATGTGCAAACCTTGTGGCATCATACCCAAAAAGACTTGAGACTGGAATCACTCCCAAAGGTGCTGCAACTCAGTACAGAGTAAAGGGTCTATGCAAGATTTTTAGCTTTTCTTTTTTAATAAATTAGGCAAAGATTTAAATTTCAAACATTCTGTTTTCACTTTTTCATTATGGTGTATTGAGTACAGATTGATGGAGAAAAACATGATTTATTTTTTTAACACAAGTCCGCAACATAACAAAATGTGAAAAAAGTGTCAAAGGGTCAAATATACTTGGCTTGAGAAAGGTCCCAGGCGGGGGCAAAAATGTCGCTGTGATGTGTGAATAAAGGACTCTTTTTTTCACTATATCCTTAGGAGTGCTGTGGAATTTCTTTTACTCTATTAGTGAACCCAGGATCACAGATATTTACACTGGCACCCACCTTAACACGCACCTAGATTTTATAGGGGGTAAATTTAAATTTTTTTTTTTTTCATCAGACCCCCAATGTTTCTCAGACCTCATATAAGACCTCCAATCAGACCCTCCAGTGCTGATGAGGATCCCAATCAGACCCCCAGTGTGTCTTAGTCCTCAGATCAGACCTCCAATGTTGATGAGACCCCCAATCAGACCCCCAATGATGGTAAGACCTCAACTCCCAGTGTGCATAAGATCTAACCCCTAATCAGACCCCTAGCGTTGATGAGACACCCAATCAGACCTACAGTAATTCCCAGACCTCAAATCAAACCCCCTGTGTGTCTCAGACCTTAGATCCGACCTCCAATGTTAATGTGAGACCACCAATCAAAACCCCAATAATTGTCAGACCTCAGATCAGACTCCCAGTATTCATCAGATCTCAGATCAGACCCTCAATCAAATCCCTAGTATTGATGAGACCCCCAATCAGACCGCCAGTGATTCTCAGACCTTAGTTCAGTAAAAAAAAATAAAAAAATAAAAATCAGTTCACCTCTTCTGTTCCGGATGATGCTGCCACCTGGGAGATCCTCTTCCTGCTCTGAAATGCTGTGACCTGACGTGGCACTGTGTGAGGTGATAAAGCACCCTGATGTCTTCACCTTGTGTGCAGTTTACAGCAGAGAGTGCGGCGTCAATAGACGAAGAACAGGGAATCGTGAATACAGAACCAGCACAGGGAGTGCTGTATTTACCGCTGTACTAATGGCAGTACTGACGTTTTCCACCCACTTTTGGGGAAAAAGTGGGTCTAATAGGACTAAAAATACAGCGTATATATATATATATATATATATATATATATATATACATATATTGTATATATATTGTATTAGTGTTGACTTGAGTGAATCGAGCTTTGGATTATAGATCCGGTCAACTCATTCTAACACTTCAGTTTATTCCTGTACAGAGACCTATCTCTGTATTGCAGGGTTTCTCAACTCCAGTCCTCGGGATCCACCTACCGGTGAGGATTTGAGAATATCCCACAGAATGAGTACCTGTGGTAAGTCCTGATGCATGGACACTAATTATATCACCTTCTCAATACTAAGGAAATACTGAAAACATGACCAGTAGGTGGGTCCCGAGGCCTGGAGTTGAGAAACCCTGCCGTATAAAAGGTATTGCCTGCGTGAAGGCAAAATTCGTTGTCTTCAGGCAAATGTCTTTGTAACAAACTCTGCAGAGCAAAGATTTGGTTGAAAGAACTCGTCATGGCAGTCTGGGCCGAATAGAGAAGCTGAGGAAAGAGAACATCTACATTATAGGAGACATCACTGTATGTCTGTAAGTTTGTTATCGGTGAATGTATTGTAATTCCAAATATGTCTCACCTATTTCTTCAGCGCCATTCTCTGTAGCTCTGGTCTGTTAACAAACTGCAGTGGGGACTTTCTGGTATATGGCATGTTACCACTGCAGCCAATCACCTGTCAGTGGTCTAATACTGAGGATAGTGATTGGCTGCAGTGGTCACAAGCCTTATACCTGCACATCACAGACATTGTGACAGATATGCGCATTTCTCCATTATATCCCTACCAGTCTTGGGAACGCAATGATGCCAGAAAGTCCAGCACATCACATGCATCATCGCTGCAGCCATATAAACAAACCACTTAGACTAGAGTGGCAGGGATGTAACAGCTGAGAATTGTGGATTTTTTTTTCATATGTTGCTGCCATATTTTATTTTTAACTACTGGACAACCCTTTTATTCTGGGGTGTTTGTGTGTCCTTTATGGGCATTTATAGGGTGGAAAATGGGAGCATGTCCTCTAAAAAGGGGCAGGGTGTATGTATTAATTTTGGTCTGTCTGTGAATATTAGTTCAGTTGTCCAGAAAAATTTGAAGGGAAGGTTGGCAACCCTGACTGTAATTTTTTGCAAATTTTAACATTATAGGACAAAGATAGCATGGTACCCTAGAATTATCTCTGGCATGAAAGGCCTCCAAAAGCCAAAATGAAGTGCTTCTATGTTATGTCCTGTAGTGGGTACATACATGAGATAGGACACATTTCTGCTGTATCTCTAGAGAGGTAGCAGAAAGTAAACTGGTCAAATATATATTTTTCCTGGTTTGATTAAATACTTAAAATATTTAAACCTTTCAACCCCGGGCCAGTTTTCACCTTCCTGCCCAGGTCATTTTTTGCAAATCTGACATGTGTCACTTTATGTAGTAATAACTTTGGAACACTTTTATTTATCCAAGCCATTCTGAGACTGTTTTCTCGTGACACATTGTACGTCATAAAGTTAAGTCAATATATTTCATCTTTATTTATGAAAAAATCCCAAAATTTCAATTTCTCTGCTTTTAAAACAGAAAGTAATACCTCATAAAATATTTATTACTTAACATTCCTCATATGTCTACTTTATATTGGCATCATTTTTTAAATGTCATTTTATTTTTTTAGGATGTTAGAAGGCTTAGAAGTTTAGAATCAATTCTTCAAATTTTTAGGAAAATTTCCAAAACCCACTTTTTAAGGACCAGTTCAGGTCTGAAGTCACTTTGTGGAGCTTACATAGTGGAAACCCCCCATAAGTGACCCCGTTGTAGAAACTACACTGCTCAAGCTACTCAAAACTGATTTTACAAACTTTGTTAACCCTTTAGGTGTTCCACAAGAATTAAAGGAAAAGGGAGATGAAATTTCTAAATTTTACTTTTTTGGCAGTTTTTCCATTTTGATCGATTTTTATTCTTTAACACATCAAGGGTTAACAGCCAAACAAAACTCAATATTTATTACCCTGATTCTGCGGTTTACATAAACACCCCACATGTGGTTGTAAACTGATGTAAGGGCACACGGTAGGGTGCAGAAGGAAAGGAACGCCGTATGGTTTTTGGAAGGTAGATTTTGCTGAACTGGTTTTTAGATACCATGTCCCATTTGAAGCACTCCCTGATGCACCTTACAGTAGGAACTCCCAAAAAGTGACCCCATTTTGGAAACTAGGGGATAAGGTGCCAGTTTTATTGGTACTATTTTGGGGTACATATGATTTTTATATATTACGTTTTCTTTTAGGCAAAGTAACCAAAAAATAGCTATTTTGGCACGGTTTTTTATTTTTTACAACATTCATCTGACAGGGTAGATCATGTGCTATTTTTATAGAGCAGATTGTTACGGATGCAATGATATCAAATATGTCTACTTTGTTGGTTTGTTTGTTTCAGTTTTATATAATAAAGCATTTTTGAAAAAAAATTATGTTTTTGTGTCTCTATTTTCTGAACGGCTTTTTTATTTTTCTGCCGATCGTCTTGGGCAGGGACTCGTTTTTTGCAGGAAGAGTTGATGTTTTTATTGGTACCATTTTTGGGTACATATGATTTTTTGATCATTCATTATTACACTTTATGGGGCAAGGTGACCAAAAAATTGGTAATTTTGGCACCGTTTTTATTTATTTATTTCTACAGGGGGTTAGGTCATGTGATATTTTTATAGAGCAGATCCTAACGGATGTGGAAATAACTAATATGTGTACTTTTTCTTATTTATTTAAGTTTTACACAATAATAAAAAAAATATATTTTAGTGTTTCTATAGTCAAATAGAGAGCCATAGCTTTTTTATTTTTTGACCGATTGTCTTGGGTAGGGGGATCTCATTTTTTGCGGGGTGAGGTGACAGTTTGATTGGTTCTATTTTTGGGGGCATAAGACTTTTTGATCGCTTGGTGTTGCAATTTTTGTGATGTAAGGTGACAAAAAATGGCTTTTTTAGCACTGTTTTTATTATTATTATTTTACGATGTTCACCTAAGTGGTTAGGTCATGTGATATTTTTATAGAACAGGTTGTTACAAACGCAGCAATACCTAATATGTCTACTATTTTAATTTGTTTGACTTTAGCACAATAATAGCAGTTTTGAAGAAAAAAAATCATTTTTTTAGTGTTTCCATTGTCTGAGAGTGATAGCTTTTTTATTTTTCGACTGATTTTCTTAACTAGGGTCTCATTTTTTGCGGGATGACATGACGGTTTGATTGGTACTATTTTGGGGGGCATATGCCTTTTTGATCGCTTGGTGTTGCAATTTTTGTGATGTAATGTGACAAAAATGGCTTTTTTTTATACAGTTTTTATTTTTTATTTTTTATGGTCTTCACCTTAGGAGTTAGGTCATGTGATATTTTTATAGAGCTGGTTGTTACAGATGATAACAAATATGTATACTTTTTTTTATTTATTTCACTTTAACACAATAATAGCATACTTGAAACATAAAAAAATATGTTTTAGTGTCTCCATGTTCTGAGAGCTAAAGTTTTTTTATTTTTCGAGCAATTTTCTTATGTAGGGGCTCATTTTTTGCGGGATGCGGCGACGGTTTTATTGGTATTATTTTGTGGGACATTCGCCTTTTTGATCACTTGAGGTTGCACTTTTTGTGATGTAAGGTTACAAAAATGGCTTTTTTGACACAGTTTTTATTTAATTTTTTTATGGTGTTTGTCGGACGGGGTGGATCATATGATATATTTATAGAGCCGGTCGTTACGGATGCGGCGATTCCTAATATGTGTGTTTTTTCCTTTTTTTTTCAATTTTTTATTATAAAATCAGGGAAAGGGGCGTTTTTTTTCCTTTTTCACTTGAAACTTTATTTTTTATTAAAAAAAACTTTGTTTACTTTTTTATTTTTTTACTTTATTTATGGTTTTAACTTTTGGGGGTTGCAATGCATTTCAATACATCTGTATTGTAATGCATTGCCTGTTAGGCCCCTTTCACACGGGCGAGTTTTCTGCGCGGGTGCAATGCGTGAGGTGGACGCAATGCACCTGCACTGAATCCGGACCCATTCATTTCTATGGGGCTATGCACATGAGCGGTGATTTTCATGCATCACTTCATGTTCTATATTCTGCATTTTTCACGCAACCAGGCCCCATAGAAGTGAATGGGGCTGCGTGAAAATCGCAAGCTTCCGCAATCAAGTGCGGATGCAGTGCGATTTTCCCGCAAGGTTGCTAGGAGACAGGACCCGATCTTTATTATTTTCCCTTATAACATGGTTATAAGGGAAAATAATAGCATTCTCAATACAGAATGCTTAGTAAAATGTGCATTAAGGGGTTAAAAATAAAAAAAATAAACTCACCTTATCCTCTTGATCGCGTAGTTGTCGATCTCTTCTCTCTTCTTCAAGCATTAGCTGCCAGCTAAAGGATCTGTGGTGACATAACATCACATGGTCCAATCACATGGTCCATCACCATGGTGATGGACCATGTGATTGGACCATGTGATAAGCGCAGTGACGTCATCACAGGTCCTTTAACCGGCAGCTAATGCTTGAAGAAGAGAGAAGAGATCGCAACTACGCGATCAAGTGGAAACGGTGAGTTTATTTTCTTTATTTTTAACCCCTTAATCCACATTTTACTAAGCATTCTGTAGTGGGAATGCTGTTATTTTCCCTTATAACCATGTTATAAGGGAAAATAATAAAATATACAGAATACTCAACCCGAAACTGGACTTCAGTGATGAAGTCCGGCTTCGGGTCTGGGTACCAAACATGCCGATTTTTCGCAAGCGCGTGCAAAACTTATTACAACAGTTTGCACACGCACAGAAAAATTGCGCATTTTCCCACAACACACCCGCCTCTTATCCGGGCATCAAACATGTGTGAAAGGGGCCTTAGTGTATGACACCGAGTCATACACTAACAGGTTGCCTTCTCACCGATCGGGTCCCTGCCACCGCAGAGCGGGGACTCGATCGGATCCCTCACCTGCAGCAAGCCCCTTCTATGTCGCGGTCAGCATTGACTGTGGTATAGAAGGGGTTAATGCGCCAACATCAGTGTTTTCACCGATGCCGGCGCATACATCAGGGGCCCGGCTAACCGGAACAGCCGATCCCCTGCAGAATGTTTAGCCGGACGCAGTTCCTGCACCCGCCCAGTGGGCCGTAATACTACTGTGCTGGGCGGCAAGTCACGTCCTGCTGCACTGTACTATTACGGCGCTGGTCGGGAAGGGGTTAAAAGTAAAACAAACGTTGAACCTCTAGGACAACACTAGGGGGTGTCTAGTTTTATGTGTTTTAACAAGGATTTTGTCATAGTGTAAGGTCATAAACTTCACCTCTAAATTATATGTCAGGGGACAGCAAGCTTCGGCACCCCAGCTGTTGTAAGACTATAATTCCCAGCATGCTCCATTCATTTTTTATGGGAGTTCTGAGAAGTGAAGAGCAAGTATGCATGTTGGCAGTTGTAGTTTTACAACAGCTGGAGTGCCGGAGGTTGATGACCCCTGTTATATGTCCTCATTACCATGACCAATGTAAAAATTGATTTTAGTACTTATGTATGAAAAAATACCTTTATTTCAACATTATTACAGTTTAACTGGTAACAACCATTTGGCAATATATTCATACATTTCTAAGAGTAATAACAGAGGGACATCAGAATGCAGAGCTCAAAGAAAATACACTCTAGTATTTTATAGAGAATATGTGTATATATTAAAATAGGAATGGAGGAAGAGGCGACAGATTCTCTTTTAAAATAAAAAATAATTTTTCCATTTTTTGCATCACTTGTAGGTAATGTTACCTATAAATATGTACCCCAGAAAGGAGGCTATATCATTCTGCACCAAACAGGGTGAAATCCACATGGGTAAATGAACTACAAAGTTATATTGCATCACATATAGCATAACAGGACTATGGAAATGCCTGTGGTTATTAAGCTTTTTATACCTGTTATTAAGGGGTTACATTTGATGCTGTATAAATCAACATGGCAAGTGCCATAAACAACAACAACAACAAGCATCAACCAATGGAAACGCAGGATCTGAGTTTAAATTAAAAAAAGTGTTAGTTGGTGCCAGACTGCGATTGCTCTTTATAGAGAAAGGACCTGCTCATTTCTGCGCTTTTGAAGAGATTTAGTTTTTCGACTGCGACCCGGATCTACATCAGTGCGTTGGGAGATCCATCGCTAATTGCGAGTCAAGAGAGGTAAAATACCTAAATCTGATGGATGGAATTACTGACTTGTGTCACCCCCACCAGTGATAGCTGCTCACTCTGTATTAGTGGGGAGCTGAGATTGATCCCTGGTTTCACCAAAATAGCCAAAATATAGAAAATTTGGTTTTAAAAATATGAAGATTTGTTATTTGGGGACTTTGAATAAAGATAGAAATATTTGGTGTCTGGTAATTATTTCTGTATTGTATTTAAATGAAGGAATGTCATTAACATTTTTCTATTTCTGCTTTTCAGTTTAGAAGAGACAATATAAGTTCCAGGTAAGCCATGAAATATGTTGTAGAGGCTCAGATCCTATACAGGAGGACAGGACACCTACACATAATGCTAGAACAGGGCCGAAAGACACCAGACTGGGATCCACTGTAACTTATACAAGTGCAGGATTTCTGCTCAATAGAAAGTGTGTGTCCTAGCTGAATAATCCCTATACATATCCCCTATTTACACTATTTGCCAATCTTAAAATATAAATGAATTGGTCTGGGGTTCAGAATCAGTTAGCGGTGGATTTATTATGATATATATCTTCTTCTGAAGGTACCATATCCTCACATATTAATATTTCTTTCTCTAATCTAAGATTCCCAGAAGGAGGAGGAAGTAACATCAGGAAGAGAAAGAGAGAGCTCATCCATCTTTATGAAGCAGCCTATTTTTCCATAAAGTTTTTTTATGTAAAATTAATTGAAAATGATTGCTTATGACCATAGAATAAGTGAAAATGTATTTTCTGACATATTTTCTACTGATAATCATTATTACTATTACTGTAGTGGGTTTCAGGTACCAAGAGATATGAAGAGGGTCTTGTTTTAAAGCTCACAATCTAAGCTTTCAAACAAGACCAAGGTTGTGGTGCACTCACTGCCATACCACCTTGGGAAGTGAATGTCTTGATCAATGGCATATATGTGTTTGTTATCTAGAGTGCTGCTCATACTTTAGAAAGCTACCATAGTGGCTGACAGCAGTATTGGTGCACATTCTCGTGATCTGTGGGGTCCCAGAGGTAGGACCCCATCAATATAATATTTATCCCCTATCCTGTTCATAGGCGTTAACGTTATATAATTGGAAAATCCAATTACATTGACCAAGGCTGATGGGGCATAAAGCTTTGAGGATTGCAAGAAACCCTCACACACAGTGATACTATCAAAACGGAACTAAACCAGTGGACAGAAGATTGAGAAATGTTTATATGAAACTTCAGGAACAGAGATTGTGTAGCAATACTTCTCTTCCTACATAGTTTTATTTGCTCTTAACACTTAATTGTGGTGGTGATTTTTAATATTGGACTACTAATGCTATAATATCTTAAACTTCTCCAATAGTTTACTATCTCCTTTTCAAGAAGAGACTGCAAAGAGGAGGAAGGATGACCCGACTCAGCAGCCAAAGGATATGGCTGCTTTCTTCAGTCTCCTTGGTATTACTCTTCATTCCAAGTGTTCCATCACATAGAACCCTCCTTCTCCATTATCTATATGATCACATGGAGGTGTCTTCCTCTGTTATGTACATAATAACATGGAGCTGTCCTCCTCCATTAAGTATGCAGTCACACAGAGCCATTCATCTCTTTCATATACATATATTCGCATGGAGCTGTCCTCCTCCATCATGTACATAATTATATGAGGCTATCCTTCTCCATTATGTGTATAATCAGATGGAGCCATCATCTTTCATTATATACATAATATTTAGGATATCACCTAAATTTTATCTTTAGTGTCAGTCCCACAAAGGTTTAGGCCAGGTTGGACCATTTATTGACACTCTACTCAATCACCCTGCTTTGATTTCTATTTCCATAGGATCTATCCCAGAAGGTTAAAGGGGTTGTCCAGGATTTTTAAAATTCCCTCCTCCACCCAGTGGAGAAGGGAATACTTACCTGCTCTGCACTGCTCCCTGGCTGTTTTCACTGGTCTTCCAGTCCTTATCTGTCAACTTAAGCATGGACAAGATCAAACACACCACTGCAGCCAAATTTTGGCCAGTCACTGGCTGGAGCAGCACACGTTATCTGATCAATGCAGAAGCTGACAGAAGGAGACTGGAGGTCTGGTGAAGGCAACCCAGGAGCCATAGAGACAGGTGGAAACTTAAAAAAGAAACCATGGTTAACATCCTGCTATTTTACTGTATTTCCTTTCTATAGATTGTAAATCCATTGACTGATTTGATAACATTGAAATACTGATATTTCTACTGTCTGTCTTTCTAGAGGACGAACACATCAGGCTGTTTCTCGGCAGGGACAGCTGCAGGAGGATTTCAGACAAGATAACATACTGTGACATTGAGGAATAGAAAAGAAACTCTTTCAGATCATAGAATATCCACTATATTTAAATAAAAGGGTTTATGTTCATGTATAGAGGAAGATATTGATCACATTAATAATAAGATATTAGTTATCTATAAGGATTTACTACCTGTCTCTATCTGTCCCCATCCCACTAGTACCTCCTGGCAATGGTCTTCATCTACTTCAGGAGAGCAAGACTACGTCCTGACAAATATAAAAAGAACTTCTTCCCAGCTCTGTGAGTTTCCTTTATTATAACCGATATGTGTATACATGCAGATGAAAAAATATAAAAATGAACACTAAAATATGTGGTCTATGTCCAAGTGAAATGTGGAAAACATACCATAGCATGTATTTATTAGCTCTCCCCTTTTCTCCATGTCTCTGCTTTTTATATAGGTAATCCTCGTTTAGTTTCATTTATTTCTGCCAGGTTCTTAGCCAATCAATTTGCGGAGGAAGAAGGCAGTTTTCGACGAGAGATCTACCCCTGGGCCTTAGGACGATCTTGGTACCTGATGAAGGAGAGGAAACGTCTGTTCCATCGACGCAACCTGCTGTTCCTCCGGATGGGATTCAAGGCTTGGGTGGACCAGGAATCCTGTGATCTGGTTTGTAAACATCAAATACTCTGGTATTCGATGAAGAGTGTCTGTAGATAATATTAATTTAATGGATCTACTGTTTAATTGCAGATCATGGCACAAGACCCTCTGCACTGGGCATGGACAAGAGAGCGGCAGATCCATCATGGTGAGGCTGTTCGCTCATTCAGGAGAAATAAGGAGGGGTTCACCATCTATGGCCCATGGAGCGTCCCTTCATCCTGCCCCATCTGTGAGACCATCCTTCTCCATCCATGTGAGGTGAAAGAGGCTGAAAACATCATGTGCCAGGCAGACACAGAGGAGGAACCTGGAACCTCACAGTCATGATCATCTCTGGTAAGGTAAAGACTGGTGTGGAACATGGGATTTAAGTAAAACATAGTCTGATCTTTAACACTGAACCTAATCATAACTGAACATCTAGTTTAGATATATTAAACTACCGTAAATATGGCTCCTAGAATACAAAATTTCAAAAAACTTAAATATATTGATATGAGACAATATCAGGATCTATTAAATGGGTTGTCCTATTACAAACATTTATCCTCTATCCACAGAATAGGGAATATACAGTATGTTTGTAATTGCACAACCCGTGAAGACATACGGTATAGCTTCACTATATAATTCACAAGATGCAGTCTCCATACCTTCTTGATATACTATTAACACTACATCAGCTGCTATTCTACATCAGTGATTGGTTCTCTGTACATTGTTGTCACTGGCTACGGTCACATTATACCACACAATATTTTACATGGCAATTATTAATATCTGGGATATAGTATCACATCTATCACTTAATTTTGTGTGTTTGGTAACATTGATATTTTGTTTCCTAGAATGAACTTTTTCATCTACTTTCTTTATCTCTCTATTTATTACCAAGCTGTTCTGTTGCCAAGATGGAAGACAACAACTTCAAGACCATCGAAGAGGAGATCTCCAAGACCAGAAGGATGAAGACCACCAATATATCCTTTTATTGGTCACACACATGCACATAGACGTCACACGCTCATGAAACATACTCATATAGGAACATCGACTCATCATTACACACACAGTCCCAGCACATAATGACAGACACAATCACTGTAGGTAGACACATGCAGTCACTAGAGGTAGTCACACACACCTGCACTACACACATTGGTATAGCGGTCACCTCCCTTAGTATGCCTGGAGGAAGGGCAGTACAGCGGCCATGGCTTCCCACAGGTTTCCTCCACAGGGGGTTTTTCCTGTCCTGAGTGTCGCTCTACGCTCTCCGTGAGTGATGGGAGGTAACAACAAATACACACACATATAATAGATATACTTATAATAAATGTCACATTATTTTACACCTTATACTGTGTCTGACTCGTTTCTTTTATTTCTGTGTGTGAAAGCTAAAGGTAATTTAAAGGAATTCTCTGCAAGTACTAATCAGTAGTATATAGCTAGGATATGCCATCAATATGATGCAGGTCTGGACACTAGGACCACCCCTGATCAGGAGAATGCAGGGTCTGCTGCACTCGGTGGACCACTGTAGTCCTTTATCTTGTTTTACAGTGCCCACTTCTCTGTGACAGCGAGGGGGCAGGGAAGTGGGTGTGGTAACCTTGACATGAAGCAAGGAGGCCGCTGCCCCCTTGACTTCAAGCATGACTAGAAAATCGCGCAGGCAGGAGATAAAAGAACGTTCCAGAGCTTTTGCTGCATCTGCCTTCAGGAAGAAAATGATCATCAGAAACACGATGCTGGCTACTCTCAGGTACTATGGGCAGCTTGGGATGGTTTTTTGAGGTGACTGGTTCTCTTTAATATATACATTTTTTCTGTCCATTAAACGTATGACAAAAATGTGATATGAACCCAGCCTTATTCTTTATCCACAGGATAAGAGATAAGTGTGTGGTGGGGGTCTGCCTGTTGGAGCTTACTGTTATCATAAGAACGGGGGCCATGTATCCCCCATTTTAAATGAGCAGCAGTGGGGCATACCTACTTTTGCTCCATTGAAGTCTATGGGACTGCTGGAGATAATCTGTGGATTGGGGATAAGTGTTTTTTGTGGGACAACCTCTTTAAGCAGATGACAAGATGGTTGATGTGTTATAAACATAGAGCAGCCAGACTACCATTCATGCTCAGCATTATGTAATGTTCTTTTTTAAATTATATATATATATATAAATATATATATATATATTTCTTATTACAAGTGTGGTGGTATCACTGTGTGGTTACTAGAGCTATTCTCATGGATAAGTATTACTAGAGGATAGTAGCTGATACGTATTAGGCCTCTGATACATGATAGCACCTCTGGGTGGAAATGAAACAAAATACTTTAGCTTTTTTTTTTTTTTTCTTGTTGCTAGGCTCTCGGGCATGCGCACTGTAAATTATTAGACGCGGATCTTGGCGCCTTCTCTCCTAGTCGCGTGTGTAAGTGTTTTCGATATAAATTCGATACAGCCGTTGTTTTTAATTTCACAGTATGACACAGGTGTGACATCGCTGATCAATTTACACTAATATGCCAGTATTGGATGATATGGTAACTTTTTAACCGATGTATTTTGTACTATTTATACACAAGATAATTCTCTATGTATCACCTTGCTTTTTGCATTTGAATATGACTTTATTCACGTAATATGATTGATTTGTATGTTTAATTACTATTTAATCAGCACATTGCATGATGTATATATATGCCTGAATGACACTATTTTTTATGCTCGATTAGGACCACAATGAGTGGTTGAAACGTCGCAGAAGGGTTAATAAAGGGTCCACCTTTCACTTTATTCTTGGAGTGCTGCCTGATCTTTGGACAACTAGTTGTATATTTGACCACCTGGCCTGTGGTTTGAGGATTTGCACCCAAATTTGCCTGGAGTGCTGCGGTTTGTCTTTGTTTTACTCTCTCTCTCTCTCTCTCTCTATATACATATATATATATATATATATATATATATATATATATATATGTATATATTTCTTATTACAAGTGTAGTGGTATCACTGTGTGGTTACTAGAGCTATTCTCATGAATAAGTTTACTAGAGGATAGTAGCTGATACGTATTAGGCCTCTGATACATGATAGCACCTCTGGGTGGAAATGAATCAAAATACTTTAGCTTTTTTATAATATCTACATTTCTTTATTGAATAAGATCTCAAAATAAGCAGAATATTAAAAGGATTGTCCGCCTTTTTGCAAGTGATGACCTTTCCTCATGATAGGCCGTCTGACACCCACCCCTCCGCTGATCAGCTGTTCAGTGTAGCATCAGCCCCAGAAATACAAAGCTCCATCCAGTGTGTAGTGAACAGAGCTGGTTACTGCAGCATTGTTCCCAATGTAAATGGGTAATGGGAGCAGTGCTGCAGTAACCAGTAAAATTCCATGGGGAGTGCAGTTTCAAAAATCGGGTAACTTTTTGGGGTTTCCACTGTAGGGGTACCTCAGGGTCCCTTCAAATGTGACATGGCATCCAAAAATCATTTCTGCAAAATTTGCTGTCCAAATGCCATGTGAGTCCTGCAGTGTGCCCATACAGTCGTTTATGAGCACATATGGGGTGTTGCCATATTCATAAAGAAAATGGCTAAGAATTGTGGGTGTTATTTTCTCATTTTACCCTTTGTGAAAATGAAAAATGTTGGGCCAACAGAGGATTTTTTTGTTAAAAAATTTAATTTTTCACAGCCAAATGTACCTAAAATCTAGAAAATGTCTGTTGGGTCAATGTGCTTACCTTACCTCTTGAAAAGTTCCTTGGGGAGTGGTTTCCAATATTGGGTCACTTTATGGGGTTTCCACTGTAGGGGTACCTCAGGGTCTCTTTAAATGCAACATGGCGGCCAAAAACCATTTAAGCAAAATCTGCCCTCCAAAAGCTAAATGGCGCTCCTTCCCTTCTGAGTCCTGCATTGAACCCATACAGCAGTTTATGACCACACATATGGCGGTACCATATTTACTACCAAGTGTTTCTAAATTCTAAAAAACACCTCTTGGGTCAAAGTGCTCACTACAACCCTTGAAAAGTTGTTTGTGTGGTGAACTTTCCAAAATGGAGTCACTTTTTGGGGGTTTCCACTGTAGGGGTACCTCATGGTCTCTCCAATGCTACATGGCGCCAAAAAACAATCCAACAAAATCTACCCTCCAAAAACCATATGGCTCTCATTCCATTCTGAGTTCTGCGGTGTGCCCACATAGCACATTTTATGACCACATATGGGTTGTTTCTGTAAACTTCAGAATCAGGGGAATAGACATTGAGGTTTGTGTTGATGTTAACCCTTGCAATGTTATTTCACTTCAATTTTGCTTTAATTTCTGTGGAACAACTAAAGGGTTAATATTGTTTTTAATAATAGAAACCACCCATGAATTATAGAATTACACCCCTCAAAGTACTCAAAACTCATTTTAGATACAATGTTAACCCCTTAACATTGTTTCTAAAATCTGTTTTCAATAATTTGACTGGTATAGTTTCTACAATCATGGTTGGTTTCTATAAGCCCTTCAAAGTGCCAAAAGTGATTTCTAATCCTTCTAATGTCCCAAAAATAAAATTTCATTTACAAAGTGGTGCCAACAAGCAGACATATGCAGAATGTTAAGCAATAACTATTTTATGAGGTATCACTATCTGTTTTAAAAGCAGATAAGTTCTTATTTCAAAAATTGCTAATTTGTCCAAATCTTCAGTGCATTTTGGATTTTTTTTATAAATAAATACATATTGACTCAGATTTACCACAAACATGAAGTACACTTTGTCATGAGAAAACAATCTCAGAATGGTTTGGATACGAAAAAGCCCTCCGAAGTTATTACTACATAAAGTACCACAACAGTAATGCAACAGGCCAGTAGTTCCCGCAAAGCGCTGTACATGAACAGCACAGTGATGAGGCGGGTACAGGAGCCCCTGACATCATCAGAGCTATATCAATGCTGACAGCCGCCTTTATGGGGTTTAGAGAGGGAAGGGGCTTCCTCTCATACTCCAGTGGCTCCCTGTGAGGTGCCAATGGTTGCTATGCCAGCTATGGAAGCCAATTAGGTCCTGCCACAGTCAGGGACTGATAGGCATATTGTCAGTGTAAAGATACAGATCAATGGATTACAATACAGTATGTATTGTAAGGAATTTTACCAGCGATTAACACATGTGCTCTTAGATAAATCCTTGAGGAGTGTAATTTCCCAAATGGGGTTACTTTTTGGGGATATCCAATGTAGGGGTACCTTAGGGTTCTGGAAAAAGCAAAATGGTACTCAAAAACAATTGCAGCAAAACCTGCCCTCCAACAGCCTTCCCTTCTGAACCCTGCTGTGTGTTTACAATAACATATGGGATATTGCTGTATTCAAGAGAAAAAGCGCAACAAATTATAGGGTGTTTTTTCCCCGAATTACACCTTGTGAATATTGCAGCTAAACTAACATTTTATTTTATTAAATTCCTAGAGGGGTGTAGATTTCAATAAACAGTCTTTTGATGGGTTGTTTCTTAAGTTGTGGCATTACAGCAAGCCAATACAGTGTGTATTGTAAAAATTACATTATCTCTGGGCTAGTGTAGTGCCGAAAATCTGTATTTTTCTTATCCAGTACATTACAGCAAGCCAATACAGTGTGTATTGTAAAAATTACATTATCTCTGGTCTACTGTAGTGCCGAAAATCTGTATTTTTTTGTATCCAGTACATTACAGCAAGCCAATACAATGTGTATTGTCAAAATTACACTATCTCTGACCTAGTGTAGTGCTGAAAACCTGTATTTTTCTGTTTCCAGTACTGTCCTGCATCAGAAAGACGTGGGCCAAGCACACAAATATCGCTATGTGTTCAGATACTTTGGTGCTCGCTCATTACTACAGTGTTTAAGTCATTTAGCACATTATGGCCACAAATGGAATATTTCTATAAACTGCAGAATCAGGGTAATATACTTTATATAGAAAATCTGCAAGAAAAAAAATTAATAACTATTTTGTGATTAATCAGTACATCTACCTAAAAAGCATGGAAAGTCAATTTCACAAAATTGCTAATATTTCCGAATTTTCTGCACATTTTGGATTTTTTTTTTATAAATAAGGAAATTCAGTACTAAAACAACACTGTAAATATTAAAAAAGACAACTGGGTAATGTCCATGGTGAGATATCCATGAAAGATGGAGGGGAGCAAATCATAAAATAGCAGACATATATATTCTCATTATAAAGAATCCCATACATATATATATTCTTGCCAGTGGTGTTAATATATGTTAAATTCCAAAATGATCCTAACACCAATCTAATATAAGGAGAAAAGTAATAATGGATGAGTGGTTACATATTAATGTACTCTATTAAAGAAGCTCCATGTATTTCCTCACAGCACATGGCCTCTTCAAGAGTAGAGCATACCATTCTGTTAGAAAGCATATAAAACATTGCACTATGTTAAAGAGGTTGTCTTATACATTGGTGGCATAAACCATATTAGACCATCTTCAGTCAGAAATGTTGAGTGTGTTAGAGATGTGTGAATTTTATTCTATGTTTGTATCTTTTGGACTCTAACGGGTTAAACTTTTCTTTGAAGCTGTAACAAACTTCTTCTTCTTCTCTTATCTCAGGTGCCTCCCCTCTCTGCTGTTCCATCTTTCTGTCTATGCAAGGCCATGAGGAGACAGTGTTTGTCTTCTATCTCCCCACAGGTGCTTTGAAGGATGCCTAAGCCAATCACATAGCTTGATGATATATATACACATATTATTCACTGCCTATAGAGAAGCTCCTCCTTGAAGTGTCACATATGATGTATGCAGTATTATTGTTAGGATAGCCGCCATAATAAGATGGCGGACACTTAGATGTTTACATTAAGTTCACATTCCAAAGTAGTGCACACTAAGCAGATGCTAGAGCGTTATCTCTTCTTCTCTTCTCTTTTCTTCCTTTTTAACCAATGAAATAATGCCTGAGCCTCAGGGCAAAACCGCCCTGTTCTGAAGATGTATAATTGCTTTTACTTTTTGTAATAAAGGTAGAGATTGCATTAACCAGCTATGTGTCAGCGTCTAGTCTCTCATCCACGCGTGGATATTAACCTCTTGGGGGTCTCTTGATTTGGAGCACCAGAGTGCATCTCAAATGCTCTGATTAGAGTGTCTTTAACAAGTGCAACCTGAATGTTTTGGATCCTCTTCCATCTTTTTTTTAAGCATAAAACATCTAGAAATGTGTCATGTGCTATGCAAGTCTTGATGGGCCCTGTGCTTCCGGAGAAAGTATTTGATTTTTAACAAGGCACAGTCCATGTGCCACACTGAAATCTACAGCAGCTCAGAGCTTGTATACTATACTTTTTGCTCTATAAGATGCAAATTTATCAGAGCTCAGATCAGACCCCCAATCTCCATATGACCCCCAAATCAGACTCCCAATCTTCACCCGACCTCAGATCAGACCTCCAATGTTCATCAGACCTCCAATATTTATTAGACCTCAGACCAGACTTGCAATCTTCATCAGACCCCAGATCAGACACACAATCTTCATCAGACCCCAAATTAGACCCCTAATGTTCATCAGACCTCCAATCTTCAAGAGACCTTGCGTCAGACTCCCAATCTACATAAGACCCCCAATCTTTATCAGATCCCCATGTTCAGATCAGACAGAAAAAAAACTCTTCTTCTCCTGCTCCAGATGACACCACCACTCGGGAGATCCAGTGCAAACTTCCTGCTGCACTGCACTGTGACCTGACATTACACAGCATCAGGTCATAGTGCATGCTTACACACATTACGTCCAGACGCTGTGCGCTGTGTGTCTCATAAATTTGGCATAGGTGCACATAGTAATTCCCATATAATAACTAACCTTGAATACAACTACAATGATAAATTCACACATGTCTCCCTTGTTAAAAGACTTGTAGAAGGTGGAAACAGGTTTGATTGAGTTAGTCAAGTGAGCAACAGTCTTTAAAGGCCCAGAGTGAAGAAAAATATGCCCCCTATTGAACAGTTCGGAGCAAACATGTCTCAAATGTAGGTACTTGTATAGGCATTTTAGAGGAACATTCAATTCCTGCTGTAAGTCAGAAAATGAGCAAAACAACCTGCCATTGTACAGTTGGAAATGGCACTTTATATTTTTCTTAGGTCAAAACTCAAAGTCAGGGAGTCACAGAAGTAGGATATAAAAAAACTGACTGTTTTTTCTCTTTCTGTAACTGTAGACTTCAACTAAGGAGTGGCAAGCTAATATGGTTGCTGCAACAGCAAAGGTATAAAAGTGAGCGACACCATTACCCTCCCAACAGATAAGATTCATGAGAGTCTCATAGGAACTAGAGATGAGCAGCTCAATTCTGAACTAATCAGATTCATTATGAATTTCACAAAAATATTCTCTGCCAAAATAATCCTATATTTTGGCGGTTCATTTTGGATGAATTGCACAAAAACTGAGCCAGCACCATTTTACTTTGAAAACTGGTGTGGAAAACAGGCGGATGGATAAAGATGAAGGATTGAATTACACTGGCAGGTAGGGGAGTCCAGTAACTTGTCTTGATTGTCTCAGAGGCTGATAGCCTGCAAGCCAATCAGGGGGCAGGATTCTGGCAGGTTCTTTTGCTCAGAAGGAAGAAGTGCCATTCTTAGTCTAGCTTGCGACTATTTGTAATTTTTTATATTATGTATGTGCAACCCCTGTTGATGTACAGAGCCATGGAATTAATGGTGCTTCCAAATAAATAAATAATAATGAGATTTTTATGGCATTAATTAGAACTGGAGCAACTGTAAAAGAAAATGTGCTTTGGGAAAAAAAAAAGAGGAAACGTGACTTCTCTCTCTGCTCACAAATTATAAGGAGCTGGGAGACCACAGGCTAATACAGTGCATTAAGATTCTTTTACTTTTTTCACATTTTGTTTATGTTGCAACCTTCTGCTAAAATAAAAAAAGTTCACATTTTTCTCCCTCATTCCTCACTCACCCCATAATGACGAAAACAGAAAGTTCAAATCTTTGCTAATTTATTGAAAAGGAAAGACTAAAATCTTGTATCTAGTATTCAGACCATTTCCTCAGTACTTATTTGAAGCACCTTTGGCAGCAATTACAGCCTCCAGTCTTCTTGGGAATGATACCACAAAGTTTGCACACCTGGATTTAGGGATTTTTTGCAGATCCTCCCAACCTCTGTCAGGTTGTATGGGAACCACAGGAGGACAGCCATTTTCAGGTCTCTCCAGAGATGTTCGATTAGGTTTAAGTCAGGGCTCTGGTTGGGCCACTTAACATTCACTGAGTTGTCCATAAGACACTCCTGTGCTGCCTTGGCTGTGTGTTTAGAGTCGTCGTCTTTTTGGAAGGTAGACCTTTGGCCCAGTCTGAAGTCCAGAGCACATTGGATCAGGTTTTCATGAAGAATATCTACTGTATGTATTTTGTTCCATTCAGTTGTCCCTTAACTCTGACCAGTCTCCCTGTCCCAGCCACTGAAAAACACTCTCACTGCATGAAGCTGCCACCACCATACATCACTGTAGGGATGGTATTGGGCAGTGCCTGGTTTCCTCCAAACATGATGCTTAGAATTAAGGCCAAAAAGTTCCATCTTTGTTTCATCAGACCAGAGAATCTTGTTTCTCACAGATTGGTGAAGTGCTGCAGTGATGGAAGTTTCTCCCATCTGCACAGAGGATCTTTGGAGATCAACTAGAGTGACCATTGGGTTCTTGGTAACCTCTCTTTTGAAGGCCCTTTTCCTCAAATTACTTAGTTTGGTGGGATGACCAGCTCTAGGAAGAATTCCTGGTTGTTCCAAACTTCTTCCATTTAAGAACTATATAGGCCACTGTGCTCTTGGGAACTTTCAGTGCAGATATGCTATTAAAGTCTGAGATGGGAATACCCCTTCAAGGCCCCAAAGGTTTAATGCTGACCCATTAGGACTATATGTGCCACCATACACTGCCATGTGTATGAGCCCTAAAAAACTCAGAAATGATACGCTTTAAGCCTAATTCACACGTCCATGTCCATGTTAAAATCCGTGAGAAGGTGGTCAGTGATGCATCCGTGAAGCTATCAGTGAAGGATCTGTGTTGGGTGCGTGGGTCAGTTTTTTTGATGTCCGTTTGCCATCCGTGTTTCACTGACACTGAACAGCTGAAAAATTATTTTCAAAGCATTTCTTCCTAATGATCTGTAAAACACGGATGGCATCCATGTTGCATCCGTGGTTTTCACAGGCCCCGAGACTATAATGGGCGTGATGGATTGTGAACACGGACAAAATAGAGCATGCATCCGTGCTAAAAAGACGGACCCACGGACCGTGCTAAAACACTGATGTCTGAATACACACATTAAAATGAATGGGGACGTGTGCTGTCCGTGGAGAACACGAACAGCACACGTCTGTGAAACACTGACATGTGAATGAGGCTTTATTTGAAATTTTGAATGAGAACTTTACAGTCATGAGGAGATAATAGAGGAAGATATTTCACTGTCTGGTTTATTCCAAGATGATTTGAAAAATTAGCACAGAAAGAGAAAACCCTTTTTAGCGCTCTTTAAAATAGAATGGAGATGACTGAGGTTGAGCATGTAAATTGGCATTGCTAAATATAAATGAATGGTGGCTTTCTACAGACAATTAATGCAGCATAAATAATATAAATGCTTTTAGTATTTCTGGAGATAAATATGCTAGATATGTTTTAGGAAAATCCAAATATTTACACGTATCATAAAACATCACCTTAGATCCCCACAGAGCTATCCAGAGTACTACTAACATCTGAAGTCGGGTTCAGAGATCATTATTAGGCTGCATTCACATGACCGCATGTCCGCAAAATACTGAAGAGTGTCTTCCGTATGTCATCCCCAAAAAATGGTCCGCAAAAAACGGATGAGGAAAAAAAAAAGGGGAGAGAATAAAATATTATAATAAAAATACGGAAACGGATCCGCAAATTTGCGGATCCATTCACTTCTATGGGGCTGCGGAACGATTTCTGCGGACAATGATAGGACATGCTTCATATTTTTGCGGAGTATAAATGCGGAACCACGGATGCGGACAACATACTGAATGTTGTCCTCATATTTTATTCACCCATAGGTATGAATGGGTCCGCATTTATTCCGCAAAATGCGGATCGGACGCGGGAAAAAAAAGTACGGTCGTGTGAATGTAGCCTTAGATGTATTTTTTATTTGCATATGTCCAAGTGATTGAAGCTTTGATTAACGCAATGAAGCCGTTTGGCCTGAATGCCATATTTATGAAGCCCCTACCTCATTTATTCCAACATATAAAAATGTATGTACATAAATAGTGGGCTGGGCTTTAAAGGGGTTGTCTCACTTCAGTAAATAATATTTATCATGTAGAGGAAGTTAATACAAGGCACTTACTAATGTATTGTGATTGTCCATATTGTTTCCTTTGCTGGCTGGATTCATTTTTCCATTACATTATGCACTGCTTGTTTCCATGGTTATGACTACCCTGCAGTAATTCAGTGGTCCCCATGCTTGCACAGTATGGGAAAAAGCGCCAGCCTCTCTGGTGGCCGGGACCATAGGACAGCACATAGGCTAGTGCTTATCCTATAGTGTGAAAGCACGACCATCGCTGATGGATTGCAGGGTGGTCATAACTAGTGTTGGGCGCGAAAATTCGAACCGCTAATTTTAATTGCGAATATCGCAACTTCGAGAATTCACGAATATTTAGAATATAGTGATATATATTCGTATTTTTGAATATTCTACTTTTTTTTTATCAGTAACCTCCCTTTTTGCTTGTGGGCCAATGAGAAAGCTGCAATGTCTTTTTATGAGCTTAGCAACATCCCTAGCAACCAATAGGAAAGTTGCCTACCCCTTTATATAAGAATATATATATATAAGCTTAGCAACATCCCTAGCAACCAATAGGAAAGTTGCCTACCCCTTACTATAAAAGAACCTCTCCAGCCGCCATTTTCTACAGTTTATTACAGTTCTGAGAGAGACAGCAGTGTCATTGCTGTGCTCTCTGCTTTTCTGTGTCACATTACATTAGTTAGTTAGTTAGTTAGCTTATATATATAATACAGATAGTTAGTGGGAGACAGTCAGTGTAGGTTAGATTGTGATATAGTGTAGCTGATGGTTTCCAGTGCAGGGTGTTAGGTTCTCCTGTCCATACATATATACATAGTGCTGTGATGTCACAAGTTTACAACAATACTTAGTGCACCAATCACTAATATGTAGTCAGACCTGCTAAAATGTGAAGTTGCACATGCTGCGCCAAAATATGCGCATCATTAATTGCCGATTTGCGCAATCGCGAATATATTGGAGCACTCTATCTGCATATAATGCTATTGTAATGTTCTGTCATGCCAACCATTTTCTCCAGTCTCAGGAAACTTCTAGCAGCTTGAGAATTGTAGCTATAGTGACCCACGCCTGTATTTCGCGCGTATTGTGCGAATATTACATTGTTGATTTTCACAATCAAGAAAATAATAGCGAATTCACGAATATGTGACGAATATTATACCAAATATTCTCGAAATATCACGATTTCGAATATTGCCCCTGCCACTCATCACTTGTCATAACCAGTGGCGTGTAGCGTGAGTGGTCAGCACCCGGGGCGGACCACGTGTTGCGCCCCCCCACCACCACCACCTGTGGCCACGCCCCCCCCTTTTTTTTTACAGCTAATGTAGAAGATATCTCTTGCAGTCCTATGTAACCCCATAGATAACACAGTAATAACTCTCTGACTACAGATAATGTAGTAGATGGGTGTGAGCCCCCAGAATTTGGAACACGCACAGTGTGACCTGAAGTCCGGGGCCAGAAAGCGGCAGGGTGGGCTAAATTCCATATCCCCCTCCCATCATTACAGAACATACAGGGTAATACAGCCCCACATATGTACCTCTGGCATGTGACGTCTCCATTGATGTAGATCTTCTCTTTCCTCATCTTCTCCTTTCAGACCTTCAGACCAGACCATCAGTTTTCAGACAGTTTTCTGCAGTTTGACAAAAAAAATCTTAGTTTACTACTTTTCCATTATCCTCCCATCTTCTGGACAAACCATCCCACTACTCCCAATACTGTGCCGCTGTGCTCCCCAATATTATACTGCAGAAACAGATAACACCCCTGATAATACTAGTACCACACAGATAATGCCCCTTCAATAATTATTGGCACACCGTGCCCTTCAATAACTGCGCCCAGCACATACTGCCCCTGAGACCACCGCCGGCCACCGCCCCTATTCTAGTCAATGGGGATGGAGCGGCAGGCCGGGGGCACATGTGAACTAGCAGCAGGATGGATCCGACAGGCTATTTACCCGCTGGAACAGCCTGCTGGACTGCCCTGCCGCTAATGTGAAAGTGTGAAAAACATGACTGACCTTGACCGAAAGGGAGAAAAATACCCCAATCAATGACTAAATCAGTGTATATGATGAGATAAGCAAAAACCCTGACGCATTTCCCCCTATCATTAGGGTTCATCAGGGGGTACAAGATATTCAGTGGGTATAGTATATACCAAGATAAACACACAGGCACTTACGTAGTGCAGTGCCATGAGAGCCAGGCAGCCAAGCAGGTGTCAGGGTGCTGGTGAAGGATGACCAGAGACAGTACTGCTACTAGGATGCCATCTGCGCATCTCTGCTATCCATATACCAGGCCCAGGGTAGGCCTGGTATATGGACAGCAGAGATGGGCAGATGGCATCCCAGAGGCAGTAGTGTCTTAGTGTCCCTGGTTATCCTTCACCACACCAGCACCATGACTGCCAGAGTGCCAGACTGAGTGCCACCTGCTTGGCCTGGCTGAAGCTGAGGTCTGGCATATCACTCACTGTATGATTTATTACCCTCATTGCATGCCAGCCCACAGACCGTTCACCCACCCCCCACACCCAACACTCAGGGTCACTGACTGTGACTCTGACACACAGCACAGCAGTGTGGTCGACCCACATTGTCGGGTAGGGCAACAGCTGCCTGGCTGAGACACTCTCTCTCTGATCTGGACTACTGGACTGTAAACCTCTTACTAGTAGTTCTTCTTCCTCTGTCAGCAGCCCAGCAGCAATCTCCTTCTTCTTGCCGGCTCCCTTGCTTGTCTTTTCCGCCTGGAAGGGGGCAGAGCCAGCCAGCCTGCCTTGAATTGTAGTACTCAGCATGGTGCGCTCCCTGGTCAGGGCCCCTGCGTGCGCTCCTAAACCACTCTCTTGGCGCTGCGCAGTGCGGGCAAGCAGAGAGTCTGAGAGAGAGAGAAACAGTTATTTACTTTTTTTTCCCCAGCGCCCCCTGCCGTCTGGCACCCGGGGCAACGGCCCCTTCGGCCCCCCTCACGCTACGCCCCTGGTCATAACCATAACTGTCACAGCTTTTAACAGTAGATACAGGTAGCAGTTAAAGGATAAAACTATGTCTGTGCGACCCCACCGATCATGAGAACAGGGACCCCATACACTTTGAAGCCCCCCAAAATGAACAGAGCAGCAGGTCAAGCATGTGAACTGCCACTCCATTGATCTCTATGGGAGCTCTGGAAATAGCTGAGTGTTGTACTCGGCTGTCTCCTGAACTCCCATAGAGATGAATAGATTGGCAGTGTGCATGCTCAACCTGCCGCTGCATTCATTTCAGGGGCTCTGAGCTCTAATGGTAGGGAGTCCCCATTCTTGTGACCGGTGGGGTCCCGACAGTAATCTTATAGATAGGGGATAACTTGTAACAAGTGGAATACCCCTTTAATGCTGAATACTGGGTCATCATTATAGATATTTTATGATTGACCACCTCATTGTTACTGCTACCATTGAGAAGCTAGATGACAAATTCCCCAATTTACTCCACCACATAGCAGTGTTAATGAAATGCTGGTTTCATGAAGGGACAGAAACATCTAACTTTTAATTAAACACATCACAGGAGGCAAACAGGAGAGGAATCGTGTTAAACAAAGGCATTGTCTTCACCGGAACAATAATTCATTGCGTATGAAAACAATTATTTCAGCGAGGTTGTATGAACAAGAGCGATTTTTGGAAACGAGCTTCCTCACATCTGCCAGAAAGCCTTGGGCCATTCATATTTTATTCAGAACAGCTGTGTCACCTTGCCTTTAACCCCTTAACAGCCACATTTAAGGCTACCAAGAACAGTTTAATTTGGTGAATGCTAGTTTGCTAGAGTCCATGACCTTTGAATAGCATTAGCATAGAAGATAGCAGTGCTAAATAAATTGTTTATAAAGGTCACAACTCCCAATATTAGTTCCATAAAATATCAAGGAAGCAAAATGTTTAAAAAATGGAGAGTGAGGCCTGGTTCATACATTGAGGAGTCTAGGTGATAGCGATATGGTTGAGAATTACACCACTGTCATATAAAGTATGGATAGGAAATTAGATTTCCCATTTACCTTCATGTAACCCTGAGGCCTGGAACATATTACATATTGCAGGATCATAGATATCAGCAAACTGACACCCAATATAAAGTTAAGTCAGAACTTATAAATTGCACTTGAAGACCACTCAGCTAACTGCATGGTATGTGCACTGATCACAACAGGTCCATTTAAAGTGACACTTCCATTAGAAAGGGTATAACTTTTTAAAGAATTTTTGACTGTTTTTCTTTTTCATTTCAGCAGTACCATGGCACTGACAAAAGCAAACTACTATCCCTCTACAGCACTCAGCACAGAAAGATAAAACTTATATTCAAATAGGTAATCTAGTTTACTGCTGCAAGGGATCAATGTTATCTGTTAGTATAATGGTAGATGTAGAATTGGGATAACTGTATGACAGCTGCATTATTTTCTTGATTCGCCTAGGTAAAGATGCCCACAGAAGAGCACTGCACCTATTAGTATAAGGCCTCTTGCACATGAACGTATGGCTTTTTCAGTGTTTTGCGGGCCGCTTTTATCGGATCCGTTTTTTACTTTTTTGCTTCCGTTGTTTTTCAATTTCAGTTCCGTTTTTCCGTATGGCATATACAGTATACAGTAATTCAATAATAAAAATTGGGCTGGTCTTAAAATTTTCAATAGATTGTTCAGCAAAAACGGAACGGATACGGAAGACATACGGATGCCTTTCTGTATGCTTTCCGTTTTTTTGCGGACCAATTGACTTGAATGGAGCCACTAAACGGAATGGAAAAACGGAAACGTAAGGCATACGGAGACACTGAGACATGGCTAGATGATAGCTATGACTGGGCAGTTAATATAAAAGGTTACAATCTGTTTAGAAAGGATCGTCAAAACCGGAGAGGGGAAGGGGTCTGCCTCTATGTGAAGTCCTGTCTAAAGCCCACAATTCGAGAATGCATCTCTGAGGGACATGAACATGTGGAGTCACTGTGGGTAGAAATACATGGAGCAAGAAACAATAATAAATTACTAATAGGAGTTTATTATAAACCACCTAATATACCGGAGTCCACAGAAAATCTATTACTAAACAAGATGGACGAGGCGGCAAATCATAATGAAGTCGTTATCATGGGGGACTTAAACTACCCAGATATAGGCTGGGAAACTGAAAGCTGTACATCCCATAAAGGAAACAGGTTCTTGGCAATAGCCAAAGACAATTACCTTTCCCAACTGGTTCAGGACCCGACTAGAGGGACGGCCATACTGGACTTAGTATTAACCAATAGACCTGACAGAACAACAGGTTGGGGGACACCTAGGAAATAGTGACTATAAAGTAATAACCTTCCAATTATCCTTCAAACGAGAGTTTCTAAAGTGGGGAAAAAAAATATCAAACTTCAAAAAAGAAAATTTAGCCAACTAAGCGAGGCCATAGGCCTAACTAACTGGGACAAAGTCCTCAAAAATAAAAATACAACCACAAAATGGGAGATTTTTAAAAGCATTGTAACATCTAATTGTGAGAGGTACATACCTTATAGGAGTAAAAGGCTAAGAAACAACAAGAAACCAATGTGGATAAATGGAACCAGAAAGAAAGCAATAAATGACAAAAAGAAAGCATATAAATCACTAAAACAGGAGGGGAGCCATGAAGCTCTGATAAACTATAAGGAAAAAAATTGAATATGTAAAAAATTAATAAAAAATTGCCAAACTAGAGACAGAGAGATTAATTGCTAAAGAGAGTAAAACTAACCCTAAAATTTTCTTCAATTATATAAATGGTAAAAAATATATATCTGAAGTAGTCGGCCCTCTACATAGCAATGAGGGGGTGTTGCAGAGTAGAGTTGTTTCGATACCAAAATTTTGATTCGGTATCGATACCATAAAAAAGTATTGCGATACTCGATACCATTCGATACCACGCGAAAAAAATAAAAACGCCAAAAAAATCCGCGTGTATTCCACATTTTATGAAACCGCCGGCTCATAATACAACAGTCCTATCCTACTTTTTTGTGGGGACAAGACGACTAAAAGAAAATGGCGAATCGTGCATTTTTTCTTTTTCTTTTTCTTTTACGGCGTTCACCGCATAAAAGTGGATTTTTTAATAGTTTGGACTTTTGAGACGTGGCGATATGTAATATTTTATTTATGTATTGTTTATATATTTTATATGTAAAATTGGGAAAGGGGGTGATTTATAATTAATATTTTGGTGTACTTTAACTTTTTTTTTTTTTTTTTACAGTTTATTTATTAACTATTTTCCCCCTTAGGGGCTAGAACCTGGGATCTTCTCATCCTATTCACCCTGATAGAGCTCTATCAGGGTGAATAGGATCTCACCCTCTCCCTGCTGCCCTGTGCTCTGTGCACACAGCAGCAGGGAGCAGACCAAGGCAGCCAGGACTTCAGAAGCGTCCTGGTTACCATGGTAACCGATCGGAGCCCCAGCATTACAGTGCTGGGGCTCCGATCACTGCCACTGCCACCAGAGTTTTTTGTGCAGTTTTTCATCTTGGCAATGTGGTTTTTGAGTCAATGGCATTAGTTTATAAATTGCAGCATGTTCTGAGTCTAGCATTTTTATCCCATAGACAGCCATAGTTTTGTTTTGCCCTGCTTTTAACCCTTGTTTTTGTTTTTCAGTCCCTGCCTTCTTGGAGCCATAACTATTTTTATTTTTCCATAAACCTAGCCATACGGGGTGAAATTGAAAAAAAGACGCAATTCTGCAACAGTTTTATGGGTTTTGTTTTTTACAGTGTTCCCCATATGGTAAAACTGACCTGTTACTTTCATTCTCCAGGTCAGTAAAATTATGGCGATAACATATATGTATAGTTTTTCTTGCGTTTTAATACTGAAAAAAAAACACCTTGAAAAAAATGTATTTTTTCTTTTCATTGCCATATTCTGATGTCTATATCTGACCCCAGATTTTTTCTGTCATGTATAACGGAAAGAAATAGAACCGTTATGTGCCCCCATAGACATGTATTAGGACGGAGCAAAAAGGAATGCCTCTTAAAGGTTTCCGTTTTGCTTTCCATCCTAGAATTCCATTACATTCCATTATAACTCTGTTATAACGGAACCTATAACGAAATTCTATAATGCCGATGTGAACTTAGCCTAACAAGCACTCATTGCATTGCTTCTCTCAATACATGGGAACTAATGTGCAGCAGCCTCTTGTCTCTCAGGAGGACAGAGACTGCCGCACACTGTATCTTGCTCCCCTCATCCCCGCCGGGGATGCCGTGGTCACATTTGGCCCCGGTCTGCATTAACGTTGGTTGTGGACATTAGTCCCAGGTGCCTGCTGTTTAAAAGACTATGGTGCCCACCGCGCTCACGAGCGGGCGCCATTTTTAAAGTCCAAGCCAGTGTCATACATGTACTGCGCTGTCAGGAACGGGTTAAAAACCACAAGTGCCAGTGTATGTTGCGTTTTAGAATGCTGTTTGCTAATGGCGTGTTTTGTACCAATGTATTTACCCCATGCTGCTCCACAGGGGACATTACAGGGATGCACGTACTGTACTTTCCTATAAAATAAATTGCTATAAAACACACTAAATGGGCAACAATTCCTTAAAAAATGCTGCAAAAACACTGAACAAGCCAAGCATCTCTTGAGGCTTTTTTTGGACAATGCAGTGTCACATACCACACATATGACCATGACTGTAGAAAAAAGACTATTGGACTGCTGATTTCAGGCCTGTCTTGATTTTCCTAGGCCACCAAATTACAAGCAGTAACACACCTGCTAAAGGTGACCTCTTTGAGAAGATCACAATTTATTTAGACCAAATTTCCTTGGACACAATTTAGTTTCACTATACACTATTGGGGAGATTTCTCATCCCTATACACCAGAAAACCAGTGCTCAAAAAGTTCCAAAAACTGGGTTTTGACTTTCTAATCACCATCTGCACAAAAATGTTGTGCAAATTGCATTTTACCATTGCCCTAGTGCTTTCTGAAAATGAGACATGGTGTGGGTGGGGCCATCAGCCCCAGCAGATTTACCATCATTTATACCAGTTTCCTTGAGGAAATGACTGAAATCCATGACAGCTACAATATGAGCTGGTGTCTATCTTTTTATCCTAGGCCCCTGGGCTGCTAGAGGATGTGCTTAATTTATATTGAGACGTGCTCCTCCTCATAAATTAAGTGCATCCTCTGGCAGCACAGGGGATATCAAGACCAACGTTGAGAACCTTCTGACCCTCTCTTGCAAACATACTTGTGGACAATTTTTCAATGCTATATTTATTACTACTACAGTATTACTACTACTACCAAGCTGCAATGAAGTAAAATATTCCCCTAGATGAACTGATGGCTTAAAAAATACAGTGCATGCGAAAGTGCATCTTTCTAGAGATATAAAAAATACAAGGCTTTGGAGTTATTGAAACCATGAACATTGTTCCAGGCATCAGTCCCATTGTCAGTAGGGAAGGAATTTCTCTGCTTTTGACTATGCCTTATAAGGGTGTTTTTTCTTCTTATCTGTGAATTGAGGTTTGTAAATAATATGAAGATTTAAACTCAATGGACAAATGTGTTTATTTCAGACCTGCAATGTAACTTTCACTTTGAGCATTCATCTAATGCACAAGATCATGGAATGTTCTAAGCAATCTTTTCATCTCCACGCATTCCCATATCTCAAATCAATTATTAGACTTACTTTGCATGTTTGTGTGTGTTTCATCCAGCTGGCAATCAACTGCTCCTATAGAGTTTCCAAATTGTTCTTGGCAAAAATAAAGGTTTTGATATCTTGATTATCTTTTATAAAAAATAAAAAAAATAAAAAATAAAACGAATATAATTCAAAACCATGATGACTTATTGCACTGCATATACAGTATGTATTTGTATGCCCAGTTCTCACTTTTCGACCATATTGAGTTTTTTTTACATTAAAGATATTGAGCCTCTGGGTTTTTTTCTGGGCAGGTAATAACAAAGAAGCATTACTCACCTCCCCGATCCACCTGGAATGGAGCAAGCTATAGACAAAACAAAAATATGTTGGGGCAGAGCCACTGAGTGGTGGTTATATTTTCTGTGTTTTATCTGCTTACTTATGCCTTCAACTTTTATATTTTATCTCTATGGGATATTTGTGCCTTGCACTTTAAGAATACTGTTTAAATCAATTACTCTTCAGCAGTGATGGCTAACCTCCGGCACTCCAGCTGTAGTGAAACTACAGCTCCCATCATGCTCCATTCATTTCTGTGGAGTTCTGAGAACAGCCAAGCAAGTGTGCATCTTGGGAGTTGTAGTTTTACCACAGCTGGAGTGCAGGAGGTTAGCCATCATGGCTCTACATCTATGTTATTACATTCCTTTTGTATTGTATAACTTTGTGTATGAAACTGACACTTGTTGGTGTTCTTTATATGTATGTTACCACCTATGTCCGATTTTTCAATAAACTTTTATATATGATTTTATGACGCGGTATGGTGTGTAAGCATGGGTTTCAGCCAGTTCCTAAGGGTTCTCCAGATCCAGTTGTTAAAATTACAGCTGGATCGGAGAACCGTGTTACCGGCTGAATCCCGATCCAGTGCTCTGGCGGTGGCAGCTGGAGATGAGCGCTTCCATTCCATAGGTTAGCTCCTTAGGCTTTTTAAAAGTTGGGTGGTATGTGTGTGTAGTGTATACATGGTGTATTTATGTGTATGTGTGTTGCATATATATGGTTTATGTATATGTAAACATCTGTGACGCTGCATGTCTGCCGTTGAGTAGGGAACCTGTTAAAAATTTGAATCCCCCCTGATGGTGTGTATTAAATAGGTGGGTCTATACACAAAAAGACATATGTGAAGACAATCTTTAACTTTGCTGTATCATAGTAGGACCTTGATCCCCTATTATATCATGTGCTTTGTGGAGAGACAGTTCATATTGTTCAGCTTTATTTTTGTAGCACTAATATGTATGGACATCTAAAATGAAGCTCCATTAATGTGGATGCAGTTACATTAGTCGCTAATGTGAATTGATCCCTAGGTGGCAATCCATCACAAGACCAAGACAGATTTTCATCCTCTGGATGTAAACAATTAAAGTTTATATGGAATGACTGCAAGCACAGATAACGAAGACTATAAGGAATTGATGCAGAAAGTATATTAAAAAAATTGTATAACTTCAATATACAGAGAATAACATTAAAACTGGAATACCCCTTTAAGTTAAAGTCTATTATAGAGCTGCATTCATAATTTTATGGACATCAATTTAGTAGTCTAATACATTCCTAACAGTTTAGATGAGGTCTAGTAAAATACCTGAGAAGTTAGTTTTAGCTACATCAATGCATATGGTAGAATATGAATAACTAGAATAAGCACTGTGCTGGCATTTAGGTTGCAAGGAATGCTTGGAGACTTGAGGTCTGAAGCCAGCAGAATAGTAAATGTGCCTCTGGATTATAATACAGCCTAGTAGAATAAAATGTTCCCCCAGCATGGTTGCAAGATTGTTGGTATTTATTTAAGGATGCGGCTGTACAAATCATGTGACGTTTCGGCCACACTGGCCTTTATGAAACTACAGCAAAAGAAATAAAAAACAAAAATAAAGCTAAATTAAAAAATTACAACACATGAATAATTCCAAGTAAAAGATAACATTTATGACGGTGCTGTTTACGGTGCTCTAAACAACTAGTTCTTGATATACCTGGTAGGTAGACAAGATTTAGTTTAGTTTGTGGAATCAATAAGTGGAATCCATATGTATGAGGAAGGTTCTAAGGCAGATATTCTAGTACATGATATTCTCGAGAATGCATTAGCAGTGAGAACATAAATGAGCAAATCAATGAGCCAAAGGAAACAATAGTTAACATGCAGTAGATATTCAAAGTGTATCCTGGAAGGTAGTAAGGTATTTAGCCAGAGGTCCCTAAACAGTATTAACCTGGTGCTGCTCTGGATGGCAAGTTAAGGGAAGCGTGCGCTCTGGTAATGTGCCTCAGCACTATAGGGTATGCGCCACATGTGTAGTATGTAGCGTACCCTTTAAAAATGCACGCCGGTCGTCTCAGATCTTAGCGCATGTGCATTGGTGGAGGGATCGTGTCAAGCCTCAATCTGAGGCAGAGCGTTCCTGCGCTGCTAGTGTGTGTTCGTGGCGCTTGCCCATTAGTAGAGGAAGCATCTCAAGCCTCATTTTGAAATGAATGCAAGCCGGAGTGCTCCTCTATCTGAACATTCGTCTTAAGGTTCATTTTTCTCACTGAGACTGATACCCCAAAGAGGGATATCACCCAATCCACATCACAAATTTGCATTCCGACTTAGGCTTACTTAACAAAAGTCTTTTTATGCCCACAAAAAATTAGCCTTAAACTGAAACATTTATCAGTTTAGTACAACAAGATGTTAGTCAGTTCAGAAAGAATCTGGAAAGAGGTAAATATAAGTTTGTACATAACCTAGACAGCACACAGAGACAAGTCTTTTCATCTCTTTTGAAACGGAAGGAACTAATATTCAAGCCGACAGATAAGGGAGGGGCCTTGGTCATCATGGACAAACACAAATACATTGACGAAATATATTGACAGTTAAATGTCAATACTATCTAAAATTATCCTGTGATCCCACTAAACAAGTAATAGACAAAATACAAACACCAATCCCATAACACCTATGTTCTATATATTACCAAAAATACACAAGGATCTCTATAATCCCCCAGGCCGACCAATAGTAGCCTCAAACCAATCGGTCCTTTCCCCCACTGGCAATTCTCATGGAGAAAATCTTGACCCCGATCATTAAGGAGACAAGATCTTTTCTATTGGATACCTCTTCATTTCTTAATATAATAAACAACTTACCTCCATTGCCACAGGATACACTGTTGGTCACCTGGGACGTGGCAAGCTTATACACATTCATCCAACATCAGAAAGGCCTAACTGCCGTCCGCAAACGTCTTCTTTCCACTAACATGGAACCTACTACTGTATGTTTTCATATGAAAGTGCTGGAAGTGGTCCTCACTAATAACTTCTTTCTTTTTCAAGATTACTTTTTTTTCAGCAACAGGGTACCGCGATGGGGTCCAATGTAGCGCCTCCGTATGTAAATTGCTTTATGGCAGACTTTGAGGATACCTACATTTATCCAGATACTCGTTTCATATCACAGATAATAGTGTGTAAATGTTATATTGATGACATTTTCTGCATATGGGAGGGCTCATTGGACTCCTTACTACAGTTCCATTCATTGCTCAATTCCATCTACCCTGAACATCAGTTCACTATTCATTATCACCTGACCTCCATCAACTTCTTGGACACTATGTTGACCAAAGAACCATCGGGTACCCTCACCACTGACTTATATAGAAAGCCAACAGACCGTAATAACCATCTGCATTTCTCTAGCTTCCATCCCCATAACACCAAAAAATCTCTTCCCTGCTCCCAATTTGAACGGGTACGACTTATAATCAAAGCAGATTCCTTACGCCAGCTACGACTATTAGAAATGCAACAATGGTTTCTAGAGAGAGGTTACACACAGCGTCTCTTACAATCATCAAACACACGTAAAACTCCCAAAACCATAGAGTACTACACAAATCCCTTTTGTCCATACTTTCCATCCGAGCGTTAATAAAATACTCAATAGTATCAGAAATCATTGGCCCCTTTTACAAAAGGCCTACCCGAAAGTGGAGGAATTTAAGTACCCTATCTTGACTTGTACACGCTACCTCAAAAATTTACGGGATTTACTGGTAGGGGCCAATATTGGTTCATCTAGAACCGTCCCTAGACAAACATTTCTTTTCACACAGAAGACTGGTACATTTCCACGCTCCAACATCCTAAAAGGCACCCACGTTCATCACCCACAATCTGGTAAAAGTTTCCCCATCCAAGGCTTCTTCACATGTGAATCCAGTTTTTTAGTGTACTTACTCAAATGTCCCTGTGGTAAAATTTTCATGGGCGAGACGACACAAAAAATTCGGCACCGAATATGTCAGCACAAGTCTGCTATTAGTCACAAAAATCTACTCTTACCAGTACCGGCACATTTTGACTCGGCAGGCCATAACCTTTCCCAACTTAAATACCAAGTAATTGAACACGTTACACCACTTAGAAGATAGAGTGAAACAACTAAAAATCAGAGAAGCATAGTGGATCCACATACTTGATAGCTTGGAGCCAAAAGGACTAGCCATATACGTAAATATGCCAAAGGCCAATGTTAACCAAGCATACAATGTACATGTTATACATCATAATATGTGTGTACTAATTGCTTTTATATTCTCTTCCAGACCTACTAGCATGGAATCCTGGTGCCACCTTAGTATTCTTTTTATACCCAATATGCTTTCTTGTTCCTTTTTTTCTCTTACAATCCCTCTCTCATTACACACTGTGCCCTCTGCCTCCTTCTATTGTTCCTACCCCTGTCATAATCGTTTACTACTAATTTTTCTAACTTCACTATTTATTTATTATTTTTATTTATCCTCCCACCATCCTCCTTTTATCCCGATCAGGACCTTATCACATTGATCACACTAAATCAGCTGATAGAGGAGCACTCCGGCTTGCATTCATTTCAAAATGAGGCTTGAGACGCTTCCCCTACTAATGCGCACAAACCACGAACACACGATAGCAGCTCAGGAACGCTCTGCCTCAGAGTGAGGCTTGACACGCTCCCTCCACCAACGCTACATCCTACACATGTGCAGCATACCCCATAGTCGTGAGGCACATTACCAGAGCGCACAATTCCCTCGACTTGCCATCCAGAGCGGCACCAGGTAAATACTGTTTAGGGACCTTTGGCTAAATACCTTCCTATCTTCCAGGATACACTTTGAATAATATCTACTGCATGTTAACTATTGTTTCCTTCGGCTCATTGATTTGCTCATTTATGTTCTCACTGCTAATGCATTATCGAGAATATCATGTACTAGAGTATCTTCCGTATAACTGTCCTCATACATATGGATTCCACAAACCGAACCAAATCTTGTCTACCTACCAGATATACAGTGCCTTGCAAAAGTATTTAACCCCCTTGACTTTTTTCGTGTTTTGGTGCCTCACAACCTGGAATAAACATGGATTGTTTGAGGATTTGCATCATTTAATTTACAGAACATGGCCACAACTTTGAAGATGTTTTTTTTTTTTATTATTGTAAAGTAAACAACAAATAATACAAAACAACAGAAAAAGTCAATATGCATAACTATTCACCCTCCTAAAGTCAATACTTTGTAGAGCCACCTTTTGTGGCCATGACAGCTCCAAGTCGCTTTGGATAAGTCTCTATGAGCTTGCCACATCTTACCACTGCAATTTTTGCCCATTCCTTCTTGCAAAACTGCTCCAGCTCCTTCAAGTTGGATGGTTTGCGCTTGTGAACAGCAATCTTTAAGTATGACCACAGATTTTTTAGTGGATTGAGATCTAGGCCTTGACTAGGCCATTCCAACACATTTACATGTTTCCCCTTAAACCACTCAAGTGTTGCTTCAGCAGTGTGTTTGGGGTCATTGTCCTGCTGGAAGGTGAACCTCCGTCCTAGCCTCAAATCACGCACAGAGTGGTACAGGTTTTTCTCAAGAATATCCCTGTATTTAGCACCATCCATCTTTCCCTGAACTCTGACCAGTTTCCCATTCCCGACTGCTGAAAAACATCCCCACAGCATGATGCTGCCACCACCATGTTTCACTGTGGGGATGGTGTTCTTTGGGTGATGTGATGTGTTGGGTTTGCGCCAGACAGAGTTTTCTTTGATGGCCGAAAAGTTCAATTTTAGCCTCATCAGACCAGAGCACCTTCCTACATACATTTTGGGAGTCTCCCACATGCCTTTTCCTAAACTCACAATGTGCCTTTTTGTTTTTAGCTGAAAGTAATGGCTTTCTTCTGGCCACTCTGCCATAAAGCCCAACTCTATGGAGCGTACAGCTCATTGTTGTCCTATGTACAGATACTCCACTCTCTGCTGTGGAACTCGGCAGCTCCTCCAGGGTTACCTTAGGTCTCTGTGCTGCCTCTCTGATTAATGCCCTCATTGCCCGGTCCGTGAGTTTTGGTGGGCGGCCGTTTCTTGGCAGGTTTGCTGTTGTGCCATGTTCTTTCCATTTGGTTATGATAGATTTGATGGTGCTCCTGGGGATCATCAAAGATTTGGAAATTTTTTATAACCTAACCCTAACTTATACTTCTCAACAACATTGTCCCTTACTTGTTTGGAGAGTTCCTTGGTCTTCATGGCAGTGTTTGGTTAGTGATGCCTCTTGCTTAAGTGTTGCAGCCTTTGGGGCCTTTCAAAAAAGGTGTGTATATGTAATGACAGATCATGTGACACTTATATTGCACACAAGTGGACATCATTTTACTAATTATGTGACTTCTGAAGGTAATTGGTTGCATCAGAGCTTTTTATGGGCTTCCTAACAAAGGGGGTGAATACATACGCACATGCCAATTTTCTGTTTTCTATTTCTAAACAATAGTTTTATTTATATATTTTTCTCATTTAACTTCACCAACTTAGACTATTGTGTTCTGATCCATCACATAAAATTCAGATTAACAAAACATTGAACTTAAGGCTGTAATGAAACAAAATACAAAAAAAGTCAAGGGGGTGAATACTTTTGCAAGGCACTGTATCAAGAACTAGTTGTTATTTACAGCATCATGATAAATGTTACCTTTGTGACTTTTCACTTGGAATTACTCATGTGTTGTAATTTGATTTAGGGTACTTTCACACTAGCGTTTTGGATTCCGTTTGTGAGATCCGTTTCAGGGCTCTCACAAACGGTCCATAACGGATCAGTTAAGCCCCAATGCATTCTGAATGGATAAGGATCCGTTCAGAATGCATCAGTTAGGCTCCGTTCCGCCTCTATTCCGTTTTGGAGGCGGACACCAAAACGCAGCATGCAGCATTTTGGTGACCGTCTGAAGAGGCGGAGCCTAACGGATCCGGTTTTTTTTACAATGTAAGTCAATGGGGACGGATCCGTTTTCAATGACATAATATGGTGCATTTGAAAATGGATCCGTTCCCCATTGACTTTCAATGTAATTCAAAACGGATCCGTTTTGGACTTTGTCATTTTTCTTTTAACTAATGCAAACGGATCTGTTCTGAACAGATTCAAACGTTTGTATTATAGGTGCGGATCCGTCTGTGCAAATAAACAGACGGATCCGCACCAACGCAAGTGTGAAAGTACCCTTATTTAGATTTATTTTTGTTATTTATTTATTTTGCTGTAGTTTGATAAAGGCCAGTGTGGCCGAAACGTCACATGATTTGTACAGCCGCATCCTTAAATAAATACCAACAATCTTGCAACCATACTGCTCGAATATTTTATTCTACTACAAATCGGGTGGGAACCCGACTCCTAGCATTAAAAAGGGGAGTGCCACGAAGTAATTGCGAAAATTATAATACAGGCTGTAACTCAGGATCTGCGCAAGATATTTAACATAGTTTTAAGGAGATCAGTTTGATATTAAAGTGCAAAATGGTGCCCAAACATACAATGAAATCATTTCTGCTCACAAAGCTTTATCGTCAAACATATTCAGTGGTAAAAAAAATATCTCAATGGAATACATTCAAGATCCAGAAAGCCAAAATGTAAGTTGTGCTTGTTGTTGGGTATGTTCACAACTATTGTCATTTATACAAATGTAGCCAGTGTCTGGATGATCATGACGAGCGTTGGTATTGATTCTTGAATTTAATACAGGAGAATGAGGGATTCATGACACCCTGTGCAGCCACTACAAATGGGCAGAGAAGCAGAGCGGAGCCTATCGCATAGTCTATGACAGGGATGTCCAACCTGTGGCCCTCCAGCTGTTGCAAAACTACAACTCCCAGTATTCAATTATCATAAATGCTTCTGGCATAACATACTGAAGAGCATGATCTGCATAGAACATCTAGATAAATATATTGGTAGTTTTACAGTAAAAAAAAAGTGAAGGTAGCATGAACAATGGATATTTATGGAGGAAACCCCACACATGTAACAATTTTCAATAAAAAATAAATCCTCACTCACTTTACACTGTACAAAAGGACATGGTACATGGTAACTCTTATCTCCTCTATCTATAAATCAGAATGGCACAACCTGTATGCCATGATGGAATCCTGTGTGCATCCCAACTTTTTGGACACAAACACAGACAAGCTGTTCTGCATATACTGGTTGCTCACAAGGATAGGTAGGTGCAAGGGTGCACTGTGGAAATGCTCAGCTCTTTCCAGCACTCACTTAAGCTGCAGAGGGCTGCATGGATACATGGTCTCCTCCTTTCTGGAGAAGGAACACTCCAATCTCCAAACAAGTGAAAGTACTGGAAATATAACCCTCACTATCAGACTTTTATGGTATACCCTGTCAATATGCCATAACCATCTGAGATGGGAATAACCCTGTAAGATTTATTGTGGCCTTTGGGAACTGATCAATATAACAATGAGCCCCTCAGAGCAGAAAAGGTTAAATGTACCATGGAAATATTTTACAACTCACATGCAGCACAAAGTTGTAGTGCAATCTTATAATGTTATAGCTATATATCTCCTTGCTTTAGGTAAACCAGCATGGATTCCATCATAATGCCAAGCCAACTAACTGATTCAGGCCTCATGCACACGGCCATTGTGCGGCTGTTCCGTGCATTGCGGTCCGTGATCCGTCCGCACCGCAAAAAATAGAACATGTTCTATGGTGCGGAGGCATGGATAGAAACACCGTGGCGTTTGTGCCTCCATTCCGCACTGCAGCTCCGTATTGCGGACCCGTTCAAGTAAATAGATCCGCATCCGTGATGCGGGGAGCACACGGCCAGTGCCCGAATATTGCGGAACAGTTGTTTGCGGCCAGACAACGACCGAAACAGGGTATAATCACCCATACTGGCACATGCTTTTTTAGACCAAAACAGGGTATAGAGCCCATACTATCAAATCCTTTTTACGGCCTACTAAAATACTACACTGAAATCTTTAAAAAAATACCTACTACTGTATGTTCTCACTTCAAAATCTTTTTTCAGCTGCAGTAAAGGAGAGCAGTGTAGAACAGTAAAGCATGGTGTGGAGAGTAGCTTTATTATAGATTGCACTGTTATGGGGGTACTGTGACAATATCAGTTGACTAGGTCTTTTTTGGGGCACTGTGGCTGGCCGCATTATGAGTGAATGTCACTGGAATGGACAAAGCTATTATCAGAGTGACATGTAAGTGATGTGGGAGGTAACACCACACCAACAACAGGAGGGAAGGGAAAAGGAACTAGGTCTCAAAGCTAGGGAAAGGGAAACGGACACCACCTATATAAACCCTAATCCTAGCCCTGACTTCTATCCATATGAACAGACCTTGAGGGTAGGAATGTTCATACACTGGAACCTATGACCCTGGAAACCATGAATTGCCCTGGAATAGTGTCAGGGCTTGAGACGACCTTCTCCCTCCCATATGAAAGAACCATCGTCTCCCTGAGGCCTAGTAACAAAAGACAGAGGGGAAACAACAAAATATAAAAGGAAGGTAACAACTTCTGGAGTAAATGGACGAGCAGGAACTCAGAAGAGGACCACACCAGCACTTCCAATACCAAACTGAAGCTATCAACCGCATAGCATGATGGGTGAAGACAGATTAAATAAAGGAGTTGGAAAGACCACTAAGCTATACCGGAGACAAGAGGTGTGTTCACTATTAGCAACAACACAGAAACAAGTGAAACCAAAAGAGGCTGTGAGATCACATCACGTGCAGCCAGTCTCTTAAATCTTCTGACACCTGTCACATTAGAGACCGTGACAGAGAGCTCTTTGAGGGCTATGTAGCATATTACTTAGAGTGTCATATATACCTGTCTCTTATTTCTTTTTACGGTAACTGGGATGTGTAACAAATGTTGGGAGAGACGCACTGCTGAACCACATCCCCTGGTGGCGCAACCGTATCCTTAGCAATAGGATGCAATGCTCTGTTTCTCCTTGCAGTTGGTGTGTGCTGGGGGAAATTAGCAGTGGGCTGATTGCTCAGCTGCTCTATTACTGTGTACTACTATTCTGACTAATGGAGCACTGAGTCATAGACCTATTAGGTTATGATCCAGGCACTCTGTGCCCTATTTAAATCCGTTCTTGGCCATACACCATTGCTAGTGATAGTCTTTGTTTGGCTCATTAGCTAGGTTCCTTTGCCCTGTTCATGCATTGCTGATTGATTCCTCTGTGTCTCTGTCCCCGGCTTGTCTTCTGACCACTCTTTGTCTCATGTTTTGGTACTGCATAGCCCGGCTGGTTCTGACCCATTTCTGACAACTCTGGTATTGTGCATGTTTTTTTGGTTTGTTAGTCTGTCTCTGCCCTTATATAGCGTAGGGACTGGCAACCAGTGGTGGTCTAGCTATCTACGGCTTATACTGCAAGTAGGTAGGAAAAGTGGGCTGGGTACTAGCCTTAGGGCTCACTGTCCTTGTCTGTCCCTACCTACAGTTGTTGCAGGATGTTTGGGGCCAAAACATGCATTCTGCTGCAGACATCCAAGGTGAACTCTTGTTATTGTTGATTACTACCACCTTAAGTTTCACCTCTGTCTTAATGACATAAGGGGAATTCACACTGATGAAGATCAGTGTGGTGCCAGATTGTTACTCAAACATCTGCCTGTGGCATTTTAAAATGCTTAATATTCCGAGTGGTAAGTGAAAAACATAATGTGTATCCCATAGTAACTAATCAGATGCCATATGTCATTTGCCAAACTGTCGTGGAAACATCAAAGAGACTTTCCCCTTTAACCCACCTTTGTAAATCAGGCCAAATTTTGTTTCACATGGAAAACTACTTCTCTTCATATTGCTGATGTTGGATGGCATGTGTGACGTTAAATCAATGTTTATCATGCCGCCAATCCTTAATTTATCGTTTGAACAACCTCTCCATTAACATGGTAACATTATACAGGGAAGACATGTTCCTCAGACCAGAGATAAACAGTATTTGATATATATTCATGTCAAATATGGGCTTTACTTGTTTTTCAGATCCAAGAAACGGTGCCAGGATTCAGTTCTTGTTAATCTTAACATGACAATAGAGGTACAGTACCTCTCTGATCCTCGTCTTTCAGGTTGGCAGTCTTTGCCACTTTTTCCACCACTTCAAAGAAACAAGTACATTTAGGAACAGTGCCAAGGCATCATGACTGTCCCTTTTATAGACTTTGTACACAACTATGGGCATGCAACCCTTTCCAGGTTTAATTAATCCTTTCTCTGTGAAGCTTAAAATGATTATTTCAGACATAGATAGATGAATTACCTTGTGCAAGAACGGAGAGAGAAAACAGACTCTGGCTGTGCCCTCCTCCCTAAGGTTACATCTTGTACCAGTCTAAAAAACAGCATTAAAATACTTTTTCAGTTTTAGAAATGACAAAGTCAGTTTTCTTGGTGCTTGAAGAGACCTGGAATAGAAGCTTGGAAGAATGTAAGTATCTGTGTACTCATTTGTATCTAGATTGCCGATAGGATCTATTTGTATCTACTGGTTTCTGTAATCCTGGTACGCTTCCAGATTCCAATGCAGTGTTTACAGTGCCTGGAGGAAATAAAGTTGAGCTTTACAATTTTCTCATAATTAATTTCCTTCCTTCAAACTGCAGAGAATTAGCCTGGTGAAAGTTACCAGCGGTTCAGTTCAATTAGCTGTGCGGGCACTGGAGAGCAGTTACTATTCTAGGTCCCTGTGTTCTATCAGGCTCATTTTCTCATTCTAATTTATGGACATGTTCACTGTACATAGCATGAGGACATACATCACTGTGATCGCTTCAGTGTTATGCTAGTGTACTCTTTACTTTTCAAGCAAAGGGGAGACTAATAGCAGCTTCAATATTGTAACATTCCTAAGGCCTGATATATAAAATTCTAGGTTTTTCTCCGGCAATTTACAACAAAGCACCAGACCGAGTAAACGAAATGGAATGTTAAGTGGGGCACAAAGTAGAAGTCTTTTGAGATGCTATTGAAGACATTTTTGGGAATTCTGCAAGTGCTAATGCACAAGAAAGTGTTATGGAAAGACTTTTCAATTATCCTACATTAGGTTGGATCTAGAGATGAAACTTGCTGTATGAGCCCTAGCCCAGAAGCATTGCAGGATTACAAATCCATGCATGCATTGCATTTCAGTAGGCTGGGAGAGCACAACATGCCCTTCTGCAACAACTGCATTGGCTAATTGCATGTTTTCTAAGTGAGCAACCAGTTACACCATACACTTTTAGACATCATTGATATGATTTTTGTGCTACAAAGAAAGCTAGGTACTAAACAGAATTTCTACAAAGGACACTGTCAGGACCATGCACCATAGTGCTCCTTACACAAGGGGTGGACTGGGAACTTAAAGTCGCCCTGGAAAAAAACCTAATAGTGGCCCCATGTTGTAGGAGAATTGACAGAAGGCAGGGCAACACAAGTAGGCAGTGCCAACACAAGTCACAACTAGGCAGGGATGACAGAAGTAGGCAGGGCTAGCAATATCGTAGAGCAGCACAAAAAACCACCCCGACAGAACAAATACCACAGTGCAGCATAAAATACTGGTGCATCACCATTTTGAAAACGGTTGAATTCAGGAAGGCACCTGCATGCCAGGTTCTGAAAGCATCATGTAAAGTCATCTGTACTGTCCTGTAGAAATAATGTGCTTACAATTCTGTGGGTGTGGGCGCTTTGTGGTTGTTGTGGGGGCATATGTGGCTGTTGTAGGGGGCATATGTAGATGTCATGAGTGTGCATGGAGCCAAAGCAAACATAACTAGGAAACAAAAAAATGGGATCTGTAAACTAGTTCAATAAAAGCACTAGTGTGAACACAACCTTTTTCAATATTCATTCACAGTTTTACTTGGTAATTGCATTATTGGTATCTTTTTTGTGGTCATTATATGTATATAAATATATATATATATATATATATATATATATATATATATACATACCTTATATGAATATATAATATATACATAATAAATAATATATTTATTATGGGAAAAATTATTTACTGGTGGGATTAACGAGATATACTCCCCTGAGACAGATATATACCATGATGGCAAATATGAGAAACTTAGTAATATCTCTTATCAGAGAACAATGTCTTGTTCTCCAGGGATCAGCTGCCCCTACCTTCCAATACTAACATTCTCTCTGATATCTGTGATAAATCTTTTCTGTGAGGCCATGACGGGCTACCTGCTCACTGAATGATCCGACTACAGTTACCCATAGAAGTCTATGGACAGGATAGGGAAGAGGAGCAGCAGTGAGCAGACTTTATCTTTGTTTATGACCTATGTGACATTACTATAGTCGTGCCCCATACACAACTTGAGCTAGTCACAAAAATCTCCACTTCACTCTCACTTCAACTAGCTAAACTTGGAGCATCACTTTATATCTGTGCAAACGCAGATACAGACTGATATATGGTCATACAGCTTTATTTCTATTCTTTGTGCCAACACTAGGGGCCCATCTCCTGGACAAAATTAGCACCGTGTATATATTATGTCATGCCTTCTATTCCTTTTTGGATTGTAAACTCTTATGGGCATGGATCTTTCCCTTTGCCTCATTGTTTGTTCACTTATTTAAATTCTTTGTAATTTTACCCCTATTAAAAGGGTGCTGTGGGATATGTTGACGCTGTACAAAGTAGATTATTATTTGTAATATTACATTTGAATATCACATTTACCTCTCTTTTTTATTGTATTTGTTTTTGCAACTATTACTTGGCATTAAGTGCTGCTTAGCTTGCTGTTGTCCCATGTATACCCAAGACCTTCTCTTGCTCTATTGATTCCAGTTGTTGCCATATTGATAAGGCCCTTTTAGACTAAATGATTTTCTGAAATAAAAATAAAGATAAACAGCGCTTAGTACGTTGCCTTTTTGTGGTGCGTTGCTAATTTTCAATTGTGAAGTGGGTACTGTTCACATATACAGGTGCGTTTGTTCAAATGGACTGCGCTGCTCCAGAGCATACAGAAAAAACCTCCCTCTCGAATCACACAGACTTCCTTGGATTCAGGTCATTTGGATTCACTTTCCCCTCTCCGTTGTGAACCTCTGTGAAAGATCAAGGTTGCCACAAATAGTGAAGCACCGTTACATCGGTTAACCTGCGAAGGTTTTATTGTACTTACAGGATAAAAGAAGGTAACAGGCACAGTACATAAATCAATCACCCGACCCGGGTTTCGCTTTGAAAAGCTTCATCAGCGGTATCGCCTCTGCCCACTTAAGGGGTGGGTGTATAAAAGACCGCCCTTAAGTGATCAAGGAGGAGATCCCCCTGATGAAGCTTTTCAAAGCGAATCCCGGGTCGGGTGAATGATTTATGTACTCTGCCTGTTACCTTCTTTTATCCTGTAAGTACAATAAAACCTTCGCAGGTCAACCGATGTAACTGTGCTTCACTATTTGTGACAACCTTGATCTTTCACAGAGGTTCACAACAGAGAGGGGAAAGTGAATCCAAGTGACCTGAATGCTTTCCCACATCCAAGGAGGTCTAAATGATTTTCTGGCCAATTACTGGAAACAAGTGGCACTTGCAGCATCAATTGTTCCACCTCCATTCTCTTTGCATTGGACCATGTAAAAGGCAGGTACATTGACGTGTTTATCGTCAATCTGTGCTCGTCCTGTCCGAACATCGGGCAGTCTAATAGGGCTTGTACTGTGATTTACTTTATATTAATCAGGATGAAATGTAATTTGTCTTTTAACTGTTCATGCCGAAAGCTTGACAATTTCTGTTGTATGTCACCTTTATGAGGAGTTTTAAATATTCAACATATTGTTGTGTCATCACCATAAACTAACGCTCTACGTTCAGGGCCATCTACTAGGTCGTAAATGAAATGATTAAGGGTTATCTAAAATAAAGTGGTCCTAACGTTAAGCTAAACACACACACTAGATCTATGTCAGACAAAACCCACTCATTTCCATTGGTTCAGTTATCTAATGTGTATGGGTGATATGGATGGGGCCTGTTGGATTTCAACTGCCTGATCCTTTTATTCACAGGGAAATAAGCCATTGCCAGGGTTGTCTGGCAACAGCTTTCTCAACTCACTACATACGCATGTTCTGCCCTACCAAGCAGGTATATGTATCGATGGATCAGAGGGATAGCTGTTCACCAAACATGTATCGTGCCGGCAGCTATCCCATGTATGGCTAGTTTTATATTTGTTGTGTACGTTTCGCTATTTCTCTTCTGGGTTCAAATAGGCACATAAAATATGCCGTTGTAAGAGCCTGGAAATCGGCATGTAACATGCAATTTTACCCATTGCACTACACAAGATATGCTGCAGATTTGAAAATGTTTAGAATCCACTGCTGATTTTTGACTCTATACATGTTCAGTATGGGGTTTCTTAAAACCCCATTCACTTACCTTTTTCCTATACACAGAATTTGGGTGTAAATTTCTCAACAAATAAACAATATGTGGACCTGGCCTAAATCTTGGGAGCTGCAATCCATATACAGCTTCAGGTTATTAGAAGCATTATACAGCTCGGCTATATTTGTAGACTGAACTCTATGACTAGGCATGCATTGCTAGCAATAAATTCGTTTTTCATCTGACCTTTGACAGATCCCATAAAACATTTAAAAGATATAAAATCATGTTATTAATTACTGCATTTTTAGTTATCATTGGAGTCATCTGGTATATTAAATATTTAGACTAAGTCAGGAAGCAATAGCACCACACAATTTCTTCTTTAAACATTTGACCACTAGAGGGCATTACAGGAAATATTACAATTACTGTCACAAAATCGCTGACATGATAATATATAAAGAGGTACTGCTAAATCTAATTTCCTTGCTCTGTGCCCAAAATATCCATCTGTGATAATTAACATTTTGACCAATGAAATATAAGTTGATGATATAAATAGAAGGCCTCATAATGAATAGATGAAGACTGCCAGGAGATTAAGATCATTTTATAGTTTAACTCTCTAAATGCTGGCTCACCACACTGTGATAACGTATTTCTCCTTGCTCATTGTACCTTAAATAAGAAAAGTCTAAAGTTGTAATTGATTCTAATCAAAATTCAGAATGATGTAACTCCTCACCAGAGTTCTCACTGTTATAGGTTCATTAACAGCAGATTTCAGTGAGCGATCAGACTCGGCTCGTAGTCTTCATGTCACTAATTGCAATTAAGGAGATCTGTAGTATAACGAATACAACATATACCAATTAAAGTGCAGATTCAGTACCGTTTTACTGCTTAGGTAACCTTTTGCTTCTGCATCTCTATGTATTACATGACATTTTCCTCTAGCGGAGCACATTTCATAAACATGTTACAAGCGAAAGACATTGCTGGTACATGATGTGAATTTAGATTCCTATAAATGTTCTCTGTCAAGAGAACACATTTCCGACTGCAGAATTCAGTAGAAAAACTATGGACTAAAAGATTAATTAGCAGTGATTCTTCCATTAAAGGGTTTGTCCAGCCGGCAACCTGCATCAGTGAGTGATTGGCTGAGCGGTCATTTCCTGTGGATCAAGAGGGTCTAGGAAGTAGAGACCAGACGAAATTTGGAAAGCACGAGAGTGGCCAGGTTGTGAGATTTTATAATGTTTATTTTACTATTCGGACAACCCGTTTAATAATTCTTGAAGTCTATGAGACCCTTAGGGCAATGTTACTATCACTGTGTTTCACTAATTTGGGGGTAAAAAATGTTGTTGCTTTTTCAATTGATCTTTATTGAAAATGTTCACCTGTTGTACAACCTTCACTTTCAGTGTATCTGCGGACTATCTTACTTTCTGTTTTGCAGAGAATCCGTCAGAGAACTGCTCTGATGACTCCATGTGTAGCTCTTATCTCGTATTCACTTATTATGGCTAAATTATTGTCAAACTTGTAAGTATAGGCTTTAAATGAGTGTTTATGAGCTGTCAGGAATTTAGAGATAAGGGCTATATATCCAGTTCAATCCCATTTATAGATCCCATGCCAGACCTCAAATGACCCCTTAACAACTTTAGACTAGATGTACAGCTACTCATCTGACCCCATTCCTGTGTGTCCCTACGCTTCCAGGCAACTTCACATGCAAAATCCTGATGTCATTGGTCTCAGGACGTTGCGTGCAACAGTGCACGGGAGTGGAGACCTTCCAGGTAAGTTAGTAAATAATGTTTTGGTTCTTCCAATGGTTCCATCAGGTGTAGAAATCATTAGGAAAGAAGCGCATACCAAAAGGGTAGGTTCTGTGGCTCCTCCATGGTTGTTTTTTTAATTTTTTTCTTCAAGAATGTAACCTTCTAGTAGCTCCACTTAGAGTATAACTACCTGAGTGCCTTGCTACCCTTTTATCTAACAAGGATTGTTACGGCTGACCATAAGGTTCTCCTATCATAGAACAGAGGATAGTGGGGCCCCTCAGAATAAACTATCATTCTGAGTTGATGTAATTTTGTATTTTTTTATTATTTAAAAATTTAAGGCATAGGATATCAATGGCTTCTCATTGTCTCCTTGGCAACAGACTACAAACAGGGAAGACATGACAATTACACAGACCTATGGACAAGCTCACACTGAGCTCAGTGTTTACATTCGGGAGAGCTATCTTAAACAGTCCCACCGAATGCATGACAAGATGTATGCAATTATATTCCTATAAAAGTGTATACATTTGTCCTTGAACAGCCACTAAAAAAACGCACCTGCACTTAATAAAAATAAAAAAAAAGTTGGGGCTGTGAATGCCAATTTATATGTCAAATGTTTATTAAAGGCACAACATTTGGTCATTATTGGCTATGGGAACCTTGTCTTATTTACTGTATCTGTAAGGAGTTTTTCCTGACAAGTAACAGTCCCCCAGACTCTGAAATACAAGCATTAAACTGTTGACCAAATAATAATTCAGCCAACAGCTATCTCACCCGACTTCCCCATACACGCATACACGTTTAGTTTGGCTGAATGTGTATGCGTATTGGGGGGAGGGGAGAGAGCTGATGCCAGACACTTCTGGCGGTGGATTATCCTCCAGGAGAACAAAAGGATTGGACAAAAAATTCACTTCTTTCTCGATACATTAATCTGTATGCGGTCCTTATGGCCACATTCACATAATAGATACCAGGTACAGTATAAGGCATGTGAATGAGGTTGTACAAAGTCCTATTTTAATGTTTGTGAATAAAGACACATATATTTAAAGGGGTTATCCCATGACTAATTTCAAAAATGAAAACCAGACATCATATAGTACATGACAATCTCTTTCTAAAAAAGCTACAACCTGTACCTCGCATGGATCCAGAGATTTCCCATTCATTGCTCTGTTAGATTTATATCAAGTTGACAGGTAAAGGGGAGTGACTTTTCTGCTGCAGCTAAGGGGGCGTGTCCATATTGTCCCTATTACAGCTCAGGAGGCAGTTGAAAGATGAAACTGGGCATGTGCGGCCATCTCAGATGAAATAAATAAGAAAACAAATAAACAACAGGTGGCGCTATACAGATAGATTTTATTGAATAACTCAGTAACTATACAACATTTTTAATTACATGCAATTACAAAAGTGTTCAGATCCAGGTGCTGGTGTGAAAACTTTAGAATATTTTTCGAGGGACAACCCCTTTAAGGATCTGCTTCTGATTTTCACATCCTCAGCATACCCTTGTAAAGTGTGTGGTGAGGAGAGACGTAGCTTCCCTTACGTCCTACCAGCAGCACAGATGGGGTTAACCACCCCCCGTGGACTGGCAGGACCGGCGGAATGTTTAATGAGCCCAAGACTAATAACTCAATTTAACAATTAAGTGTCTCCTTAAAAGGAGGAAGTCAACCCCCAGCCCACTGTGTTTTTTTCTGTCCTCCTGGACAGGTGGACTAGGCGGTTTGTTCCCCCCTTTCTTATGGAAAGTGCGGGGAGCCTTCTTTTCGTTTGGGTAACGGCGTTGCCCTTTTTTCCTAGGTACCTTGTCAGTTTGGCCGGCAGCTTGTTTGCTGCCGGCCCCGCGCAGTGCGCCTGGCTGGGGTATTTTGGCGGCGTCCTTGGTCCGGGATCCCGGTCCCTGTGCGCCGCCATCTTCCGGAGGTAACACGGGGACTCTCCTTTTGCATCACCTCCGGGTAATCCGGCCGTGATTTTTCACGGGCACGATTTTTTATGCGTCTTCCTGTGGAGGATTTACTGGGGAAGGGTGGATTGGCTATCCCTCCCCTTCCCCTATTTTTGGAGGCTGTGTGCTCCAGTCCAGTCTCTGGCTGCATATGCTTTTTCAGCCAGCTCCCAGAGTCCTAAAATTGGTGTTGTTCCACTTGTGGTGTTTTTTTCCTCAGCTGCCTCCGGTCTGTTTTTCTACCTTTCCTGCGCAGATAGGTGGTTTACAAATGTTTTATTTGTCTCTTTTTTTTTCCCGCAGTGATGTCTTCTCCGCGGGATTCGGAAGGCAGGAAAGTGGATTTCAAGAGGAAGCATCTATCCTGCTAACATTGTCAACGGTTATTGTAAGCTGATCATACCTGCACTCGTGAGATCGCAGAAGCTAAACAGCTTAAGGCTGGGCTAAGACCAGTTTGGGAGACCGGTTGGGAATCCCTTGGTCAGTTGACCTAAATTACAGCTGCCGTTAGAGGTTCGGACCTCTAGAGAACCTACTTTGCAGGATATGTATCAATGGCTCTGTTAAAGGAGTCATAGGCCTGCTGGATGGAAAGGCTTCCTATTCGTGCCCAGGCCCCTATGGAGACCTCTGTCCCGGTAAGGAGACCTTTTTGGTCTCCTTAGTTTCTTCCTCCTCGGATGAGGAGGAGCTGACGTTGTGTTTTCTCCCCTGGAAAGACACAGAAGTTGCTCAAGTCCATCAGGTCGGGGGACCATGATGTTGACTGTGGGGAGCCTCCCGTTCCCGCTACTCGGGCACATCGTGTCTTCAAAGCGGATGAGACCCTCCTCTCTGTCATGATATAGAGTGGAAAAAACCTGGAAAAGGTCCGGTTTTAACAAAGAAGTTAAATCCATGTTCCCGATGGCTTAACCCTTGGTGGATTCGTGGGGATCCATTCCCAAGGTGGACATGGCTATTGCCAAGTTGTCCAAGCGCACTCTGGTTCCTGCAGACGATGGGTCTAGCTGCAGGACCCCCTTGCAGAGTGCAAACTAAGACGGGGTGTTACGGCAGCTGCGGCTTCCACTTCCACAGCCATAGCGGCTTTTGAAGTCTCTACGTTCCTCTGATCTCGCCTGGATCAAATTCAAGTTGATGTGAAGCAAGTCCTGGGAGCGAGGCCAAACACAGATCCTTGCTCTTGAAGCTAAGCAGCAGGTCTGTGGCTCATGGGAGACCAAGTGCGCCTTTGGCACCCTGTAACAATACTATCAAATAATGTCAGGGGCCTATATAGCATGGCCCGGGGTTCGCGGCCCATATTCCATTTTGGCTTGAGCCTTGGGTCGCTGACAATTCCTCAAAATACAGCTTATATGGCCTTCCATTCGAGCCCAACCGTTTGTTCGGTTCGGAGCTAGATAAGATCATGGAGGGCCTTTCAGACTAGAAGGTGAAGAGCCTTCCCCAGCAGTCATTTCGAGGGCAGGGCAGACAAGACCGCGGTGGCAGGTCTGGCCAGCAAACAAGCTCTTGTAGTGACTGGAGAGCACAGCGAAAGGCTGAGGTGCTCTCGTGGAGGAGCCAAAGATGGAAAATCCACCTCCTGACTACGGGCCTCGTCGAGGCTCTTGGTTAATTCCCGTTACTCCTGCCGTCCTGCCAATAAGCTTCCCCATTCCTAAGCTTCATGTACCCGTCGGGAGTCGTCTCTCCCACTTCTGAGAAGAATGGATCCAAGAGATCTCGGATCCCTGGGTCCTGAATATCATTTCCAACGGTTATTTAGTCAACAACACCTCTTTTCCTCTGGACAGGTTTGTCAAGATCAACCTTCTACAAGCTGCCAAGGAGGCGATCCTAGAGGCCTACATTCAGGACTACATTTGCAAAGGGGCTCTGGAGGAGGTTCCGGCAGGAGAACGGGGCCTAGGGATCTATTCACCAGTTTTTCTGGTTCCCAAGGCTTCAGGAGATCTCCGGATGATTATCGATCTGAGATATTTCAATCGATTTATAAGGAAGGTGAAGTTTCGTGTAGAAACCATCAGGTCAGTAGTTCACGTCGTCAATCCTGGAGACGTGATGGCAACCCTGGACCTCAAGAATGCATATCTGCACATCCCGATCCATCCTGGTTCCAGGAAGTATATCAGGATCACGGTCCAGGTGTCCGGTGTCGTCAGGCATCTTCTGTTTGTTGCCCTTCCCTTTGGCATTTCTTCTGCCCCTCACACTTTTACCAAGGTGGTTCTGTGGTGGCGGCTTTGAGGCTTCAAGGACTGACCATCATTCCTTATCTGGACGACTGGCTTTGAAAGCCTCTGCTCTAGCGGTCCTAACCCAACTTCTTCAGGTAACAATCTCCTTTCTGTTCCACCTAGGTTGGATCAGCTGGTAGAAGTCGAACGTGAGCCCGTCGACTTCAGTAAGATATCTAGGCTTCATAATCGACTCCACTGGGATGTCGCTCCAGTTGACTCCAGAAAGAAGATTCCGGGTTCAGAACACGGCAAGTTCCTTTCCGTTCCCGGCGAGTTCCAATCCGGACTCTCATGAAGATGTTGGGGCTCATGTCAGCGTCTGCGGAAGCAGTCCCTTGAGCTCTATGGCACCTCCGCCCTCTACAGTCGGAGGTCCTCTCCTAATGGAATGGCAGCCCTGCTGGGCTAAACTCCCTGTGCTCCCTGACTTGGCAAACTCGGTATTCCCTCAGATGGTGGTGCCATCTTTTAGACGGGAAGTCTATGACCCAGCCAATCTGGGTCATATTGACTACGGATGCGTCCTAAGTAGGCTGGGACGCTCACCTAGACAACTCTCCAGTTCACGGGACCTGGTTTCCTCAGGAGTGGCTTCTTTCATCCAATCTCTGCGAGATTCAAGCTATCCGGCTAGCCCTCCTTCACTTAGCCCCTCAGATCCGGGGCAAAACGGTGAAAGTCCAGTCAGACAATGTGACTGCGGTACTTTACAGCAACCAGCAGGGAGGCACGAGATCACTTCCCTCCTGTCAGAGATCGGGGTGATTCTGGATTAGGCAGAGTTGTACCTTCCCACTTATCTGCTATCCACATCCAAGGCTCCCTCAAGATGATAGCGGCTGAGCCGCGGTCTTCCGTCGGTGGAGTGGTCCTTACATCCGGAGAATCAAGCAGATAGTCCTCAAGTGGGTATGCCAGAGGTGGATCTCTTGGCAACAAGGTTCAATGCCAAGGTGGAGAGGTTCTGCTCCCTTTACAGGGAGGACAACCCCCTGGCGTTAGACGCTCTGTCAATATCCTGGAGGTTCAGGCTGGCTTACATCTTCCCTCCCTTTTCCATGATACCGAGGGTATTGATGAAAATCCGTCAGGATCAGGCCTCGGTGATAGCCATCATACTGTTTTGGCCGAAGAGATCCTGGTTTACCTAGCTCACCCAGTTGAGTCGAGGACAATATTGGAGGCTCCCCACAGCAGACCCTGGTGTCGTGGGACACTCACCTCTGCTCAGATCTGCACAGATTCAACCTGACAGCCTGGAGGTTGATCAGTCCCTTCCCAGAATAGAAGGGCTTTCAGAGTCGGTCCTGAGAACGCTGTCTCATTCTAAAGCGGACTCTACCAAGAGAGCCTACTCTTGTATTATGAGGATATTCTCATTCTGTTGTACCTCAACTGAGGTGGCGTCTGCAGATCCGCCCCTCTCTGCTATCCTTCAGTTCCTGCAAGACGACCTTGATAGAGGCCTTTCCCTTCTACTCTGAAGGTTCAAGTTTCAGCCATTTCAGCTTGCCTTAACAGGCTTTTTTCTCAGGACCCGCTGATCAAACGGTTCCTTAGAGGAGCTGAAAGATTAAAGCCTACAGTACTGAGACCACTTTTTTTCAATGGGTTTTTCAGTAGTTCTCAGGGGGTTAGCATCTCCCCCCTTTGAACCGTGAGAGGAGGTGGACATCAAGTTCATCACTTGGAAGTTTGTGTTTCTCCTTACAGTGACTTTGGCCAAGAGGGTCTCTGAGCTTCAAGCTCTCTCAGCATGAGCCCTATACCATTTTCTTACATGACCGGGACTTTCTTAGATTCCTCCCGTATTGTAGGCCTAAAGTTCCTTCCTTCCAGAACATCAACCAGGTGATATTCCTCCCGGTTCTGTCGACATCTACCACCTCCTCCTAGGAACCTGCTAGACATCCTCTGGACGTCTCGAGATGTCTCCGAATCTATGTGGATAGATCAAGGAGTTCAGGAAAGATGAGAATCTGCTAATCCTGTTACCGGTAAGTTTAAAGGCTGTAAGGCATCCAAACCTTCCATCAGTCGGTGGATTGAGGAGGCTATTAAGGAATCCCTTGTTTCCACAATCTCTGGACCCTCCGGGATTCGTGAAGGCCCACTCTACTAGAGTTGTGGCTACTTCTTTTGCCGAGAGGAGTCTTCTGCCTCTCAACATGATTTGCAAAGCTGCCTCCTGGAGCTCTGAATCGACATTCATCTCCCATTATAGACTAGATGCCAGTCTAGCTGAGTTTTCGGCCTTTGGGCAGACTTTTCTTAGTTCTGCCAGGCAGGAAGGCCCTCCCTAGGGGTTTCTTCTTGCTATCTCCCCATCTGTGCTGCTGGTAGGACGTAAGGGAATCGTTAATTTCTAACGATAATTTGTTTTCCCTTAGTCCTAACAGCAGCACACAAATTTCCCACCCTAGTAAGTCTAGTTTTCTTCTTACTATAAACACAGTGGGCTGGGGGTTGACTTCCTCCTTTTAAGGAGACACTTAATTGTTAAATTGAGTTATTAGTCTTGGGCTCATTAAACATTTCGCCGGTCCTGCCAGTCCACGGGGGGTGGTTAACCCCATCTGTGCTGCTGTTAGGACTAAGGGAAAACAAATTATCGTTAGAAATTAACGATTATCAGTTCTGCAGATAGCACGGAAACAAGGCATACAGATATTTCTGCCTTATTTAAAACAGGTGTCACCATTTGTAATACAGAGGGAGAAATTTGATACAAAAAAAAAAGGACAGTGACGATCCCTACATTCAGGTCACGTCATGGGGGTAAGTTATACTAGTGAGCTCATCAATTTGCCACATAAATTCCCACCCACCTATTCTAGAAGATGGAATTATGCTAAATTACTCCCCTAGATTTCTAACATCCCAATATTTCCTATCGCAATTGCTTACACCACCTATACTATTAGGCAAAAGGGGCCTATATTCACAGATTCTGTCAACACAAACTAAACACCGTAACACCAGTTATCTATATGGGACCTAAAATCCCCTGAATCACTACGTAATCACTTCAGAAGAGCAAGTTCTATAAGACAACAAGGAAAAGACTTATCAATTTTTAAATTTAATACACAATAGTGCAGTGCAATACAAAAAGAGACTGTCAGATAAAAGATAAAAACAAAAATATACATACAATAACGATTCAGTAGACAGATAAAATAAAAAGGATAAAATACAGAATATTAGCTTACTGAGATGCAGCAGTTATATGAGAATACAGGTAGCCACTCCAAATTATATGGATCCCCAAATGGCTGATAATGAACTGTTCCCAACCACCCATTTTTCCCCCCCTCAGCCGAGGGGTGGGCTGTGAAGGATTCTTCCTCCGTTTTGGTGTAGCCTTCTGGGAAGTCTGACATTATTCAAGTTTTGCCCCACCTTTCCAAACGGCCTACTGATGTGGCAATATGAATCTAGACGATTTCTCACTGTATGACAGGGACTGCAGGTACATGTTAGTTCCCATAATTTGAGTCGCCTCATCCCGATCACATAGACACCAAATACGATCGAGTTATGATTTCCAGAAGGCCAGATCCTGAATACCAGGAAATGCCTCCTGTCCAGTATGGTATGTCTAGACTCTCCGCGAAGCCCATGTCAGGCTGAACACAATTACTAGGGTTCTGAGGATGTGGGTTTTATAAGGACGGATGTCACGGGACGCAGACGATGCGCTCTCTCTCCTCAGCACCGCCAGCGCCCCACCTCTGTGCAGGAGCGAGGGCGCGTGCAGCGTCCTCGTCTCCTAGGTGATAAGGGGCGGGACGGTCCTGGCCGCGCACCTCTCCTCAGTGCGGCCAGCGTCTTCGGTTCCCCCAGCAATAAGTCTGAGCACCGAGCTGGGCACCAGGTGCTCAGCTGTGTGCTGCAGGATCAGTCATGTCACATGACCCCTGCTAGTCAGTATTTAAACAGGTAGCCTGCTAGCCACAGGTTGCCTGTTATTTAGGTTCCACCTGTTGTTTTGATAGACCTGGCGTGTTACTTCCTGCTGTTATCCGACGATCCTCTGCCTGCTCCTTGTGTACTTCGCTGCTCTCTTGGTATTCTGATCCCGGCTTCCTCCTGACAATCCTCTGCTGACTCCTTCAATACTTCGTGACTCTCCTGGTATTCAGACCCTGGCTTCTCCTGACGATCCTCTGCCTGCTCCTTGTGTATTTCGCTGCTCTCTTGTTATTCTGATCCCGGCTTCCTCCTGACGATCCTCTGCTGACTCCTTCAATACTTCGTGACTCTCCTGGTATTCAGACCCTGGCTTCTCCTGACGATCCTCTGCCTGTTCCTTGTGTACTTCGCTGCTCTCTTGGTATTCTGATCCCGGCTTCCTCCTGACGATACTCTGCTGACTCCTTTAATACTTCGTGACTCTCCTGGTATTCAGACCCTGGCTTCTCCTGACGATCCTCTGCCTGCTCCTTGTGTACTTCGCTGCTCTTTTGGCATTCTGATCCTGGCTTCCTTCTGATGATCCTCTGCTGACTCCTTTGGTACTTCCTGACTCTCCTGGTATTCAGACCCTGGCTTCTCCTGACAATCCTCTGCTTACTCCATTTGTACTTCATTGCTCTCCTGGTATTTGACTCGGTCTGTTCACGTTATGTTTTGTGTCTTGTCTGTCTTCCTTGCACTTTCACTAAGTTAGGGACTGCTGTCCAGTTGTCCCCTGTCATTAGGACTTGCAAGGCAAGTAGGCAGGGCCAGGGGTGAGGGTTGAGCATAGTGGTCACTTACCTCCTCCCTGTGTTTGTGTGTACGCGACCGTTACAACGGAGTTATGGCTTCTGATATTGTCTCATCTATCTAATGGCCTTAAAGGGGTTATCCCATGACTTATGTAAAAATATAGTATCATATAGTACATGATAACCTCTTTCTAACAAAGCTAGAACCAGCTCTGTACCTCACATGGATCCAGAGATCTTCCCATTCATTGCTCTGCTAGATTTATATCAAGCTGAAAGCTCAAGGGGAGTGTCTTTTCTGCTGCAGCTAAGAGGGCATGTCCATGATCTCCCTATCACAGCCCAGGAGGCTTGTCCATGATCTCCCTATCACAGCTCAGGGGCCGTGTCTCTGCTCTCCCTATCACAGCTCAGGAGGCAGTTGAAGAATGAAACTGAGCATGTGCGGCCTTGTCAGTGAGCAGGTCAAAGAAATAAGAGAAAGAACAAACAGCAGATGTCACTACAGAGATACCTTTTATTGATGAACTCAGTGGCTATGCAAACAATTTTATTACATGCAATTTCAAAAGAGTTCAGATCCAGGTGCTGGATTGAAAACTGTAGAATATTTTTCGTCGGACAACCCCTTTACCCTGCAGTCAGACAACTGAGAACATTAGAGAAATTGTGCTACAATCAGCACAAGGGGATTGGAAGAGGGCCTGTGATTACTTTTCTATTGGATTATGAAAACCTGTACAGCATTGTATTTAAAAGCTACAGTATTGTATGAATGATCATTTAGACTATGTGAGAACCCTTTCCTGAATAACATCTGAGGTTTGCAAGCTTAGACCATTGCTTTTTCACCCATGTTTAGCTTTCCTGTCAGCCTTATTACAGACAATATGGAAGTATGAGATAAATGTAAATATATGCTAAAGTTGTTTAAAGAAACACTGTGAAGGGATAGATCTTGTTTAGTAGAGTGAAAATGCAATCTCTGTATGGCATTTATTGCTACTAATATACCAGTAATTAAGAAATTCTAAGCTTCTTGCGTCTAGCTACACTTAATGGCCATCATTCATCACTCCACACTGTGCGCTTTAACAGTCTGTTAATACAATGTTAACTGGAAGAGGCTTTCCTAATATTTATTTCTGTAAGAGGGCTTAAAGAAAGGTAGCTTGTCTCCCTAGCAATAACCTTCTTTATTTAATTTAAGAAACTACCCAGTTTATTACTATAGATGTGATCAGGTGGCTGAGAAATCTTATAGGTACAAGGGCAAGTCAGCCAGTATCCTCTTTTCCCAGTGACCCACCTTCTCAAAGTTGCTGCAAGGACCTCCATCAATCAATTGGTCAATCATCTTGTAGCGCCTTGCTGCTGTCTGCAGCTAAGTGAGCAGGAAATATTTTAATATATCCCAATATAGGGCCCCCAAAATAAATTTTACTGGTGGGCCCTAGGCAACCCAGTCTCACACTGCTGAACGTGCTACAGAGGGCATTACAAGACACAGTATAACTATCTGGTGTCTGGATAGGTTAAAGGCAGGGCATGTAGAATGCAATGGCCAGCGTATAGTGTAGGAATCAGAAAAATAGGCCAGAGGTAGAAAAATAAAAATCTCTCTTTACTGTACAGCAAAATGGGAATTGTAGCAAACTTAACTATAGCAAAACACAGTTCCAATTGTACAAAGTACACTTCTCTCCCAGATAGCATTGTGTGCATTTAGGCAAGGATAGGAGTTATGGCCCTTTTCGTACACTATCTTGCTAAAGTCTCTCTTGGTGGAATCTATGGCTGACAACAGAACCTTGGCAGTAGAGATGAGAAAACCAACTTTGGATGCTTCATCCTAAATTGATTTGCTAAAAAATTTGTTTTGATACTGTACAGAGATTCGTCTCCGTACATTATTAGAATGTATGGGCTCCGATGAGCCAAAGTCCACTCAAAGCTGAAATGTTATTCACTAAGTCGCGCAACTTTGTTGAATAACTCCGGTAATTGATTATTACACTGAAAAACCTTGGAAGCTAACTCTGCTTCGGTTCCAAGGTACCACTTGAAACTAAAGCCGAGTTAGCTTCCAAGTTTTGAAGTGGTTTTTTACTGTAATAATCAATTATTGAAGTTATTTAACTAAGTCTCGCACGACTTAGTTAATAACTTACTTCTTTGGAGACCATAAATTCTAATACTGTACAAAAACTAATCTCTGTACAGTATTATAACAAATGTTTTAGCGAAGTGGCTTTAGATGCTCATCCCTACAGATGATTACAGCAGTAATGGCGGTAATGTCCATTGCAGGAAACAGGGATTTGATGGCACGTCTGGCCAGGTGTGAAGGGTGTCTTAACAGTGTCCCTCACTGCAGCAAAGTCAGAATGGCTGTAGTCACAGATTAACTTGCTGACTCCTGTGCTTGGCCATGTTAGTCTCAGTAGGTTTCTTGGGTTTGAGTGGAGGGAGCATCAGGCACAAATTTCTTCCTCTTTCAGCTCTCACTAATCACCCCCTAATTGAGCTGGGGGTGGATCCTGGTTACCCACCCAACCTCCTGTAAAGGACTGAGCCAGGATTATTAACCCTTGGCTGTGCTGTGCAATCCATACATAGCTATGAATGGGAGTGCATCGTGCATGACCAGCCACCGCTCTCATTCACTTCTATGGGCCCGGCGGAAATAGCTGAGCCAGCGCTTGGCTATTTTCGGCGGCCCCATAGAAAATGAAACTTCACATGGACATAAATATTCAGACCCTTTGCTATGACACTTCATAGTCTTGGCCAGGAGGCCCCTCTTGAGCTCCTCCGTGACCCCTTCTTATTTACCTTAGAGACTTGATGAAGGAGTTTTAAAATCTGAAGGTTATTAATAAAGAAATATTGTATCATCCAACCATTGGGGTATTGGCAACCCCTTGGGTTGAGGACCTTACATCACCGGGAGCACCAACCTGTTGCATTTATATGCCTTATACTAGTGTTGTGCCTATGGTGCCCATGTGCAGTGCACCCTCTACCACTTTATGGGGCTCAATTCTTAATATAGGTGTGGTCCCACACCTATCCTAGCGATATGCCCCCATTGTCTGAGACAACCCCTTTAAATTGTGCCATTTCTACTGTGCCCCTGTTTTCCATAGGTATCCTAGGCGTGTATTGAAAAGGTACAGGGTGGAACCCTTAAAGGATATGTAACCAATGAACTCCAGAGAGGAAATTTAATAAAGGGATATCCCCATCAGGGACATTTATAGCATACCGCTAAGATATGCCATAAATGTCAGATAGCACCTTGCACATGCACAGTGTCCTCTCTATTCACTGGTTAAACTTCCAAAAATTGCCAAGCAGGTGTGCTGTGTATCTAATCAAATCATCTGTGATACTGTTTGCTGACCTGCTGTATCTAACCCTATCATATGTCGTACTGTCTGCTGAACTGTGTATCTAATCTTCTTCCAAAGTGCCCTCATTAGTAATGGTGCCCCCAGTATTTATAATGCTCCCTATAGTGGCCCAATATTTACAATGCCCCCTGTAGTGCCCCCAATAATGCCTGGACTGGCCCACAGCAGTACAGATGAATCCCCTAGTAGGCCCCTGAGCAAGGAGGGCCACTAGTGTACCACCTCTTGCACAAGTAGCACATAACACAGTACTGACTTACTGCACTACCTATACATAAGCACTTATTAAGCATTGTACAGCACCTCAACCAGCCTATGTTCATATAAAAAACTGGGTAGATTATTTAGGAAACTACCCAGTTTATTACTATAGATGTGATTATGTGGCTGAGAAGTCTTATAGGTATAGAGGAAAGTCAGCAAGTATCTGCTTTTCTCAGTCACCAACCTTCTTAAAGTTGCTTGAGGGACCCCCATAATCAATCATCTTATAGTGCCTTGCTGCAGTCTGTAGCTGTATGAGCAGGAAATAATGAATGTATCCCAATGGAGGGCCCCCAAAATAAATTTTACTGGTGGGCCCTAGGCAACCCAGTCTGACACTGTTTGATGCTACAGAAGCAAGGACTAGGGGAACACTGTACATATGTAAAAGCAGAAAACAAAAAGTTGTTGTAAATGGAACTCAAAATGGGTTAATGTCAGCCGTGTTAGGCCCACTTCTCTTTATTTCTCTTGCTTTTATAGTATACATAATCATAAATATGTACAGTATAAGTATTGTGCAGTACTTTACAGATATTGCCATCACTTTCTGTACACAATGGGGCTCACAATCTAAATTCCCTAATGTGGGAAAAACCCATGCAAAAATAGGGAGAAGATGCAAACTCCATGAAGATGTTGTTAAAGGGCTTCTGTCACCCCCACTTATGCAATTTCCAGTAGCTGACATTAGCTACTTGCTAATGTCAGCTGAGTTCAAACATATGTTTCATACCTTTATTTGAGTTTTCTATCTTCTAAAAATCGTACTTTTATTATATGCAAATTGTCTTCGCTACCAGCAAGTTGGGCGGATACTTGCTGGTAGCCGCCGCATTCTTATGCTCTGGGAACGCCCCCTCTGCTCTTGATAGACAGGGCCAGCGCGCTCTCCTCCTCCCGCTGGCCCTGTCTGCAGCCGAAATCCCGCGCCTGCGCCGTATCGGTCTACAGTCTGCACAGGCACTCTGAGAGAAGAAGCAGCCAAGCGCCTGCGCCAACTGAAGACCGTTACGGCGCATGTGCGGGATTTCGGCTGCAGACAGGGCCAGCGGGAGGAGGAGAGCGCGCTGGCCCTGTCTATCAAGAGCAGAGGGGGCGTTCCCAGAGCATGAGAATGCGGCGGCTACCAGCAAGTATCCGCCCAACTTGCTGGTAGCGAAGACAATTTGCAGATTATAAAAGTACAATTTTTAGAAGATAGAAAACTCAAATAAAGGTATGAAACATATGTTTGAACTCAGCTGACATTAGCAAGTAGCTAATGTCAGCTACTGGAAATTGCATAAGTGGGGGTGACAGAAGCCCTTTAAGCTTGGAAACAAGAAACCTTAGAGGTGATCTGAAGTAGATGTATGAATCCAGTGTGGTTAATACAAGGGAGTGGCATGGGATTTATTATTTCCAATGCCTTTACTACAGGACCATTCTTTACATGTAGAAGAAAAGCGATTTAGACATCAATATAGAAGTAGATCCTTTACAGTCAGTCAAACTATGGAATGCCCTACCCCCAGAGGTAGTAATGGTAGATACTATTACAGAATTTTAAACACTACCTGTTACTTGAAATGCAGTGTAATCTGGAGGAAGTATGTTATAGAGCAGGAGAAGCTGAGCAGATTGATATAGTTTTATGGGAAAAGAGTTAGTAAAATGTGTAGTTTATTCATCCAAATCTCCGCTCATTCTGAGCTAAGGAGTCATGTGGGTGGTCCTACTCAGTGTCTTCTCTATGTGAGTGTACATACACAGCTGTTAGTCTCTGTGGAGGACTGTCCACAAAACTATATATCAATCTGCTTAGCTCCTTATGCTCTATAACATGATTCCTGCATACTGCATTTTATGGTGACAGGTTCCCTTCATAAAAGTTTAGACAATTATCTAATAGCAACTGGCATTGAACTTGATGGACCTGTGTCTCTTGTTTAACGTACATACCGTAACTATGTTATTACAAGCTTTTCTAGTGCCATTTTTTGTGCGTATACAAATGTCCTTTAGAGAAGTCTACAGGCAAATAAGGGCCAAAAATTTCCATAGCCAGAACATGCTATGAAAACAAGACCACAAACCACAGACAACGCCATAAAAGCTCCACAAACAAAAATGCTCTTTATGCAGACTTTTGAGTAATTTGCTATAGACTTTTCAGTACCATCTGTCCAAATCGCTGAAAAAAAATGTCATAAGGTATGTTATAAAAAGAACTGTAGGTCAGATATAAGATAGTAATGTGTTCCTAATTTAGTCACTAATGCAACTTAGATGCCAAATAGGTCATTATAAAATACTCTATACGTTAAATAAAGAGAATTAATTGATCCTGCATGATGATGCTCACTCTATAAATGAAAATGCTCTACATAGCAGTATTATTTGAGCACTGTATGGAGTTATTATGTATACTCTATACAGCGGCATTTTTTATGCAATTTAAGATAAAATTTGGGCTCTGTGTGTTGGTATTTATGAACTATGTAGTGTTTTATTAAGCAATGTATGGCAACATTATTTAAAGGTAACCTGCCACGTTAAACATAGTGTTTCATCTCCAGGCAGCATATTACAGAGCAAGAGGAGCTGAGCACATTGACATATAGATTTATGGGAAAATATTAAGTTAAACTTTTACAGTAATTTATACATTTAAATCCCTACTGATTCTGGACTTTGAAGTCAAGGAGGTGGTCCTATCAGTGATTGACAGCCTTCCCTCGATGACTTTGTATACAGAGATAGCCCACCAATCATAAAATCACCCCCTCCCCCAATAAATGGAGCAGTAGGTAGAGTATATGTGTGTCTCCATCCCATTCATCTCCATAGGACTGCTGGAAATAGCCAAGTGCTTGTGCATGACTATCTCCTGCAGTCTCATAGGGAATGAATGGAGCAGCAGTGTACATGCTCGAATTGGCACTCCATTATTTTAGAAGTATGGGGTCGCGTTATCTTGAAACAAAAGCCAATACACAGCAGTTGTATAAAATGCAGGGAGGTCTTTTGCAGTTAAACCACAATTAAATTCTACTTAAATTCTACTGGTAAACTGTTTGAAGGTTTTCTAAGAGATGCTATTTTGGAGTATCTCAATGAAAATAAGCAAATAACGCCATATCAGCATGGCTTCATGAGGGATCGGTCATGTCAAACTAATTTAATCAGTTTCTATGAGGAGGTAAGTTCTAGACTTGACAGCGGCGAATCAATGGATGTCGTATATCTGGACTTCTCCAAAGCATTTGACACCGTACCTCATAAAAGGTTAGTATATAAAATGAGGATGCTCGGACTGGGAGAAAATGTCTGTATGTGGGTAAGTAACTGGCTGAGTGACAGAAAACAGAGGGTGGTTATTAATAGTACGCACTCAGATTGGGTCACTGTCACTAGTGGGTACCTCAGGGTTCAGTATTGGGCCCTATTCTCTTCAATATATTTATTAATGATCTTGTGGAAGGCTTGCACAGTAAAATATAAATTTTTGCAGTTGACACTAAACTGTGTGAAGTAATTAACACTGAAGAGGACAGTTTTCTGCTACAGAGGGATCTGGATAGATTGGGGGCTTGGGCAGAAAAATGGCAGATGAGGTTTAACACTGACAAATGTAAAGTTATGCACATGGGAAGGAATAATGCAAGTCACCCGTACATACTAAATGGTAAAAGACTGAGTAACACTGACATGGAAAAGGATCTAGGAATTTTAGTGAACAGCAAACTAAGCTATAGAAACCAGTGTCAGGAAGCTGCTGCCAAGGCCAATAAGATAATGGGTTGCATCAAAAGGGGCATAGGGGGGAGATCTAATAACTATATTATTAATATATCAGGGGACAGTACAGAGATCTCTTCCATCATCTATTTATCCACAGGACTGTGACTGTGACGAGGGGACATCCTCTGCGTCTGGAGGAAAGAAGGTTTGTACACAAACATAGAGGAGGATTCATTACGGTAAGAGCAGTGAGACTATGGAACTCTCTGCCTGAGGAGGTGGTGATGGTGAGTTCACTAAAAGAGTTCAAGAGAGCCTTATAAACTATGTTACTATTCAGTAACCATGCATGCTGTGTGGAACTAACATTTTATGGGGTCTAACAGTATAACAATTGCTGTTCTCTAGCAGATAGAGAGAAGTCAGTGTATAATACTGTATGTCCCTGAGAAAGGACACAATTTTATGCAGGATATCATGTGAAGAACACAGTGTATTACTATTAAACCCAATATCCTTGCCACCATTTAATTAGATGTACTACAGAACAAACTGCACAATGTAATTAAGCTACAGCTGTTCACACAGATTGCTATTATATATAACTTCATTTTACGCAAAGCCATTTTGCTGTTCTGTCATCACGTATTACATATTTTACTTCTGAACACAAGAATTTCATTTGATGGGCAAAGTCAAGCTGCCTTAGTTATGCCAAGTTACTTGTACTGTGTAATAGATCCACCTCCTAGTCTGATAACCGACTTGGTGAGACTTGCTGTTGTGATGTCATGAACAGTACCAGCAATCACCGCCATGCTCTTGGGCAAATAATTGTACCATCATTGTTTATTTGCAGTCAATGGGGGTCATTTATTATAATCCCCTACTCTAGAAACTGGCTTTAAAAAGTTGCAAGCCTGCAATTTGTTACTTTTTGAATGCCACTGCGCCTAAATTTATGTGCATGTGGCATTTGTACGCCCCCCTCATCACTTTCTGAAATGAGGGAGTATTAGGTGTGGGTGGGCACAGCCGCTATCATTTAGGCCATTTTACTGGAGTAGATTTTGGTCTAGACGCATGGACTGCTGGAGGATGTGCCTAATTTATGACAAAGTCTGCACCTCATCATAAAATAAGCACTTTTTATGCCCAGTTTATGGTGTAGGTAGGGGGTCATGATAAATGACCAAATGTCTTAATTTGTTCTATGTAAATGAACCTTTCATCATGAAAATGCTGTGTAATCTGCAGGCAGTATGTTATAGAGCAGGAGGAGCTGAGCAGATTGATAAGTAGAGTCATGGGAAAAAGAGTCAGTAAAACTTGTAATTTATTCATTTAAATCTCAATTTCTGCTATGCTTAGGAGTTATGTGGGTGTTCCTATCAAGCTATGCCTCTTAGGTCTCATGCATACGGCCGTTGCTCGGCTGTGCCCGTATTACCCATTCACTTAAAAAGTTCTATTTTTTTGAGGTGCAGACGGATCACAGACCCATTCAAGTTGAATGGGTCTGCATCCATCTGTGGCAGCCGCACAGGTGGTGCCCGTGCATTGTGGACCGCGAATTGCAGTCCCCAATGCACAGAACGGCCGGCGCGCATTCGTGTGCATGAGGCCTTAGGCCTCTTGCACATGACCGTATGCCCTCCGAGACATATGGTCCGTGAGCGGGCCATATGTCCCAGAGCGGTATTGATCGCACGCACGGGAGCGCACAGCATCATAGATTACAATGATGCTGTGCACATCAGGCCGCCCGCAGAACTATTGTCCTGCACTAATATGATCAAATGTCTCTCGGAGGCCATATGGTCGTGTGAAAGAGGCCTTAGAGTCAACGATATTCACATACCTAAAGGTGTTGTTCACCTATTCTTTGCATTAATGATGCTTTGTGTCAGTCTTAATGTTTAACTAATAGAAGGGGATGAAAAGAAGGTTCTCACCTTCCATTGCTTGGTATAAAGTAGACAACCTCTTTAATCATAGTATAATGGGTTCATGTGCACCAATTATTTGCTAGTATAGAGGACTGCATGATAAACAGATCTTTTCTTAATGGAATGTGGGCTCCTGCAGTATGAAGATGTAGAGAGACGACAGGTCTCTTGTAAACTTTCCGAGTCCACAATTGCTTGCTTAAGGTCAGTCTTGTATCAAATTCATTTACTCTCAGCTGTCTTCATATTTTATTATGTAGTTTCAGAAGAACCTTGGATAAACTGTACATTAGAAATATATGACATTCCCAATTTATATTTCTGAGGACAAAGATAAAATATACCGGAGTATAGTATATCAACAGTCAAATGCATAGCTTGGGGAAAAAATATTTGCTATATTAGTAGATAAGGCCTGCCTTCCAAAAGAGCAAATGTGAAAGAAATGGAATTCAAAGTGTTAGCACTATTTAAAGTAAATTGGTTTTCAACCCAGTAATTAATCACTGTTTGTCGCTGTTCGGTAGTACATTTAAAGCCTCTTCTGGGAGCTATGGCAAGCAGTCAGCCTTCTGGGTTATAAGCCTGATGGTAATGTGGTGACTTTTCCATTTGATACGCTTTTATTTTACCAGGTAATTAACAGACCTAATTATAAAATCTGATCTTTCTACGGTTGCTGTTTATAGCTTACAGTCTCTCTTCAAAGGTTTCACTGTACAAGAAAAACCTTGAATAAAGTAATTTTCATCTGCAGTGGTCTGTATGAACTAAAATTATGCCCTTTATGTAGAAAATATCTGTAAATACCAGCTTGTAGGATAAAATTAGCCACATTCAAAGAGTTTTTCAGTTTCATAATGTTTTTTTTATTTACCCAGGGTACCCCAAACAATGCATATTTTGCCCCATGAACCTGTTTTCCTGTCATCTGTTTCCTTCCCCTGTTCTCAGCATTACTTCATCCTGGCAGGATGTTTACATGCAGAACTTCCTGTTTTCATCACCTTCCTGTTGGGTTTTCTGACCAAATCCAGCATGTAATGTTTCATGCGCCACCTAGCTAATACGAGAGGGAAAATGTAGGGGAGTGACTACTGCAGAGGGAAGAGTGCGGCCAGTAGAGCAAGCTCAGTGAAACTTTACAGGGCAAAAAATGCAGGATTTGATTAGAAAACAGGAAGTTCTGCATATAAACATCCTGCCAGGGGCGTAACTACCGGGGAAGCAGGGGAAGCAGCTGCTTCGGGGCCCGGGCTTACAGGGGGCCCGGCAAGCACGTGTTGTCCTCACTACTCTCCCTTCGCTAATTACTCAGTAAATCGCAGTGTATTCGCCCTTGTCTACTTAAAACTTATTTTTTCTTTCTTTCAGAAAAGCTTGCCCTGGGGATCGAACCTGCGACCATTAGGTTCAAAGGCAAGACACTTAACCACAAAGCCATATGAGCTGATAAGCCAGATAGCTAAAAAAAAAAAATAAGACCTCTAGATGTGGAGAACTTTGATAGTGTATCCATACACATTACAGCTGCACCAGCACATTGTATATGGATGTAGCAGAGCTTGGTGTGTTGGGGCAGCTGTAATGTGTATAGATACACTATCAAAGTTCTCCTTATCTAGAGGTCTTATTTTTTTTTAGCTATCTGGCTAGGCAGCTCATATGGTCTTGTGGATAAGTGGCTTGCCTTTCATCCTAATGGTCACAGGTTCGATTCCCTTCACAAACTTTTCTGAAAGACAGGATTTTTTTTTTTTTTTTTTTTTTAATACTGGACTTTTACTTTACTGCCACAGGGAGGAGGGGGCTATTGGCACTATAATATTGGCAAATGGGGGATGGGAGAGATAGGCACTTCATATTGGCACACACAGGGGGCAGGGGAGAGGATGGCACTATGATATTGGGATGGGGGAAGACAGAGGCACTTGATATTGGCACATTATAGGGGGCACTATGGGGAGAGGAGCACTATGGGGGCATCTGGTGCTATATGGCTGGCTACTGGCACATTATAGGGTGGGTTTATATGGCTGACTACTGGCACATTATAGGGGGGGTTATATGGCTGATTACTGGCACATTATAGGAGGGGTTATATGGCTGACTACTGGCACATTATAGGGGGGTTATATGGCTGGCTACTGGCACATTATAGGGGGGCTGGGGGGGCTATATGGCTGACTACTGGCACATTATAGGGGGGCTATATGGCTGGCACATTATAGAGGGGGAGCGAAACGCGCGGGTAGGGGGGGCCCAATACAAAAATTTGCTGTGGGGCCCAGTCATTTCTAGCTACGCCCCTGCATCCTGCCATGAAGTGATGCTGAGAAACAGAGAAGAAAAAAGTGCTCACGTGAAAAACAGGAATATGGGGTACAAATACACAGTGTTTTGGGCACCTCTTTAAGTAACTGTCTTGGTCATTTAATTTGGGCAACCCATAGGTCCCCGTTATGAAGGGATAAAAAATGAATACTAACTTTCATTTTTTAGTCACTACTTTAGATTGTAATGCTTGTGAATGAGATAATCATCAGCTGTGCCTTCCTATTCTATTCACTAGTCTGTGCTGGCATCAAATCTCAGTGTCCTAGACTATCAGAATACTCTACATATTGCTAACAGAAGTAAACAGTCAACAGAGATAATAGGGACCAGCTTTCTATGTGCTCCATAAAATGCAATATCATTTATTAGAAAGAATAATTACCTATGTTCTTTTCAGTTTGGCCATTGTACCGTAAAAATTGTATAAAACCATAAAACTTCATATCTATATATGGACAGAATATACCAACATGAATGAGAAGAAAAAAATCGAAACAAATCCCAAAAAAGTAAATAATGCAGCAAATTAAGGGAATCTGTCACCAGTGTGCTATGTGTCTACAGGTTCCCTTTAACCCCTTAATGACTCCCGATATGTCTTTTTGTGCTGGTCACTAAGGGGCCTTATTCTGCTTATTCCAGCCATTTAACCCCAGACCAAGTTCTATACTGGTAGAACTGAATTCAGTTCTGAAATCCATGAAACAGAACTTCCCTTACAAAGAAAAGACCAGACTACAGTACATAATGCAGTTTTGTTTTGCACACCATTTCACAGGCCTAAATATACATACTCGTGCATGAGGCGCTGGACACAGATGCTTTTACAATTTAATAGACCCCGGTGATATTGTCAACAGTGCACTTTGGCAGCGCATCATTGACATCCTCTACTATACCCCAGAGCCGTATTCTCAATTCTGCAGTATTAAAAGGGTTGTATATTTTGGAAAATCAAATGTCAAAAAACTTTTTATTTAAAAGAGGTAAGTCTGTTGTTCACCGTCTCCATCAATTAGCCAAAGCAGTGGACACAAGGAGCATTTCTCACTATGGATTATGCATTACACAGACAGCCCATTGATCTATTGGTCACACTATATTGTTTCATTTCCCTTGTGGTGGCACAGCAGGAGAATTGAAGATTGGTCTTGTTTTACCAAAGATCACAGTTAACCTCTAATTATAGAAACCATAAAATGGTGTTGAAACACAAACAAAACTTTACATGAGTTTTCTGTGAGTAGAATATTGGTGACCTATCCTAAGGGTAGGTGATCAAGATCTGGTTGGTGGAGGTCTGAATTCTGACACCCACACTGATCAGCTGTTTGAAGAGGCCATGGCCTCCTCACAACATTCCAAGTACAGTGGTGTTTGGTTGTGCTTGGTTTTGGACCTCAGGTCTATTCATTTGAATGGGACTGAGCTGCACATAGGCCATATGACTGATGAACGTGACAACAATCAGATATTAAGGATAGGTCATCAATATTCTACTCCTGGAAAACCCCTTTAATGTGACAAGATTCAAGCATATATCTCAGAACAAGATAGCCAACACAGCACACAAAATTTTTGCAAAATCCACCTCATCTTTATTACATACATAACTTATCTCAAGTTAAAAACATATAATACACATAAATATAAAGGCAGATATATAACGAACTTGAAGCCCAGCTAGATGGATAAAAAAAACACACTATACAGCAATACCTACCTGTAAAGAGTGATGTACATGGTGATTCAAAAACGGTAGACATTGGACCTGATCATTGCACAGACCATGTTTACTTTGGGTGAGTCCCTCATATGCTCAATGAGGACACATGGGTTTTCTGAGCCCCAGATTCTAATGTTATGGCAATTGATCTTCCCATTAAAGGGAAAGGTAGTCTTATCACTGAACACCAGCCTGTCAGAGAATTCATCCTCTTCCAATTGGCCCTGTAAGTCAATGCAAAAGTCATGACATATTGGTTTGTCATCTGGTTTCAACTCCTGAAGAAGTTGTAATCTGTATGGCTTACAACACAGGTGTTTTCGTAAGATATACCACACCGTGGTTTGTGGCTCTTGTAGTTATATACTAGTCGGCCTGGTTAATGTTCTCGAACCATCATAGTAACACGGCTGGAATTATGTTCACTGTTTCTTCTGAAGTCCTTGGGCAGTCTGGACTTTTCCCATGACAAACAGCCAGTGGTTTAGAATTGCTTCACCCAACATGAAATTTATTCAAAAAATGTCATTGTACTGTCACAATAGACCCCATTCTTGCAAATTTCAACATGTCGCCATCTTAAACCTGCTCCTTTGTGTACAGATTTACACTAAGGGTCAGATTCATGAAAGCTGTCTAGGAGAAAGCTGACTTTGTTGCCCATACAACCAATCACAGCACAGCTTTCATTTTTTAAAAGCAGAATTTATTAACTTCAAAGGGGTACTTCAGTTAAAAAAATGTATCCCCATGCACAGGATCAGCGATAACTATTAGATCAGTGGGAGTCCAACACTGAGATCATGACCTCGTGGAGTTCTCCTTTAATGGACACTGTTCTCAGCTAGCTATGGTGTTCCCATAGACATGAATAGAGAAGGAGTACACATTTCCGACCAGCCTCTCCGTCCATTTAGGGAGACTCCACGGGGTACAGGACCTTCGTTCTCATGATTGGTGGGGGTCTTAAGCTACAGCCCTTTACTTCTGCACCATCCATTTTGAATCAGCCAGTATATGATGCATGACACAAAATGTACACCAACCTCAATATCAGGGTAACAGTATAATACTAAGTAGATACAAAAGAGGCATAAGCACAAAAAATGTAAAAAGGTATACTGACTAAGCAGGGCTCACGGAAGCCCCAAAGACCATTTTGCTTTATTGTTTCCTCTGGCTTTAAATATGGTATTAAATACACAAATGTCAATTGATAAGACAAGCTGCAGGCAATAACAGAATAATAAATAATCATGTTATTAACTGTGGTTTCTGCTCCGAAATATTTGATTAGTGTCCTAATCCCGACTTGTGATGACAAAGCAATTTGGAAAAGTAATAATATATGTCATTTTTAATATGTATCCGATTAACAGCAACATTCATCAAGGGATACATTTTACACGTCATGACATTTTAGCACTCCCCATATTCACGTTTACAGCGGCACACCGGAATGAAGGGTAGTTAATATGGGGTATGTACCAAGGAAACAGCTCATTAGTCATTTAATATTTGCTCGTGTGGACTTGATCAACAATGAGTTGTTTAGTGAAAGAAATTATTTTAATGGATTTCCTCTGGGGCCTGAAGTAGGCTCAATGTATAATTTATATTATTATATTATATTGCTGCCAAATTATTGAAGTGGATGTATAGATTTCTATCATGCATAGTAATGGTATATAGTTTTATACTGATCGTACTCTGCACACTATTATGGAGACAAGTAAGCATTGCTAGAGATAGAATGAAGTACAGAAAGTATGCCATATTTCATGAGCTGTCAAATGTAAAGCAAACTTTTATTCTCTATAAATTCTCTTGAATGGCCATCATATATAAATACTATATATAATAATATATCACATTGGAGCATTAGCCCCAATAGTTACTAAATTCTTTTAAATATACATCATAAAATTGTCCTATTATGTAAAAACTAATTTATCTCCATTGGATTAATGGAAAGTTACATCCATGATATGGATTCCGGATTAGGATTTATTTAGGATCTATGAAAAGCTATTACTATAGGCAATGAAGCATTGGAAGATTGGCCATAGACTGTACAGGGAAATTTCCTAGTGGGCTGATGCCCAAGCCATCCTCTTGGCCGCCAGCCAGGTACATAAAGATCTAATGCTCTCAGCTAGGCATGAGCGAATCGACTTCGGATGAAAAACCAAGGTACCACCTGGAACCGAACCTGAATTCGGGAAATGTTTTTTTTACAGTACAAATCAATTTCTGAAGTTATTATGCGAAGGTTTGTGAGATTTTGTCAAGTAATTACTTCGGCTCATTAGAGCCAATACATTGTAATACTGTATGGAGCGCTTGCTCCGTACAGTATTGAAACAACGTTTTGTGTGAATCGACTTTGGATGTTTCATCCGAAGTCGATTCGCTCATCCCTACTCTCAGCAATAATTAATGTAGGGAGTATTTTGTGCCGCACTGTGGTATTTGGTTCTGCTGAGGCACTATTTAGTGCTGCACTGTGGTATTTGGTTCTGCTGAGGTGGTATTTTGTTCTGCACTATCATATTGCTAGCTATGCCGCCTTCTGTCAATTTCGACTGACCTACAACATGGGGCCGCTTTTAGTTTTTTTCCAGGGCCACATTAAGTTCCCAGTCTGCCTCTGCAATGAAGAATGCCTAATGCAGTGGCTGTCCCCGTTTGAAATCCCTTTAGACTAAATGATCCAAAATTATCTTATATTGCCTAAAAAAAAGTTAAACAATTTTGAGCAAGAGGAAAGCCTCTAGTGACTCTTTCTCTGCCTGCAGACACTCTCCGCCTGCAGGCACCTCTTCAGTTACTAGAAAATGAATATAATATAAAACACTAACTAGAAGACAGGTAGGAGGGTGAGGTGGAGGATGTTGTCTTTCCCTCGTTGTTTTGGTGAAACAGTCTGAGAGTGGGAGGCGAGGAGGAACAGCAGAGGGACCTTACATGGCTTCAGAAAATGCCCACTCAGCACAGTTATAGAAAGAAAATGAAAACATAAAAAAGGAGAAAAGGCAAACAAATCTGCAGGTTAGGAACGAGAATGGCTGCACTACATCTAATATGCAGTTATACCTACCCAAGGCACCGAGATTGTGTTTTGTATTGCCAAGTATGTTTTAAATGTTTTTAAGGCAAGTGGATCAGAACTCTCAGGGTGTTTTCACTCATAGGTTTTTAGTGGCTACTTTTGACAATTTTTCAGCTGTGTTTTTTTTTTTTTTGCACCAATGCTTTTTGCCACTGTTTTGCAATGGAAACCCTAGCTTCAGACGTTAGATGAGGGTCTATGGGACATATGAAATATACAAAACACAAGCGCTTTTTTGGTATTGGCGTTCTTCTTAATTAGGTAGCGTTTCTGGCTTCTTTTTAAAAACACAGCATGCTGTGGCTCTAGGCATTTTACAGGCTTTTCACATCACCTTCTTTATAGGCAAAAAAAAGAAGAGGAGAATACACTAGTGGTAAAAAACATCAGAAAAATCAACGGAGCAGGAAAATGAACAGAGGGCGCACTCCATTCATTTCTATGGGGACGCCGAAAATAGCCAAGCGCTGGTTCGGCTATTTCCATCTGCCCCATAAAAATGAATGGGAGCAGGGGCCACACCGTGTGCAGTGCGCTCCCATTTACTTCAATGGGAGCAGCGGTGAGCAGCGCTTGGTGGTGGACGGACCCCGGGAAATCCGGGATCCTCCAGCCACAGCTCTTCCCGCTCCGTTATCTTTGTAGGTGCGGGTGCCAGAGGTGGGACCTGCACCTATGAGACAATGGGGGCATATCCTAGCGATATGCCCCCATTGTCTGAGATGGGAATACTACTTTAAACTAATTAAAAGCTAAGATTTTCATAGTATCAACTCACTAAACAGGCATTTTATAAGAGCTGCAGAGAGGATGCAGGCATTTATTAACACAATTTCTCTGAGAGAATCAACAAATTTTTTGGCACCTTTATAAACTATGTATGTGTAAAATATATGGGGATATTAAACTGTAGAAAAATGTGTCACTTGCTATTTTTGCTTAGATTTTGAGCATTATGTTATTCTAAATTAGATAAATCACAATTATGTCCTGTTATATGGAATTATGCATCATTATCTCATAGCAAACTCCTATTCACAGATGACACGTGTGAAATTATGTACACATGGAAATGTGAGTTAATTGCTGCTTTGGGATTGTACATCCAGTAAATTAAATCAAAGTCCAATGCTGGTTCTCAATTTTATTAAAGTTTCTTAAGGAATAGGGTTCAAAACCATTATTAATAAATTCCCAGGAGAACTGGATTTAGAAATTAGGATAGTTTCTACTATCAAAAGCTACTAGGATTAAGGACTAGCTACATTTGCATTCTACTCTGGTAAATCAGATATTAACTTTAATAAGTAATTAAATAATTACATTAATACATACTAGCACTAATTAACACATTTGGATTTTGCAGTTGATGGTTTATTTAAAGGGGAATTCTATTGTCATTCCTATGAAATACTGTTAAAGGGATTGTACGGGTTCAGAGCTGAATCCGGACATATCCCCTTTTTACCCAGACAGCCCCTCTGATATGAGCATCGGATCATTCCATGCTCCAATGCTCTCCCTTGCTCTGCCCTGAATCACACAGGTCAAGGTCTTTTTTATTCGATCCGGTGACATACTGGGCCTCTGCTAGACAGAGGCGCCCGCTAACAGTGAGCCTCACTGGCACTAATGGGCGGGCTTTAGCACTGCCCTAGCCTGTAAAATGTCTCTGCCTAGCAGTGTAAAAAATATAAACAAGCCCTTGCCCTTGCCCAGTGCGATACTCCGATCCTCATATCAGAGGGGCAGGAATTTTTAAGTACCAAAATAAATATTTCCTGCAGTGTCCACAGCCTGAACCTCAGTGCACATAAGCATTCAGCTCCTAGCACAGAGCCTCTTGGCCTCCATGTCCTATATAGATTCCAATAGCTACATATATATGGTAAACTTGTTCCTTAGGAGCAATACTTCCAGAGGAAATATTTCCATACATAAGGCATCTAATGCAGCATTCTACTACTTTATATTTTTTGTTAGATTTGTAATATGAGGCTTACAGATACACAGTGAGGACCCTTGCACTTATATATATAGGCACCATATTACAACTGTACAATCCTGAGGTTGTACAGCAGGCATGTCCAAACTCCGGCCCTCCAGATGTTGCAAAACTACAACTCCCATCATTCCTGGACAACCTACAGCTATCAACCTACAGAAGAGAATGATGGGAATTGTAGTTCTGCAACACCTGGAGGGCCAGAGTTTGGACATGCCTGTTGTACAGAGGCATGTGCATGAGCCTTAAAGGGATTTTGCATAACTACTATGGTTTCTAACAGATATGCTTATGTAGTTGCTTACATCGTGTACTGTACATCTTCCCCATGCTTTTGTTCAATTTGTACTCTCCTGACCCATTTTTACCATGTAAACAAGTCCCTTTGGTTTGTTTCCATCCTGTATCTATTTATTTATTTTATGCACTTATATAGCGCTACTATATTCCTCAGCGCTTTACAGACATTAGCATCCGACTGTCCCCAACGGGGCTCACAATCTAAGTTCCCTATGAGTATGTCTTTGGATTGTGGGAGGCAAGGCCGGCGTCAGCCCCCGGTATACCCGGGCGAGTGCCAGGGCTCACTGCACCTAGGAGGGCCCATTGTGCCTGCTCACTCCTGCAAACTGGCTGTTCTGAATGCTAGGGCAGCGTACCCTAGCAATGCAGATACATTTTGCCGAGTGCACTGCTGGGGTGGGTGGCCCCGGGACTCAGAATAGGGTAGATGTTTTTTCCTAGTGGGTAAAGGACCTTTCTGATGTCATCCTCCCATGTGACCAGTGGGGGAAGAACCGGAGGAGCAGAGAGCTGTGTTCTCATACAGAGAGGAGCCAGAGTGGAGTGTGGTGAGGCCTAGCTATGTGTGTGTGTCCTTGTGTGTGTGTGTGTCTGCCCCTGTGTTTGTGTGTGTCCCTGTGTGTGTGTTCCTGTGTGTGTGTGTCTGTCCCTGTATGTGTGCATGTGTGCGTCTGTCCCTGTGTTTGTGTGTGTGTCTGTCCCTTTGTGTTTGTGTGTGTCTGTCCCTGTGTGTGTCTGTCCCAGTATCTGTGTGTGTGTGTGTCAAAACACAAAAAAGAGGAGTTGAGAATGGGAAAAGGTGTGTGTTGGGTGGGGGGGAATTGGGAATGTGAAAAGAAGCGCCAAGGAACTACCAAAGATGATAAACTGAAGATATGTGGTAGAGGCTAAGAGTTGTTACAAGGCAGCATCTGAAATTGTAGACAATAAGGTGAACTGCGGAAGTGTACCAAAAGAGAAAGAAAAAAAGATTGTGACTGTCCTTCAGTGTAATACACTGAAGGAGGGTCACAATAGTTTTTCTTTCTCTTTTGGTACCTGTGTGTGTGTGTGTCTGTCTCTATGTGTGTGCCCCTGTTTGTTTGTATGTCCCTGTGTGTGTGTCTGTCTGTGTGTGAGCGTGTCTGTCCCTGTGTGTATTTGACTGTCCCAGTGTTCTCATCAGGACGTTCTGTGCGGGGCGAATAGAAGAGGAAGAAAGAGGAGGCACAGAGTCCCATGGGAGAGGCACAGGAAGGTGTGGCGAAACCAAACTCGCCACTGAGTTTTGGAGGGGACAGATTGCCAGCCTCTTGCCCCAGGATTATGGGCCCTCTCATCAGCCCACGCTAAACTTAAACCCCATGGCGATTTGACTATGTTTGTGGCATCTGAGCGCTGTTTGGATATATTGAGCGCTCAGATCCAAGCCATCTGGGGATATGCTAAATGTCTGTGTGTACTGTAAAGGGTGGGACATGGTATATTGAATAATGATGTCTGTCCTATTGTCCCCACGTGTGTATTGGCGATTTCCCTTTGTCCTGAGAGATAATTGAATGAGTCCTCGATTGTCTCCAGGACAGAAGACATTGTGTATTCTCCTGCCTGTGATGATTACATTAACCTGTGTAGGGTAATTGTATCACAGGCAGAGGGGAGGGATATGCTGGGGGTGTCTGTATTGTCCCATTGTGTGTGATTGGCTGCTGTATCCCCTGTGTCGCAGTCTTCCTTCTGGTCCCCTAGGGGAGTGTCCACCAGGTGGGAGACCTGCATAAATACCGGGCAGGTAGCCCTCAATAAAGTTAGAATTCCTGTTTAACCATTAATACAGAGCCTCGCCTCGTACTTGGGGGGAATTGCTACGTCAGAACGTTCTCTTGCCTGTTCCAGGAGAGGAGGACTTCGTATGGTTCCAGTTCGGTGGATTCCAGCGGTTGTGGGTTGCTGTGCTCTTCTCCAGGGGAATCGCCCGAACGGTATTAACCCTCACTATACCAGGTTATACCGTAACAACTGGTGGCAAGCAGCGGGATCGTTCCTACAGCCAGAAGGACAGCAACAGAAGGCACCGTGGATTTTACAATTTGAGGGCAAAGCGTGTCCCAGTACAGCACCGGTATGGAACCACTAGTGGAGTATGATGAGGGTGTCATGGATGACCGAGATGCAGTCCGCAAAGGAATCTGGTACCAGGCACTGGGTATTGTGGAGTATCTGCGGGACGAGAGGCTCCCCAAGGACGAGCAGCGACAGCAGAAGCGAGTAGCCCTGCGGATGCCCTTCCTAGGAGAGCAGCCCCTGGAAGAGTGGGTAGAAGATCTGAAGCACCTGGTAAGGCGGGAGATGTGGCTGGAAGATGCCTACCAGGCACTCTGGTGGTATGAAGCTCGGTACCTACCCCGGACAGCCGAGCATGACATGCCAGAGGGAGAGGAGTTTGATGGTCCTGGCTTGTTATGGTAGACTTTTTCAGAGCTGGTGTTTGGGAGCCCTACACAAGCCTGGTTCAGGGACCTCTTTGAGTGGCGGGAGAGCAGGTATGACTGGGACGACACTCACAAAATTGAGCAAGACCTGGTCCACCTGGTGACCCGGGAGATGGAGCTGGAACAGGACTACCAGCAGCTGTTCCACTCCAGTGAGAGGGCTCAGCGAGAGAGCAGAGTGTCAGACCCAGGTCCAGAGCCCTTCAGCTGGGAGGATATTGTGGAGGTCTACTGGGAAGAACCCCAGGTGGCCGGTGGAGATGGGACCGAGGTCTCTCCACCGGTCCTGCAGGGAATTGGGAGCCCAGTCTCCATTCCCCAGCGGCAGGCTGTTACAGGGGGCAGAGACAGTCGGTCCTGTCCCCCAGCGGCAGAGTCAAGTGCAGGGAATTGGGAGCCCAGGCTCCATTTCCCATCGGGAGAGTGTCCAGCAGGGAATAGAGAGCCCAGTCTCCTTTCCCCAGCAGCAGGACACTGTATTGGGAGCGGAGACAGACGGTCTCCCTCCCCAGAGGCTGGAAGTATGTATGGGAGAGGAGCTTGTTACCCCCTCTCCCCAGCGGCAGGCTAAGTTACAGAGGGCAGAGACAGTCGGTCCTGTCCCCCAGCGGCAGAGTCAAGTGCAGGGAATTGGGAGCCCAGTCTCCATTCCCCATCGGCAGAGTGTCCAGCAGGAAATAGAGAGCCCAGTCTCCATTCCCCAGCGGCTGGAAGTATGTCTGGGAGAGAAGCTTGTTACCCGCTCTCCCCAGCGGCAGCTTAACATACCAGGGGAGACAGTAAGCCCCACAACAGTGGAGATGGGACCGAGAGCTCTCCACCGGCCCTACAGGGATGCTGGGTAGTCGGCCCAGATCCCCAGCGGCAGCCGGATTTTAAGGGAGTAGGGACAGTCGGTCCTGCTCCCCAGCGGCAGTATGTTTTGCAGGGAGAGAAGAGCATCGTCTCCATTCCCCATCGGCCGTGTGATTTACAGGGAATTGGGAGCCCAGTCTCCATCCCCAGCGGCAGTTTAACGCACCAGGGGAGACAGTAAGCCCCCCAACAGTGCAGATGGGACCGTGGTCTCTGCACTCACAGCACAGGGGGTAGGGACAGTCGGTCCTGTCCCCCAGCAACAGGGCCATTTAGCCAAAGGGGAGACAGTCGGTCTCCCCCCACAGCAGCATGGTGGTCTATCTAAAGGGGAGACAGTCGGTCTCCCCCTACAACAACCAGGCTCCAACCAGGCTACTTCCGTGGTAGCGCTGGCACCAGGGCAGAGTACCGCTGGTCTCTGCCCACTCAGCAACCCACTCAGGCAGTCTACAGTCTACCAGTCCCCCACACAGCCGTAGTGAGGCACATGGACAGGTTTATCCCTTGCTCAGGTGTAGTAACCATTTATTGTGGGTGGGCTGTACTGCTGTTTCTGTTTTGTGGGTGGGCTGCTGGACTAACAAGGGCACTGACCGGCAGAAGGTCAGATACCCTGTTAGTCTGTTTGGAAAAGGGGAGATGTGTGGCGAAACCAAACTCGCCACTGAGTTTTGGAGGGGACAGATTGCCAGCCTCTTGCCCCAGGATTATGGGCCCTCTCATCAGCCCACGCTAAACTTAAACCCCATGGCGATTTGACTGTGTTTGTGGCATCTGAGCGCTGTTTGGATATATTGAGCGCTCAGATCCAAGCCATCTGGGGATATGTTAAATGTCTGTGTGTACTGTAAAGGGTGGGACATGGTATATTGAATAATGATGTCTGTCCTATTGTCCCCACGTGTGTATTGGCGATTTCCCTTTGTCCTGAGAGATAATTGAATTAGTCCTCGATTGTCTCCAGGACAGAAGACATTGTGCATTCTCCTGCCTGTGATGATTACATTAACCTGTGTAGGGTAATTGTATCACAGGCAGAGGGGAGGGATATGCTGGGGGTGTCTGTATTGTCCCATTGTGTGTGATTGGCTGCTGTATCCCCTGTGTCGCAGTCTTCCTTCTGGTCCCCTAGGGGAGTGTCCACCAGGTGGGAGACCTGCATAAATACCGGGCAGGTAGCCCTCAATAAAGTTAGAATTCCTGTTTAACCATTAATACAGAGCCTCGTCTCGTACTTGGGGGGAATTGCTACATCAGAACGTTCTCTTGCCTGTTCCAGGAGAGGAGGACTTCGTATGGTTCCAGTTCGGTGGATTCCAGCGGTTGTGGGTTGCTGTGCTCTTCTCCAGGGGAATCGCCCGAATGGTATTAACCTTCACTATACCGGGTTATACCGTAACAGAAGGCACACTAAGGACGTAGGTAACACTACCACATGGTCTGTTGTTTATCTGTGGTTTTACATAGGACTGCAGGTAACACTAGTACATTTTCTGTACTCAGATAGCACTGTATTATCTGTGCTGTTACATAGGACTGCAGGGGACATCTACTATATTATCTGTACTCAGAGAGTTATCACTGTGTAAGGGGGCCCACTGAGACTTTATTGCCCAAGGGCCCACATGAACCTGGAGCCGGCCCTGGTGGAAGGAAAACGGAGTACCCGGAGGAAACCCACGCAAACACGGGGAGAACATACAAACTCCATGCAGATGTTGTCCTTGGTCGGATTCGAAGACATGCAAGGCACCAGTGCTAACCACTGAGCCACCGTGCTGCTGTATTCAACGCTTCCTGTTGCTGTATCCAACCGAACCCATGATGCACTTCTCCTTTCTCTGCCCCAGCTCCATGATCACCCCTTACAACCCCCAGCTATTTTATAGCTCCTCCCACCCAATGTGTTACATAGACACTCCCCAGTCACTGCTCCTGATGCTGCTTTGACACGCCCATGATCATAACATCACAGAAAATGTAAGGCACCCCTTTCAAAGGGGCTGCAAAAGATGTGGACAGAACTCCGTGTGTGGTCCACATCCGTTGCTCTGTTCCGTAGCCCCACAAAAAAAATATAACCTGTCCTATTTTCGTCAGTTTTGAGGACCGCAAAAAACGGAACGGTCGTGTGCATGAGGCCTTAGGAAAGGTTCCAATCACTACACATTTGTCCTCAGCAATCATCCAGATGTCTAAATCCTGTCTCATCAGTTAGGGTTCTGCACATGCAACAAGGTGTCCCCGAAGCTCAGGATGCTCCCCCCGCCATATGATTGACAGTCCAGACATCTTGGCCGCCCTGACAATCTAGCACCTGCGCCACTGCCTTGAGTACAAAAACTGAGTTTTTGTTTTACACGTCTGTAGCAGTGACAGTCCATTCGCCGCGAGCGACACATGCACAGTCACTGCGCCAGTAGCAGAGCCTCTGTGTGTGCACCACTACTTGGAGCAGCAGCGCAGGTGTGGGTTTGTCAGTGCTGGCCTGTCAATCAAGTAGCTGAGAAGTATCCTCAGCTTTGGGGACACCAAAGAACCCTGCTTTATGAGACAAATTAATTCTTATTAATCAATTTGATCATCTCTAATCCTAAAATTTGGATCTTCTAGAACATCTTTTACACAATTGTGGTACTGGAACTGATTGACTGATTTCTGGTTTAACTTGTGCCAAAACAACTACCGTACATGTTTTACCCCACATTTATGTGTTTTAAACATTTTTGGGCCTTGCTCGACAAGTGGGTGTGTCTTAGGCCTTATTCACACATCCGCAATGTAGTCCGCATGTATTCCGCAATTTTGCGGAATACATGCGGACCCATTGACTGTGAATGGGGCCGGGAAAGATGCGGAGAGCACACACTGTGCTCTCCGCATCCGATTTTGCGGAGTGCGCCGCCGATTTTCCGGTCCGCGGCTCCGCAAAAAAAATAGAGCATGTCCTATTCTTGTCCGCAATTGCGGACAAGAAGAGGCATTTTCTATGGAGTCCGGGCAATGTGCGGTCCGCAAAAATGCGGAATGCACATTGACGATGTGTCCGTGTTTTGCGGATCCGCGGCTCCGTGGATCCGCAAAACACAACGGATGTGTGAATAAGGCCTTAGTGGGGAATGGGTAGGACTAAGTGGGGAAGGGGCATGACTTGAGATGTGCCAAAGTGTGACAAAACGCTGACGGAATTTTGTTGCAAACTAAGTCAAACAATAGATGGTGGCAAAAATGTCTAAAGATACACTAAATCATCCGACATGGACCACTTTGATACATTTGATGCATTTTCAGGCAAAATTTACACTGGCTATTAAAAAGTATTGTTACATCTGCTGCACCAGTATATTCCTTTGGACTGTAGCTCAATTATTTCTATCATAAGTAGAAAATTTCCCTTTGCAATTGGCAGCATCTGTGATAAAATTCCATGTCATTTCCCTGCAGGCAACATCAGCAGAATGTAGGCAAAGCCTGCGTTAGTGGATCTGGATGTAGTTTTAACAGTGGCCATGAGTAATGGATGTAATGGTTTTTTTTAAATGGCGCCACCAAAGGCCCTGCTGTGATTGCTGTGTTAGGAGCTGCTATGCCCCATGGAAGAATGGAGTTCTGCTCTTACTGGGGGAGAAAGAGGGGATCAATTTTGGAATTAAACTTGCAACATTGGGAACAGCACATTGATTAATGTTAACTGTGCTGTGTGTATTGTAGATGATGGTATTAGAACTGTTTGCTACCAAAAGTAACATGTGTGATACTCTATGTCAGGGGTACTTAAGTACTTTTTGTAAAGGTCCACATACCTGAGTCTGCTGTAGAATAAAGGTCCGAGCTGCAAAACAAAAAAATATATAAGGAGGGACAACACCATTGGCGTATAGCGCTACATTATTATTATTATTTACAATAATCCACACCTCCAAACACACCTAATCTCCTTTCTGCCAACCAAACAGTAAGAATGTCCTTTCATTGCCCCCTAACAATAATGATGCCCCTTTAATGCCCCTCAGACAGTATGATATCCCTTTAGTGCTCCACAGAGTATGATAACCCTAAGTGCACCCTAACAACAGGGTGATCCCTTAGTGCCCCCGCACATTATCATGCTCTGTAGTGCACCTGGCACATTGCGATGCCTCCTTAGTATAAATACCCTAAGTGCCCCTTTCACAGTAGTAATGCCCTCTCTGTGCCCCTTCACAGTAAAAATCCCCATTGTGCCCCCTTCATACTAATAATCCCCATTGTGCCCCCTTCATACTAATAATGCCCATTGTGCCGCCTTCATAGTAATAATCCCCATTGTGCCCCCTTTATAGTAATAATCCCCATTATGACACCTTCATAGTAATAATCTCTGCTTTCTCTGCAACTGCCACACCCTCTGAACTTTGATTTACAGCAATGCGGGCACATATGAACATGGGACCAACACAGATACCTTCAGCTGCCAAGTGCACATGCAACAGGTCAGCCAGACAGGTGCCCTTTAATGGCAGCAAACAATCTGTGTGAAGTGAATTTGGAATTGCCTAAATGTATAGTTGATTTATATAGTAGGCCTTTAGTAAGTCTAGTATTGCTTCCATCAATTATTTTTTTATTTTTTTGCACTGGTGACAAAATCTCCACTTTCTTGTTTGCATAAGGAAAATCTAAACATAATTGCAGATTATTCTGATTTTAATCAAGGGCTAATGTGGATACAGTAGATGTGCAGTACAGGATGTATTCCACCACAGAAACCTTAAAATGAGAGCATGTTTTATGATACAGCAGAAATGACAGAGGTTAAGTATGGAGTAGCCATTGACATAAAGTGATGGAAACTCTTGTAATATACAAATGAACGTCAAGTCAAGAGAATCTAGAGAAAAATTAGTCATAATAACCACTGTTATATTAATACAAATACTACAGTGAACAACAGACTAAAATAAAACGAGCAGCCAAGAAAGTGGTCTGTGACCTGATTTCCTTCCAAGGAGACCTACTATCAACGAGTATCAACGCATATCGGTCTTGACAGAAAATGCTCTAAAGTGAATTGCCACTGAGTAATACCTGACAGATGAAAGTTCCTAGATTTATTTCATCAGAAGCCTCTCCTTTGGGATGCCAGGTATATCTGCAAATGGACAACTAACAGACTGCACAACACTCAGCTTGGTGTGCATTTTTATGATTACAAATCAGTTTTCTTTGACGAAACCCATTTTTCATGGCAGCGTCTAGAACTCCCCGCTGGTCCTGCCAAATGTTGTAACTTCATCAGCGCATGTGGGAATACACTTACAAAAAATGTCTTTTGCTGAAACAGTTTTAGTTGTAAAAAACAGTAAAGCAGCTAAATTATAATAGGCATACTATGTGTCTAATAGCGTCATTACAGATTATTCCAATAGCAGCTTTAATAGATGCTTTCAGACTATACATTTGTTGATATTAGTATGTGTCACGTGTGAAAATAAGTACCAGAGGAGTAACTTGCAACTCCTGGGGTACAATTCAAATTCTGCAACAGTTCCCCAACTTCCTGTCACGTAGCATTTATAAGGCAACTTTTTACTGGATCCGTCATAGTTCAGAAAAAAAGCTTCCGTTACTGATAGTACAACCATCTGCATCCGTTATGAACATATCTGGTTGTATTATCTTTAACATTGCCAAGACGGATCCGTCATGAACTCCATTGAAAGTCAATGGAGGACGGATCCGTCTTCTATAGAGATGGCCCGAACTATTCGCCGGCGAACAGTTCCCGGCGAACATAGCTTGTTCGCGTTCGCCTCTGCCGGGCGAACATATGCGATGTTCGGTCCGCCCCCTATACATCATCATTGAGCAAACTTTGACCCTGTACCTCACAGTCAGCAGACACATTCCAGCCAATCAGCAGCATACCCTCCCTCCCAGACCCTTCCACCTTCATTCTGAAGCTGCAGTCTTAGTGAGAGGAGGGAGAGTGTAATTGCTGCTGATTTAATTGGGAAATCGATAGCTAGGCTAGTGTATTCAGTGTCCACTCCAGTCCTGAAAGACTCATCTGATCTCTGCTGTAAGGACAGCGTCCTGACAGCACCCCAAAAAGCCCTTTTTAGAGCTGCAACATTAGTCTGCTTTTTTTTTCCTTTATATGCATATTGCAGTTGCCTGGCCTGCCTGTGTGTGAGGAGCTGCAGGCCCACAGACTGTAGTGTGCCCACTGCCAGTGCCCACCCCTGTCATCCCGTGTGGTACAGGACTTTGCATCAAAAAAAGGCATTTAATTTTTACACTTTAATCTAAGGTTAGTTGCCTGCCAGTGTGTGTCAGGCTGACTTCCACTGACTGTAGTGTGCCCACTGCCAGTGCCCACCCCTGTCATCCCATGTGGCACAGGACTTTGCATAAAAAAAAGGCATTTCATTTTTACACTTTAATCTAAGTTTAGTTGCCTGCCAGTGTGTGTCAGGCTGACTTCCAGTGACTGTAGTGTGCCCACTGCCAGTGCCTACCACTCATACCGGCTGGCACAGGACTTTGCATAGAAAAAGGCATTTCATTTTTACACTTTAGTGTAATTTCAGCTGCTTGCCTGCTGCTAGTGTGTGTCAGGCCGACTTCCACTGACTGTAGTGTGCCCACTTCCAGTGCCCACTCCTGTCATCCCGTGTGGCACAGGACTTTGCATCTAAAAAAGGCATTTAATTTTTACACTTTAATCTAAGGTTAGTTGCCTGCCAGTGTGTGTCAGGCTGACTTCCAGTGACTGTAGTGTGCCCACTGCCAGTGCCTACCACTCATACCGGCTGGCACAGGACTTTGCATAAAAAAAGGCATTTAATTTTTACACATTAGTCTAATTTCAGTTGCTTGCCTGCTGCCAGTGCGTGTCAGGCCCACTTCCACTGACTGTAGTGTGCCCACTGCCAGTGCCAACCACTGATACCGGGTGGCACAGTAGCTTGCCGATAAATAAGGCATTTCATTTTTACACATTAGTCTAATTTCAGTTGCTTGCCTCCTGCCAGTGTGTATCAGGCCCACCTCCACAGACTGTAGTGTGCCCACTGCCAGTGCCAACCACTGATACCGGGTGGCACAGTAGCTTGACAATAAATAAGGCATTTCATTTTTACACATTAGTCTAATTTCAGTTGCTTGCCTGCTGCCAGTGTGTGTCAGGCCCACTTCCACAGACTGTAGTGTGCCCACTGCCAGTGCCCACCACTGATACAGGGTGGCACAGTACCACTTATCGAAAAAAATGACAGGCAGAGGCAGGACACCCCGCAGGGGCCGTCGTGGTCGTGGTGCTGTGATTTCCACTGTCCCTGGAATAATGCCTAGTGTTCAGAGGCCATGTACCCTGAACCCGAAAAATTCTGAGGACGTAGTTGACTGGCTTAGACAGGACACCCAATCTTCAACAGCTTCCGCTAAGAACCTTGACGCACCATCTTCCTCCAGCTCAGCTTTGGTCACCTGCTCTCAAGTTACCACGCACCCGCCCGCCGCTGATAGGAATAGTACTAGTTAAGACACCACTCATATAGGGTGTCACAGCACATTGCTCTGTGCACGCGCAGTGCCCCAATTTGGGAGTATGAGGACCGACCAAGCTGCTTTCCATCTCCGGTTCCTGAAATCAATTCAGTTTGGTGTATGAGAGTTTGGTCTGTCATTGTGAAGGTACCAGGCCTAAATTTTTTTCACAAAAGGCAATCCCTGATATGGGATGTAACAGGGATTAAACTGATGAGAATAGTACTACAGAAAATACCACTCATATCGAGTGTGACAGTAAATTGCACGGCGCAGACGCAGTCACCGTGGATTAAAACAGAGTGGAGGGAGCCAGCGTTTTTAACCATCTCCCGTTCGAAAAATCTATTCAATAAATGGCCCCCAGATTGGGGACGTTAGAGGATTAAACTGATGAGAATAGTACTACAGAAAATACCACTCATATCGGGTGTGACAGTAAATTGCACGGCGCAGAAGCAGTGACCGTGGATTAAAACAAAGGGGAGGGAGCCAGCGTTTTTAACCATCTCCCCGTTTGAAAAATCAATTCAATTGACCTTTCGGGGACCCTTGGTGTTGTACGTGGCTGGGTGGAGGAAGAAATCTTCAATGACATCACCGGGACGTGGCTAGCTTGGTATCCAACCTTGTGCAAATGGGGAGTTTGCGGTTGTGCAAATGGACTGTTTGCGGTGCATTAAAAGAGGAGTTTGGTATGTCAATGTCTGAGAATCGGGCGTAACCCTTACACTACCTGATCGATACAACATCATACCTGATCGTATACACACACTGGACGTTTTAAAGCATGTTATTCCAAACAATTTAGGAATGTTACGTGATTTATGCCCTTTATGGATTAAAACCCGACTCTGCGTCCACTACGTAATTTTCCATGGGAGTTTTGCCATGGATCCCCCTCTGGCATGCCACAGTCCAGGTGTTAGTCCCCTTGAAACAACTTTTCCATCACTATTGTGGCCAGAAAGAGTCCCTTTGGTTTTTAAAATTCGCCTGTCTATTGAAGTCTATGGCGGTTCGCCCGGTTCGCCTGTTCGCGAACATTTGCGGAAGTTCGCGTTCGCTGTTCGCGAACTGAAAATTTTATGTTCGCGACATCACTAGTCTTCTATTGTGTCAGATAGTGTCAGAGAAAACGGATCCGTCCCCATTTACTTGCATTGGGGGTCATGCTGGATCCGTCTTGCTCCGCATCCCAGGACTTAAAGCAAACTACAACATATTCCGCAACTAAATGGAATGGAATGCATTTTGGAGCATTACGTTCTGTTCAGTTCAGTTTTGTCCATATTGACAATGAATGGGGACAAAACATGCCCTATGACGGATCTCAATACCGGTAAACTAAAACGCTAGTGGTACCTTCTTAGGTGGTAAAGGAACCTCTAGGTATATCTCTGGGTATAACTACTGCCTCTACGTCCCCTATACCTAAGCCCTTGATAAGCAGATACACATAAAATGCAATGAATGTTGTATATTGAGATAATGAAGCCCATTAAATCTAAGGGTTCTTATTCTGTCTAGATTTCCTGCGTATAACGAGTGCTGATCAATGATAAATGCATGTCGATCAGCATTTAGTCTATGGACAGCTTCGGGGCAATTTTTTTAATGATTGCATTTTACTCATTTTTGCCAAAAATATATATATTTTTTAATTGGTCTTTATTAAAAATGTCAAGCCGTTTTTGAGATACAAGGGTTACAAATAATTTTTTCATTCGGTCTTTATAAAAAAAAAATGTAAGCCATTTTTGAGCTACAAGGGTTAAAAAAATCAGTCTGTTTGTGTTTGCAGAGTATCACTTCTCAGTCATGTGAAGCCTTATCTCTGATCTCCTGACTCATAAACTCTCACCTAAGCCATATTCTTTTCATTTTGATAAGCATTTAGCTATAATAAGTGTTTATGAGATCAGGAGGTCAGAGATAAGGCTTCCCATGAGCTGCCAGCTGATGGAACTCAGGAGCAACAGTGCAAATAAACTAATTTTTTTAACCCTTGTAGCTCAAAAACGACTGAACATTAATTTTTATAAAGACCAAATGAAAAAATGATTTTTAGCCTGAAATCTGTAAAATACAATCATAAAGAATTGCCCTGAAGGTGTTTATAGCCTTTAAACACTATTTAAACAGAGCAATCATCATAGCATGCAAAATGTATGAAGAGCAAAGATTATGAATACGATCATTCTTTCCCTTTCCGTTTCCATTTGTGGTTAGCACATGCCCTGTTTATATGTGGAGATGTGCTGCTGAAAGACAATGACTTTCATACCTACATACAAGATGTGATAAATGAGCGTTCGCACCCAACAGTGATCGTTCACCCAGTCATCGGCTAGGTTAGTTTGAGCATAAAATTTTCTATTCTTACATTTTAACTCTGTGAAAAATAATTTGATTAGATTTAAACTTACAGTAAATATAGTTCACAGTCAATGGCCGGTGTGTTCTTTTGGCAAGACTTTACATAACTGAGCAAATTGTTTAGAATTTAGTAGTGAAATATCACAGAGAAGCTGGACTGTAGCTGTTGCCAAGGTGGGTTATACCAGGAAATCACACAGGGAAAGATTAATTACTTCTGTCACCGCATTGATTAATTATTTACTCATTCATGAATGGCTCCCACCTCCTCTTTTGGACTAAATTAGTAAACTCCACAGTTCATTTGAAAAATTGACTCATTTAGGCAAATATAGGGAAATTAAATGGAAGTGAAAAAAACACCATGGGTGAATTTGATTGTAGAACAGTAATAGAAATATATGTACATTTATCTGTTTGAAAACATATAGTAAACAAAAAATCATATGATCTAGTGAAAGAACATCCAAGACACTAAAGCGTCAATTTTGATAGGATTCTTGGAAATCTCATGGCAATGGGGACAATTCCATGTCTCCTGTAGGGTAAAACAGTGATTGGACAGATTAGATTACTCTCAGTCAGATCGCTTCCCTGGGATAATCCAGATGCGGCTTCACAGGGTTTGTTCCGCCTGCCACACTGTTCCCTCTTCTGTACCCACACCCCATACACCTCCGCTATCCATTTTAGTTAGGTGGAGCAAGCCATGTTAAACATTAAATAGCAAGGCATGTTGTTTTTGTTTAGGCCTTAAGCGCTGCAGCCTCTTCCTAGGCCAGTGACATCACTGTACATTGGCCACATGGTCTAGTTGCAGCTCAGCCCCATTCAAGTCAATGGGGGGAGCTGCAATACCAAGCACAACCACTATACGATGTATGGCGCTGTGATTGGTAAGCTGCCGGGAGCCTGCATTGCTCACCAGAGCTCTGGTTAGCACAGAGGCTCCCTGAAACAGCTGATCAGCAGGAGTGACATGACTTGGACCTTCGTTGATGTGATAATGATGACCTATCCTGAGGTAAGTCATCATTATCTTTTCCAGGATTAGTTTGAGCATAATGATCTAATTTCTCCTTTGTGAATAACATCTATACATTTCCACATATGAATAAAAGGTAGTCGGTAGTACACATGCAAGCAAGTATAGATAAGCAGGCAGGACAAGCAGGACTTCATTTCATTCCAATGGTCACCACTTTTACACTTGTTTAGTAGTTAGTGGAGTTATTGCTCAATATCATCTATCTGGTTATCAGATGGGGTAAAAAATAGTAGCTGCCAGTAATTTCTATCTGTGTTAACAAAGTGGTAGAACAAACCTCATGGTGCCCGATCCTGACTATATTATGGTGGGGGAGATGTGAGATTGTCAACCGTTGATCAAATCATGGATGAAAGGCAGCTTTACATGAGTGCAAGCTATTAATTATTACATATAATTATCTAATAGCCAGGGAACATAATGGCAGCAGTTCCTGACCTCAGCCTGAAGTGATGTTGGATGATGAATCAAGACAATGACCCAAAGCATACATGTAGACTAACTCAACAGAAGAATTGTTGAAAAAGACCATTTTTGTTTTGGACTCCAGACATTAAACCCATTTAGATACTATGGCATGACTTGAAGAGGGCTGTTTACTCAAGGCTTCCAATAAATAGTCATCTACTGGAACACATTTGCAGGGAGTAATAGTCCAAAATTTCTTCTCAATGTCAGAAAAAATCTTATTTGCCGATATAGGAAACGTTTGGTGGACATGACTGTTGCTAAAAGGAGAACTGAAATTAGATTGAGGGGTTTACTTATCAGACCAGATTTTATTAGTAATCAATCAGGGGCATACATAGAAATGTTTGGGCTCCATAGCAAGAAAATTAATTGGGTTCTCTCACCACCGACCCCCATGGACCCTCCCAGAGAGCGCTCATCAGGACTCAATCTATTTTGCCACTGATGGGCTGGGTAAAGATGAGGTCAAAGCACTGCGGAGGGACTCAGGACAGGAGCTGTTGTTAATTGTAACTAGGGGGACAATGCCTTTCATCCACAGCCCGGGCCCTTCCCTCACTGGCCCAATAGCAGCTGCGTGGTCTGCCTCTATTGGAGGTACGCCACTGCAATCATGTTACAAATCCAGATATTTCCAAAGAGTTCACTTTCTCTTTCTTGCAACTGTGTCATTATTCCAAACTATTTAAGCAATTATTTATAGTATAATTAATTACCACAATAGCTTTTAGTCAGCATTTATTTTTCTATTGAATTTCTTTCTTTTTGTCAGCATGTATTGTATGAATTCCTTTTCTTTCCTTCACTTTGATAAATATGTCCTAGAAAACTGACAAAACCTATTCTTTTTGTTCTCACTTTAATCTGATTTTATTTGATTGATTGGCCTGAAATTCAACCATATCTTCGCAATGTGCTTCTAATAACTGATACTATCACTGTACAATGTATAGTAGTATATCTGCTGTCCCACATAGAAACCCCTTTACTCTTTCTTATTACTATTAACTACTATTACCTATTACTATTAATGTTGCCAATTAAAGATTATTATAAACCATTTCTATCACAATAATATTACATATAATTTCTATGTATTTCAACCCCTTCCTGACACAGTCAATTTTCACCTTCCTGACAGCCTATTTTTGCAAATCTGACATGTCACTTTATCTGGTAATAACGTTGTAATGCTTTTACTTCCAAACGATTCTGAGAGTGTTTTCTGGTGACACATCGTACTTCATGTTACGTAGTGGTAAACTTGGGTCAATATGTTTTACTTTTATTTATTTATTTTTAAAAAATCCACAATTTACAGAAAAGTTGAAAACATTTACAGTTTTCTAAATTGGAATTTCTCTGCAGCTAGTGATACCTCATAAAATAGTTATTAATTAACATTCACCATATATCTACATTATGTTGGCATTAACTGTCATTTTCTGGGTGGGGGCTCGGGTGGGGGCTCACTACACACTACATTTAAGCACTTTGGTAAGTGTTCCTGTCAGGTTCCTCACTCATCCCATAGGCAGATCTGCAACTGGAGGAAAACAGCCCTGCTCATACTCATACAGGTTGCTGGCAGCCATTTTAAATCATTCTTGCAGAACCCCTTTAAGTATTACTAAGTCTACTGATAAAATACAATAGCAAAAAAAAAAAAGAGAGAGAGAGACTGAATAAAGACAAATAGTATTAAAAAATAAGTAAATTGTAAAAGTCTGAAGAGGGCATTGAACAGAATAAACCAATGATAGAGTTGTTAAAATTTACCAAAGTACTAGCATATATACCCAGCACTGCCCAGGTGTCAGGGCTGGTTTTAGACAAATTGCGGCCCTGGGCAAAATCAAAAGAGGGGGCCCACGTCTTGTAATAAAATGCTAAAAACATAGTTCGACGTCCCGATCGATGAGCTGTTTAAGGAGACAGTGCGTGCTGTTCACTGCTGCTGTCCCATAGACATACAGCAGCAGAGCAGGAAAAGAGGAGGGAGACGGCAAACGCGCACAGCGCACAACGTCTCCTCAAATAGCTGATAGGATAAGTCATGAATGTGAAAAAACTAGGAGAACCTCTTGAAGCTACCCCCAATACTGTGCCTGTTGTGCTCCCCCCCATGTCCACAAACATTATACTATACACCCAGACAGCCTTAATTAGTAATGGGGCCCCCAATAGTGATAATACTCACCAAGATAGCCCCCATTAGTAGCAATGCCCTCCATTATGCGTCAAATAATAAAAACACCCCTACGGTACCCTAGTAGTAATAGTATAACCATAATGTTCCCAGTGGCTCTAATGTCCCCCTGTAGTGCCCCCTACTAGTTCCAATATATAATGCCCCCCCCCCCATAGTGCCAGTATGTATATATAATATTCTCCTATAGTGCCAGCATATAATGCTCCTCCATTTCTCCCTAGTAGTGCCAAGTATATATAATGATCCCCCTTCCCCCCATCCCTGGTGCCCCCAGCAGTGTGGACATTTAGTATTAAAAAAAACAAAAAAAAAAACTGCCTTTCTTCCGCCCCCCCGCCGCTGTCTGCGATGCAGACCACAGTTTTATCTGTGGCTTGTGTTGCTGCGTCCCGATGCATGCGGTCCCAATGACATCACCACTCCTGCTCCAGGTCTCACGTGATAACGTCATCATGCAAGACCCAGAGCAGGCGGTTGCAGTGATGTCATTGCGGCTTCTTGCTCTGTTCTAATGCCTCACAGGCTTGTGGCCTAGGCTACTTTCACACTAGCATTTTTTCTGGATCCGGATAATACAAACATCTGCATCCGTTAACGGATCCGGTTTAATTATGTTTAACATAGCCAAGACAGATCAGTCATTAACTCCATTGAAAGTCAATGAGGGACAAATCCGTTTTCTAATGTGTCAGAGTCAAACGGATCTGTCCCCATTGTGGATCATGCCGGATCCGTCTGGCTCCGCATCCCAGGATGGAAAGCAAACCGCAGCAAGCTGCGGTTTGCTCTCTGTTATGAGAACGGAACGGAATGCATTTTGGAGCTCTCCGTTCTGTTCAGTTACAATTTGTCCCCATTGACAATGAATGGGGAGAAAACATAAACGTTTTTTCCGGTATTAAGACCCTATAACTGATCTAAATACCGGAAAATGGTAACAGTAGTGTAAAAGTAGCCCTAGCGGCCTGAGGCTTTTGAAGTCGGACCACCATTAGTGTGCCCCCCTTTATGGGTAGTGAAGTGGCATCCTAGGCGGATGACTACCCTCCCCTATCCATCGTCCCGGCCATAATTCTGAGCACATTACTGCAGGAGGTATAACAGGAGAGGACTATAACTCCCAGCATGTCTAAGCCATTATTATTTAATATCAGAGCACATTACAGGGGGATGTATAAGAGGATGGGACTACAACTCCCAGCATATCCAAGCCGTTATTATGTAATATCAGAGTACATTACAAGAGGAGGTATACGAGAAGACTACAACTCCCAGCATGTCCAAGCAGTTATGTAATATCAGAGTACATTATAAGAGGAGGTATATCCCAGCATATCCAGGGTGTTGTAATGTACCCTGATATTATATAATAATGGCCTGGACATGCTGAGAGTTGTAGTCCTCTCCTCTTATACCTCCTCTTCTAATGTACTCTGATATTACAGAACAAGCTGGACATGCTGGGAGTTGTAGTCCTCTCCTCATACCTCCTCTTGTAATGTACTCTGATTACGTAACAGGATGTATAAGAGGAGAGGACTACAACTCCCAGCATTTCCTTGCCACTTTGATTCCATATTTCTTCACTTGCATCATTGGTCTTCTTCTTCCTCATAACTTTACTGCACTGCTGAGCTCCGCCTCCTGCATCTGACATTATCGCAGGTCCTGTCAGCACTAGGGTAATGATTTCTCCTATATGTGAGGAGGGGACCTTATACTGCATTGTCAGCTGCCCGCAGCAGCACTGAAGCAAGGGGCCCCTTAGACAATGTTGGCCCTGGGCAATTGCCCAGTTTGCGATCAGCTGTGTTTCTTCCTGGAGCACCGCACAGCGAAGGATGAGAGCTCCTGCCCCTGCACTGTAACAAGAGTCTGGAGCGGGACGAGTCCCCGGCTATTAGTAAGAGTGGAGGAGCCGAGGGAAACGCAGTTTATCAGCACTTCTGCCTTCTCCTCAAGGAGCACTCTGCAGTTTAAACCCAAAAATCACATGATCGCCGGGTGTCTCTCCAGGTCATCGGCTCTGCCCTGTACAAAGCTAACCCCCCTCCTCCTTTGGATGCTCCAGTTACAGTGGAAATAGTACACATGGGCCTTCTGGGGACAAATTATGTGGCAAATAAATATATATTTATATATATATATATATATATATATATATATATATATGTATTTAAAAAAATAAAAAAATCTGAAAACACGAAATAAAAAAAATTCAAATAAGAGTGAAAAAAATGGGAAAAGTGCAAAAGAAAGTCAGAGTCCCTCAGAGGTCTTTTTAAAGACCTCTTGGGGGACATACAGTGTTGCAAAAATATATTCAAATTTTTTTTTTTTAAACAATGTAAAAAATAGAATGCAATAAAAAGGAAAAATTGCTAAATAAAATTGCTCACTGTCCCCCAATGGCCTATTTTATGACCACTTGAGGGATATATGTGGAAAAAAATATATTTTGAAAATAAGTAATAAAGTGATTATATAAAAATAAATTTAATGGAAAAAAAAGGAAGATGTGCAAAATAAAAAAGTCAGTGTCCCTCAAAGGTCTTTTTGTAGCAGAAATCTGTTTAAAAATAAGAAAAGAAAAACGGCCGCATGGAGTGCTGTCTGCATCTTTTGCGGCCCCATTAAAGTGAATGGGTTCACATCCGAGCCGCATTTTTTGCAGAACAAAACAATGCCCGTGTGTGTGAGTAAGTGTGTAAGTGCTTACTGGTTATTGTAGGGCACCTACAGTATATCTAATAGCAACTAAGCAGAAAAAAGAAAAAAATTCCAGCTCCAGCAGTGGATGGAATAGAATTAAATTTCGGTCTTTATTAAGCGATTAAAAACTCCAAGTCATATTGACACCATTCATGCCAGTATTGTTAACGCATTTCGGACCAGATAGTATGTACAGTCCTTCCTCATGACAGACATAGTGAGTTTTGGGAGGACATCACACTGATATTCCCTCCCCCATCAGGTAACACCTGTGTAGGGGAGGAGGGCACAGCAGAAATGAACCCTCTCACCAAATGCTCACTGATACAAAAAGGCAAGACAAATTTAAAAAGAACACAAAAATCTAACATGTATAAAAAACATTGTAATGAAAAGCTACAAAAATCCAAAGGCATATAGATAATACGTGATCAAAATACTACCATAATTGGTGCAGATATATATTATAATATTTCCACCGAGCACCAGGGGCAGACACAAGGGGAAAAGAGAAAATCCTCTTAATATTGTAGTATGAGGTCCAGGCGCTTGTTCAGACCATGAGGTTGTCTGGTTCCTAATTTAAAGATCCAGAATGCTTCCCTATTGAGAAGTTTCCTCTTGTGATCTCCCCCTCTCGGTGGTAGTAAGACTCTTTCAATACCTTGGGCTCACAGATGCGATATAGCCCCTGCATGGATAATAGCAACATGCGAACTTAACGCTGAAACATTGCTTTTATCAAAAAATGGGACATCTGAAAGATTTCTACGAATTCTCTTCTTTAAAGGACCTGTTGTACATCCAACATATTGAAGTTGGCATGAACTACATGTAATCAAGTATATAACATGTTTAGTATTACAATTGATGCATGATTGTATGACAAATTCCTTATTGTTGGTTGCAGATGTAAAGGATCTGTTCACTATAAGGTGAGAACAGCATATGCACCTCTGCCCACATTTATAACAGCCTTTGCAATTTAACCAGGTAGAATTCAAATTCAGGCTAGATGTAAGGAAAAGGCTGGGGGCTGGGGCTGATTAAATTGCCCACAGTAGTGGCTCTTCTAGCTGCACACCTAACTCCTCCAGACACGATCTCTGACCATTGTTCGTGTTGAGGAAGGGTGGCATGAATATATATATATGCATGCCCCGACAGGCATGCATATATATATTAGGCATAACTAAGCCACAAATAAGCAATGTGCGCAGAGGTGCCCAACATCTGCGCACATCTGCCTTCGTTATTCCCCAGGGGCTCACTGCTGCCCCTGTGGGAATATGGGCATGTGTCCCTTTAAATGCCCCCTTAAATTCCCCCTGTTTATATATATATATAATTTATATATATTCCCCATTATAATCCCCCTACTCCATAGGATGTCCCTTATGTGACTTGAAACCAGTTACATCAATGTGAATGTGCCCCAAGCATTCACATTGATGTAATCTGGTTAGAGGCACCAGGATGACCGGACAAGGTCCGACCATCCTGAGTGCGAACAAAAGGTTTGAATTCTAAAAGAATTCAAACCCTTTTGTTATAATTATCTACAGCCCAGCTGCAGATAATTATACATAATAGAGAGAAGGGAGATGCCTCCCTCCCTCTATTATGCGCATTCCGGCAGCGCGATTACCATCGCGCTGTCCGGAATGCGAGGAGAGACAGGCGGGAGATCAAAGGATCTCCCCGCCTGTCGACCGCTTGCGCGTCCTTGCGGCAGCGTGCAGGACGCGCGGGCAGGCGCGGTGATGTCATCTCACCGCGCCGGCCCACGTGTCCCTCACAGTGGTGCTTGCGCTCGCGCGCCACTGTGTGGGCGGTGCGGCAGTGCGGGCTGCCGGACATATAAGTCCGGCAGGCCCTGCACTGGGCTGATTGCGCCGGCCTCCCACAGAAGAAGAGGATCATCCCCTGGAAGAGCAGAGCATCCCTAGACAACGAGCGGCATAAGTATCATTAACCCCTGCATTACCCCACTATCCCACCAACGTTCACCCCTGCATTACCCCTATTACTCCTATCCCATATAACCCCTACATTACCCCTGCATTAACCCTATCCCACCTAACCCCGGCATTAACCCCTGCATTACCCCTTATCCCACATTACCCCTGCATTACCCCTTATCCCACATCACCCCTGCATTACCCCTTATCCCACATTACCCCTGCATTACCCCTGTCTCACCTACACCTCCCTACGTTTACCCCTGCCAGCTGACCCCTGCCAACCCTGCTGGCAACCCCTTCTGCAGTCTGTACTGTTGCCACGTACCCCCTTACTGCTCCTCCCGTCCCCCTAGGGACAGACCAGAACCAGGCTGGGTGGGCTGCCCTATTAAGTGTGTGTGTGTAACTTGTATTAACTAGTGTTGGGAGGAATTTGGGATTGTGTAGTGTAGTTAGTACTGTATTTGTAGTGTTGTGTTATTTAGTATATATCTGTGTGCGTCAAGCTTTAATAAATACCGTTTTACTAGTAGAATTGTGTAGCGTGTATTTATTAGCGTTTAGCGTAGTGAGTTAGGCGCATGCAAATAGTAAGTGTAAGCGACTTGGTGACGTGCTAGGCAATAGAAGTGAATTGTTAAGGACATAAATAGGCGTGACTATCTATAGACGGTTTACTCCTATTTATGAATATTAATTACTGATATCCGCTTAATATTGGTAATTAATATTCTCCCTTTACATTGGCGAGCCAGGCCCACTGCGTAGATTTTGCGTAATTTTTTTGGTGTTGTGGGTAAGGGTCGCTAGAACTGTAAATTATCAGGCAGGAGAGACGTGGTCAGCAGTGAGTCTGAACGTCTAAGACCTGATAATTTCGGACAGGAGAAACGATCCTTCCCATAAATACCAAGAATTGACCAAAATCTTTTGCAGAGAATCTATAATCTATCTGAGTGTTAATATTTGTTCTATTCCTTTGCACGGTCACCGTCGTTTGGAGTGGAAGAAGGATAAGTCACGGAAAAGAGGTCCATCTACGTAGGAGGTGTGTACAGGTCCGGCTGGGCAAGAAGAAGCGATCCGGAAGAAAGGACTTCTTTCAAGCAGCCGCAAGGGACGGAAGAGTACAGCACCGCGAAGAACTTCTCCACACTCCAACACTTAGCTAGGAACAGCACTTTTAATCCCATTCCCCCTACTACATACAAATCCGCTGAGCTGCTGTGGTCCGCCTTGTTGGACCAGGTTTACGCTCATGATCGGGTTTGCATTAGTAAGAGTATCTTCAACAAGACTACCAAACGCCTCCAAATGTTAACCAAATTGGTTCTCACCTATGAGGATATCATTTGGAAGGCGGAACACACAGATACACTCTCCAGCGCAAGAAAGGCAGAGGAAGTTGCGGACAAGGCAAAGGAAGTTGCGGACAAGGCAAACTTCCACTGCAATTGTTGCGTTGATAACTATAGGAGAATACACACACTAGAAGCGCAATTACAAGAAGAGGCCCAGTGTACAGTTGAGAGGGGCAAAGAAATCTGCATGTTAGAGTCGAGACTATCGGACAAGGAGTGTCTCTACTCTGATGTGGACAGAGAGCTACTCCGGCTTTACACTGAGATTAATCAGTATAGGAACAATGCGGCATCTATGGATGCCCTGATTGTTCAGATGAGAAGGGATCTGGCTGCAAAGACGCAAACTATTGCAGATTTGTCCAGGCCTAGTATCAACGGTATGGTGCCCACGAAACAAGTTTGTACTTCGGGAGTGGCACAGGGGAGACAGCGGCGACAGCGCCAAGGTCTCCAACGGATACTACATCCGTAACGGTAGATACTAGGGGACAGGTGGAGCGGTCGCTACGGTTCACCCCGACACCCGGGAGAACACGGGTAGCAGCCGTTTCCAGGAACAGGACAACGGTTGGGGAGAGGAAAGTGGATGGCCATATACCACTTCCAATCTGCCAACACGTCCGGAGAGACAGGAAGAGGTGTATCCTAACCATTCTAGTATGGAAAGGATAAACTTCCTGTTGCGGATCTGCAAGGAGATCCCGAAATACGATCCGAATGTAGATCCGTTCACCTCATGCGATATTTTCGAAGGTCACTGTAACAAATATTCAGTGGCTCCGAATATCGCATGGAGCTGTTCAAAGTGTGGTTACCGACACACCTTAATCAAAGGTATGAGGTAACGGGGAGAATGCAACCCATGAATGGCCAGTTTCATGACAAGGAGGAACGTCTCTCCATACTCACGAGACTGGCCACGGGTCACTGGGATGTCACTCCAGAGGTCCTGTCAAAGTTCAAGCCTTCTATACATGATGAACCCTTATCATTGTGCAGTCGGTTTGAAGCTATGTACAGGAGGGTTACCAAAGATCAAGGTATGGGGATTCCACAAGGCATGGTGCGCATGTTTGTGGAAAAGTTCCCATACCTTGATACTGCAATCCGACTGAGTGCAGCTAGGAGCCATCCCTCACGGACGCGGCCATGATTATTGAGCAGTGTAGACAGGACATACTGCACAATAAGAAGTCCGTTAAAGTGAGGGAGCGTGTACCGGTGCACGCGTTAGGTCGCAAGACGAACGGGTACAGCACACGAAGTTTACATCTACTGTTCGCCCCACAGCCCCACCGTTGGAAAAGGCAGGAAACTTTAAGTGTTTTCTGTGCCTACAACAGGGGCATATACAGAGAAACTGTCCACAATGGTTAAGGATTAACCGGACAAATTCAGAGAGAAACGGCAACAATAACGGTTTCAGGATGAAACCTAATTTTGCCAAGCCTGTGGGGGAACAGGTTGATAGGAATATGGGACAGTCATCAAGTCAAGCGCCAAAATACTTGGCGGTTGTGAATGTCCCAGGGGGGGTGGAATCAAAAGATTCCATACCCCAGGAACAAGAAAAGAGCGTACAAGTGGCAGTATGCACCACGCAGGTACCTACTGGGAGTCTGGTGGATATCGAATGAGGATCAGGGATCCCTAAAGAATTGGCACCAGTATGTCCAATCATACTGGATTCTTCAGGGAGACCCCATATAACAGCCATGATAAAAGATAAGGAAACGAAAATCATGCTTGATACTGGTGCGGAAATTTCCATTACCAATATCAAACATGATTTACACCCCAACAGCCCTCAGTGTGTGGTGATCGGATTTGATCACCAACAAGGGGGGGTGAAGGCCCACAGAATTGACGAGGTAATCATTCAGATTACCAAGTGCACGACCCTTAGGATACCCATGTGGTATTACCCCGGTTCTGATAACATTATCGGAACCGATGTAATGACACAAAATGGGTGGATCCTGGATCTGGCAAATTGTATTGTGTGGAAAGGTCCCAGACGAGCTAAGGTGTTTGTCATCCAACGCCAGTGTCTGGGACCACCTTTGCCAACAGTAGACAACTCTACTGATGTACTTGAACACAAATGGCCTGAGGTCTCACACAATCTAGACCTCGAGCCTATCGTGTACGAGTACCCTGATCTATGGGCCCAAAGCAAAAATGACTGTGGCAGGCTGATTGGCGTTCAGGTGGACATACAGGGTTCTGACCCTCCACCTCAACGCCAATATCGATTTCCACCAGAGGCCACCCATTCAATCATGGACACCGTCCATGAATTGAAGACCAAGGGTGTGGTCATAGAGGGCAACTCTAAGTGCAACAATGCCCTCTGGCCAGTTAAGAAAAAGGACACAAACGCATGGAGGCTGACCATAGACCTCCGTGTCCTTAACAAGTACACCCCAATGTCAGCTCCAGTGGTGGCTCAAACCCCCGACATCATGGCCAGGATAAGCGGCAAAAGCCGCGTATTCTCGACCATTGATGTTGCCAACGGGTTCTTCTCCATCGAACTCACGAAGTCCTGTCGGTACAAATTTGCCTTTACGGTAGGGGACAAACAGTACATGTTTGCTGTACTGCCCCAGGGGTTCCACAGCAGCCCCACGTATTTCCATCAGGCACTGGCGGCTGTGCTGAGCGTGTTCTCACGGCCGGAATGCCTTCTACAATACGTGGACGACCTGCTTTGCATACAGAGACCATGGAGGAACACTTGGTTCTGTTGAGAGAGCTGCTGGGACTTCTGGCAAAGTCAGGACTCAAGCTGAGTCCCCATAAGGCAAATTTGGCCAAAGCGGAGGTAATTTTCCTCGGGGTCAGAATCTCTTTTGGAACCAAAGGAATCATGACAGCCCGTGTGGAAGCTATGGTAAAGTTACCCAGGCCTGGCACTCTTCAGGATTTGAGAAAATTCCTGGGGTGGCCAACTTCATGAGGGAGTTCATAGAAGACTTTGCGGCCAAGGCGAAACCTCTTTATGAACTCCTTCGAGGAGAAGAACCCTCAGTCAAAGGTTGGTCCGATGCGCAGGAAGAGGCCTTTTCAACTCTGAAGAGGGACCTCTCCTCGGCACCTGTGTTGGCCACTCCACATCCCGATGGAGAAATGGCCATACAGGCACATGCAGGGATGGAGTCTATCTCAGCGGTCTTACTACAGAAAGTAGAGTACGAGACCAGACCGCTGGGATATTTCTCCAGGTTACTTTCGCCCGTCGAACGAGGGTTTGATGAATGTGCCAAACAGCTGGCAGCCATACATTATGCCGTTAAGACCACGGAGCATATTGTTGGCTTCCGGCCCTCACTTTGCAGACTCCACATTCCCCGCTGGCACTTTTGCTTCGTGATACTCTCCCTGGAGTCTCCCAACAGAGATTCGGGAGATGGATCATGGATCTCAGCGGCCGGAATCTGCAGGTGGACCACAAGGCCAAGTATGTTCTGTCCCAGTTGCTGAACCTGACTGGAACTGAACATGACTGCGGCCAACCAGAAATGGACGACTCTCCACAGATGTTCCGGACTGACAGCCATCCAGATGACAGGGTTATCTTTGTAGATGGCTCTCGGTTTTATCTGAATGGGGAATATGTCACAGGTTTCGCTGTGCTGGATGAGACCACTGGTACCCAGAGTCTGGTCCGGCTACCGGGTCACATGTCAGCACAACGGGCAGAACTGGAGGCTGTTAAGGAAGCCTTGCTTCTTCAGCCTCCAGGGAAACGAGCTATATATAGCGACAGCTCATATGTAGTTCGTTCCCTCACACTGCACCTTGACGTATGGAAGAGAAGAGGATTTGTGGACAGCCAAAACAAACCTCTGGCTCATGTGTCAGTCCTGAAAGAGCTGTGGGAGTGGGGCAAGGCACACATGGCGGAAGCAGCCATCATCAAAATCCCGGCGCATCAAAAAGGGGACGAACCTTTGACAATAGGAAACAATCAGGCAGACGAACTGGCAAAACTGGCTGCAGTGTCTGGGACCCTTCGGGAACCAGGCTCTGAGCCCCTGCCCAAGTACCGGATTGCAGCACGTACCCATCTGAGTGACGGCCCGGTGTCATTTGAGGAGGAACAAGTCAAGGATCCTCTTCTAATGACACACATCCAGGCACCACAGCATCCCTGGTCCTTACAACAGGGGATCCTGTGTTACGACACCGGGACACAGTCGCTTCCGCTTCCAGTGGTTCCACAGCATCTGCAAGCAGAGCTGACGCGGTTGAACCACCAACTGTTTGGACATCTTGGCCGGAATAAGCTCTTGCCTCTCTTGAGAGACAAATTGTACTGGCCTGGGATGTCCAACACGGTAGAGGAGGTCACGCAACAGTGCCTGGTGTGTGCTCAGGTTAACCCTAGGGCGCCTGCCCTGAAACCGGTGTTGCAGCGGGTTCCTCCTGCTGATGGTCCATGGTCCGCAATCCAAATTGACTTCATCGGACCATTGCCAACCGGGAGTCGTAACTGTCGTTACGCCCTGGTGATAGTGGATGTCTTCTCGAAATGGGTAGAAGCCATCCCTACGGTCAATGATACGGCCTCCACTACTGCCCGGGTTCTCTGGGAACAAGTTCTGTCACGATGGGGGATCCCCAGAGTGATAGAATCAGACAGAGGGACCCACTTCACGGGTAAAGTCATGAAAGCGCTTTGTGGTCTCCTAGACATAAAGCAGAGGTTTCATGTGTCTTACCACCCTCAGTCAGCGGGCATAGTGGAACGGATGAACCGGACCATCAAAACCCGGCTTTCCAAGGCATTGCTGGAGAAGGGTTCCTCGTGGGTAACCTCTCTTCCAGCGGTGCTAATGGGGATCCGAGCCACCGAGGCCTCCAGTACCGGCATCTCCCCATTTGAACTCATGACCGGACGAAAGATGCCCATATGTTTACCAAACGAACCCCAAGTGCCGGAGCCCATGAAAAACGCCATCGCCAGGGACATGTTTCTCCAACAGGTTCAGCAGAACCTGAAGGAGTTACTGCCTCATGCCGCTATACGGTTGCACAAACCGTACCTACAGGGGGAGACGCCAATGCCCGCTGTAGGAGAAATGGTAATGGTAATAGTTTATCGGCAGGCTGGCCCATGGGATGCAAACTGGGAAGGACCGTACAAAGTCCTCGAAGTGATGGGAGACACCATGCTGAAGGTACAAAGGCCTATCACAAACAAAAAGAAATCCCCTAGACGCCAGGAAGTCTTGTGGATTCACGTCGACCAGGCCAAAGCCACCCGAGCCTCCCCAACTCCATAGCGTATTACGTTCCGAGTTGGGTGAGAGGGGGGGGGGAAATAGGGCTTGGCAGGTCGATGAATCCATTACACATAACATTCCGTCTTGTTACAGAACACAAGAGGGAGACACTTCATGGGTCCACACCACCAGGAAAGAGATAGGCGTCCTCCGAATGGGATACGTATCCAGCTTGTGACACTGGTGGTAAGCATGTTGGTGGCGGGCTCAGCCTCTTCAGGGGAGGGCCTGGGGACTAATATTGGTATGGCTAGCATATCAATTAATAGACCCGGCCTTTTAATGGTGGAATGTTTGGGTGGCAAAATCCTGGAACCATACGAGAACTTTACCTTTACACCAGGTCAATGGTATCTGTATGGTTTCCAGAGAGAGGGTTTTGCCAATGGTGTAATTCAACATTATACCCCGGTGGAGAATGTGTCTGCCATACAACATGACTTACACGCCCTCTGTCTCAAGGAATTCAGGCATTTTCAGGACTCAGACCCTACACCTATCAAATCCCTGAGATGGGTGTCTAGGGACCCACACTTGCATCCTTACCAGCAAGTGAGAGCCAACACTACCACAGTGTTGTGCACCAAGGAGGGTTTGCTGAGTCCTGAAGATGTCACTGGGGCAGAGTACAGCGGTTGGTACATCCTGAAAGCTACCTTCCTAGGGAAGGATAGCAGAGACGGGTTGAGGGTTAGGACATATTTTGATAGGCCCATTCCAGTAAAAGGTACCCTGAAGGCTTATTGTATGTTGAGGGATTCCCGGATGATTATCACCAGGGAATCCAGTTATGTACTAGGGACATGTGTCCACAGATTACTTACGAACCAGTGTAATGATGTTAAAGTTAAACTGCAGTGACTCTGGTCAGGCCATTTGGAATGATCAGAGTGGTCCGGTAAAACTAGAGGGCTTATACAGAGCCACAGTTTTAAAGGTACGGACCGATGCCAAGGACCCTAGGTATGCTCAGTTAAGAGGATCTCCATCCATACGATCTTTCATGATCACAATCATGAGAGACATCTGCGTTCCTGAGGTGACGGGATACTACTTCATCACCTATGCCCACTGGGATCAGGATAACCAGATGGTGATGTTGGACACTAATCCCTGGAGGTGGGATTTAGTGTGCAACGGGGTGGACAACCCTACGGTGGATGTATGGATGGATGGTACCCCTATGACTGAGGAATACCGGGGTAGGTATGTGTCTTCTGATTGGAAAGACCCTAGAGGCAGGGACATTAACTTTGACATCAATATAGATGGTTCGTTTAAGTGGCCTTTTGCGAGGCAGCCGATGAAGGGTGCTGGACGTTTACTCAGTGGGTCTATCTGTCTCAATCCAAACCTGTAGGGAAACTAGTGTTGCAGGCTGGAGAAGACGAACAGTGGTATCCATTCAAGGGACGGGGACAGGTCTGTGTTACGGTAGTGAGGGTCCCCTATGAAACAGAAGGTCTCCAACCAGTAAAACCACACTCAGATTCTTGCACCGCCCCTATCCATCAATTGGCAGACCCTATAGCTCCTCAACTGTCATCCCCTTGGAAGATCATCACGGATGCCAAATTCATCCTGTTCACCTGGAGAATTTCCGTAGATGACTTCCGAGTTGATCATTGGGATCATCGGTGTGAGGAGTTTGTTAGGAACCAAATTGATCTGGTAAGAGGTTGGATAGAGGCAGGGCAAGAGGTCAGGAAAGAAGACTCCCGGTATAGGAAGAACAGGGGAGGAGAGATCTAGTGGCTATGGGACTTGGCGGAGGTGCGTTGGGAGTGGGCGCCCTGAACACTATGGATATGGAAGTCCTGAGAAATAAGCTTGGGGAGGTTGCGCGACATGCCGGGAAGGATTTAAGACCCAGCTTGATGTAAACCATGTCTTAGAGGGTTTACAGCATTCACACATAGATGCCACTACCTCCCTATCTTCCGCTATACGTGAGAAGTTTAGGAGGTTAGTTGTGGGTCTCTTGGAGGAGCAGGATCGGGCTCAACTTGCCCTGGCATGTACGCAGGTCCAAAGCGAACTCTCGGACAACCTTAAACATATTGTCTCAGCGCTCCACAGCGGCCACTTCCCATTCAACCTCCATCAGCGAATAAGTCCACTGATTTCTCCTTTTGCCATGAATCACACCAACTGGTGGGTGGTTCAGTGGCATGGGTGTCAAAATCTAACCTGCACTGCTTCGTCCTTGGCACCAGTGTCCGGTCGCCTCAGACAGGGATACAGTGCCATCAACCTAGGTACAGTGATAAATAACCAGACGGTGCTTCATCCACAGCTCCCCTCGGGCGTTCTAACCTATGAAGAAGGCCATCCCTCCTTGTTTGACACGGAGGGATGTTGGATGAAGAGGATGCCATCCTCTGTCAGGGTAGTCAGGATCGGGTGCTCAGACACCAGTGTTGGAACACCGAGGGGTCCTGTGAGATGAAGGCCAACCTAATACCCTCATCCTCTTTGAAATATTTGGGGCAAGGGTATTGGTGTTGGTACCAAGGGAGTGATCCATCATATGCAATTTTGGCCTTAATTGCACCGAGCGAGGAGAACTCCTCCCGGAGCGTACTGTACCCTTAAACCCGTTCTAGGTCTGGACGTTGCAGAGCAGCAGGGAAGGACCCCGATTACTCCAGAAAGAAGACTTGACATCCGTCCCGATATCCCTGTGAGACTACAGAAGATTCCTCTTGGCTTCGGTAAAGAACTTAGACATCTCCTGATGGACTTCGGCCAAGAGGAAGAGATTATTCAGCATCTTCGGAGACGGAAAAACAAGCCACCATCCAACTCACCCATGACCGAACCAAGATTACCGCAGTTGCCATAGCACTGGACAAAGACTCGAAGGTTTCTTGGTGGGAGAGTCTCTTTGGATACAGTCCCAAGGCAACTTCATTTTCAATTTACTTATACACCCAGTGATAGTGCTTCTGGTTCTGGTTGGACTCATGTATCTTGGACTTTGGTGGATGTATCGGAGAGTCAAGAGATTAACGGACCTACTAGACCAGAACCAGACAGCACTCCACGAACTTAACCGCTGGAGACTCAGGACTTGACTTCTCTTCAAGTCCTGAAACCTAACAGACCATTTGAATGTACAGGGTCTAGGATGGATACATCGTAGTGTCCTGAGACCCCACGTAATTGAACTGAACTTTTATGAGGTTTCTTGGGGGTATGTCGTGGGACCTTCCGGAAACCTCATTCAACTGTATATAATTTTCTTTATAAATGTCTTGGGTTTGGGTGGGATGGGGGAGGGGGGAATTGTGTGGGTATGTACACAGGATGTATTTTTGTGTGAATGGGGAAAAAGATTAGGGCACGATAGGGACAGGTCCCCTCTGCCAGTTGCCACTTTGAACCCTGAACGGTGAAATTCATAAGGGAAAACTTGGATGTGTAGTAAAGCGGAGGTATTCCCGCAGTTAGAATTTAGGTACTATGACATCACCTTGCGGGTTAGGTGATGTCTAGGTACCTAAGGGATAGTGAGCACTCCAGTTTTCCTGAGCCATTACTGAGGAAAGGGGTTGAGGGGGGCAAATATGTCTCCACCCTTCCCCCACTATATTGTCGTATTTCCGACAACAGGGGGATTGTTGAGGAAGGGTGGCATGAATATATATATATGCATGCCCCGACAGGCATGCATATATATATTAGGCATAACTAAGCCACAAATAAGCAATGTGCGCAGAGGTGCCCAACATCTGCGCACATCTGCCTTCGTTATTCCCCAGGGGCTCACTGCTGCCCCTGTGGGAATATGGGCATGTGTCCCTTTAAATGCCCCCTTAAATTCTCCCTGTTTATATATATATATAATTTATATATATTCCCCATTATAATCCCCCCCCTACTCCATAGGATGTCCCTTATGTGACTTGAAACCAGTTACATCAATGTGAATGTGCCCCAAGCATTCACATTGATGTAATCTGGTTAGAGGCACCAGGATGACCGGACAAGGTCCGACCATCCTGGTGCGAACAAAGGTTTGAATTCTAAAAGAATTCAAACCCTTTTGTTATAATTATCTACAGCCCAGCTGCAGATAATTATACATAATAGAGAGAAGGGAGATGCCTCCCCTCCTCTATTATGCAGCATTCCCGGCATGCAGGGAGAGACAGGCGGGAGATCAAGGATCTCCCCGCCTGTCGGCCACGCGCGCGTCCTTGCGAGCGCGTGCGGGACGCGCGGGCAGGCGCGGTGATGTCATCTCACCGCGCCGGCCCACGTGTCCTCTCACAGTGGTGCGCGCGCGCGCCACTGTGTGGGCGGTGCGGCAGTGCGGGCTGCCGGACATATAAGTCCGGCAGGCCCTGCACTGGGCTGATTGCGCCGGCCTCCCACAGAAGAAGAGGATCATCCCCTGGAAGAACGAGCATCCCTAGACAACGAGCGGCATAAGTATCATTAACCCCTGCATTACCCCACTATCCCACCAACGTTCACCCCTGCATTACCCCTATTACTCCTATCCCATATAACCCCTACATTACCCCTGCATTAACCCTATCCCACCTAACCCCGGCATTAACCCCTGCATTACCCCTTATCCCACATTACCCTGCATTACCCCCTTATCCCACATCACCCCTGCATTACCCCTTATCCCACATTACCCCTGCATTACCCCTGTCTCACCTACACCTCCCTACGTTTACCCCTGCCAGCTGACCCCTGCCAACCCTGCTGGCAACCCCTTCTGCAGTCTGTACTGTTGCCACGTACCCCCTTACTGCTCCTCCCGTCCCCCTAGGGATAGACCAGAACCAGGCTGGGTGGGCTGCCCTATTAAGTGTGTGTGTGTAACTTGTATTAACTAGTGTTGGGAGGAATTTGGGATTGTGTAGTGTAGTTAGTACTGTATTTGTAGTGTTGTGTTATTTAGTATATATCTGTGTGCGTCAAGCTTTAATAAATACCGTTTTACTAGTAGAATTGTGTAGCGTGTATTTATTAGCGTTTAGCGTAGTGAGTTAGGCGAATGCAGATAGTAAGTGTAAGCGACTTGGTGACGTGCTAGGCAATAGAAGTGAATTGTTAAGGACATAAATAGGCGTGACTATCTATAGACGGTTTACACCTATTTATGAATATTAATTACTGATATCCGCTTAATATTGGTAATTAATATTCTCCCTTTACAGTTCGTCACTTGCCAGGATTGGAAAATATTTTTTAACAATTTTACAAATAGCAGGATATTCTTGGCTATACTGTGTAACAAAAGTAGTAGCTTGCCGGCCATGAGGAGAAGGGTCAGACATCCTATTTATGGGTGGAAAAATTAAAGACTCTCTATCTAGAGATGATGCTTTTTTATGTGCATGATCTATGGTCATATGAGAGTATGCTCTACGCTGCAGTCTACCTCTAATATCATGGTATTCTTTGTTATAGTACACCATGTTTGAACAGTTACGACGGGCTCGTACAAGTTCACCAAAGGGAATGTTCTGTATTACATGGGTAGGATGGCATGAACTTGCATGGAGGATCGTATTGCCCGCTAGTTCTTTGCGTTACGTGGAGGTGACAATCTCATGTGTGGAGGGGTCCCCCCTGAGGCACAAATATAAAAGGTTGATCTCATCTGCACTGTGATGCAGTGTAAATAGAGATCCCACTGTAGAATTGAGATAGGAATCAAAGAGCGGTATGGACGCCACATCGCCCGACCATACCATAAGCAGGTCATCGATGTAGCGTCCATACCACAAAATGTTATCCTTGAAAGGGAGGGCGTCGATGAGGAGATAGTGTCCCTCCCACCATGCCATAAAAATATTAGCAATGGAGGGAGAGAACCTGGCCCCCATCAACACCCCCGAAACCTGCAAGAAAAATTGGTTGTCAAATGAAAAAAAGTTGTGCCTCAGGAGGAACTCCACCACCATGATGATAAATTCCTTCAGCTCCAAAGTATAGTCACTATAATGATTAAGAAACCAATGCAAAGCAGTGATGGCCAGATTGTGGGGAACATTAGTATATAGTGCCACCACATCAGCCGTAATCCATATACATTCATCATTCCATTGCAAAGCAGACATAGCTTGTAAAACTGTTCTAGAGTCCTTCAAAAAAGCAAAAAGGGAAACCAGAGAGGCTGGAGCAGAGAGTCGACCCATCCTGACAAATGCTCTAAATAAGAGCCAATGCCTGCCACAATGGGTCTTAGGGGGGGAGGGAAGACATTCTTGTGCAATTTTGGAAGGACATGTCTGTCATGAGGAAGGACTGTACATACTATCTGGTCCGAAACGCGTTGATAATACTGGCATAAATGGTGTCAATATGACTTGGAGTTTTTAATCGCTTAATAAAGACCGAAATTTAATTCTATCCCATCCACTGCTGGAGCTGGATTTTTTTTCTTTTTTCTGCTCAGTTGCCGTCAGGTGCATCGTCCGTGCTCATTTGTTGGATGGTCGTCATTTTCAACAGGTGAGAGCTGCCACTCCCCTCTTTACTTACAGTATATCTAGGGGTGCAGGAGGTGGTAATAACCAGTGAGCACCGTCCTCTGCAGTGAAGGAAAATGCTTACTGGTTATAGCAGGCCTCCTATAACTGGGGGCAGGAGGCTTTAATAACGAGTGAGCGCTGTCTTCTGCAGTGAAGGAAAATGCTTACTGGTTATTGCAGGGCCTCTATAACTGGGGGCAGGAAGAGGTAATAACCAATGAGCGTCGTCCTCTGCGGTGAACGAAAGTGCTTATTGGTTATCTCAGGGCCCCTATAACTGGGGGCAGAAGGAGGTAATAACCATTAAGTGCCGTCCTGTGCAGTGAAGGAAAATGCTTACTGGTTATGGCGGGGCCCCTATAACTTGGGGTGCAGGATGAGGTAATAACCAGTGAGCGCCGTCCTGTGCAGTAAAGGAAAATGCATACTGGTTATGGCAGGGCCCCTATAACTTGGGGTGCAGGAGGAGGTAATTACCAGTGAGCGCCGTCCTGTGCAGTAAGGGAAAATGCTTACTGGTTATGGCAGGGCCCCTATAACTTGGGGTGCAGATGGAGGTAATAACCAGTGAGTGCCGTCCTCTGCAGTGAACGAAAATGTTTACTGGTTATGGCAGGGCCTCTTTAACTGGGGGGTAGGAGGCGTTAATAAGCAGTGAGCGCCGTCCTCTGCGGTTAAAGAAAGTGCTTACTGGTTATTGTCTCGCTGAAACACTGCTTGTGGCCACATCACCACTGAAGCCAGTCATTGGCTGGAGCAGAGCATGTGACTATGCCCATAGCCAGCCAGATGTGAACAGCGCGGGGACCAGAAGATGTAGACAGCGGCAGGGAGCAGGTAAGTATGAATCTTCTGTTTCAAGGCCATGCTGCAAGAATGTGTTAAAAAATATTTTTTTACAAGGAAATCTCTAAGTTCCTATTACACTGCAGGATATTTGGGACAATTATTGGGAACAAGCCTTCATAGGAACACTCATTCCTGATATCTGGCCGGTATAATCATGCTGCTAAGAAGCTGATAAACAAGGAATCACTTGTTTGTCGGCTGATTTGTATATTTTATCAGGATGAAAGATGTACAATTAATGTCAGCGTTTCCCTGTGTAATCAGGAATGGGCTACCAATAATCAACAGAACTGAATGAGGGAGAAATGACTGTGGTAGCGATCATTCCTCCCCATTCACGTTGCATCGGCCTGTGCAAACAAGCGCTGATCAACTTTTTTTTTTTTTTTTGCTGTCCCTTGAAATTGAGCAATGTGACAGTGCGGCCCCCAGACGAAAAAAGCTTGTGCACCCCTGCTTTAGATTATTATGCAGGATAATAGGCTTACCTGGATGGACATATGTCTTTTTTCAGACATACAAACTATGTTACTATGTTATGGGGGAGCATTATGGGGGCATTACAACTGCATGGGGCATACATACATACATACTGTGTGGAGGCACTACATACTGTGTGGAGGCACTATGAGGGCATAAATACTCTGCAAGGGCACTATGGGGGCATGACTACTGTGTAGGGGCACTAGAGGGCCATGGCTATAGTGTAGGGGCACTATGGAAGAGTGACCACTGTGAAGGGAAACTGTGGGGGCATAAATACTGTTGAGGTGGCACTATGAGAGTATAAATGCTAGAATGCTAGGTAAGGTCACTAGGGGGGCATAAAGACTGTGTAGGGGGGACCATGGCACCATAAATACTGTGTAGGGTGCACTGTGGGGGCATAACTATTGTTTGGGGCACTATGGGGGCATAAATACGGTTTATAGGGCGCTATGTGTGTATAAATACTGCGTGAGGGCACTATGGGGACATGACTACTGTGTGGGGTACTATGATAGCATAACCACTGTGTGATAGCACTATCAAACATAAATATTGTGTAGGGGACACTATGGTGGTATAGATACTCTTTGGTGCCACTGCTATTGTCCTTCTTTGACCTTTTCAAAAGTTGGGAGGTATGCTACATTGCTTCTTATAATACTATAGACCTATGTTTACCAACCTGTGGCCCTCCAGGTGTTGCAAAACTATAACTTCCATCATGCTTCGACAGCCTGCAACCATCAGGGTATGATGGGAGTTGTAGTTCCGCAACAGCTGGAAAGCCACAGGTTTGTAAACATAGGTCTACAGCAGTAGTGATGAACCTATGGCACAGGTGCCAGAAGCGGCACTCGGAACCATCTCTGTGGGCACCCGCACCCTGGAAAAAGTCTATACCAATATGCCTTAGACTTTCCCTCCCATTCATCAGCGCAGGGTGCACTATGAACAGCACAGGCAGCGGATTGAATGTAGGCAGGCGATTATAGCTAAATGATAAAGTACATGGAAGATATACTATATTGGTATTCAGGTTAAATTGCCATGTTGGCACTTTGCGATAAAAAAGTGGGTTTTGGGTTGCAGTTTGGGCACTCAGTCTATAAAAGGTTCACCATCACTGGTCTACAGTATTGTAAGAAGTGATGTAGTAAAATTAAAGCTGTGCTGTGATTGGTTGCTATGGGCAAAAATGAAAACTGTGCTGTGATTGGTTGCTATGGGAGGAGAGGCAGTGAGAAGCAAGGCCTCAGCAGCTACAGCTACATGCATGCTGCATCAAAAACCCATTACTGTATTAGAACCTTTCAGAACCCTGTCTGATGGACTTGACAACTACCCAGTATTTTAAGTTGGATCATGAAGAGCATATGTACCAGAAGCCTATGAAGAGCAAACATACAAACAAACAATCTTTCATTTTTATATAGATAGATATGTTATGAAAGATAGATATGATATGAAAGATAGATATGATATGAAAAATAGATAGATAGATAGATAGATAGATAGATAGATAGATAGATAGATAGATAGATAGAGAGATAGATAGATAGAAGATAGAGAGATAGATAGATAGATAGAAGATAGATAGATAGATATGAGCAGAGTCAAACTGGGGTTCCTTGGCCCCAGCAGAGGAAATTATTCTTGGGGACCATCCCCTATATCATCAACAAAGTCTAATTGGTTTTGATAAAAAGACCCTAGTAGAAATTAATTGTCTCCAAAGGCAGCTCTAAAAAATAGGACACGGCCCTATTTCACCTTAAGGACCAGGCCATTTTTTGAAAATCTGACAAGTGTCACTTTATGTGTGAAAAACTATAAAACGCTTTTACCTATCCAGGCCATTCTGAGGTAGTTTTTTCGTCACATATTGTACTTCATGTCACTGGTAAAATGGAGTAAAAAAGTTCATTTTTAATTATAAAAAAATATCAAATTTACCCAAAATTTGGAAAAATTTCCAAATTTACAAGTTTCAATTTCTCTACTTCTATAATACATAGTAATACCGCCAAAAAAAAATTATTATTTACATTCCCCATATGTCTACTTCATGTATGGATCATTTTGGCAATGCCATTTTATTTTTTGGGGACGTTACAAGGCTTAGAAGTTTAGAAGCAAATTTTGAAAATTTTCAGAAATTTTCAAAAACCCACTTTTAAGGTCTGAAGTCACTTTGTGAGGATTACATAATGGAAACCACCCAAAAATGACCCCATTCTAGAAACTACACCCCTCAAGGTATTTAAAACTGATTTTACGCACGGCGTTAACCCTTTAGGTGTTCCACAAGAGTTAATGGCAAATGGAGATAACATTTTAGAATTTCGATTTTTTTGGGGGGAAATTTTCCGTTTGAATCCATTTTTCAAGTCACCAGGCAAGGGTTAACAGCCAAACAAAACTCAATATTTATTACTCTGATTCTGTAGTTTATAGAAACCCCCCATATGTGGTTGTAAACTGCTGTATGGCCAAACGGCAGAGCGTAGAGGGAAAGGGGCCCCTTGTGGTTTTTGGAAGGCAGATTTTGCCAGACTGGTTTTTAGACACTATGTCCCATTTGAAGCCCCCCTAATGTACCCCTAGAGTATAAACTCCAAACAACTGACTCCATCTAAGAAAGTACACCCCTCAAGGTATTCAAAACTGACTTTACAAACTTTGTTAACCCTTTAGGTGTTCCACAAGAGTTAATGGCAATTGGAGATAAAATTTCAGATTTTAAATTTTTTGGCAAATTTTCCATTTTAATCCATTTTTTCCAGTAACAAAGCAAGGGTTAATTGATTCTGTAGTTTGCAGAAACACCCCATATGTGGTCATAAACTACTGTATGGCCAAACGGCAGGGCTCAGAAGGAAAGGAATGCCATATAGTTTTTGGAAGGCAGATTTTACTGGACTGTTTTTTTGACACCATGTCCCATTGAAGCCCCCTGATGCAACCCTAGAATAGAAACTCCAAGAAAGTGATCCAATTTTGGAAACTATGGGATAAGGTGGCAGTTTTGTTGGCACTATTTTAGGGTAAATATGATTTTTTTGTTGCTCTATATTAAACTTTTTTTGAGGCAAGGTAACAAAAATAGAAATTCTGAAACTTTATCTCCATTTGCCAATAACTTGTGGAACACTCTAAAGGTTAACAAAGTTTGTAAAATAAGCTTTGAATACCTTGAGGGGTGTAGTTTCTTAGATGGAGTCACTTTTATGGAGTTTCTACTGTAGGGGTGCATCAGGGGGGCTTCAAATAGGACATAGTGTCAAAAAAAACAGTCAAGCAATATCCGCTTTCCAAAAACCATATGGCGTTCCCTTCCCTCTATGCCCTGCCGTTTGGCCATACAGCAGTTTACAACCACATATGGGGTGTTTCTGCAAACTACAGAATTAGGGCAATAAATATTGAGTTTTGTTTGGCTGTTAACCCTTGCTTTGTTACAGGAAAAATTGATAAAAATAGAAAATTTGAAAAAAAATAGCTTTTTTGGGACCGTTTTTATTTTTTGTTATTTACATCGTTGATCTGACAGGTTAGATCGTGTGCTATTTCTATAGAGCAGGTTGTTACGGATGCGACAATACCAAATATGAATTCCTTTTGGGAATTTTTGTTTCAGTTTTTCATAATAAAGCATTTTTAAAAAAAATGATTTTTTAGTGTCTCCACATTCTGAAAGCCATATTTATTTTTTATTTTTTGGGCGACAGTCGTATCTAGGGGCTCATTTTTTGCGGGATGAGATGGTGGTTTGATTGGCACTATATTGGGGTGCATATGACATTTTGGTTGCTTGCTATTAAACTTTTTGTGATGTAAGGTGACAAAATGGCCCTTGACACCGTATTTACCGTATTTTTCGACCTATAAGACGCATAGGTTTTTGGTGAGGAAAATAAGAAAAAAAAATATTTTTAACCAAAAGGTCTGTTTTTGGTGGGTTTGGAACTAATGGTGGTCGGTGCATGACACTATTACTAGGGATCTGTGGATGGCACTGATATGGGGGATCTGTGATGGACACTGTTATGGGGGACCTGGGGATGGCACTGTTATGGGGGGGATCTGTGACAGACACTGGTATGGGGGATCTGTGGAAGGCACTGTTATGGGGATCTGTGGAAGGCACTGTTATGGGGGGATCTGTGGATGGCACTGTTATGGGGGATCTGTGGATCGCACTGTTATGGGGGATCTGTGGATCGAACTGTTATGGGGGATCTGTGGATCGCACTGTTGTGTCATCCACAGACCCCCCCAACCCATAACAATGCCATCCACAGATCCCCCATCCCATAACAGTGCCATCAACAGACCCCCCCCCCCTCTGCCGCTCCAGTGCTGCATTATACATTTATAAAATGTCCCCTCATTCAATTAAACATGGTTAAACATGCCCCCTCACTTATTACGGTACCTTACATCCTAACAGCTTATGAATAATGCGGGCAGGCCGGTTTCATTCATAAAGTAGGCGGCGCAGGCACGTGACATCAGGGAGTCACGTTGCCGCCCGCCCAGGCAGCCTGCCCACATTATTCATAAGCTGTTAGGATGTAAGGTATCCTAATAAGTGAGGGGGCATGCTTAATTATGTTTAATTGAATGAGGGGACATTTTATAACTATATACTGCAGCACTATGAGCGGCGGGGACGGAGCACAGTGAACGCACCGACACCGCAGCAATAGCCAGCCCCCGGCTCCTCCTCCCAGTCCCTCCCCGCTCATACATCGCAGCCTGCAGGCTGCGATGTAAAAATGTCAGCATTCGCCCTATAAGACGCAGGGGCATTTTCACCCCATTTTTTTTTTTGGGGGGGGGGGGGAGTGTGTTTTATGGGGCAAAAAATATGGTATATTATTTTTTTTGCTGTGAGGGGTTAGTTCATATTTTATTTTTATAGAGCAGGTTGTTATGGATGCGGCGATACATATTATGTATATTTTTTATTTATTTATTTAAGTTTTACACAATAATATTATTTTTGAAACAAAAAAAAAATCATGTTTTAATGTCTCCATAGTCTGAGGGCAATATTTTTTTTTTTGGGGGGGGGGGGGCTAATGTCATATGTAGGGTATCATTTTTTACGGTATTTACCTGAGGGGTTAAATCATGGCATATTTTTATAGAGCAGGTTTTTACGGACATGACGATACATAACGTATACTTTTTTTTAATTTATTTTACTTTAACACAATAACAGCATTTTAGAAAAAAAAAATCAATGGCTTTTTATACACCATTTTTTTTTATGGTGTTCACCTGAGTGGTTAGGGCATGTGATATTTTTATAGAGCAGGTTTTTACGGACACGGCGATACATAATATGTGTAGTGTATTTTATTTTTTAAAATTTTATTCAGCGATATGGGTTTTTTTATTTTTACTTTTTTTTCACTTTTTATACATTTTTTTTTGACCCAGACCCACTTGGTTCTTGAAGATCCAGTGGCTCTGATGTCTATATAATACAGTACAGTACACTATATAGTGTACTGTACTGTATTTTTTACTTTACAAAGTCTGATCAGACTTCTGCCTTTAGCAGAAGTCAGATCAGACTTACATTACCATGGCAAACAGGACGCCTCTGAAAGCGTCCTGCTGCCATGGTAACCATCACTCGCTGCCAGAATAGAGCAGCGGGTGATGGGGAGGGAGGGAAGCTGTGCTCTCTAGAAGAATCAGGGGCTGCAAGGGCACAGCAGCCCCCGATGGGAGAGGGTAGGGCTCCCTCCCTGTTAACCCCTTCCATACAGCGGTCCGTACGGACCGTGGTATGTAAGGGGTTAAACGGCTGGCATCTGTACAAGCACAATGTGCTGACACTCTGCTAAACCACTAGCCACCAGGGAATGTTTTAAAGAGGAGGAGGACGAGACATCGCGATCCCGCCCGACCGCAATAAGCGCCGCCCGCCACACGGTCTCCTGCACCTCCTGCCGCATCGCCCGCCCCCCCTCCCCCCGGGGGGTAATATTTAACATTTTGGGCATTTTTTAACTCTCTAATCCCCCCGGTCACGGACCTTGTTCCGATCACCGCCTGCTGCACAGCGGTGATCGGAAATAGTCAGGATGTACCGGTACGTCCTGTGTCCTTAAGGACTTGGACATCAGGGCGTACCCATACATCCTATGTCCTTAAGGGGTTAAGGAACCATTATGAAATCAGAGCCTGGGCCTACCCGAAGCATCCTCTGACACTCTGGTGGGCCAGTCTGACTCTGGATCCAGTATTCCTTTGAACTATTCCTTAAATTAAACAAGCTGCAAACAATTACCAAAGTCCTAGTCCAACTTCAGTTTTCTCAAATTTTTTTTTTTATTCTTATCTAATTTAGAAATTTAGGTGAGCTTTAGACTCCTTGCACTGTATTCCCCTCCTGTTGGCTCACAAGCAGTATTCTATAAGTTATAAAAAATACAAACCTGGCTAATCTGCTACAGTGCCTTGAAAAAGTATTCATACCCCTTGAACTTTTCCATATTTTTTCACGTAACACTTAAATGTATTTTATGGTTCAAAAAGATTTTATTAAGGCAGGAATTTCAATAAGCTCGCCAAACAATGAGACATAGTCAAGTAAGTACATCGGATGTAGCATATGGTTACAATTATAAACTCCCAAGCATATGTGATAGCGACTCAGAGTAGGGAATAGCTAACAAATGAGAGCTCTCCTCATGAAAACGTCCATGATGGTCTGCTGCAAGAAGAGCAAAAGTGAGCAAGAATGCCTAGGATAATCCCAGGTAAACATAGAGCGACAAGAACGGACACCACAGGGCGGGAAGACACATAAGGAGCAGGGAAGGGAGGGAAGGGTAATAAGGCAGATATCTCAAAGTATACTATAAGGCACGTAGCTTATGAAGTTCCCAAGGGGAGCACCCCACACTTAAATGTATTTTATTGGGGTTTTATGTGATAGACCAACACATAAGTAGCAAGAATGTGTGAAGTGAAAAGAAAATGATACATGGTTTTCTAAATTTTTAATAAATGAAAACCTAGAAAATTTGGCATGCATTTGTGTTCAGCCCCCCTGAGTCAATACTTTGTAGGACCACCTTTTCGCTACAATTACACCTGCAAGTCTTTTGCTACCAGCTTTGCACATCTAGAGGCTGAAATGCCCATTCTTCTTTGCAAAATAGCTCAAGCTCAATCAGATTGAATGGAGAGCATCTGTGAACAGCATTTTTCATGTCTTGTCACAGATTCTCAATAGAATTTATGTCTGGACTTTGACTGGGCCATTCTAACACATGAATATACTTTGATGTAAACCAATCCATTGTAGCTCTGGTTGTATGTTTAGGGAGGTTGTTCTGCTGGAATGATGAACCTCTACCCCAGTCTCTTGGTAAGGTACCCAAGGAGTTGTCCCACGATCTGTTGGTGCCCATCAATTCTTTTCAGTGCCGTAATCTCTCACAGGCACAGTGGACACTGTAGTCTGCGTCCGTGCGGACTACTGGCACTGGCTTTGACGAGTCAACTGCGCATGCGCCGGCTCTCACGGGCAGCAGAATGTGAGAGCCGGTGCATGTGCAGTTGACTTGTCGAAGCCAGTGCCAGTAGTCAGCACGGGCGCAGAATACAGTGTCCACTGCGCCTGCGCGATATTACAGCACTGAGAATTGATGTCAGGGCAAGTGAAGTGAATAAATTATGTGGTAGGCGGTGCTGGGCTCCGGATCGGTGGGCGCGGCTGGGCACCAACAGATCATGGGACAACTCCTTGGGCACCTTACCATGGTAATTTACATATCAAAAACATCGATTTTTATAAAAATCTAAGACACATAGAGCAGTAACAGTGGGATCATTTTAAACACAACCAGGAGATGGATGGGCACATAAAAATATCGCTATAGTGTTAATCCTAGTGACAGAATTCCTTTAAGGGCATCAGAGTACAGGGGGTTGAATACAAATACATGCCACATGTCACTACCAGAGTTTTGAGGAGTTCTCACAGCTCTGTTTCTCCGCCCCTGTGATGAGGTCTTTACTTTCATTTTCACTCCTTTCCCTCTTCCCAGCTGTTCCTTCTCTGATTGATTCCTCTTCCTTCAAATCACCCCTCTTCCTGTTTCACCTTGCGGGTTATTTTTCTCATCTTGAGTTGTGTCAGCCGCTGGAGTATCTACACTGCTGTGGTCTCTTTACACTGGACGTGTGTTTTGCTGAAGCAAGCAACATCGGATATTGTCTGCTGAGATTGGATCTGTCTTCACTGCTGCTGCAGCCCCAACAGATAAGTTTGCAGACATTGTTGGTTTTTGTTTATTTGCTGACTGGATCCGAGGCGACCCCGGTTCCATCCGTAGACTGAGAAGGGAGCCGGTGGCCGCGCCCTCCCCCCCCTTTATCATAGGGGTTTCAGGTCTCACTCAGCCTTAGGTACGCGGGCATGCCTCGACCCACCATCAGGGTCTGGGCATGTGCATAGCAGCGCAGGGAGAGCTCTTAGGGTCTGACAGGGGTTACCTTTTATGCTCCCTAGTTTGGGTCCGCTCAGTAGCTTGTGCACTGATTGTACTCCTGTTGTTCGCATATTCCCGTGACACCACACTTTTCAGAATTTTATTCATTAAACATTTTGAAAACCATATATCATTTTCTTTTCACTTCACACATACTTGCTACTGTGTGTTGGTCTATCACGTAAAATCCCAACGTGAAAAAATGTGGAAAAGTTCAGGGTCGTATGAATACTTTTTCAAGGCACTGTATTTCCATAGGTCTGGGAAGTTTAAAGACCTGACACTGAGCTCTGACACCAATAAAGCACAATTGGATTTTAAATCAAGTCATTATTAAGTGATAAAACTGAATTTATTAGGTTAAAGGGGTTTTCCAGGCTATAGATAATGATGACCTATCTTTAGGATAAATTATCAATATCAGCATCCTCACCGATTAGCTGCTTACAGCACCTGTCGGAAATAAAACTAGCAGAGAATTGAACCAGAAGTATAACTCTATTCTATGTGTAGTGGCCGTGCAAGGTTACTCACTTCCAATTCACTTGAATGAGATAGGTCATCAACATATATAACCTGGAAAACCTCTTTCATTGCTAATCTACCTAAAATAGACGTGGTAGAAACCTTGTGTGGGTATCCAGACTTTCGGACAAAGTGCTGTTGGTTGCCACTAACACTTTTTGGTAAGACACGGGTCGGAAAATGCTTTTCTAAACACCAACTAAAATAAAAATCTAGTGTTAAAAAACTTGTTCCAGATTGTGTATTTTATACAGATTGTAATCATACCTCTAATGCTGTGCTGTATCTCCTCTTTAATGTCACAGGATTCTAAATAGGAAAAAATATATAAGGGAGGACATTATTACGAGTTTGCTAACAAAGGCAGACAATTAATACTGTAATTGCCTGCTTTATCTCATTAAAGCACATTTTTATGGGCCAATATGGTATTATCCCCAGGTTAATAGCCTTTCTTGAATCTCAACTGGAGAACAAAGATGCCGACCATTTCACAATTCTGCAATTAAATTAGACAGATTAATGACGTGCCTTCAAAATGCCCCAATAAGTTTTCATATGTGGAATATTAGCTGAAAATGGTGAAGTTCCTTAAAATAGGCTGCAATTAAAAATAAGATACAGAAAATCATATTTATAATGTAGATGAAACCTAAAGGAATGTGTCATTGAAAGTGTCATTATTATGTTCCTAATAAATGCTTTGAGTCTTAATAAACCTCTATAATAATGAAAAAAATGGAGAAAGAGAAATAGGTAGAATCGCACATCCACAAGCTCAGCTTCTGATTTGTAACTGCTTCTCAGCAAAATTAATATCGCCTCTCGGCGCAATATTTACTGTACTGCCCCCTATACTATGAAAGAGGCATTAGTGTACATTTTGATCAAAAGGCATAAGCCCACTCACCGCACCAAGGTTGCCTCTCAGAGTGGGTCCTACTCTAAATTTGGCGCAGCGCCGCCCGGCAACCGCCGCCGCCGCAGCACCGCAACAGCGGGCGGCGGGTTCCAGCCGCCAAACAGCACCCCTGCTGTCCGGCAATGCCACAATGCCACCATGGCAACCCCCCAGCGCCGCGCCGCAGCAAGCAATGGCCGCCACGCAGTACTGCACCATGTGAACAGTTGGTAAAGCTCACCTATCACATGCTCTTGGGAGCTAAGTCTGAGAGCTGGTAGAACCCTTTCACTCATATATACTTGCTCAGGCTAATTAAAAACACCTGCACTGTGTGGGAGGAGTGCTGATCCTGGACAGACCTTGTTTAATAATGTAAACCTCTATAATAATGTTTGATGAAATTATTAAAAAATGCTTACTCATACAGGGCTTTAAAGACGGCTAAAACAAATGGTCTGGCAAAAGTCTATAAGTCTGACCGTAATGAATGTGTATGTAACATATAGGTTTAAGTGGCAAATTATTAGGCACATCTAGACATACTTAGTATGAGTTAGGCTAGAAGGCGACAGGTCACACGGCCATAGAGTGCAATGTAACACTACCTGTGTTGTAACTGATGAGAGTTAGTGGGGTCAGTGTTGCAACCTGCAAATTGCCAAGACCACTGCTCAACAGTAGCAATTAGTCAAACAGGTTTGGATTACTTGCTGCTGATGTGTGGTGGCCGTGATAACTTATAGGTTGCCAGCAGGGATGTAGCTAAAGGCTCATGGGCCCTAGTGCAAGAGTTCAGCTTGGTCCCCATTCCCTCAGTGCTGTGTGGCATAAAGGACTGGCACTCACTCTTGGAGTCTTGCAAATATTTCTTTATTGCCACATATCTGTATCTGTGACGCGTTTCGGCACAAAGTGTGCCTTTATCAAACAGTGAAGCAAAAATTAAAACAGCACCCCACCCCAGGCCAAATTCTCAACTTATCCACTTCCATCCAGTCCTATTGTTAGGCTATGGCTACACAGGTCACAGACAGGATTGCAGAAATGAATGGAATTACCATGCGAGTCCCAAGAAATCCAACGCTGCTAGATTTCTTGAGACTGGCACGGCAATCCCATTAATTTCTATGGGATCACCACTACTTTGCGATCCTGTCGGCGACAGCTGTTGTGCAACCAGCGTCACAGTGTGGCCCTAGCACCACATATCTCTTACATCCAGTGATGTCTCCTCTGATGTAGATATTCTCATTCTTCATCTTCTCCATTCAGACTAGGTTAGGAGCTGAGACCCCTATACCTATGCCCCTAGTTGCAACAGAACCCAATTTACTTTTATTGGTTTCAATTCAGCAAGCGTTACACTGTGATCTTTGGCTGTGCGATGTGTCATGACTAAAGTAGCCTGACGCTAGGTTCACACCTGAGCATTTTACAGCGCGTTCCTACGCGCTGTAAAACGCTCAACAGGCGAAAACCCATGTTTCCCTATGGGCATGGTTCTCACCTGAGCGTTTTACAGCACGTACGAACGTGCTGTAAAACGCCCTACGCCCAAAGAAGTACAGGAGCTTCTTTGGGGCGTTTTGTCGCGCGTATTGTGATTGACGCCAGAGTGGTCAATCACACGAACGCACGTACAACGCGCGTTTCCTATTTCCAAAAACGCACTGTAATACGCGCGACAAAAACGCGCGTATCAAATACGCTTAAGTGTGAACCCAGCGTTAGACTCACCTTTGCCTTCAGAAGATCCTCACTCATTGTGAAGGCCTGCACTGATCTAGTCCTACTCAGCTGAAGATTTTTTACTCTCTACCAGTGGCTGCTATGTTTAACTCACAGAGAATTGCACAGATGCATATTCTGTAATAGGCTTATCAGTTCAGTGATCAGTAAATGATCAGGATGAGCAAACAGTATCTAAGAAATGTAAGCCCTGCAATCAGAATTCTGACTTCCATAAGACGTAAAATACGCTTTTTTTAAAACTTTAGTTTTTTTTTACCCCTGGGCAAATGTGGTGCAAATAACAGAAATGCAGACTCCAGCAAAAATTAATCTCAAGTTAAATCCACCGATTATTTGGCTGTAACGACTTCGGCTTAGGCCTCCTTCACATCTCTGTCAAGCAGATCCGACTGCCTGATACGGCACAAATGCCAGCAGTCAGCCAGACAAAAAACTGTTGCATGCATTTGTGCTGGAAATCAGCGGGATCACCGCTAGACTACATTACAGTCAATGGGGATCTGGCGGTGAACTAGAGAATCTGGCGGTGAACTAGAGAATCTGGCAATGCTGAATCCGGTGAAATCTGGCAGGCGTTTCTGCTTGAAGGAGATGTGAACGAGGCCTTAGATTTGCATTCAGGAGAGCAGAGAGAAGGACAGAGACAGAGAGAACCCCCTGAGAGCCCAACTGACAGATTTCACACTGAGGAGGACTGAGCATCCTGCAACGTATGAAAATACTAAGCAGGTTGCAGAACACAAACAGGTCAACATTTAATATTTTATTAATAAAAACATAAATAAATAAGAACTATTGCAAATATGTTACAGCCAATGCAATGCAAAAAGAAAAAAAAACGGCCAAAAGGTTTCCACAGCCTTTAAAGAAAATCTGTCACCAGCAACCTCCCTATGCATCAGCTTGCATAGTCACAAAGCTGTAGTTCACCTGATTAAAATGCTTTTCTTCGTTAGTTGATCTGAGGCTGTGTTACGGTTATGATAGTTGGTGCAATGAGGGTGTCACCATTGCTCTTGTTGCACCCAAGCTCTGCTCCTTTCTGTGACCAGTCTTTCTAGCTGCTTTGATTGACAGCGAGAGGCAGTGGCAAAGGAGTAAGGGAGGGGTTAGCCACAAAACGGGGCTGAGCTTGGGTGCAACAAGAGCAATAGTAAAGTCCTCATCGGACCAAAGGCATAATCTGTATATTATATATACTGGAGAGTGAATCTGAATCGCACATCCTCAACACTATGCTTTTGATATAACGACTGTCTCAGCATAATTACGTGGCATATCCGCCCAATTTGTAATACATTGTATGCTGTGCAAAAGAGGCAATAGTATACAGTTTGATCAAAGAGCATAGGCCCACTTACCGCGACACGGAAGCCTCTACAAGTGGGAAACTACTCTAACCTACAATGGTGCATCCGTGCGCGGCGACCACCGGCGCCCCAGCACCGCACCGGCAGCAGACGGCAGGACCCAGAAGCCACACAGCAACCCCACTGTGCAGCAAAGCCTCCTTGGCCCTGGGTCCCACCGCCCCACCAGCACAGCACTGAGGCAGCAATGGCAGACACGCAGTACTGCACCATGTGAACGAGTGCAGAGAGCTCACCCAGTCACAACCCTCAGGAAGTGCATCTGAGAGATAGTAGGAGTTTATAAACCCCTTGCAAACTAAGGCTAATTAAAAACACCTAGTCCAAATGGGGAGGAGTGCTGACCCCAGAGGGGGGAAAAAGAAAATAGATAATTACAGGGGCGTAATGATCGCGGTCGCAGAGAGTGCGACTGCGACCGGGCCCGGCGGGAGGGGGGCCCGCTGCAGGTCAGCAAGTGCTTGCGACGGCGGGCGGGCCCTGCGAAACTGATCTGTGCTTGATTCACCTGCGCTGTCTGTGTGCAACGTCCTCCCTCACTCAGCTGCTGCCGCTCCTCCGCCGGGCCCTCCCTCAAGCTACACACACCCACAATACACCCACATGACCACGGCCGCGTGACCCGTCCCTCAGGTCCCGCGAGATGAGAGTCTCTCTGACGTCAGGAGAGTAGACTCTAGGCGGGCAGGCGCAGCAAAAGCCCGCCGCCAGAGCAGATTTAAAAAGAGCTCAGCCCCTAGCAGTGCCTGTGCCAGCACAGATTAGAGGGCTCAGGGCGCGATTCTGCGAGGAAGAAAGAAGAGGACCGACCGACCAACCAACCAAGTCACCTGACAGACACCAACCAAGGGCGAGCGCAAGCGCTGGGCATTGCAGCAGAAGTACTGCACTCCAGGACCATCTTCTCCTGCCTCACTGCCTGCTGAACTGGTCTATAGACTGGTAGGTAGTATTAGTAATGCAATGATTCATCCATTTTGTCCCCTGATCATCCATCCATCCCTCCGCCACACCCCCTGAATTCAGACATTATTATTGTCTCAGTAGACGGACGGTAGTAATGTCTGAAATCAGGGCTGGGGTGGTGCTGATGGATGGATAGATCCTCAGTGAATGGTAATAAATTATTGCTGTTCAGTCATGATCCATCCATGATGCGCCCCACCCGCATCCTGATTTCAGACATTATTATTACCGCCCACAGATCATCCATCCGCCCCACCCACATCCTGATTTCAGACATCATTACTGTCCACTGATCATCCATCCATCCGCCCGACCCTCTGAATTCAGACATTATTATTGTCTGAAATCAGGGCCGGAGTGGGGCCGATGGATGGATCATCAGTGGATAGTAATAAATTATTGCTGTTCACTGATGATCCATCCATGATCCGCCCCACCCGCATCCTGATTTCTGACATTATTATTACCGCCCACTGATCATCCATCTATCCATCCGCCGCACCCACACCCTGATTTCAGACATCATTACCGTCCACAAAAAAAAATTAAATCCCCTATCTCCTTCTATTTAATATTCAACTACAACACTTTCAAACTGGGAGTGGGTGGAGTCTTGGCATGGGTGGAGTCTTGGCATGGGTGGAGTCTTGGCATGGGTGGAGTCTTGGCATGGGGGCCCCAATTTAAAGTTTGCCCTGGGGCCCATAGAACTCTAGTTACGCCACTGGATAATTACAATATATACTGGAGAGTAAATCTGGATCGCACATCCTTAACACTATGCTTTTGATATAACGACTGTCTCAGCATAATTACGTGGCATGTCCGCCCAATTTGTAATACATTGTATGCTGTGCAAAAGAGGCAATAGTATACAGTATGATCAAAGAGCATAGGCCCACTTACCGTGACAAGGAAGCCTCTACAAGTGGGAAACTACTCTAACCTATAATGGCGCAGCCGTGCGCGGCGACCACCGGTGCCCCAGCACCGCACCGGCAGCAGGCGGCGGGACCCAGGAGCCACACAGCAACCCCACTGTGCAGCAAAGCCTCCTTGGCCCTGGGTCCCACCGCCCCACCAGCACAGCACTGAGGCAGCAATGGCAGACACGCAGTACTGCACCATGTGAACGAGTGCAGAGAGCTCACCCAGTCACAACCCTCAGGAAGTGCATCTGAGAGATAGTAGGAGTTTATAAACCCCTTGCAAACTAAGGCTAATTAAAAACACCTAGTCCAAATGGGGAGGAGTGCTGACCCCAGAGGGGGGAAAAAGAAAATAGATAATTACAATATATACTGGAGAGTGAATCTGGATCGCACATCCTTAACACTATGCTTTTGATATAACGACTGTCTCAGCATAATTACGTGGCATATCCGCCCAATTTGTAATACATTGTATGCTGTGCAAAAGAGGCATTAGTATACAGTATGATCAACGAGCATAGGCCCACTTACCGCGACAAGGAAGCCTCTACAAGTGGGAAACTACTCTAACCTATAATGGCGCAGCCGTGCGCGGCGACCACTGGTGCCCCAGCACCGCACCGGCAGCAGGCGGCGGGACCCAGAAGCCGCACAGCGACCCCACTGTGCAGCAAAGCCATTTACAAATCTGTATATTAAGAAAGAATGCTGGGTGCCAATTTTATGTGATTCATCCAAAGAAAATCGCAAAAACTTTGAATTTGTTTAGCAGATTCATTTTTGTGAAATTTGTAACAAATCCGATTAGTTTACAATCAATTTGCTCACTTGCGGTATCTTCGTTTAGCACAGTTGATTACTTACCGTGTGAGCATTATGGATGATTTTGTCCAATCAAAACAGTGCAAACACCTATGGTTTTCTAAAGTTCATATTTATGTAGTGGCCTTTTTTCAACTGGTATTTTTTAAACAGGTATTTTGTATAATCAAACTAAACATATCTGAAAGCATCAGCATCACCTCTCACCATTGGGACCATGTAGAGTGGTCACAGTGAACTACTAACATGAAATGTCAACAGACTTGATGTGACTATTGTTTACTTCCTTGTCTGGTCTAAGGTAGGCACCTAGTATGTGGGTAAAATGATTCATTTTAGGGTTGTAGTCTGGGGAATGATTCATTTTAGGATTCTGGTCTGGAGTGTAAATCATTGTTGGGGTCTGGTCTGGGGTATGATTGATTTTAGGTGTCTGACATGAGGTCTGAATAAGGTTAGTATCTGATTTGGGTTCTGAATGAATTTCAAGGCTGGTCTCTCTCGCCGAGTTTAGTGGCCTGGAGTCTTAAAGAAGTTAGAGATGTGGCATGGAGTTTGAATGAGTTTAGGTGTCTGATCTGGGGTCTGAATAAGTTTAGGGATCTGAATTTTGTGAAACATCTAAAACAAAGTCTTTACTGTTGGTGACCTGTTCAGACCATTCATTACCTTATTACAGACCCAGGTAAGTGAACCATTACTAAAAACGAAATGAGTAACCACTTGTATACTGATAATTAAATTCAATGCCATGTACTTATTGTATTAAAAATGGAAGCAGTGGATGCCATAACATCGCACAGTTGGAAGAAAATACAGAATGCAGTGTAACTGAGGATCTTCGAATATGCTCCTAAATAGGAGGATGGTATAGAGGTTAATTGCTGAAATGATTGAAAGAAGACTATTTAATGTCTATGGTATTTTCAAGGCTACTCAGCAGTAATGTGAAAACTTCATAAAGCTCATCTTACCTTGAGGTTGAATGTAATGGGATTTTAATTAGAATTGTTTCAATTAATGTTTTTTCTTCTAATTGTTTGAATGAGGCGACGGTCGAGGATGTCTGCTGCATTGTATTTTCCGTTTTTGTTTGGTTTTTTTAGTACATGGGACTTTGAAATCCATAACTTTTTTCCTTTGGTTATGTAAACAGTTTTTGTACTTTTTTCCGGTGATACATATAGCTTTATTTTTTATCATTTTTATTTTAGTATTTCTTTGTTTTTATTTTTCATAACCAAATGTTTTTTGTCAATAGCATTTATTGTCAATTTATACTTTGTGCCCTCCAATAAGGTCATACAAAACCTTTGGGGGACATGTAACCCCTCCTACTGTACAGCATCATGGAATAATGGTGCTTTCAAATTAATAATAAAAAATAATAATAATGATTTAACATTACATTTTTTTAATGGGAGAATACAGTCCCCACAGAAGATGTACAAGCCAGTACAGCCTTACTTCAAGGTTGATCTGGATCTGATAAGACTCAGCAGCTCTTGCAGGCTCTTGGCACTTGGCAATCACATGACTGCTGGGACCAGAGCAGGAAGAGGCATTGCCGCTTCCTGATGTCTATACACAGAGTAAATTTAGCTCTGTGTATCAAGTGATGGGAAAGGCAGGGATGGCAAAAAACATCCCTGTCTTCTCTATGGGGATCCCTGCTTTCACATTTAAAACATGCATGCAGAGATATGTTCTGACCACTGGATGTATGCAGTAAAAGGGCAAGTGGTTAAAGAGGACATGTCACATGACATAACTGTTGTAGTAACTACTTGCATTCGCCATATAATAATAATATTAATAATTCTGGAGCATCTATTCTTATCAGTCCATGATTTAACATTTTGTTATTATTTCTGCTATACACTGGCAGCACTGATTGGGTAGTGTCAGGCTATGCAGCGACACACCCCAAACTGGTAACACCCGTCGGGACCTGCACTGTAAATTGCTGTAAATAGTAATTCATTTATAACTTCTAGGAGGCATAATATAGGAATGATACAATATAGAGTTAGAAGAGTAGATGCTCCAGAATTGTTATTACAAGGGAGATGCTAAAACAGCCATGTCAGGAGAGGTTATAGGTCCGACTCCTTGTTAATTGCACTTTACTGTGAAGTCCTCTCTGCTCCCCAGAAGAGGCTGCTTCACAACCCGTCCCTTCTGAGTGACAGCTGTTGTGATCTCCTGGTTGAATTTTGGGCTGTGAAGCAGATTAATGCAGAGAACAATTTGTTGTGAAGTTCAACTTCCAGTGTACTTAAAGGGGTTATCCCATGAATAATGTAAAACATTTAAACAAGACATCATATAGTAAATGACAATGTCTTTCTACCAAAGCTATAACCAGCCCTGTACCTCACATGGATCCAGAGATCTCCCCATTCATTGCTCTGACATCTCAAGGGGAGTGATTTTCCTGCTGTGGGTCAGGAGGCGTGTCCTTTCTTTTGGAGTTCTGTCCCTATCACAGCTCAGGAGGCAGTTGAAGGATTAATCTGAGCATGTGCGGCCTTCTTAGTGAGCAGGTCAAAGAAATGGGCAGAAGTTTTTCACTATTTTACAGTGGCAGAAAATTGGATGAGGTTTATTTGGGTTGTCGCATCTTGCCATTTCCACGGCAAGATGAGACTAAGTGCCGACATCATGTGGTCGCAGTTCCACTGTTTCTGTAACTCCCACTGTAGTGAATGGAAGCTATGTAAAAAACGAGAGTAGAAGAATAAGCTACCCTGCTTCTGAAACTCGCAAGTTACGGAAACAGCACAGTTTGTTGTGTTACGCTGTTTGCATAACTCCTATTCACTGCAATGGGAGTAACAAAAACAGCGGAGCGCAGGCGGTTTCGGATTTGGCACTTTTGAAAACAACAAAATGGTCCAAATCCAATAAACAAATCTAATCTACAAGCTGCATTAAAATTCCCATGGAATTTAACATGGAAATTGGCGTACAGTGTGGATTTAACATCCGCAGTATGCTGCGGATTTCCAGTTTGGATTTCACCTTTTGCAATGCATACTGTAAGTAGAAATTTGCAGCAAAATCCACAAGTCCAAATGTAATACATTTTCCAGTACCTGACCATTACAGTCTGTAGGTTCAATTCTTCATTCTTTCTGTGCACTGGATATATTTTAATCTCATGTTTTCTCTACAATGACTATGACAAAGTCCAGTAAGTTCCATCCATTTCTTACAAAAGCATTGGGATGCATTTGTAATGTCCCGGAGTGCCATTACCACTCCTTCTACACCTTGCTACCACTTTCCATGTGCTAATTTATATCACCTAATATATTTCCTATACTGTGCATATGTATTGCTATGTATTTATTATGTTCAAGTGTAATAACCTGGTTTACCACAAGGTGGAAGGAAACACTTGGCAGAGCATTAGTGAGAGTCTGGAACTTTCCTTTCAGTCTCTATTCCTCTCTTAGAGAGAGGAGGAGTTTACTTAGTGAGCAGTCTAGAATCCTCCCTGCTGGGAGAAGGAAGCAAGGGCTAGGGCACGTCGCCCTGTGCCTTGCGATAGTGCAGTCTCACCCCTGCTAGGGGAAGCAGCAGGCCTAGTCCTCCCTGGACAGGTTCTGTTAGTGCTACGCCAGCCTTATCACTGGAGATTGTGCAACACCAAGCATAAGCAAGCTTGAGGTACTCATAGCTAGGACAAGAAGTTCTTAGGATTTTCTAAAGTAAAAGAACTGACTACTAAGCTAGCTGAGCTAAAAGAGCTACAAAGAAGATAAAGCAGAGAGGAGTTTGTATGCAGAGAGAGTATTTGCCTGCCATTTGCCTGCTGAAACCTATTGATGACCAAGACAAAGTCTGGAAATTTTATAAAATGTCGTTTATTACAAGTAAAGCAACTGTTCAACTGTTTACCAAGTCTGGATTCAACTTTGTTCTAACCCATCAAAGTTACCTTTCCCTTTTGCACTGTTTCAGACCACACTCGTCTGGGATCCAACCATATCCAAAGGTAGGAGAACCGTGACAAAGTGCTACACAACATCTCCAGGGATATTGTGGCCTTTTTAACACCACTCTGGCCTTCCTACCACTGGGTACAATAACATCACTACAAAAGGGAGCCTTGTGCTTCCGCTACTTAACAGCAGCTGGCGTCACGACTACTTAATCTAAAAGAGGGACATATTTCGTAGACACCTCCAGAGGGGTAAGGGATCCCCCAGGCGTGCTCAGTGGGCTTGTTGCACATCACTAGTCCATATGTTAAAAAATGTTTCAATTGTACAAATAATGAGGAAGGCATACTCTACTTTTCGTAGAAGAGACAATTTAGGAGATGGTGATAGCAACAGTGATACAATGGATATAAAAAGTCTACCCACTCCTGTTAAAATGTCAGGTTTCTGTGCTGTAAATAAATGAGACAAAGATAAATCATTTCAGAACTTTCTCCACCTTTAATGTGACCTATAAACTGTACAACTCAATTGAAAAACAAACTGTGCACAGCCCTCTTCAGATCACCCCACAGATTTTTATTGGGTTCAGGTCTGGGCTCTGGCTAGGCCATTCCAAAATTTTTATCTTCTTCTGGTGAAGCCATTTCTTTGTTGATTTGGATGTATGCTTTGGGTCGTTATCATGCTAAAAGATGAAGTTCCTCTTCATGTTCAGCTTTCTAGCAGAAGCCTGAAGGTTTTGTGCCAATATTGACTGGTATTTGGAACTGTTCATAATTCCCTCTGTCTTAACTAAGGCCCCAGTTCCAGCTGAAGAAAAACAGCCCCAAAGCACGATGCTGCCACCACCATGCTTCACTGTGGGTATGGTGTTCTTTTGGTGATGTGCAGTGTTGTTTTTGTGACAAACATATTTTTTGGAATTATGGCCAAAAAGTTCAACCTTGGTTTCATCAGACCATAACACCTTTTCCCACATGCTTTTGGGAGACTTCAGATGTGTTTTAGCAAAATGTAGCCTGGCTTGGATGTTTCTCTTCGTAAGAAAAGGCTTTCGTCTTGCCACTCTACCCATAGACCAGACATATGAAGAATATGGGAGATTGTTGTCACATGTACCACACATCCAATACTTGCCAGACATTCCTGCAGCTCCTTTAATGTTGCTGTAGGCCTCTTGGTAGCCTCCTAGACCAGCTTTCTTCTCGTCTTTTCATCAATTTTGGAGGGACGTCAAGTTCCCTGTTGTCACTGTTGTGCCATATTTTCTCCGCTTGATGATGACTGTCTTCACTGTGTTCCATGGTATATCTAATGCCTTGGAAATTCTTTTGTACCCTTCTCCTGGCTGATACCTTTTAACAATGAGATCCCATTGATGCTTTGGAAGCTCTCTGTGGACCATGGCTTTTGCTGTGGGAAGCGACTAAGAAAATTTCAGGAAAGACCAACAAGAGCAGCTAACTTTATTTGGGGTTAATCAGAGGCCCTTTAAACAATGGCAGGTGTATGCTGACTCCTATTTAACATGATTTTGAATGTGATTGCTTAATTCTGAACACAGCTACATCCCCAGTTATAAGAGGGTGTGCACACTTATGCAACCACATTATTTTGTTTTCTTCCCTCCACCTAAAAGATTTTAGTTTGTTTTTCAATTGAGCGGTAAAGTTTATAGGTCACATTAAAGGTAGAAAAGGTTCTGAAATGATTTATCTTTTTTTTTCATTTTTTACAGCACAGAAACCAAACATTTTAACAGGGGTGTGTAGACTTTTTATATCCACTGTATATACGTTTTACATAACAACAAACATACACTCATGCACGTTTTTGTTTTTTTTTTAAAGAGGACCCGGCTCATCTTCCAGCACATGCAGCTGCAATTGCCTGGCTGTGCTCCACAGATTCCAGAATCTGCAGAGAGGTACAGTAGCTAAAGCTTTATAATGGCAGCTGCTTTTGGAAGACTTGACAGGTTTTCTTTCAGGGACCTAAAGAATAGTGTTGGGCACGAATATTCGAATTGTGAATTTTAATCATGAATATCGCCACTTCGAGAATTCACAAAGATTATTGTGCAGTATATCCAGTCTATACTGATCAATAAGCATGGTCGCATCTGTGAGGGATGGCTCCCTAGCTGCACTCAGCTGGATTGCAGTATCAAGGTATGGGAACTTTTCCACAAACATGCGCACCATGCCTTGTGGAATCCCAATACCCTGATCCTTAGTGACCCTCCTGTACATCGCTTCAAACCGACTACACAATGACAAAGGTTCATCGTGTATAGTAGGCCTGAACTTTGACAGGACCTCTGGGGTGACGTCCCAATGACCCGTGGCCAGTCTCGTGAGTATGGAGAGGCGTTCCTCCTTATCATGAAACTGGCCATTCATGGGTTGCATCCTCCCCGTTACCTCATACCTTTGGTTAAGGTGTGTTGGTAACCACAATTTGAACAGCTCCATACGATATTCCGGAGCCACTGAATATTTATTACAGTGACCCTCGAAAATATCGCATGAAGTGAACGGATCTACATTGAGATCGTATTTTGGGATCTCCTTGCAGATCCGTAACAGGAAGTTTATCCGTTCTATACTGAAATGGTTAGGATAAGCCTCTTCCTGTTTCTCCGGACTTGTTGGTGGGTCGGAAGTGGAATATGGCCATCCACTTTCCTCTCCCCAATTGTTGTCCTGTTCCTGGAAACGGCTGCTACTCCTATTCTCCCTGGGCGTCGGGGTGAATCGTAGCGACCGTTCCACCTGTCCCCTAGTATCTACCACTGCGGATGTGTTATTCGCTGAAGACCTTGGCGCTGTCGCCGCTGTCTCCCCCTGTGCCATTCCCGAAATGCAAACCTGTTTTGTGGGCACCATACCGTTAGTACTAGGCCTGGATAAATTGGAGATGGCCCGCTGCAAATCCGCAATGCTTTGCGTCTTTGCAGCCAGGTCCTCCCTCATTTGAACAATTAGGGCATCCGTAGAGGTGTATCCTCCTAATGTTGTCAACACAACAATTGCAGTGGAAGTTTGTCTTATCAGCAACCTCTTCTGCCTTTCTTGTGTTGGCGAGTGTCTCTGTGTGTTCCGCCTTCCAAATGGTATCCTCAAAGGTGAGAACTAATTTGGCTAACATTTGGAGGCGTTTGTTGGTCTTGTTAAAGACCCTCCTACTAATACAAACCCGGTCATGAGCATAGGCCTGATCCAGTAAAGCGGACCACAGCAGCTCAGCGGATTTGTATGTAGTAGGAAGAATGGGATTAAAAGTGCTGTTTTTGGCTAAGTGTAGGAGTGTGGAGAAGTTCATACGTTTTTCTGAGCCTCCATCTTCTTGTTGGTGCTGTACTTTTCCGTTCCTTACAGCTGCTTAAAAGAAGTCCTTTTCTCTTGGATCGCTTCTTCCTGACCAGCCGGACTTGTATGCACCTCCAACAAAGATGGATCTCTTTCCGTGACGTATCCTTCTTCTCTCACTCCAGCGACGGTGACCGTGCAAAGGAAATAGAAAAAATATTAATAATCAGAGAGATTACAGATTCTCTGCAAAAGATTTTGGTCTATTTCTGGTACTATAAGGGGAAGGATCGCTTCTCCTGTCCGAATTATCAGGTCCTAGACGCTCAGACACACCACTGACCGGGTCAACCCTGCCTGATAATTCACAGTATTAGCGACCCTTAGCCTCAAGACCAAAAATAAACGCAAAATCCATGCAGTGGGCCTGGCTCGCCAATGTAAAGGGGGAATATTAATTACAAATATCACTAATTAATATTCATAAATAGGCGGGACCATCTACTGATAACTCCACCTATTTATACCTTAAAGTATACTCACTATCACCTAACACTGATCACTGGCTATCTGCGAGTGCCTTACTGAGCTAGCTACTGTTAGTAAAACACACTACACAGTAGTTACAAATAACACACAATATTTATTAATACCTACAGTACAGTAATAATGACGAAAGGGGTTAAGGCTGCTGCAATAGACGGGACAGTATTGCCGCAACCAAGGGGTTCCAGGAGCTCTGCAGCAGTATTTATTGCTGCGGTGGCAGGGGAGATTTGGGGAATGCAGAGGTGATGGCAGGGAAGGGGTACCAGGGTAGAAGGATATGGGGCCACTGTAGGGGTTAAATGCAAGGGGGCTAGAGCAGGGGTTAAATGCTGGCAGGGGTAGTAAATGGGAAGCCTATGGAACAGGGGGAATATAATATATATAAAGGGGACATATAAGGGGCCATATGACTTAAAAGGGGCCAACAAGTGGCACATAAGGGGGCACATTCACACAGGGGCAGTATGAGCCCCTGGGGAATACTAAGGGCAGATGTGCGCAGATGCTGGGCACATCTGCGCACATCCTCCTATAATGTGCCTATTTATATATATACATATACATTACACATGCATGCATGTGTTCACATGCATATATAAAAATATATGCATATATTTCAACCCTTCCTTAACAACAAGTAAAACAAAAAAACAAACAAATAAACAAAAGGGGAAGAAGACATTTAGCTTCAAATGGCTATGGAAGCACAGGAACTCTGACGAGATCCAAACACCAGCAATCCACAACAAGACTGAAGCTATAAACCGCACATCATGGTGGGAGAAGCCACAATAAATAGGGAAGGTTAAATGACCACATAAGAAACACCTGAGGCAAGGGGTGTGGCTATTACCAGAAACAACACAGACACGAATTGATCCACAAGGAACCTGTCAGATAAAACCACGTGTTGCCAGTCTCACTGATCTCCTGGCACCAGTCACGGGAACGTCCGTGATAGTTCCATTCTTGTAATAGATGTGCAGGGCAGAATCACAGAATTTGTGTCCCCTGTAATTCTAAAGGCGTATTCTCATTATATCCCCTCCACTTCTAAAGGAGCAATTGTAATTATCTAATTACATGGCTGTAATTCCTTTTATGAGTTTAGGGTCACCAAAAGTATGTATGTCCTATATAATGAAATTCTGAATTTTGATTGTCAATTATTACACACCCATCCATATATAAAACTCTTTAAAATGCTATATTGTCAAATGTAGAATCAAAAAAATTTTCCCAACTCCCAGTCCTTAAACTATGTAATTAACTGGGGGTCCAAGAACTAAGTCCCCAACTACTGATCTCTTGTTGGAATACCTCTTTAATAATTTATTTCTCCACCTAGTTTCATCATAAGCAAAGGTTCCCTTATAGTTTTCTTCAGCCATTGTTTTCTGTGGGTTTTCTAGGTCTTGCTCTTGGATTGACACTGCGTTGCTGTGTTGCTTTTGCAGTCAGCGGTTTGTCCTAATTAGGAACTAGGTGGTTTTCTACAAAAGTCACTAGTGCAGTCTTGCACCCAGGGCACTTAACAACCATGCCCTTTTGGGAAAAAACTAAAAAATGTCAAGTGTCTCAGATTCCTGATAAAGAAAATCTGATGGCAGACATACCAACTATGAAGAAGTCCAACATCTCACTCCTCAAATATTCTGTCATCAAAGATATGGCAGCAGACGAACCCAGTGACCCAAGTCACAGTAAATCTTTGACTGCAGCTCAAATGACACCAAGAAGAGCAAATTCAGCCTGCTGTCCTGTCTGCGCTCCAAAGATATCCATGAAAGGTATGTAACATTTAAAAGAGAATACTTGTCAATATATTGTGTATAATAGTTACTAGATCTTTACTCCTCCATCTGTCTCCATGGGAGCTTGAAAATTGAATTAAACCACGGCACTCAGAAGTGGAATTAATCATTCTTTATTCCATCACAGATTATTTCAACTTGGAACCATTGGCCAACGATTCAGTGTATCCTAGAATTTGATCACGGCCTGCACAACATATACAAATCAAAATAATAATCGATAAGCAATAATATTTTATATATCATAAAGTAGTTAAAAATCTTGACTCCTCTGATTAAATGAACACGTTCTTTCCTTTTGGACACATCATACTTCTTATCGATTATTGCAGACATAACCTACCATCTGATTGTTTACTAGTTACACTTGATGTCAATAGCCTATATACTTCTACTTCAGATGAAAAGGGTATTCAGGCCACTGCAACACTGTTATCAACTTCAGCATTACCTCAACCTGGACAATATTTTTTTATGTTTGATGAAAAATTTTATGTCCAAAGGAAAGGTACTGCGATGGGGGCTAATGTGGCACCGCACTACGAAAATGCCTTTATGGCCAATTTTGAAGAAAATTGGATCTACACAAACCATCTCTTTCAATCATATGCCATTACCTAGCATTGATATATTGATGATGTGTTTGGAAAGGGGGCTATTCCTCCTTCCTGGAATTCCACTCCTTTCTAAACAGTATAGATTAGGACCTTCAGTTTAATGCTCATACGGATTTACAGAACATTAGCTTTTTGAACACAGTAGGGATTCCATCTGACTACTGACCTTTATAGAAAGCCTACAGACCGTAATACCTTACTTTTGTATTCTAGCTGCCATCCACGCAATACTAAGGACTCCTTACCTCGTTCAGAATTCCAACGAGTAAGATGAATAGTCACTGATAGAGAATTATGTGAGCAACGTATTGATGAAATGTAAAAAAAATTCCAAGCAAGGGGCTATCCCATATCTCTCTTGACCAGAGAGCAGCGCCTCTCCTCTCAAATATCCAATGTCCAAAAAGCTAATGCATCTTATCCACGGCTACCACTAGTCATTACTTATCATCCTATTGTTTCAAAAATTTAGTCTATCATACAGAAACATTGGTCCCTTCTACAACAGTTGTATCCAGAAATTGGTGAATTTCAAAATACAGTTAGAATGTGGTATATGAGACCACGTAATCTTAAAGATAGATTGCTTAAGGCTGATATTGGTCCACTTACACCTTCTCTGAAACAGAAAACTCTAGCACCTGTTAAAACAGGTACTTACCCTTGTCTCACTTGTGCAAAATGCACAAATGTCTTTAAAGTTAATCGTATAATCCATCCACATTCAGGTAAGATTTAGTACGCTAAAGCCTTCTATACATGTTCCACTTCCCATGTGGTTTATCTTATCTGTTGCCCATGCGGTCTCGCATACGTGGGTGAAACTACCCAGAGTATACGCAACCGCATTTCAAAACATAAATCGGACATACGTTGCCAAAAGAAAGAACTCCCCATTCCACATAATTTCATGTTAGGCAAACATCAAATTAGTCAACTCAAATTTCAGGTCTTAGAACATGTCTTATTGGCAAGACGAGATGGCAACAGGATAATACAATTAAAATAACATGAAGCATACTGGATTTTTGAATTTAACAGCTTGTCACCTCAGGGTTTAAATAGGGACTTTGATTTCTGTATTACATAAACAGCTATGATATACAGTACTAATTATTCTTCACTTCATTCCCTACAGACTAAATATAAGAGTCTCTCAGACAGGTAATATACTTATGAAGTCCTAATTTCCCTTTATGGTAGTTACTTTAATCTACTAATACAGCATTTATTTTTATTGATGTTCTCCATTTAGGATACACTGTAAGATTCTATAGATTTTCATTGTACTATTCCCTTACGTCCTACCAGCAGCACAGATGGGGTTAACCACCCCCCCCGTGGACTGGCAGGACCAGCGGGATGTTTAATGAGCCCAAGACTAATAACTCAATTTAACAATTAAGTATCTCCTTAAAAGGAGGAAGTCAACCCCCAGCCCACTGTGTTTTTTCTGTCCTCCTGGACAGGTGGACTAGGCGGTTTGTTCCCCTTTCTTATGGAAAGTGCGGGAGCCTTCTTTTCGTTTGGGTAAAGGCGTTGCCCTTTTTCCTAGGTACCTTGTCAGTTTGGCCGGCAGCTTATTTGCTGCCGGCCCGCGCAGTTGCGCCTGGCTGGGGTATTTTGGCGCGTCCTTGGTCCAGGATTCCCGGTCCCTGTGCGCCGCCATCTTCCCGGAGGTGACGCGGGGACTCTCCTTTGCATCACCTCCGGGTAATCCGGCTGTGATTTATTTCACGGGCACGATTTTTTTCATAGATGCGTTTTTTTTTTTTTTATGCATCTTCCTGTGGAGGATTTACTAGGGGAAGGGTGGATTGGCTATCCCTCCCCTTCCCTTATTTTGGGAGGCTGTGTGCTCCAGTTCAGTCTCTGGCTACATATGCTTTTTCAGCTAGATCCCAGAGTCCTAAAATTGGTGTTGTTCCACTTGTGGTGTTTTTTTCCTCAGCTGCCTCCGGGCTGTTTTTCTACCTTTCCTGCGTAGATAGGTGGTTTACAAATGTTTTATTTGTCCCTTTTTTCCCGCAGTGATGTCTTCTCCACGGGATTCGGAAGGCAGGAAAGTGGATTCCAAGAGGAAGCATCTATCCTGCTACCATTGCAGCAGTCAACGGTTATTGTAAGCTGATCATACCTGCACTCGTGAGATCGCAGAAGCTAAACAGCTTAAGGCTGGGCTAAGACCAGCTTGGGAGACCGGTTGGGAATCCCTGGGTCTGTTGACTTAACCTACACCAGGTGTTACAGCTGCTGTTAGAGGTTTCTGACCTCTAGTGAACCTACGTTGCAGGATATGTATCAATGGCTCTATTAAAGGAGTCATAGGCCTGCTGGATGGAAAGGCTTCCTATTCGTGCCCAGGCCCCTATGGAGACCTCTGTCCTGGTAGAGAGACCTTGGTCTCCTTAGTTTCTTCTCTCCTCGGATGAGGAGGAGCTGACTTTGTGTTTTCTCCCTGGAAAGACACAGAAGTTGCTCAAGTCCATCAGGTCGGGGGACCATAATGTTGACTGTGGGGAGCCTCCTGTTCCCGCTACTCGGGCACATCGTGTCTTTAGAGCGGATGAGACCCTCCTCTCTATCATGATATAGAGTGGAAAAACCTGGAAAAGGTCCGGTTTTAACAAAGAAGTTTAAATCCATGTTCCCGATGGCTTAACCCTTGGTGGATTCGTGGGGATCCATTCCCAAGGTGGACATGGCTATTGCCAAGTTGTCCAAGCGCACTCTGGTTCCTGCAGACGATGGGTCTAGCTGCAGGACCCCTTGCAGAGTGCACACTAAGACGGGGTGTTACGGCAGCTGCTGCTTCCGCTTCCACAGCCATAGCGGCTTTTGAAGTCTCTACGTTCCTCCGATCTCGCCTGGATCAAATTCAAGTTGATGTGAACCAGAGGTTTTTTCCAGGACGACATACTGGCTGCTTTCAAGACCATCATCCTGGCTACGGACTTCTTGTGCGATACAGTTGAAGCTAGCGAGGGAGCTTCCCCACTAGCAAAGCAAGTCCTAGGAACAAGGCCAAACACAGATCCTGTGGCTCATGGGAGACTAAGTGCGCCTTTGGCACCCTGTAACAATACTATCAAATAACATCAGGGGCCTATATATAGCATGGCCCTGGGATCAGCGGCCCATATTCCATTTTGGCTTAAGCCTTGGGTCCCTGACAATTCCTCAAAATACAGAGTGACTGGAGAGCACAGCGAAAGGGCTTGAGGTGCTCTCGTGGAGGAGCCAAAGATGGAAAATCCACCTCCTGACTACGGGCCTCTTCGAGGCTCTTGGTTAATTCCCGTTACTCCTGCCGTCCTGCCAATAAGCTTCCCCATTCCTAAGCTTCATGTACCCGTCGGAGTCGTCTCTCCCACTTCTGAGAAGAATGGATCCAAGAGATCTCGGATCCCGGGGTCCTGAATATCATTTTCAACGGTTATTTAGTCAACAACACCTCTATTCCTCTGGACAGGTTTGTCAAGATCAACCTTCTACAAGCTGCCAAGGAGGCGATCCTAGAGGCCTACATTCAGGACTACATTTGCAAAGGGGCTCTGGAGGAGGTTCCGGCAGGAGAACGGGGCCTAGGGATCTATTAACCAGTTTTTTCTGGTTCCCAAGGCTTCAGGAGATCTCCGGATGATTATTGATCTGAGATATTTCAATCGATTTATAAGGAAGGTGAAGTTTCGTGTAGAAACCATCAGGTCAGTAGTTCACGTCATCAATCCTGGAGACGTGATGGCAACCCTGGACCTCAAGAATGCATATCTGCACATCCCGATCCATCCTGGTTCCAGGAAGTATATCAGGATCACGGTCCAGGTGTCCGGTGTCGTCAGGCATCTTCTGTTTGTTGCCCTTCCCGTTGGCTTTTCTTCTGCCCCTCACATTTTTACCAAGGTGGTGGTTGTGTGGTGGCGGCTTTGAGGCTTCAAGGACTGACCATCATTCCTTATCTAACCCAACTTCTTCAGGTAACAATCTCCTTTCTGTTCCACCTAGGTTGGATCATCAGCTGGTAGAAGTCGAACGTGAGCCCGTCGACTTCAGTAAGATATCTAGGCTTCATAATCGACTCCACTGGGATGTCGCTCCAGTTGACTCCAGAAAGAAGATTCCGGGTTCAGAACACGGCAAGTTCCTTTCCCGGCGAGTTCCAATCCGGACTCTCATGAAGATGTTGGGGCTCATGTCAGCGTCTGCGGAAGCAGTCCCTTGGGCTCTATGGCACCTCCGCCCTCTACAGTCGGAGGTCCTCTCCTAATGGAATGGCAGCCCTGCTGGGCTAAACTCCCTGTGCTCCCTGACTTGGCAAACTCGGTATTCCCTCAGATGGTGGTGCCATCTTTTAGACAGGAAGTCTATGACCCAGCCAGTCTGGGTCATATTGACTACGGATGCGTCCTAAGTAGGCTGGGACGCTCACCTGGACGACTCTCCAGTTCACGGGACCTGGCTTCCTCAGGAGTGGCTTCTTTCATCCAATCTCCGCGAGATTCAAGCTGTCCGGCTAGCCCTCCTTCACTTAGCCCCTCAGATCCGGGGCAAAGCGTTGAAAGTCCAGTCAGACAATGTGACTGCGGTACTTTACATCAACCAGCAGGGAGGCACGAGATCACTTCCCCTCTTGTCAGAGATCGGGGTGATTCTGGATTAGGCAGAGTTGTACCTTCCCACTTATCTGCGATCCACATCCAAGGCTCCCTCAATATGATAGCGGCTGAGCCGCGGTCTTCTGTCGGTGGAGTGGTCTTTACATCCGGAGAATCAAGCAGATAGTCGTCAAGTGGGTATGCCAGAGGTGGATCTCATGGCAACAAGGTTCAATGCCAAGGTGGAGAGGTTCTGCTCCCTCTACAGGGAGGACAACCCCTGGCGTTAGACACTCTGTCAATATCCTGGAGGTTCAGGCTGGCTTACATCTTCCCTCCCTTTTCCATGATACCGAGGGTATTGATGAAAATCCGTCAGGATCAGGCCTCGGTGATAGCCATCATACTGTTTTGGCCGAAGAGATCCTGGTTTACCTAGCTCACCCAGTTGAGTCGAGGACAATATTGGAGGCTCCCCCACAGCAGACCCTGGTGTCGTGGGACACTCACCTCTGCTCAGATCTGCACAGATTCAACCTGACAGCCTGGAGGTTGATCAGTCCCTTCCCAGAATAGAAGGGCTTTCAGAGTCGGTCCTGAGAACGCTGTCTCATTCTACAGCGGACTCTACCAAGAGAGCCTACTCTTGTATTATGAGGATATTCTCATCCTGTTGTACCTCAACTGAGGTGGCGTCTGCAGATCCGCCCCTCTCCGCTATCCTTCAGTTCCTGCAAGACGGCCTTGATAGAGGCCTTGCCCTTCTACTCTGAAGGTTCAAGTTTCAGCCATCTCAGCTTGCCTTAACAGGCTTTTTTCTCAGGACCCGCTGATCAAACGGTTCCTTAAAGGAGCTGAAAGATAAAAGCCTACAGTACTGAGACCCCTTTTTTTCAATGGGTTTTTCAGTAGTTCTCAGGGGTTAGCATCTCCCCCTTTGAACCGTTAGAGGAGGTGGACATCAAGTTCGTCACTTGGAAGTTTGTGTTTCTCCTTGCAGTGACTTTGGCCAAGAGGGTCTCTGAGCTTCAAGCTCTCTCAGCACATGAGCCCTATTCTTACATGACCGGGACCTTCTTAGATTCCTCCCGTATTGTAGGCCTAAAGTTCCTTCCTTCCAGAACATCAACCAGGTGATATTCCTCCCGGTTCTGTCGACATCTACCACCTCCTCCTAGGAACCTGCTAGACATCCTCTGAACGTCAAGATGTCTCCGGATCTATGTGGATAGATCAAGGAGTTCAGGAAAGATGAGAATCTGCTAATCCTGTTGCCGGTAAGTTTAAAGGCTATAAGGCATCCAAACCTTCCATCAGTCGGTGGATTGAGGAGGCTATTAAGGAATCCTTTGTTTCCACAATCTGGACCCTCCGGGATTCGTGAAGGCCCACTCTACTAGAGTTGTGGCTACTTCTTTTGCCGAGAGGAGTCTTCTGCCTCTCAACATGATTTGCAAAGCTGCCTCCTGGAGCTCTGAATCGACATTCATCTCCCATTATAGACTAGATGCCAGTCTAGCTGAGTTTCGGCCTTTGGGCAGACTTTTCTTAGTTCTGCCAGGCAGGAAGGCCCTCCCTAGGGGTTTCTTCTTGCTATCTCCCCATCTGTGCTGCTGGTAGGACGTAAGGGAATCGTTAATTTCTAACGATAATTTGTTTTCCTTAGTCCTAACAGCAGCACACTAAATTCCCACCCTAGTAAGTCTAGTTTTTTCTTGCTATAAACACAGTGGGCTGGGGTTGACTTCCTCCTTTTAAGGAGATACTTAATTGTTAAATTGAGTTATTAGTCTTGGGCTCATTAAACATTCCGCCGGTCCTGCCAGTCCACGGGGGTGGTTAACCCCATCTGTGCTGCTGTTAGGACTAAGGAAAACAAATTATCGTTAGAAATTAACGATTATTTTAACTTTTGGGTCGATGTTCATAGGATATAGTGGTTTCTTGTTATCTATTTTCCTGGACAATTTTATTTGTTATTTTGTATGTTATTTTGTCTGTAATTTTTGTGATTTATGTACCAACTATGTAGTAACTATGTATTAGTCCCCTGTCGGTTATATCAGACGTCACAGCCAGCTCCCATACAACTAAATGCTTCCACTACCTTTATAACAGCGCATTATGGTAATCGGGCATTTGCCAGTACTTCAGCAATCCAGAAAATAATTACTACGCATGCGCTAGTCAGATGGGAATTCTCCCGCCTTTGCCAGCATCTCTATGCCCTCACTATATCTCTCACGCATGCGCCGAGCCAGACAGACCGGATGTGATATCAGACGCCGTCTGCCTTGCCGGCTTTAAAACGTGGCACTCACTATATTGCCGATACACCATCCCCCAACGTGCACTTCTGACAGCTGCACTTATGGTAGGCTCCTACTAACCACCAACGCTATATTATATTATATCACTTATTCAATAAGCCTGCTCTCTGGGATATAATCTGTAGTGTTGAGCGCGAATATTTGAATAGCGAATTTTTTTCGCGAACATTGCAAATCCGATAATTCGCAAATATTGCGAATATAGTGCTATATATTCGCTATTTCGAATATGCTTTTTTTTTTTTTTTTAGCTGTTAATCCTTGTTGCTCTCTGGTTGTCTTCCCACTTCCCAAAAGCTGTCCTTAACTGTCCGGAGGATTTCTGGCTTCCTGCCCGCTCCAGTTAAGTCGCTTCTGTCGACTTCCCGTGTGCATGGAGCATACCCATCCCAATGGGAACGCCTCCATGCTAAAATGTACTGTCGGATGTGAGAATAACGATCTCACGAATTTGATTAAGTTGTAATCGCAATGTGATTAATATAACCTGAATTATTCGCATTGCGATATTCGTTATATTCTAGCAATACAACCATTAGGAACTTAGCTCTAAGATCAATTCGCAATGCGATTAATTGTTCACTTCGCAAATGAAACTTAAAGCTGAGTTGCTAATGGTTGTATTGCTAGAATATAAAGAAGATTGAGAATATAGTGCTATATTTGTGAATTCGTGATATTCGTCATCTTCATTATATTCTAGTAATACAACCATTAGGAACTCAGCTCTAAGATCAATTCACAATGCGAGTATATGTTCGTCTCGCGAATGAAACTTAGAGCTGAGTTCCTAATAGTGGTATTGCTAGAATATAACGAAGATTGAGAATATAGTGCTATATTTGTGAATTCGTGATATTCGTCATCTTCATTATATTCTAGTAATACAACCATTAGGAACTCAGCTCTAAGATCAATTCGCAATGTGATTATATGTTTGCTTCGCGAATGAAACAGAGCTGAGTTGCTAATGGTTGTATTGCTAGAATATAACAAAGATTGATAATATAGTGCTATATTCGTGAATTTGTGATATTCGTCATCTTCGTTATATTCCAGCAATATAACCATTACGAACTTAGCTCTAAGATCAATTCACAATGCTAATATATGTTCGCTTCGCGAATGAAACTTTAGAGCCGAGTTGCTAAAGGTTGTTGCTAGAATATAACGAAGATTGAGAATATAGTGCTATATTCGTGAATTCGTGATATTTGTCATCTTTGTTATATTCTAGCAATACAACCATTAGGAACTTAGCTCTAAGATCAATTCGCAATTCGAGTATATGTTCGCATTGCGAATGAAACTTAGAGCTGAATTCCTAATGGTCGTGGCTAGAATATAAAGAAGATTGAGAATATAGCGCTATATTCGTGATATTCGTTATCTTCGTCAATTCCAGTAATACAAGTTACAACCATTAGGAACTCAGCTTTAAGTTTAATTATAATATTAATTAATATATACAATGACATTTTATCTATGGAAACAATCTAGCTACATTTTGGATCCCAGACTGCAGTCTCAGCTAATTACTATTAGTATACCTACTGAATACTACATTATATACTTACCATGGGCTGCGATGTCTGACTCTATCTACACGGGACTCTTAAAGTATATAGCACATACTTATGTGTGTGTGTGTGTGTGTGTAAATATATATATATATATATACACAATAGAAGATATGGCGGCACCAGGAGATAAAGGGTGTGGGTGGGTGCTAAGTCCCTAGACAACTGCTCACAGTCCATAAATATCAAGTGAAAATTGGACAACACACCAAATAAAAATAAAATATTTATTCACCCAGGTGGTAAAAATTTGATATTTCGGCTCAACAACAGAGCCTTTCTAAAGCATGGAACAGCAGTGAAGTGAAAACAATATATAGGCAAAGCAATTCATCAATGTGCATACATGATTACAAACAGATGTGTATAATTAATCACATGATACAAACATGCATATGTAAACATGATCAAAAAATCACAAATCCCAATGATCAATCAGTGATATACAGCATTAGCAATGATTCGATATAATATACAATGTTCAGAATACATAAGGTACAGTTGCAAGAAAAAGTATGTGAACCCTTTGGAATGATATGGATTTCTGCACAAATTGGTCATAAAATGTGATCTGATCTTCATCTAAGTCCCAACAATAGACAATCAGTCTGCTTAAACTAATAACACACAAAGAATTAAATGCTACTATGTTTTTATTGAACACACCGTGTAAACATTCATAGTGCAGGTGGAAAAAGTATGTGACAAAATTGGAATTACATGTCAGATAATGCTGAATAGTAAAAAGAATCATGTGTCCTTCGATGGAAAAATGTGTTGCCCTTACATATATAACGACAGTTGACATACAATAAACAGAGAAAGCTACCTGTTCTTCGCTGTGTCAATGTGCTTTGAGTCAAAATAGATTTGGGACCAATGTCAGCACAAACCAATTGGTCGCGTAAATTCCTCAATCGCCGGTATGAAAAAAGGGGCGGAGTCTGAAACTCAGCTATTCTATCAGAAACACCCACGCAATATGCCCCAGTGGCGTAGAATAATGTGTCGTATATCATTACTGTGCTCTGAATAAGTGGATATGAAAGGTATCCTAGGTACGGTAACAGATGGGGAATGGCGTAGTAAAGTGGATTGTCTGTCCAATTGGCGTACCTTGTTCACATGTGTATGTAATTAACCGCGTGGATAACCACGCTGCAAAAATTTATTGGTCAAGGTATCAAAGGTGTTGTCCAAAGTGGCTGGGTCAGACACAAAATGTTTAGCACAAAGGTATTGTGAAAAAGGAAGATGATCAACCATCCTTCTAGGATGGTTACTCTCGTATCTCAGTAGAGTGTTCTTGTCAGTGGGTTTAGTATATAATAAAGTAGATATTCTAACCTCACTGATTTTAACTGTGGTATCTAGAAATTGAATTTCAGAATCAGAGTATACCAAGGTAAACGGTAAATCACTGTTCACACCGTTAAGCATCTTATGAAAAGCAACTGTGAGGGGGTATTGGTCCAAATGAGGACGATGTCGTCTATGTAACACCACCACTGCAGTGCATGCCTGAAGTGGTGGGAAACATAGACGACATCTTCCTCGAAACATCTCAGGCATTTTTTTTAACAGCAAGGATCCCTAAGTCATGATCAATGTAGGTGTACATTGTTACCGTACCTAGGATACCTTTCATATCCACGTATTCAGAACACAGTAATGATATACGATGCATTATTCTACGCCACTGTGGCATATTTTGTGGGTGTTCCAATAGAATAGCTGAGTTTCAAACTCCACCCCTTTTTTCATACCGGCGATCGAGGAATTTACGTGACCAATTGGTTTGTGCTGACATTGGTCCCAAATCTATTATGACTCAACGCAAATTGACACAGCGAAGAACAGGTAGCTTTCCTTGTTTATAGTGTCCATCCAAGGACACATGAGTCTTTTACTATTCAGCATTATCTGACATGTAATTCCAATTTTGTCATTTATGTTCTTTCATGCCCGTGTCAATTGTTATATGTGGGGAAGACCTCAACTGATCTCAAGACTCGTCTTAATAATCACAGATATACAATTCCAAAAAACAATCAGATTTACCTGTGCCAAAGACATTTCTCTGATTTTGGACACACTGAGAATGATCTCAGATGCTGGATCATTGATTATATTCCCCCACCCAGACGTGGTGGAAATAGAGTTCTCCTTCTAAAAAAGAGAGAAATGCGTTGGATACATATTCTTAATACTTTAAAACCATATGGTCTGAACATTGACTATAAACCTTGGTTCGCTGTTTAACCGACTTGCCTTCTATGTTGTCAGCTATGCTCTGCCTCAATCCGCTACAGTGAATGTTTTTTGGAACATTATTTGTAAATACATTTCTGTATTATTCATTTACTAAATATTTATTTTTTCAGTACACTTGAATTTGGGAATAAGGTTTCTAGAATGATGGAGACAGACGTACCCAACAGATGAATCCTGGATCGTCCTTTTAGTGTGAGAATATATACATCCATGTCATTTTGCCTCCCTTTATAGCTCCTTGGTTAACTGGTTCATACGCGTTTTGTATAGGAGATCCCTAAATATGGCTGTGTATACTGTGGCACTCATTGATCCACTTTGGTAAGTCTGGTGTCAGTTTTTTGTCATTGGACTGACTGATGGACCATCGGTGGGGGGTTTTCACCCCTCTGACGGGGGATGTCCTCCCCTATGTGCCGTATGCAGATAGCAGTCTTGTTGTGCCATACGAGTCCCGTTTTAGCACATACGTTATTACATTTGGGCAGCCTGCCAGATTATTAGATGGCGGTGTTGTCCGTATGCGCTGTATGCGCATGCGCGTAGTAGTAACTAGTAACCTACACTAAGATGGAGCTGGGAGCCTCAAGCGGCTAGTGCGCATGTCATATGATGTTAAACAAGAAAGGATCGCGGCACTCCTTCGTCTGTAGAAAATGTTCTTTATTCCACCTTAAAGTGCGACGTTTCGACTTTAATCAAGTCTTTATCAAGCATGCTTGATAAAGACTTGATTAAAGTCCAAGCTGCCACTTTAAGGTGGAATAAAGAACATTTTCTACAGGCAAGGAGTGCCGCATCCTTTCTGTTTGTATCGTATTGGGGACCAATGGTCAGGTCCTAACATCGCAGAGCACCGCCACTATATGGACTTTGGGTATTTACCTACAATGGTGCTGTCACCCCATGTATTTTGCTTCAGTGTCATATGATGTTGCCACATATACGCCTCTGATGCCGGCGCTTCTCTGATGGAATTTATGGTGGGCGCTTGATGACACGTCACATGCCGGTTCCGGCGGTTTTCTTTGGACATACAGGTGCTGTCCAGTTTTCGAACGATATATATATATATATATATATATATATATATATATACATATGCTTTTACTTTATTCTCAGCATTCCTGGTTTCTCACCAAAAAAATTGCATTTATATCAGAGAAGAATCACTTGAGAGGACAATGCAAAGTGAATTACACCAACTATGTATTTTTAACTACTTTATTATATATAAAATATTATTGCTCATCAATTATTATTTTGATTTGTATATGTTGTGCAGGCCGTGATCAAGGTCTAGGATAGGCCGGGACGTTGGCCAATGGCTCCATTTTGAATTAATCTGTGATGGAATAAAGAATGATTAATTCCACTTCTGAGTGCCGTGGTTTAACTCAATTTTGATGCAATTACTTGTACCACTGAGCACCACCTACAACGACGGGAGTGCTGATCATTTAGTCTATTTCACAGGAGCTTGGGCAGCAGCGCTATGACTGGAGCTGGAGGATTAGACCAACATTTCCCAGATCGACGGTTAAAACTCTATGTTGCCACCTGGAATATGAAAGGACAGGTGAGAAGAACTATGCAATGTTTATTGTGTTCCATCTGGGTGGCTGGGCTGCAGTTGGGTAAACTGGGCCAGTAACTCTGTCTAGTTAGCAGTAAAGTATCACATAACCAGGTCTATCCCAAACCTGGGACAACATTTTGGTCCAAACATTTTGATGTTGAAAAGTATCAACCTATGAAAATGGGGTGCCACTGCTCCTGATCTCGAGCCCCGGCCATAGTCTACCTGAGTACTGTACCTATTACATATAATCAATTTCTCCCTTTATTTTATAAACAAAGATTAAAATTTAAACTAAGTACATATAAGAATATCTATCTATTCTGGACAAGAGTTTCAACAAAATCTGGAGGATCTGCTCTTGATATCAGATGACAAATTTGCCAAATACATCTATGTTATTGGCATACAGGAAGGATGTCCAAACAGGTAAGTCTAAGATTGTAAATCTAAGTCTGCTCCTTGACTGCAGGATACAGTAGGATAACTCGTGCAATTTCTAATTTAACCTCTGAGGTCAAGGCATAGATTTTTGGACAAATGATCTTAATTTGATGTCATACTTCTCAACATCCATATTTGAATTAGTGTCTTGTGGACGGGATTGGGAGATAAAATTACAGGACACCCTTGGTCCACATTATGTCTTATACCACTCATCCAGACACAGAATCCTGTATCTCACCATCTTTGTTTGACGGGAGCGGATTTGGTTTTGCTCAGGTATGATACACTTTCTTTTACTGACTTTGAGTTGTTAGTTGGAACATCTCATTTGTCCATTGTAAAGCTTATAGGCTGGATCTTCCAGTCAGTAGAATTGCACGTCTTAAAATCTTTCCTCTCAGATTCTTGTTTATATGGAGTAATGGAGAATCTGAGGGATAACTCAAAATAACCATTTGAAATTACATAATAGTAATATCTCCGACTGTAAGGGAAATCACCTTTATTTCATTGTGCTATTTATTGTAGTTCTCCAAATCACTGACCATTTTTCTTTCTACAGAGGTCGAACATGTCCATGTAACAACAAGGCTGTTCCACCATGGCAAAACTAAAGGAGCCTTAGCCGTTGCCTTCACCGTCTTTAGAGCATCTTTCCTTTTTATCAATTTACATCTGAAATGTAAGTGTTTGGTGTTAATATATTACTATGCACAGTTTTACAGTGCACCAAAGCTATGCTGTTTCATGATGAACCGAAATTGATCAAATTATATAAAAGTGAGAAAGATGAGGCATCTCTCCGGAATATGGTGAAATAGGGTGGTGGACTCGGTTTATTTCCCTGCAGCCTTTTCCACCATATTCCAAAGTGCTGCCTCATCTTTCTCACTTGGAGATCTAAGCGGATTCGTTGCCCAGGGTTCCTGAGGGATTGCATCCACATCTGTATTTACTGAGTTGCTGCCTTTTCTTATCTTGAAATGATATAAAGAGATTTCTGCTATGAATATTTAGGTGCAAAATTAAGAGTTCTTACCTTGTAATCAAAGGCAAATCATAAGTGGATGGATAAAGCAAATTTTCGAAAGTGAAAGTCCAATGCCAGCACACAATTCACAATGGCCTATTGTCATCTATAGACTGCTTTTGAAATGATCTGTCTTCCATCAAATTGAAAGGGAACTGAGCTACAGTACCCTGGCAAGGCCACTAATTGATGGACAAAGCTGTCTGCTTCCAGCTCCATCCATTAGTTTTGGTTGCCAGCAGCTGCCTAAAACAGCTGATCGGTGCCAGAAGTCAAACCCCCACTGATGTGATATTCATAATCTATCCTATTTCCATAATCTACAATGTCAAGGGATGAATGTAGGTAGATTTCTCATTTAACTAAATACTATGTATATAAACTAAATTTGTGGTACTATCTAGATCACACATCATTTGTAGAATCAAAAAACAGGTCACACAATTAGACTACATAAATGCATTACAGTGCTTTACACAAAGATGTAAGTCTTTCTAATGTAAGGATAAATGTAGATTTCTCATTTAACTAAATACTATGCATATAAACTAAATTTTTGGTACTATCTAGACCAGGGGTGCACAACTCAGGCCCTGAGGCCAAATGCGGCCCCCAACCTTCTGGTGACAGACATGTATGTCTATTTCTTTCAGGACTTGGGATGCCTTCAGTCTGACAATGTGGTCCCCAACTAGAAAAGGTTGTGCTCCCTGATCTAGACCAGTCACAACCCAAAAGGGGAAACAAAACTTAAATTAAAAATGGTAAAGGTAAACATTATATTGTCAGAGAAAACTTAAATACGATGTTCTCATAGATCCCAGGAGGTCACATTTACTAATATGCATATGTTTGTTGGCGATTGGGGCACTAAACAAAAGATCAAGTATTATAAAACCATCATCGAGGAACTTTGTCTGCCTCAAAATCTTCCATACACAGATAACTCCAATACCTGTGAGCATGACTTATGTGTCTGCTTCCTATGGTTTCCTTCAACTCTCTATTTGTCTCCATTGATGGGAGTCTAATGCTTTCATGTAGTCTAATTGTGTGACCTGTTTATTTGATTCTACAGTTTATGTTACCAGTCATTTTGATTCGGTTCTTTAGTTTGGGGACCTCAATTTTCAACTTAAAGAGGACCGAAAAACCATGGAAACTCTACTGCAGGACATCAGAGGAAGAGATATGTCCAATTTCCCTAGACTAGTATAACGTTCTCTATCACTCATCACACATGCATCATCAGATGAATACATATCACTGACATGATAAAAAATCCCCACTCACTTACAGTGATCAGTTGCAATGTTTTAATTCTAACATTTGTGCTACTTTTTTATACTAATCATTTTCTATGTTTCCACTTAAGGGTCCATGTTTCTATGGTTTGAGTAGCACACCATTGGATTCCCTCCAACCTATAAGTTCAACATTGGCACTGACACCTATGACACATCTGCAAAGCAGAGAGTTGATGGTCTGTAGCTGGTCATGGTCTGTAGTTCTGCAGATGCTGTCCTTGGTCAGATTCGAACCTTGCACCACAGCACTGGAAGGCACCAGCGCTACCCACTGGGCCACCATGCTGGCCAGAGGCAAACACAATCTCTCATAGGCCAATAGGAGGCACGGCAGATTAGATTTGGCCTTGAAAAATAAATTTTATTATAAATCTACTGACATTTTCTGATCATGTGTATTTTTTTTTATCATCTCTGCCGGACAGAGTTCTCTTTAAAAGCCAATATCATGGACATATGCGAGTCCTGAAATACGACTCCTGACCGTCTTTTAACCACTTGCCGCCACGCTAAAGCCGATGGGCGTCAGCGCGGCGGCTCTCTCAGGTCTCACTGCCGCCTATCGGCGTCATCTCGTGAGACCCGAGATTTCACATGAACGCGCGCGTGGCGTGCGCGCGCGTTCATGTGATCGGAGCCGGGACAACTGAAACTACAGCCTGCCAGCGCTGATCATGCGCTGGCAGGCTGTAGATGCGGAAAAAACCGCATTTAAATCGCATATCAGACGCTGTTTTGTAAACAGCGTCTGATATGCCTGCTGTCTGCTCGTCTGGTGGTCCCTTTGTTTGGGACCACCAGAGGAAACAAAGGTAAAGTGCACCAATCACTACACACACACACCCCCACCCCCATCACTGATTAACCCCTGATCACCCATGTCACCCCCTGATCACCAATGTCACCCCCTGATCACCCCCTGTCACCCCCTGTCACTAATCACCCCCTACAGGCTCATTCAGACGTCCGTATGTGTTTTGCGGATCCATGGATCTACGGATCCGCAAAATACGGACACCGGCAATGTGCTTTCTGCATTTTGCAGATCCGCACAGAACTATATAGAAAATGCTTTTTCTTGTCCGCAATTGCGGACAAGAATAGGACATGTTCTATATTTTTGCGGAACGGAAGTGCAGACCCGGAAGCGCGGATCCGTAATTCCGGATCCGAGCGGGACAAAGTCTGTCCCCATAGAAATGAATGGGTCCGCAATTCCGTTCCGCAAACAGAATTGCGGACGTGTGAATGGGGCATAAGGGTCCCTTATCACCGTCAGTTAGCTAGCTACTTGTTAGGTAGCTAGCGCCCAGCCCACCGCACCGCAGTCACTGATTTTGGCAGAGATTTTTTCATCCACATTGATCGATGCGAATGAAAAAATCTGCGCCGTTCATTTATTTATTTTTTTTCATGGAAAATTTTATTTTTTGTCACAAGTTAGTGGAATATGAGACTTTGTAAAAAAAATATATATATATCAATTTCCGCTAACTTGTGCCAAAATTTTTTTTTTTCTGTGAACTCGCCATGCCCCTCACGGAATACCTTGGGGTGTCTTCTTTCCAAAATTGGGTCACATGTGGGGTATTTATACTGACCTGGCATTTTAGGGGTCCTAAAGCGTGAGAATCCAAATGCGTAAAAATGGCCTGTGAAATCCTAAAGGTACTCATTGGTTTTAGGGCCCCTTTGCGCATCTTGGCTGCAAAAAAGTGTCACACATGTGGTATCGCCGTACTCAGGAGAAGTAGGGCAATGTGTTTTGGGGTGTATTTTACATATACCCATACTTTGTGTGAGAAATATCGCTATAAGCGACAACTTTTAATTTTTTAATACAAAGTTGTCAATTTACAGAGATATTACTCACCCAACATGGGTATATGTAAAAATACACCCCAAAACACATTGCCCTACTCTCCTGAGTACGGAGATACCACATGAGTGACACTTTTTGCAGCCTGGGTGCACAAAGGGGCCCAAATTCCAACGAGTACCTTTAGCTTTTACATGGCTGCTCACAATTTAGCCCGCCCAAAATGCCAGAACAGTACAAACACCCCACAAATGACCCCATTTTGGAAAGAAGACACCCAAGGTATTCGCTGAGGGTATGGTGAGTCCATGAAAAATTTAACTTTTGTCAAAAGTTAGCGGAAAGGGAGACTTTGCGAGAAAAACAATAAAAATCAATTTCCGCTAACTTGTGCCAAAAAAATCTTCTGTGAACTCGCCATGCCCCTCACGGAATACCTTGGGGTGTCTTCTTTCCAAAATGGGGTCACATGTGGGGTATTTCTACTGCCCTGGCATTTTAGGGGCCCTAAAGCGTGAGAAGAAAAATGCGTAAAAATGCCCTCCTAAAGGTACTCATTAGAATTAGGGCCCTTTGCGCACCCAGGCAGCAAAAAGTGTCACTCATGTGGTATCGCCGTACTCAGGAGAAGTAGGGCAATGTGTTTTGGGGTGTATTTTTACATATACCCATGCTGGGTGAGAGAAATATCTCTGTAAACTGACAACTTTGTATAAATTTGTTTTAAAAGTTGTCATTTACAGAGATATTTCTCTCACCCAGCATGGGTATATGTAAAAATACACCCAAAACACATTGCCCTACTTCTCCTGAGTACAGCGATACACATGAGTGACACTTTTTGCAGCCAAGATGCGAAAGGGGCCCTAATTCCAATGAGTACCTTTAGGATTTCACAGGGCATTTTTCCGCATTTTTCTTCTCACGCTTTAGGGCCCCTAAAATGCCAGGGCAGTAGAAATACCCCACAAGTGACCCCATTTTGGAAAGAAGACACCCCAAGGTATTCCGTGAGGGTCATGGCGAGTTCACAGAATTTTTTTTTTTGGCACAAGTTAGCGGAAATTGATATTTTATTTTTTTTTTACAAAGTCTCATATTCCACTAACTTGTGACAAAAATAAAATTTTACATGAACTCACCATACCCCTCACGGAATACCTTGGGGTGTCTTCTTTCTAAAATGGGGTCACATGTGGGGTATTTATACTGCCCTGGCATTTTAGGGGCCCCTAAAGCGTGAGAAGAAGTCTGGAATCCAAATGCGTAAAAATGGCCTGTGAAATCCTAAAGGTACTCATTGGTTTTAGGGCCCCTTGCGCACCCAGGCTGCAAAAAGTGTCACTCATGTGGTATCGCCGTACTCAGGAGAAGTAGGGCAATGTGTTTAGGGGTGTATTTTTATATATACCCATACTTTGTGTGAGAAATATCTCTGTAAACGACAACTTTGTAAATTTTTTTACACAAAGTTGACAATTTACAGAGATATTTCTCTCACCCAGCATAGGTATATGTAAAAATACACCCCAAAACACATTGCCCTACTTCTCCTGAGTACGGCGATACCACATGTGTGACACTTTTGCAGCTAAGATGCGCAAGGGGCCCAAATTCCAACGAGTACCTTTAGGTTTTACATGGCTGCTCACAATTTAGCCCCGCCCAAAATGCCAGAGCAGTAAACACACCCACAAATGACCCCATTTCGGAAAGTAGACACCCCAAGGTATTCACTGAGGGGCATAGTGAGTCCGTCTGAGATTTTATTTTTTTGCCAGAAGTTAGCAGAAATGGAAACTTTATTATTATTTTTTTCCTCAGAAAGTGTCATTTTCCGCTAACTTGTGAAAAAAATGAAATGATACATGAACTCACCATGCCCCTCCGTGAATACTTTGGGGTGTCTTCTATCTAAAATGGTGTCATTTGGGGGTATTTATACTATCCTGGCATTCTAGCACCTGAAGAAACATGACAGGTGCTCAGAAAGTCAGAGCTGCTTCAAAATGCGGAAATTCACTTTTTGCACCATAGTTTGTAAACGCTATACTTTACCCAAACCAATAAATATACACTTATTAGATTTTTTTATCAAAGACATGTAGAACAACAAATTTTGTGAAAAATTTATATAGAAATGTAGTTTTTTAAAAAATTTACAACAGAAAGTGAAAAATGTCATTTTTTTGCAAAAATGTCGTTACATTTTTATTAATAGCAAAAAAAGTAAAAATGTCAGCAGCAATGAAATACCACCAAATGAAAGCTCTATTAGTGAGAAGAAAAGGAGGTAAAATTCATTTGGGTGGTAAGTTGTATGACCGAGCAATAAACGGTGAAAGTAGTGTAGTGCTGGATTTGTAAAAGGGCCTGGTCACTAGGGGGTGTAAACCTGTGGTCTTCAAGTGGTTAAAGATCTCTGATGACCGACCCATTTTTGGCATCTTTGATGTAAAGCTCAGGCCTGGTACAAATAAGTGCGTGTTGTTTTGATTCATTTTGTTGGCATAATCATCTTGGTTTGTGTCATTATCATATAGGCATTTAAACCAGAGGTCATGGCACCTGGGAGGTTACCTTAAACATTATCAGATATGTCTCACATCAATATATTTTTAATTCCAGCATCCCCTTGTCTGATGGACAATTTGACCGCAAGGTCTATTTAACCACCTCAGCCCCCCAAGCTTAAACCCCCTTAATGACCAGGCCACTACACTACTTTCACCGTTTATTGCTTCGTCATACAACTTACCACCCAAATGAATTTTACCTCTTTTTCTTCTCACTAATAGAGCTTTCATTTGGTGGTATTTCATTGCTGCTGACATTTTTACTTTTTTTGCTATTAATCAAAAATAAATTTTTGCAAAACAATGACAATGACATTTTTCACTTTCTGTTGTAAATTTTTTTTTAAAAAACTACATTTCTATATAAATTTTTCTCTAAATTTATTGTCCTACATGTCTTTGATAAAAATAAAAAATCCAATAAGTGTATATTTATTGGTTTGGGTAAAAGTTATAGCGTTTACAAACTATGGTGCAAAAAAGTAAATTTCGGCATTTTGAAGCAGCTCTGACTTTCTGAGCACCTGTCATGTTTCTTCAGGTGCTAGAATGTCAGGATAGTATAAATACCCCCAAATGACACCATTTTAGAAGAAGACACCCCAAAGTATTCACGTAGGGGCATGGTGAGTTCATGTATAATTTCATTTTTTCACAAGTTAGCGGAAAATGACACTTTCTGAGGAAAAATAATAAATAAAGTTTCCATTTCTGCTAACTTCTGGCAAAAAAAAAAATCTCAGATGGACTCACTATGCCCCTCAGTGAATACCTTGAGGTGTCTACTTTCTGAAATGGGGTCATTTGTGAGTGTGTTTACTGTTCTGGCATTTTGGGCGGGGCTAAATTGTGAGCAGCCATGTAAAACCTAAAGGTACTCGTTGGAATTTGGGCCCTTTGAGCACCAGGCTGCAAAAAGTGTTACTCATGTGGTATCGCCGTACTCAGGAGAAGTAGGGCAATGTGTTTTGGGGTGTATTTTTACATATACCCATGTTGGGTGAGAGAAATATCTCTGTAAATTGTCAACTTTGTATAAAAAAATTTACAAAGTTGTCGTTTACAGAGATATTTCTCACACAAAGTATGGTATATATAAAAATACACCCTAAACACATTGCCCTACTTCTCCTGAGTACATGCGATACCACATGTGACACTTTTGCAGCCTATGCAAAGGGCCCTAATTCCAATGAGTTTCTGCAGGCATTTTACGTACGCCCAGTTCTGTTTAGCGAACGTTATTGCGGACCCATTCATTTTATGGGGACAGACTTTGTCCCGCTTCGGGGGTTTAGTGTAATGTTTGGTGCAACTTTACATAGCTACCAATGGGAGAGGGAGGATCTCCCTCCTGTTAACCCCTTCCATGCCGCAGTACGTGCGGACCACGGTATGGAAGGGTTAAACTACTGACACAGATGTCAGCAGTTTATAGCAGAGGGTCAGCAATGCCCATGTTAATACAGTACTCGTTTCACTGTGGCTATTGACACAAGCTTCCACCATTATCTTCACAAGGGCTTTTGCTTTTGTTCTTGGGTTGATATGCACATGTCGGACAAAGCACGTTCATCTCTGCGACACAGAACCCGTCTCCTTCCTGAAGCGGTATGATGGCTGGACATTCCCATCTTATTTGTACAGATGAGCGAGGCACCTTCAGGTATCTTGAAATTGCACTCAGGTTGAGCCAGACTTGTGCAAGTCCACAATTCTCTTCCTGATATCTTGGCTGATTTCTTTAGACTTTCCCATGATGCCACACAAAGAAGCCTGGTGTTTCAGGTGTGCATTTAAATACATCCACAGGTCTGTCTCTAATTAACTCAGATATTGCCAACAAACCTAACAGAAGCTTCCAAACACATGACATCCTCATATGGGCAGTCCAGAATTGTTTAAAGAGCATAGTAATCTTAGTGTATGTAAACTTCTGACATTGCACTCATTGGTTTTAGGGCCCTTTGCGCACCCAGGCTGCAAAAAGTGTCACTCGTAGTGGTATCGCCGTACTCAGGAGATATAGGGCAATGTGTTTAGGGGTGTATTTTTATATATACCCATAGTTTGTGTGAGAAATATCTCTGTAAGCGACAACTTTGTAAATTTTTACACAAAGTTGACAATTTACAGAGATATTTCTCTCACCAGCATAGGTATATGTAAAAATACACCCCAAAACACATTGCCCTACTTCTCCTGAGTACGGCGATACCACATGAGTGACACTTTTTGCAGCTAAGATGCGCAAAGGGCCCAAATTCCAACGAGTACCTTTAGGTTTTACATGGCTGCTCACAATTAGCCCCGCCCAAAATGCCAGAGCAGTAAACACACCCACAAATGACCCCATTTCGGAAAGTAGACACCCCAAGGTATTCACTGAGGGCATAGTGAGTCCGTCTGAGATTTTATTTTTTTGCCAGAAGTTAGCAGAAATGGAAACTTTATTATTATTTTTTTCCTCAGAAAGTGTCATTTTCCGCTAACTTGTGAAAAAAATGAAATGATACATGAACTCACCATGCCCCTCCGTGAATACTTTGGGGTGTCTTCTATCTAAAATGGTGTCATTTGGGGGTATTTATACTATCCTGGCATTCTAGCACCTGAAGAAACATGACAGGTGCTCAGAAAGTCAGAGCTGCTTCAAAATGCGGAAATTCACTTTTTGCACCATAGTTTGTAAACGCTTTTACCCAAACCAATAAATATACACTTATTGGATTTTTTTATCAAAGACATGTAGAACAACAAATTTTGTGAAAAATTTATATAGAAATGTAGTTTTTTAAAAAATTTACAACAGAAAGTGAAAAATGTCATTTTTTTGCAAAAATGTCGTTACATTTTTATTAATAGCAAAAAAAGTAAAAATGTCAGCAGCAATGAAATACCACCAAATGAAAGCTCTATTAGTGAGAAGAAAAGGAGGTAAAATTCATTTGGGTGGTAAGTTGTATGACCGAGCAATAAACGGTGAAAGTAGTGTAGTGCGGATTTGTAAAAAAGGGCCTGGTCACTAGGGGGGTGTAAACCTGTGGTCTTCAAGTGGTTAAAGATCTCTGATGACCGACCCATTTTTGGCATCTTTGATGTAAAGCTCAGGCCTGGTACAAATAAGTGCGTGTTGTTTTGATTCATTTTGTTGGCATAATCATCTTGGTTTGTGTCATTATCATATAGGCATTTAAACCAGAGGTCATGGCACCTGGGAGGTTACCTTAAACATTATCAGATATGTCTCACATCAATATATTTTTAATTCCAGCATCCCCTTGTCTGATGGACAATTTGACCGCAAGGTCTATTTAACTACCTCAGCCCCCAAGCTTAAACCCCTTAATGACCAGGCCACTACACTCACTTTCACCGTTTATTGCTTCGTCATACAACTTACCACCCAAATGAATTTTACCTCTTTTCTTCTCACTAATAGAGCTTTCATTTGGTGGTATTTCATTGCTGCTGACATTTTTACTTTTTTGCTATTAATCAAAAATAAATTTTTGCAAAACAATGACAATGACATTTTCACTTTCTGTTGTAAATTTTTTTAAAAACTACATTTCTATATAAATTTTCTCTAAATTTATTGTCCTACATGTCTTTGATAAAAATAAAAAATCCAATAAGTGTATATTTATTGGTTTGGGTAAAAGTTATAGCGTTTACAAACTATGGTGCAAAAAAGTAAATTTCGGCATTTTGAAGCAGCTCTGACTTTCTGAGCACCTGTCATGTTTCTTCAGGTGCTAGAATGTCAGGATAGTATAAATACCCCCCAAATGACACCATTTTAGAAAGAAGACACCCCAAAGTATTCGCGTAGGGGCATGGTGAGTTCATGTATAATTTCATTTTTTTTCACAAGTTAGCGGAAAATGACACTTTCTGAGGAAAAAATAAATAAATAAAGTTTCCATTTCTGCTAACTTCTGGCAAAAAAGAAAAAAAATCTCAGATGGACTCACTATGCCCCTCAGTGAATACCTTGGGGTGTCTACTTTCTGAAATGGGGTCATTTGTGGAGTGTGTTTACTGTTCTGGCATTTTGGGCGGGGCTAAATTGTGAGCAGCCATGTAAAACCTAAAGGTACTCGTTGGAATTTGGGCCCCTTTGAGCACCAGGCTGCAAAAAAGTGTTACTCATGTGGTATCGCCGTACTCAGGAGAAGTAGGGCAATGTGTTTTGGGGTGTATTTTTACATATACCCATGTTGGGTGAGAGAAATATCTCTGTAAATTGTCAACTTTGTATAAAAAAATTTAAAAAGTTGTCGTTTACAGAGATATTTCTCACACAAAGTATGGGTATATATAAAAATACACCACAAAACACATTGCCCTACTTCTCCTGAGTACGGCGATACCACATGTGTGACACTTTTTTGCAGCCTGGGTGCGCAAAGGGGCCCTAATTCCAATGAGATTTCACAGGGCATTTTTACGTACGCAGTTCTGTTTGCGGAACGTTATTGCGGACCCATTCATTTTTATGGGGACAGACTTTGTCCCGCTCGGGGGGGGGTTTAGTGTAATGTTTGGTGCAACTTTACATAGCTACCAATGGGAGAGGGAGGGATCTCCCTCCCTGTTAACCCCTTCCATACCGCAGTACGTACGGACCACGGTATGGAAGGGGTTAAACTGCTGACACAGATGTCAGCAGTTTATAGCAGAGGGTCAGCAATGCCCATGTTAATACAGTACTCGTTTCACTGTGGCTATTGACACAAGCTTCCACCATTATCTTCACAAGGGCTTTTGCTTTTGTTCTTGGGTTGATATGCACATGTCGGACCAAAGCACGTTCATCTCTGCGACACAGAACCCGTCTCCTTCCTGAGCGGTATGATGGCTGGACATTCCCATCTTATTTGTACAGATGAACGAGGCACCTTCAGGTATCTTGAAATTGCACTCAAGGTTGAGCCAGACTTGTGCAAGTCCACAATTCTCTTCCTGATATCTTGGCTGATTTCTTTAGACTTTCCCATGATGCCACACAAAGAAGCCTGGTGTTTCAGGTGTGCATTTAAATACATCCACAGGTCTGTCTCTAATTAACTCAGATATTGCCAACAAACCTAACAGAAGCTTCCAAACACATGACATCCTCATATGGGCAGTCCAGAATTGTTTAAAGGCATAGTAATCTTAGTGTATGTAAACTTCTGACATTGCAGAAAGTAATAAAAATGCCTTAAACATCCTCTCTCTCATTTTTCTGGCATTTGGCAAATAATAATAACTATGGTTATCCTAAGTGACCAAAAAAGGAAAGGTTTATTCTGATTTCATGTCAGATATTGAGAAAAACATGCATATGTGTCTTTTTATATAGTGTTTTAACTGTATGTTTATTTATATATATATATATATATATATATATATTTTATAATGCCCAAGGCAACCTTCCAACTTTGTATGTATACTACAAAGGCTACCATACACACAATATATATATATATATATATATATATATATATTACAATGCCATGTAAATAACATCAGCCCCTCCAATTCAGCCCCATGTAAATCACATTACTCCTCCCTCCCTTCAGCCCCTCCAACATACAGTCCCAGAAGCAAAGCGTATTTATGTAATCTCATTCACATTGCTTGTACTGTATTAGGGCTAACGCATACAGCTGTTGCCTAGTCGTTCCATGTATTCTGAAAGCAATTTGTGTGCAGTTTCTACAGACTGATCTATCCACACCACGAGAAAATAGAACGTTTTATTTTTTTTTCCAGAGGCACGGAGAGAAACCGCACGGATGCACTCCATAGTGCTTCTGTGGGGTTTCGTACCTCCATTCCGTACCACACCTTTCATTCGTGATGCGGTGGACAAATGGCTGGGCCCCGTATATTGTGGTCTCACTGTTTGTGGCCCGCAATACAGGCCAGGCCTGCACACGTTCGTATGCATGAGCCCTTAAGCTTCAGTTTTTTCTCACAAGAATCCATGGAGAAAAAACTAATGCTACCCACACTGTATGCAGGTATCCTAATGCTAGCCAGTGCAAGCCAGGGGCTTATAAACTCACAAGTTCAGCGGTGATGCAGCCGCTTTCTGGCATAAACGTTGGTGTTCAGCCAGACAAAAAATGCATGCTGCAGCATTTTTAGCCTGGCCAACGGCAAGCATTTATGCCAGAGCAGCTGTCTGCGTTTCTTCCACAGTGAACAAGGGCCTAAAAAATAGCCAGAATTGATGCTTTTTGTTTATTCACCACCAAAAAAAGGGGGGAAAAAGCAATCAAAAGGTGCTATGTACCCAAAAATAAAAACCACAAGGCGTTACACAAAAATCAAGCCCTCACACAGCTCCGTTCTATTCTACAGAAGAGAGCTAAGCTGCAATACTAGGCACAGCCCATGGACAGACAAAACCTTTTTTTGGAAAAAAACATATGGGGGCACATTGATCAAAACTGTTTAATAAGAAAACTGTTTAAGTTTCCCATAGCAACCAACCAGAGCTCACCTTTTCTTTTTTCAGAACACTAAGAAATGAAAGGTGTGCTCTGACTGGTTGCTCTGAGCAAATAAAACTGTTTTCTTTTTATGAGACAGTTTTGATAAATGTGCCCCATGCTGCTTTCTAATCCTAGAAGATCACTTGGAATGTTTTCTTATAACACATAGTTGTACCACAATAAAAATAGCAATGAACGTTCAAATTTGTACACCCAGTCTGTTTTTGGTCAGTGATTGTGAGCCAAAACCAGGAATGAACAGAGATAAGGTATAATAAAACAATTTGCTCCTGTTCTATAATTTTGACCCACTCCTAGTTTTGGCTCACAATCACTGATGGAAATTACCGACCAAACACTGATTTTCAGAAATTGGCCTTTTTATTGTTAAAACAAAAGGGCATGGGCAACTTTAGTTACCAACACTTTTTGGTTTCTTCAAAAGCAACACAAATGGCCCCACCAAAACTTTTAGGAGCACAAAACAGAAAGAAAAGAAAACAACAAAAATTGGAAGATGAAAATGCTGCAAAAACAATGGCTGTTTTTAAAAAAAGATACAGCATTATCAACTACAGATGTACGGTGTACATCAACTGAAGATCTGCCTATTCAGCAAGAATTTACTATAAACATTCTTGCCCAACACAAAGAAGGTTGTTCTGATGTTTTACAATCTGAAGAGGAAACCACAGACACTGTCATAATACAGAATACAACATCTACAGAAGGACCTCAGGTTTCAGTCTCAAGGCCATTCTGAGTGTGTACAGGAAACTAGTGAAGAGTCAGACAACCCGGTTGCTGGGAACACTTCCCATTTGGATAGTGTGACCACATATAAAAATGTAGGACTATGGCCAATTATAATCAACAGTAGATTAAGAGACCTTATTGTATTACAAGGCCTCTGCCCCCTGATAATTTTGTTTGCCAAAAGGTCATAAGAAGTGGCATTTTGCCGCTTTCCATGGCTTTTTAGTTTTGCCAAACAAGAAGCAGGTGCCTAGGGGATGGGTTCAATATTCTTTGTCGACTAACAGAATTTACTGCTTTTGCTGTAAGTTACTTGACCCCAGTCCAAAATCAAAATTTGGCGCTGAAGGCATTAATAAATGGCAACAATGCATGAATCTTCTCCTGCCCACATTTATAGCCCTCAGAAATAGATTAATGCAGAAAACAACCTGAAAAAGGTACAAGGAATTGACAAAAATTAGCAAACCCAGATAAATCAAGAAACTAAATGTTGGCGAGATGTTCTGGAAAGAATTTTGGCAGTTACACAATTTTTGGCAAGCAACAATTTGCCATTCCATGGCAATCCAATAAATTGAATACACCAAATAATGGCAACTTTCTTGGTCTGATTCAACTTCTGTCAAAACTTGAAATAGTAATAAAAGATTATTTAAAAAAAGTAATATCTCAGAAAACCTTCATCCATTGCTGTGGTAATCTTGTTCAAAATGAGATTATCATTTTAATGAATCTCAAGTTAAAAACAACATATTAGACAAAGTTAAGAAAGCTAAATACTTTTTAATTATGTTAGAATGCACCCAAGATATTAGTCATATTGAACATCATATACCCTAAGGTTTGTAGATCTCACTGGAGAAAAACCAGTAGGTGAAATCTTCATTGGATCCCGACCAGCAAATGATACCTCAGGTGAAGGATTTAGTAATCTTCTCTTAGATGAGATATCGAATTGCAGTCTGGATATGGACAACTATAGAGCCCAAGGGTATGATAACGGGGCCAATATCATTGGCATTAATAAAGGTGTGCAAACCAGAGTTTTACAACAATACCCTCGAGCATTTTTCAATCCATGTGGTTGCCACAGCTTGAATCTTGTAGAGGCAGATGCATCCAAATCATCTGTTAAGTCTGTGAACCTTTTTGGCACTCTGCAAAATCTTTATAATCTATTTGCTTCATCTTCAAAAAGATGGTGTATTATAAGTGACCATGTGAAACATCTAACATTGAAGAAAGTGTGTGCAACACGCTGGGAATGCAGAGTTGAAAGCTTGAAAGCTGTCTGTTACCAGTATGTTGAGATTTATGAAGCTCTTATGGATTTAGAAGAAAACACTGATGATCCAAAACTTTCATCGTAAGCTAAATCCCTCTCTCTTATGCTGCAGGACTTCAGTTTTCTTTTGACAGTTGTTATTTGGTATGATGTGGTATTTTAAGTGAACATAGTCAGCAAGGCAATGTAGTCCAGAGATATGGAACTAACTCGTTGCAACGATTTACTGAAAAATTGTAGTGAGTATGTCAGAAGTTATCGGTCCTCAGGCTTGAAATTTGCAAAATTAACTGCATCAGAAATTGCTCTAGATTTGGGTATTGAAGCATGTTTGATTGTGAGGAAAAGGCCAAGTAAAAAGAAAAGAATGATTATGAAAGTCAAGATGAAACTGTTACAGATCCAGAACAGCATTACTTCTGTCTTTTACCCACTGATCGACAACATGACTGCATCCTTAGAGACCCGTTTTTTACAGTTCTCTAGACATAATAAGCACTGAGGTATTCTCTATAATATTATAGATTTGCCAGTAAAAGGCAAACTTATAGGTCTATGTAAGGACTTGGAGGAAATGTTCTCCCTGTTAGTAAAATTCCCTAGAAACTGCACTGCACCTGTCCACCTGCTCAATACATTGTCCAAGATCTCTTCTAATTCTCTACTGGCAACTTGTGTTTGAGGTGTGAGCTGACCGAAACAGCACACTTTCATATTAAGTTGCCTTGGATATGAAAAATAAAAAATACACTTTGATACCAACATACTCACTGGAGTGCTGAAATTTTTACGTCTATATTGTTAAGGGCTAGGAACCCACAACCCAAGCACGCACATAACCTGGATGAGAGTGCCACGCCATCTTACTTACAAATCTCTCAAAGCCACCATTGCGCAGAGCAGAAACATCCAGTCATATTGCATCTGTCTAACTTCTGTTATCAGACTGAGCTAAGCAGTATGCAAATATCTGAGGTCTCCGGAGGAAGCTTAGAGAAACTGACTACTGTTCCAATCCTCTTGCCATTCTTCTAGCTTCAGTGGGTTAATAGATCTGGCATTACATGTCTTTGCACTAGAATCACAGTCATAAACAAAATAGGTTAGAAGAATGCTTGTAATTAATGGGCGTGTAACAGCATTATGGTAGTAGTTGACTGGTCTTACCAGGAGCTATAAGAAATGTTAGAGGGTAATCAGAGTACATGCAAAAGGTTTGGTTGTTTTTTTAAAGTTGATATCCCATTTATCATTTCTTGAAGATACAAGCCCATTTTTTGCAGCTCTAGTTCTCCAATGTGCATTTATAAACACTTCTTCTAACCTTCTGATACAGAAGTTTTGTGGATTGAAATCACCATCCACATCAATGTTGACATACAGTAAAGGCTTTACTGTACAATGTTTGTTGTAGGCATGACTGTGACATGCCGTTCACTGCCTTCCTATGTCCTCCTACAGTGTGGCTTTTATGGCTACTGACCGAAGTAATGAATTCTGCAGGATTCTTCGGCAATACCCAAATGGTAACCAATGAAGGAGCTAAGCGTTCGGAACTGTTGTCTTACCACTGTCTTAAATTTACAGCATCTATTAATTATGAAGTTGCATTTCATCTATTGCTTGTAGTGTTCTACTCCTCAGGGATTTCCACCCAAAAATCACTGCTTTGTGTTATATATCTCAGGTTCTGAGAACCTTCCGAAACGATATATGGATATAAGTAAATTATAGTAGAGGATATCTATATAAGCTTTAGGCCTCATGTACACGATCGTAGGTGTTTTGCGGTCCGCAATCCGCGGATCCGCAAAACACGGAAGCTGTTCCGCAATTTATGCGGCTCGGACGCGGACCCAAAATACGTTCGTGTGCATGAGGCCTTACTTATACTTACTGCAGACAATGACAGTACTCTTTACATAAAGATGTAAGTCCTTACTGATGTGCATGACTCTGAGCAATGACAAGTAGGAGGATGAGACTAGGGCTCTGCTCACATCACATAATTTGACATTCACGTCCGGCAAAAGGTTTCAGCATATCCAATTGTATAGGCATATAGTGGGCTATGTCACCTATATAGACCCAGGAAAGAAATAGAGCTGGAGAATGTGGGAGCAGGGCAATGAGGAGCACCATTCATGGGGCTAGTGCCAGCTGCAGTCACCTTGGAGGTCTGCAACACCCAAGGGAATTTCGGCACCACAATAATAAGGCTGCACTGCCCATACAAGCTCCAATCATGTAGCTCTAGTGACTTCCTTGACAATGTAGCTTCCCTGGGCAGCTCTAATTACCTGGTAGGACAGCAGCACCCACAAAACAACTTTCTCCTCCCTGGAAGCCTCCAGGGTAGCAGCTTGGGTCAGCACTTGGAGCTCCCCCTCTGCATCCCAGCCACTGGCCAACAGTCAGCAGAGGGATGAAGAACAGGAGACCTGCAGCTTACAGATCCAAGTGCTCCAGGTGCTACACAGGATGATGCAGCTGCTCATCTTATGGATGTCTGTGTGTCTGTTTCCACAGTTGTCCAGGGGCCCAGCTCAATCATTAAAGTCTGGTGGGTGGGGGTTCCGTGGAGAAACTCCAGTGTTAACTGTCCATACTCTATAGCCATGGCAGAGGCCAAAACGACACTCTTTCAGATGCCACCTGGCAAGGGAAAGCTCTACTGGCATGCACATTAAAAATAACGATATTGAACGAGATGTAAACATTCATAAAGGCTCTGTTCACACCTCATTTGATGCATGTGTTGGTAAAACCTTCCAACATATGTATCAGACAAATAGCCCAGATAGATGTAACTATAGTCCATTCAATTGTATATCTCTGCCAACGAGAAATGAATTGAGCTCAGTAGGACGCCGAAGGAGTGCACATGAATTGAAATGCACGTGGACGCAACAACCTGAACATGGAATGAATTGACAGAAAAAATTTGCACCTATGAAACTGGCTGACCTGTTGCATGTATGCCTGGCAGCTGAAGGCATCTGTGTTGGTCCCATGTTCATATGTGCCCACAATGCTGAGAAATATGAAGTTTTAATATATGCAAATAAGCTTCTAGGAGCTGTAGCGGCATTGCCATTACACCTAGAGCCTCGGCTCTCTCTGCAACTGCTGTGCCCTTACACTTTGATTGACAAGGCCAGGTGTGATGCTTTCGCTGCCTGGTCCTATCAATCAAAGTGCAGAGGGCGTGGCAGTTGCAGAGAGAGCTGAGGCTCTAGGTGTAATTGCAATGCCCCTATAGCTTAATTTGCATGCATTAAAACTTCATTTTTCTCAGCAATGAGGGCAAATATGAACATGGGACCAACACAGATACCTTCAGCTGCCAAATGCACATGAAACAGGTCAGACAGTTTCATAGGTACAAATCTGCTGACAGATGCCCTTTAAGAATATATGAATTAATGGTCCGTTGAATGCACATTCTATTACATGATTTGGATCTGTGGTTGGTGGAACTGCATGGTGTATGAGGACTGTCAGTCCATCCTAATAATGTTAATCATATGCCCCTCTGACCTTTTATAAGGCTAAAAAACGTCTTTATATTATATGTAAATTAGCCTCTAGGAGCAGGGAGGGTGTTGCCCCTGCTCCTAGAGGCTCCGTGTTCCCACCTGCGGCCACGCCCCTCTTCTTGTGATTGACAGTGTCGGGCAGCTCAGCTCTCCTGCCGAAATCCCGTGCCTGCGCCGTCCGCTTGTGTATTCGGCGCAGGCGCAGTGAACTGAGGTTGCTCGTGCCTGCTGTCCTCAGCTCACTGCGCCAAATACAAAAGCGGAGGCGCAGGCGCGGGATTTCGGCATGAAGACAGGGCCGGAGGCAGGAGAGCTGCGCTGCCTGGCACTGTAGATTAAAAGAAGAGGGGTGTGGCCGCAGGTGGGAACACGAAGCCTCTAGAAGCAGGGGCAACGTCCTCCCTGCTCCTAGAGGCTAATTTGCATATAACATAAAGACGTTTTTTAGCCTTATAAAAGGTCAGAGGGGAATATGATTAACATTATTAGGATGCTCTGACATTGGCACATAGCTAATGTCAGACAGCTTATGATGCCCAAATCTGGTGACAGAAACCCTTTAAATCTTCATTTTCTCTCATCTTGGATGGCATCTTGGGACTTTGGAATCGATTACTCAAGTTACAATGGTTTCAACATACAATGGTCATGCTGGAACCAATTAATATTGCAACTTGAGGGACCACTATACTTATGAATACGGAAGTGTAAGAGTTTCATGAAAGTTAAGGAGCATACTTATGAATATGGAGGTGTAGGAGTTTCATGAAAGTTAAGGAGCATACTTATGAATATGGAGGTGTATGAGTTTCATGAAAGTACAGTGCTCAATCAGGATACAATGGTCTCAGGATACAATATTTTCAACATAAAATGGTCTTTTCTGACCCATCGTAAGTTGAAATCAGACTCAGCATACAAATGTCTCAGACTCAGATCCAACCAATCAAGGTCACTTCTCTGGTACAATAGCTGTATTAGATGCTAGTAAGCAGCTATTCCTGACTGTTATGTCTTAGTTATCTGCTTATTTTTCTTAAATCTTCATTTTCTCTTATCTTGGATGGCATTTTGGGGCTTTGGATTACTCAAATTACAATGGTTTCAACATACAATGATCGTCCTGGAACCAATTAATATTGCAACTTGAGGGACCTCTGTACTTATGAATACGGAAGTGTAAGAGTTTCATGAAAGTTAAGGAGCATACTTATGTATACGGGGGTGTAGGAGTTTCATGAAAGTAAAGGAGCATACTTACAGTATGAATACGGAGGTGTGGGAGTTTCATGAAAGTTTAAGAGCATACTTATGAATATGAAGGTGTAGGAGTTTCATGAAAGTTAAAGCGAACCTGTCACCTGCTTTTTACCTCTTAAGCTGTTAACTGTACCTTATAGATCATTGTAACCTTGTTTCCAAACAGGTGTTCTTCGTTTTTCTGGGGTTTATATTCCTGAAAAAATCACTTTATAATCTCCTGCTCTGCTGCGTCTGAAGTCACCAGACAAGTCAAGGAGGCAGACCCTCCTTGACTGCTGGATGCGACTCCCCCGCCCTAACCCCGCCTCTCATCCCTATGATTGACACTAGCTCTTCTGCCCGGGACCGCGCTGGTCTCGGCGGCGCATGCGCCATCTGCCTTCATAGCAGCGCGATCCCGAGCCTTGCGCTGAGTGAAGCGCAATCCCCTTGCTAGATCGCGCTTGCGCACTTCTCTCCTCTCTAGCCGGGCCGCTGGTGAAATGCAGATCACTCAGCGCGAGGCTCGGGATCGCGCTGCTATGAAGGCAGACGGCGCATGCGCCGCCGAGACCAGCGGTCCCGGCAGAAGAGCTAGTGTCAATCATAGGGATGAGAGGCGGGGTTAGGGCGGGGGATTCGCATCCAGCAGTCAAGGAGGGTCTGCCTCCTTGACTTGTCTGGTGACTTCAGACGCAGCAGAGCAGGAGATTATAAAGTGATTTTTTCAGGAATATAAACCCCAGAAAAACGAAGAACACCTGTTTGGAAACAAGGTTACAATGATCTATAAGGTACAGTTAACAGCTTAAGAGGTAAAAAGCAGGTGACAGGTTCGCTTTAAGGAGCATACTTATGTATACAGGGGTGTAGGAGGTTCATTAAAGTAAAGGAGCATACTTACAGTATGAATACGGAGGTGTGGGAGTTTCATGAAAGTTATGGAGCATACTTATGAATACGGAGGTGTAGGAGTTTCATGAAAGTTTAAGAGCATACTTATGAATATGAAGGTGTAGGAGTTTCATGAAAGTTAAGGAGCATACTTATGTATACGGGGGTGTAGGAGTTTCATGAAGGTAAAGGAGCATACTTACAGTATGAATACGGAGGTGTGGGAGTTTCATGAAAGTTATGGAGCATACTTATGAATACGGAGGTGTAGGAGTTTCATGAAAGTAAAGGAGCATAATGTACTTATGAATACGGAGGTGTGGGAGTTTCATGAAAGTTATGGAGCATACTTATGAATACGGAGGTGTGGGAGTTTCATGAAAGTAAAGGAGCATAATGTACTTATGAATACGGAGGTGTAGGAGTTTCATGAAAGTTAAAAAGCATACTTATGAATATGAAGGTGTAGGAGTTTCATGAAAATTAAGGAGCATACTTATGAATACGGAAGTGTAGGAGTTTCATGAACATTAAGGAGCATACTGTACTTATGAATAAGGAAGTGTAGGGGTTTCTTTAAAGTTAAGGGGCATACTTATGAATAAGGACGTGTAGGAGTTTATTTAAAGTTAAGGAGCATACTTATGAATATGGAAGTCAAGGAGTTTCATGAAAGTTAAGGACCATACTTATGAATATGGAGGTGTGGCAGTTTCATGAAAATTAACCTTTGAGCTGAGAGAATTTTTTTGTATCTATTTCAAAGAGCCCAAATCTGCATTAAACATATAGTAGTCTGGCGGATAATCCAGAAATTAAGTGGTTGCAGAGGGTTATCACGCAGTGTGGTAATTCACATAATGTCACAAATGAGCCATCTAATAGACACAGTGTTACATTAGCGCACTGACTTTCTGTATGGTAGTTGTCCTTGCCACTTATCTGTGGGCATGAAAAGTCAGAGGAAATTACTGGCATTACATTTGTTACAGCTGTGTTTCCCAGATTGTACGGAGAGCTACTATTTAATTTTAGATAAGACTGCTCAATAGCTGATGACGCTCCGTCTGAACTTGTAATTTGTATCTCTGTCACTGCAACTTCACTTATGATTTGGAACTTGGTAAGAGACACAACAAAATCAAGGCAAATAAAAGCCCTTTAACCGGGAAGCTTTAATCTCTGCCATCTGTTTCTGTGGGTTTGTTTGAGCAAGATAATCACCTTTTATCTATAGCGGTAAAACAGACACTATAAATTATTTCTGAGATTGTCTTTACACATAGACAACACACAGTCCCATTCAGCTCTACACAAATCATGATCTGTTAAAGGGCAACTCCGCTAATCAGCAAACCCAGATCCCACTAACCACACAGAGGAAGCATTGTTTAGGTCACTGCACAAAATAACTACCCTGCTGTGACAGTGGGCACACGTCTGCTAGGAGAAAAGATATGCCATGAATTAGCAGGCAGTGTCCTCTCCTCTAGTTTAAAACATGGTGACACTGCAGGTGATAAGCCTGCGATTGGATTCCTATCACTCATCTGTACTTTCCTAGTGCTATAGAAATACAAAAGATCTGTAGCGGTCTAATTTAAAGTCCAAAAAGTCTCCTTTACAACATCCCTATACGACAATGGGGGCAATTTATCAAAACTGTTGTAATGGAAAACTGGCTTAGTTGTCCAGAACAACCAATCAGATTCCACCTTTCATTTTCCAAAGGACCTCTGAAAAATATAAAGTGCAATCTGATTTGTTGCTATGGGCAATTAAGTCAGTTTTTCTTTGCACCAGTTATGATAAATCCTCCCCATTTTATATATTTAAGAACATGTAGTTTGTACAGATCTATATAACCTGTTTTATAGATGATTTTTACAGTAGTTAAACAGAAATTAAAAGGGTTATTCTATGCGCAGGGCAAGGGCTGTTTTGTTTAGATTCTTACACTGCTAGGAGGAGCCTTCTGCCTAGCAGTGTTCCCGGTACTAATAGGCATCTATAGCGCTGTCCTAGCCTGTTTTACACTGCCCACTGGTGCCGGAGACGTCACTTGGCTCACTGCTAGGCAGAAGCATCCACCTAGCATACCTATGAAAAGCCTAGTACATCACTGGAGGTAAAGAAAAAGCCCTTGCCCTGCGCGATGCTGAACAGGGCAAGGGGGAGCATCGGAGCACAAAATGCTCCAATGCTCCACTCTTTCATGCTGAATGAGTGAAGAAGGGTGTTATGTCTGGGTTCAGTTCTGAACCCCCTAAAAACCCCTTTAACAAAGCTAGAACCAGCCCTGTCCCTCACATAAATGTGCTTGCCCCATTAATTGCTCCACCTGCTCTACTAGATTCTCTTCAGGCTGGCAGCTCATGCAGCATGTCCTTTCTCAGCGTGTCTCTCTCTTCTCTCTCCCTATTACAGTTTAGGGGTGTCTCTCTCCATGTAACTGCTTTGGCTGGTGGCAGTTGAAGGATGGAACAGAACATGTGCAACCAGGGCCTTCTCCAGGTTCATATGGGCCCTTTAAAGATAAAGCCTTGTGGCATTTTGCACGATGCACACGGCAATGAAACTGCATGTACTGTATTATAGATGTTGCCAAATACAATAGACAGAGCATGTGCGCCAGTACAAAAAATATCCACTTCATATGAGACCCCATATCAGACCTCAGATCAGGACATGTCAAACCCACTCCCCATATCAGACCCCCTTTAGATCTCCATGTCAACCCTCCCCCATGTGACCCATATAGCTATGCCAGTGGCAGTGGGCCCTGGCACTTGTCCAGGTACTGACGCCAGCACTGTGTGCAACCACTGCAGTAGGTGGTCATGCATATTATGAAACATTTAAACATTAGAGGGTGCATTATAATAAATTAAAGAGAACATCTCAAAACTGGTGCATTTCTGTAACAGAAAATAAATAACAAAAGTAACTACTTTCTCATGCTGAATTATATTAAAATAACACTGGCACAACCCCTTTAATAGAAATGAATTCCTAGTTATCCATTTCAAAGAATTTTTCATTATTTTATTTTCCACTCTGCCATCAAGTTCCAATCTGGTGATTATTCAGCTCTAACCAAGATTACAGAAGTCTACATTGCAGATATTTAGTTTAGAAATACTATATATAATATGTTGTGGCCCAGGGCAAGTTTCTAGTATTATACCATAGCGGCGGCATACGCATCATCAGTCCATCGTAGGATTTGAGACTATTTAGCGGTCCCAACATGGTATTAGAACAACCTACAGTTTTATGTTCCTTTGAGTGTCTAATTATTTCCACATGGCTTCTAATAGGAAAAACGAAATTAACCATCTTTTGGTCGCTACATTATCAGCTCTTTGTTTGACTCGGGCACAAAAGCTTGTCCATAGGGATTCCTGTGTTTGCAGATACTCCCATTCACTTCAATACTGAGCTGCATTACCATGCATAGCCACCCACAAGGACGAGGCACTGTGCCAGTGTAAACAATTAGGGAAAGCAATACTCACAGGAGTATCATGTCTCTTTAAGCGCAGAGAGATCTAGAGGGCAGACCGCCACTAATCAAACATTGATGTAAAAAAAATGCAATTCCGCCACTGTTTTATGGGTTTTGTTTTTACAGCCTTCACTATGCGGTATAACTGACTTGTGTGAGAGGTAAAGTGATGAAAAAATAGCAAATCAGTCATTTTTTTTTTCTGTTACACCATTCACTGTATAGGATAAAAAAAAAAAATTTGAATAGTATGGGCGTTTTTGCACGTGGCGATACCCATGATGTTTTATTTTAATTGTTTAAGTATTTTTATTTTGGGGAAAGAAGGATGATTTGAATTTTTATATATTTTTTTTTATAAAAAAAAAAAAAAAAACACCACAACATGCAATCATCAGATTGCAATCTCTATAGAGTAATGGAATTATCTCCATTATCCTAGACAGAAATAGCTATATTACAATTCAGGGCTGATACCTGCTGGACTGAATTGTAATATACAAGTAATAAGCCTGGAAGCCTAGTACAGCCCCATTACTTACATGGAACACCTTTCCCAATGTCTGCCTGGGGGTGGCACACTTCCGGGTCGCCAACCGCTCAGATGCAGTGGTCACATTTAACCATGGCAACTGAGAGGTAAAATATCTGCGACTGGCATTACTGCTGATCACGGACATTAACTGCAAGTATGAAACAGCAGGCGCCTACCATATTTAAAGACCGAACATCCACCATTCATGTAAGGAAATGTCGGACAGGGGTTAATATCTTCTAGCATTGTTTTTAGAACTCCAGTGCCATGGGCGTAGCTATAGGGGGTGCAGAGGTAGCAGTCGCTACCGGGCCCAGGAGCCTGGGGGGGCCCAAAGACCCTTGTGCCGCATAAGAAGACACACAAAGCATTGAGGGAAGGGGGGCCAAAGCTGAACTCTTGCACCAGGGCCCATGAGCCGTTAGCTACGCCCCTGTCCAGTGCCCTATCTGAAGCAGCATAATTCCCCATTCAGACCACTTGAATGGGTCTGCGATCTGCAACATACAGCAAAAGATAGTGACCAAGTTGGATTACGAAAATCTGCACTGAACAGCTCCAGCGCCAGCCGAGCAAGGAAGTCCACTCAATGCAGAGCACAAACTCAGGAGTCTTAATATTCATGAGCTCCTTTCTCTCCCTGCCCCCACCACTGATTGACAGGCCACTTTCTATAGCAATCAGTGGTGGGAAGCAGAGAAAACGGGAGCTTGTAAATAAAAGGACTCTGGAGCTTGTGCACTGTAAAAAGACTGGGACAATTCAAGCGTTTTGCTCAGGGTCTGTCACCAGTTTAAGCTGCCCTCAGATAGGAGAGCGGGGTGGCACTACTGCCGATCGACTATTTTAAGAGACCTCTACCAAGGCCAGTGATGTCACCATACATTCTCACACAGCATAAGCGCAGCTCAGTCCCATTCAAGTGAATGGGCCTGATCTGCATTACCAATCACAGCTGCTATACAAGGTACAGCGCTGTGCTTGGTAAGCTGTGAGATGACCCCATGAGCATTGCAGTCTGTTCAAACAACTGATCAGCGGGGTGCTGGAAATCAGACCCCCACTATCAGATATTGATGACCTATTCTGAGGATAGGCCAACAACATAAAAATCCAAGACAACCCTCTAATAAAACTATGTGAATACACCTATATGATGGATATTGTATGATGATACTGTGATCACTAAAAAAACCTGTGAAATACAGAATCCGGTTTTTACCAAAACGTTCTGGATAATATTATGTTTGCTTTATTGTGGTTTCATCTTTCAAAGACTCTGGTTGTCATGATCTAGAAATAGAAGATGGAACAGGAGATGTTTTTTAGTGTGTCCTTATAAATTAACAAGGGTCTCAAAACAAGGACTCTAATCAATGTTCTTACGTGTGTTTATGGGAGAAGCCAAATTTAGGTGGAATTCCTTTTTAAAAAGTACAGTCTTTTCTCCTTTACCCTCAGACTATGACAAATGTCTGATCAGATCTTCCATGATTTATCAATAGACATCATGTTAGACACTGAAAATATAATACAGAAACAAAAACGAATAAAAGTACGGTGCGTAGAAATAAAACTGGCAGTTTTTATAGCTCTACAGGAAAAATATTACTATTACTCTGGTCGACATTCAAGTCATTTAGAAATCACCATGCTGAAATATTCAGGGTGGATGCAATTTAAAACACTATAAGGTCACAAGTATTTCTAGTACGTCAATTTAACACTCTCTGCAGGCTGTAAATGTATTTTTCCGGTATGATCCCAAAGGATTGTATAATGTTGAGCAGAATGCATAGAACTGAGGATGAGTGTAATATAGGGTTTGCTTAATGTGCATTAACATTGCCACACAGGAAATAGCCAAAACAGTTCATATTGCCAGTCAAGTAATTAAATTCTTCATTACAGAGAACCATGTCCCAAAACGAGGAGGCACGACTTTCAAAATGCGTTGCTTTATTTTTTTAAACAATGTAGGCAAACAAATATGATATTGAGAAGAAATAGAATGAAAAGATGTTGAATATTGAAGACATTTCCATTTATACAACTGAAAAAAACACTTATTTAACCTTTGTCATACAGAGCTGCATCCACACGTATGCTGAACATACATATGACTAGAGAGGGGAGCATTAATCTCTAAAAAAATAAAAATAACTGGGGATCACTTGTAAAAATAAATAAGTCACCCTGATTTGCTGTCTTTGACAGATTACTTTGGTACTAGACCTCCAAGGTATCACATATACTGAATGTGGAATGACTGGCTCCCTGTTGGTGCTTTCCTAACATTACGTTACAAAATAGAGGTAGGAACAAATTAACTGTACGAGGTGGACCCAACTGTCCTGACAGCTTTCTTGCCAATACATGCACCCAGATGTTATGTAAATTAATTTCCTAATAGCTGAAGATAATTATATGGTAGGAAGTTCCTGACGTGGTTTATAAAGAAGAATGCGTGAATGGGACACAAAGGTTGCCATAACAAAATATGGGCCCATTCCTGAGGTAAGTGCACAGCATCATCCAGTGGTCACAGAAGAAGAAAAGAAGAATAACAGTCCTATTTCGGAGAGGTCAGTATGACTTGTGGGGTCATTCTCTTTTCCTGTGTCTCTCTAGTTCACACCTTATGAAAATAGGTTGGCACCAATGGAAGTTGGGTGACTCTCTTCTAGTTTTGTGTTGTTTGCTCTTGTGTTGAATATAAATTCACTATCTCCAGGATTTTCATGGGATAACATTTAAAGGGGTTGTCCAGTTTCAGGAAGCCAAACAACACTTGTTATCCACCTGAAATAAAGAATAGATCATAACTTCCCTGACAGCTTTCATGCTGCCATTCCGCTTCTCCCAAGAGGGCTGTTTACCCAGCTGCACAGTGACGTCACATCGACAAAATGGGATATATCAAGACTGTCAGATCCATTCGCCAGTCTTGATCTCCTTGCGCTGGCGCGAGATGCGCCTGATTTGTTAAAGGGGTTCTGCAGTTTGTTTAAACTGATGATCTATCCTCTGGATAGATCATCAGCATCTGATTGGCGGGAGTCCGACACCCGGGACCCCCACAGATCAGCTGTTTGAGAAGGCAGCGGCGCTCCTGGAGCGCCGCAGCCTTCTCACTGGTTACCGCAGGCCAGTGATGTCACGACTTGTATCAACTGGCCTGGGCGCGGCTAAACTCTGTTCACTTGAATAGAGTTTAGCCGCGCTCAGGCCAGTTGATACAAGTAGTGATGTCACTGGGCCCGCCGTAAACAGTGAAAAGGCCGAGGTGCTCCAGAAGCGCCGCTGCCTTCTCAAACAGCTGATCGGTGGGGCAGTTAAACAAACTGCAGAACCCCTTTAAGAAGCAGAAGCCTCTTAACAAATCAGGTGCATCTCTGCCCTGCTGTGCGCCAGAAAATGAAGTCTACGCCAGCTACAGGCTGGCATAGACTTTAGATATAACTTCCGGCACTTTCTAGCGAAAGTTATAGTAAATGTGGCGGCACAAAGCCATGTAAATGTGGCGGCACGAAGCTCAAAAAGTCGCACGTTATGGTGCACAGATGCTGGAGTAAAGTGATTGATAAATGTCCCTCAGTGTGTCCGACACAGCCAATTACTGACCTCAGATTTCTCACAGAATGACCACCTATAAAACGTAACCTTTATTATACTGCTATTAAAATGAAAATCTGCTATTGTTAAACACAACAGAACCAAACAGGGCTAAAGATTGGTTAAATTCACAGCACAATCACCTTATGTAACTAATAGCCACGCCTATCAAAAATTGAAAGGCCGCCTCGATAAGGCTGATCCCGTATCAGGAACCTCCTATAATTCCCACAGGCAGGCCCTGATCAGAAAGGCCACCCCCCAAAAAAAAATGGGGGTGAATTGTCAAATTCACAAATCGCATGACACTTGATTTGTGAATTTGACAATATTTCAATCTGTCTAATTTAATGGATATATAGGAGAATATATCATTGGATATCAGTGTGTGATTTACCTATCATTGTAGGCAGTATTTGAGTTACAGTATTGCTATCTATACAAATGACAAACAGTTGTTACTGAGAGCACGGGTGATACTGAATCACAGTACACAAGTCATAATATACACACGAGTGACATTTGTGCCAGGTTTCCTAAACACGTTGTACTGCCATTTTTTTGGGGTGGCCCCCTTTCAGGTCAGGGTCTGCCTAGGGAATTATAGGAGGTTCATGATACGCACTTATCAGGGTGGCCGTTCTGTTTTTGATAGGTAGGGCTATTCATTACATAGGATGATTGTTGGGTGAATTTAACCAATCCCTTATTGGTTCTGTTGTGTTTAAAATATTTTTAACAATAGGAGACTTTCATTTTAATAGCAGTATAATAAAGGTTATGTTTTATAGGTGGCCATTCTGTGAGAAATCTGTTGATTCCTGACCACTTAAAGACTGGAATACTGACTCCTTCCTGGTCAGTTCAGTGATTTTTCAGTGGCTAACCTCGGCAGAGGTGGTCACATATTGTTGAAGAACTGCTGGGAGAACTGGAGCAGAGGGTAAGTAATCATCTATTCTTTACTGCAGGTGGATCACAGGTGTTGTCCAGTTTTCTTCTGAAACAGGACAACACCTTTTAGTCCTTATGCACACGACCGTATGTGTTTTGCGGTCTGCAAATTGCGGATCTGCAAACAAAAAAAAAACGGATGACATCCGTATGCCATCCGTTTTTTTTTGCGGATCCATTGTAACATTGCCTAAAACGGACAAGAATAGGACATGTTATATTTTTTTTGGGGGCTACGGAACGGACATATGAATGCGGATTGCACACACTGTGCTCCCGCATTTTTTGCGGACCCATTGAAGTGAATGGGTCTGCATCCTATCTGCAAAAAAAACAGAACGGACACGGAAACAAATTACGTTCATGTACATGAGGCCTTAGGCTCCATTCATGCGTCCGCATCCGTTCCGCAATTTTGCGTAACTGGTGCGGACCCATTCATTTCCAATTGGGACGGAAAAGATACAGACAGCACACTATGTACTGTCTGCATCCGCATTTCTGGATCCACACTTCCGTTTCCGCAAAAAATAGAACATGTCCTATTCTTGTCCGCAATTGCGGACAAGATTAGGCATTTTCTATTATAGTGCCGGCGATGTGCGGTCCGCAAATTGCGGAACGCACATTGCCGGTGTCCGTGTTTTGCGGATCTGCAAAACACTTACAGACGTGTGAATGGACCCTAACAGGAATCAGGCTTATACTGAACGTGTTAAAATGAGCAAAATACCTGTTCTACATTAGAAGAGCCACCTTCATCCTGTTCAATTGAAGCAAATATACCCGAGTAATTGTCACATTCCATAATGGGTATTATGCAGTCTTTCTTTCGAGGAGCCTTGTTCATGTGTCATATAGATCAATCATTGATAGGCAAATATGACGAGTAAAGAGGAATGAAAACGGCAAATTTAAATTATTCCAAGATTTGATTAAAACAGTTCTTTTCCACTAGATAAAAAAAAAATCATCTTAAAGAGATACAACACTGCTGGATGTAAGCATAGTAGGACTTGGTACATCTTGGGATTTGGATAATGGGATCCCAGGGGAATGACATTTCTTTTTAAAGGTTGTCCAAACTCTCCACTGAATACTGGCCAAAATACAGACTTTTCTACCCTATGCTTATAACGGGGATAGCAGGCCTTCATCTGTATCTCACATTATGTGACAACTGACATTTGTCTTCTTGGTCATGTATATTCATTCGCATTTGTTGTTTACTGGGAGAAGAGCAGTATCCAATTATAAGAAGCACAAGGGCTTAGAGATTAGGTCCTCATATCTTCAAGTAGGCTACCTGCAGAAAGATAAAGAATACACAGTCAATGTGGCCTACAGCTAAAATACACATTGCAATATTTACTGCCTGTTCTGATAAATGTAACATTTTATACATTAGCATACTATAATTACACATTCTGGCTGATTACTAGTTCCAGAAATCAGATGAAACCCTATGACAGGACACACACTTTAACTCTTTATTCATACAGTACAGTGCCTATATATTGAACAATACACACAAGTAGTAAAGATGAGTCATTAATTTATTATAATCAAGAAACACCCTTAAAGGGATGTTCTGGCTCTTTCAAGTTATCCCGATAACGAGAACGGGAACCCCATGTCCCTGAATTGAACGGAGAGGGTCCCAGGCCAGTCGCACATGCGCTCCATTCATTTCTATGGCAGCTCAATTTATTTCAGGGGGGGGTGCAAGGGCTACGGGGCCCCTGTTCTCGTGATCAAAGAGGGTCCCAGGGGTAGAACTGCTACCAATTTAATAGTTACCCCCTATTTTCACACAGCCACCACTAGGGGGAGCTCAATGCAACAACTTTCATGGTAGTTGTATTAATTCCTATTCACTGACCTCCCCCTAGCTTTCTAATAGAATAGAGGCAGGAGATTTATCAATGTATTTTTGCCAGTTTTCTGGTGTAAATACATTGAAAAATATGGTATTCAGAATGAGCGCCATATATTTGAAGCACCTGTTCCACTTTTTCCGACATAAAAGTTGGATAAAGTTGATAAGGCCAAAGGCAACTTATTTGTTTCACAGTTTGTATTTATTCAAAATTTCTTCCATTTGATTATTAAAAAAACAACAACAACGTAATTGTCATTTATCTGGGACATTGCGCATGTTCTGCATTGCCTGGTAAACTAGGTGCAGGAGGCCCATACTAAGTTTTACTATGGGGCCCTATAAGATTTGTATATGGCCCTGAATGTAGGCATGTATAAATGTTCACAGTGTACTGTACATCTATCGTATAATGCAATAATATTATGATAGGTCGGTGTCTCACCTCTGGGACCTCATCAGATCTGCAGAACAAAGGTACTAAAGTTGCTCTCAACAGTTCCCTGAACACTGGGTGGCTAACAGCATCCAGAGTGATGAGATACACTGAAATAGCATTGTGGCCCCTTCATTCTACAGGCTGCCATATACATTCAATAGCTGTCGACCAGCCAACAGCTATCTCGCCTTACTTCCCAATACAAAGCGATGTTCGGTTCAAAGGGAAGAGGGGAGAAAACAAAAGGATTAGAGGAAAATATTCACTTTGCCTGATCCTTCTTCTCCCCCAACATCATCTGTATAGGGACAGTCGGGTGCTCCCCACACATATTAGACTGCTGGAAGAATCCGCAGTTCTCGGAGGGTTCGGCCTACAATACAGTAATGTGTATTGTAACCTTTAGTATCAGTGGGGTTCCTGGCAGTCAAACAACATTGACAAGTAAGTTCTGATAAATTCCAGTAACATAGGAACAGATATATGGCACTACTAATTGTAGAGGTGCTCAAGTAGGATTTTACTCCATACAATAACAAGAATAAAACGTGGCACTCAAACAGAAAATCTGTTTATTTCATGGCAATCCACAATGTTTCGATCTTTAAATATGGACCTTCCTCAGACATGAACTGCATACAGCAGGAAGCATAGTGTAAAGCAGAATCCGCTTCACTGCTAAGTTTTAGTCTTGATAGTCTAGCCATATGCCATCACTTACTAATGTGAGAAATCCCCTTTAAGCTTAAAGGGTTCTGTAAATTTCAAGATCAATAGAAAATACCTAGATAAGTGATCGGTATGGTTCCGAATTCTGGGACCCCTACATGAGCTAGAAGGCCAGTGGATCACCACAGCACACTGAAGTTTAATCAGGCACAGAAGATCACCACATAACTATCATCTGTGAGCAGATAGGGAATTGTAGCGTCTGCCTACATCAAACAAAAAGAAACCGAGTGGGAGTGATTTTGTTGCGGTGATCAGTGTGACCCAGTGTTCAAAATCATACCAAACCCCTTTAAGAATATTGTTTATCCAAATATATATATTAGTCTTCAGACTATACTGAAGAAATAGCTTTGTCTCTAAAGTACCACATATGGGTGGTTTGCCCTGTATGACATTCCTGAATTAGTAACACAGTTGGTAAGGCTTAAAAAGGCACATGTCCATCCAGTTCATCCTATCATCCTGCAAAGCTGGTTCATGCCTTGCTTTAGCTAACATTAGAGGCAACATTATAGACAAAGGTTTTCTTTGCTCTGTTAGATCTGGTTAGCTATGTTAGATGCCTGAATCTGATGGTTCTTTATAGCAAGTATAAATATATCAATAGACAGGGTAAGCCATCCATAGACAGCGCTATAGAAGGAAGGCTATTTACACATACACTACTCACAAAAAGTTTGGGATATTTGGCTTTCGGGTGAAATTTATAGGAAATGTAAAAAGTTCACGGTATGGTGATATTATATCATGAAAGTAGGGCATTTAAGTAGAAGCATGCAATGGTGATTTCCTCATCTTAAACAATTTATTTAAACAAAGGCCAACAACAGTGGTGGGTATACCCCCAACAAAAACGTCATTGTCTCAAAAACTTGTCATGTGGCCTTGAGTAGCAATTACAGCTTGACAACGATGTTTCATGCTGTTCACAAGTCAAATTATTGTCTGCTGAGGCATGGCATCCCTCTCTTCTTGAAGGGCGGCCCTTAGGTCATTGAGTTTCTGGGGTACAGACTTACAAGCCTCTACACGGCGACTCGGCTGGTCCCATAGGTTTTCAATGGAAGTCAGGTCTGGAGAAAGTGCAGGCCACTCCATTTGAGGTTCCCCAGTCTCCAGCAGCCATTCCCTAATGATGTGACCTCGACGAGCTAGCGCATTGTTGTCCCTGAAGATAAAATTAGGCCTCTTTTGTTCATGCACAGGCACAATGACTGGATTTATGATGTTATTCAAGTAGTATGGGCTTGTCACTGTACCATTCACAAAGTTTATGGCAGTTCTATATAGACTAGACACACCTGCCCAGACTGTAACACCACCACTACTAAAGGCTAGCCTGGTGACAACAGTGGCTGATGCATAGCGCTCTCCTTGACGTCTCCAACATAGTTGGCGGCCATAATTTCTGCTGAGCTTGAATAGACTTTCAGCAGTGAATAGCACTAAGTTCCACTGGTCCCTCGTCCAGCATAGATGCTCCCTGGCTCATGTAAGACGATGACGCATTTCCTAGGTGGTGTAGTCAGGGACCCCTGCAAGTCGTATAGCATGCAGACCACACTGATGTTAACGGTTTTTGAATGGTCTGACGTGACACTTCCTCCCTTAAATGTGTCTGGAGTTGTATGGCATTCATCATCCGATTCCACAGGGCATTGTTCACAATGAAGCGGTCATCAGTGTGGGATGTGGCCAAAGGACACCCACTTCTATGCTTTTATCTCTGTTGCAACCTGCTGATGACACTCTGTGACACTTTAAGCTCAGTGGCTATTTGCATCTGAGAACATCCTGCTTGAAGCCACACAATGGTGAGGTACTGTTGATCAATTGTTAGGTGTCGTCTTGGTCTCATGAGGTCAAAATGTGAACAGCATGATGAGGAGGCCTGTTTAAATACCAATTCTAATTGAACCATTACATTTATTGGGGGAGATTCTTGGATCAAACACGTGTTGTGAATTTTGCCATTAAGCACTGAAACATTAAACAGTTGGATATCTGCATTCAAAAGTTTAGAGAAGGTGACATTAAGTTCACCTGTAAAGGTTAGAGTGCATTTTAGGTTCATCCTGATATTTCACCCACAAGCCAAATACCCCCCTAACTTTTTGTGAGTAGTGTATATTATCCATTATATTAAAACATGCCTCATATTGTATGACTCTGCTTGTGCCGTCAAAACAGTGCTAATCTGTCTAGGCATGGAAGCCCTTTGTAAGTGTTCTGTGATATCTGGCACCAAAACCGATAATCTGCAAGGTGGGGGCATACATGATTTCCTTGATGCCCCAGATGGTCAATCAGACTGAGAGCTGGAGAATTTGGATGTCAAAGCAGCTCTTTGAATTTTCTGTCAGGTACCTCAAACCATTTCTGAACAATTTAACAGTGTGGCGGGGCACATTATCTTGCTAAAAGAAGCGACTGTCATTATGAAATACCATTGCCATAAAGGGGTGTACTTGGTCTGCAACAATGTTGAGGTAGGTGGTACATGTCAAATTAATTTTTATATATATATATATATATATATATATATATATATATACATACACACATATACAGGGCTCGACAAATCCCAGGCGCCTGGGTATTTGTCAGCCCGTTCTCTCAGGTGCCCGGGCGCAACACGCGGACTAGGAGCGCCGGCCCCCTTCATGCTGCAGCCGCCCGGGCGCAGCATGAAGAGAGGAACTGACAGGAGGGAAACGCTCAGCGCTCCCTCCTGTCACTCCCTCATAGTAGCGTGGCCGAGCCCTGTATGGTCCGCGGTACAGGAGCATCTGTCTCCTGTACCCGGCCGGACTGACATGAAGCTCCTGTACCCGTGGGACCATACAAAGCTCGGCCACGCTACATTACAGGCGGGGGAAGGAGGGGAGAAAATGACGGGGTGGGGGGGGGGGGGGGTCGAGGGGGGGGGTGAATGACAAGGAGGGGGAGAAAGTGAATGACGGGGGGAGAAAGTGAATGACAAGGGGAAAGATAATGACAAGGGGGGAAAGATAATGACAAGGGGGGGAAGTGAATGACAAGGGGGGGGGGAGTGAATGACCAGGGGGGGGGGGAGTGAATGACCAGGGGGAGTGAATGACAAGGAGGGGAAGGAAGTGAATGACAAGGAGGGGGAGAAAGTGAATGACAAGGGGGGAAAGATAATGACAAGGGGGGAAAGTGAATGACAAGAGGGGGAAAGAGATTGACAAGACGAGGGGGAAAGAGAATGACAAGAGGGGGAAAGAGCTGGGCGTTGTAGTGATGCAGGGACTGAGCATCAGCTGGGGGTTGTAGTGCTCAGTAAAATGTCATGGTGCCGCTGTGTTTGTGCCCTCCGGACCCCTCTGCCCTCCCCTCCGGACCCCTCTGCCCTCCCCTCCGGACCCCTCTGCCCTCTCCACCGGACCCCTCTGCCCTCTCCACCGGACCCCTCTGCCCTCTCCACCGGACCCCTCTGCCCTCTCCTCCGGACCCCTCTGCCCTCCCCTCCGGACCCCTCTGCCCTCCCCTCCGGACCCTGCAATCCTTGTAAGGGTTTCCACATGTCATGGCGGCCGCAAGTGGCGATCACTTAGACGCTGGCAGCATCTGACGTGTCATATAACCTATTGAAGAGGGGAAGCATTATGGGGGGCCCTATATACTCGCACATTATGGGGGGCACTATGGAGAACAGGGGAAGGAACACTATGGGGGCATCTACTGGGGGCCCTATGTACTGGCATGCATTATTGGGGGGGAGGAGCACTATGGGGGCATCTATTGGGGGCTTTATGACGCGGCTCCGCCTGGCTCCTAACTTTTTTAGCTGGCTCCTAGATTCCAAAGAAATTTGTCAAGCCCTGTATATATATATATATATATATATATATATATAAAAATGCAGGAGCCAAAGTTTCCCAGCAGAACATTACACAGAGCATCATCTTATCATTTGCGTTTTTTTTTTTTTTTTTAAATAACAGCTTCTGTGGGATCAGACCAGACAGGTTAGAGGTTGTTCCCACACGTATTCATGAGCCTTGGATGCAAGACCTGTCACTGGTTCACCAGTTGTCCTTATTTTGATGAGTTTTGGTAGGTATTAACTTCTACATACTAGAAGTACCCCCACAAGAACTTCTGTTTTAGAAATGATCTGACCCAGTCATCTAGCCAACACAATGTGTTGGAACCGACTGTTAAATTGCTGCCTAAAATATCCCACCCTTTAACAGGTGATATTTTAACAAGATAATGTTATGGCTGACTGCAATGTGTGTGTTTATATACAGTATATATAAATTGATATATGGGTGAGAAAAGAAATTACAGAGATGCTGAGGCACAAATCATACCTGTGGTAGCACCACCATAGGAGCATTAAAGAGGTTTTTCTGGGTGTTCTATACAGATGGCTTATCCTTAGAACATGGCCTCCTTGCAGCCTATCAAGCCCAGCACCGTCCATTAGATAGTGTCTGTGCTAGGTATTGCAGCTCAGCCACATTCACTTGAATGTAACTGAGCTGCAACTAAGCCATGTGACCGATGAATGTGACGTCACATGCCTAGGAATAGGCTGCGGCACTCAGCGTGGCAGGGTCTCTTCAAACAGCTGATGGCCAAGGATAGCCTGAGGAAACACTATTAATATCAAAACTTTGAAAAACACCCTTAACTTAAAACATCATGAGCACTGGTGTGTCCCATCAGGCATATAACCGAATAAGAGCACTCCCTAGGACTCTTAAATCCAATACCCCATATTCAATATACATAAATATGTTACACAATATGTTTTTTTATATTTTTTTGTCTAAAATCCGATTTCCCTGTGGAAATAAATGTTTGTAATCTCTGAATAACTCACTTGCTACTGAACGAAATGATGAATTACAGGATAATAACAGAACTCCATGGCCGATGTAAGAAATTTATGTATTATAGAGATTGTGTCCATGTAATACTGTCACTGAGGGTGAATCCTCAAAGTGAAGGCACAAAGTGGATGATACATAAAAAGAATGGACAATTATAATGGCTAATTGGCTTTAGTGTACATCCATCTTATGCTAAATATCTTCCATGCAATTTATGTTCTTAAAGACACATTAATAAAGCCTCCCAAACTCACATTATATACTGGTAACAAAGTAACATACAGTTACTGCCTGATGTATTGGTTTTCAACAACACAAGACAAGACCATCTATAATTCAAGATCTCAAACGTCTTATACAAATAAATAATATTAATTAAAAAAAAGAAAAAAAAGAACGTACACACAAACCTATTATAAGTACGTACCAACATGGCAACATCTGTGTAATAAGCAACCCCATAAAAAATGTAAAGCAAATGTAAAGTCTGAATGGCGCATATTTCATCTATATCCAGCAGAAAATAAGGCATGCATGCACACTGTGACCTACAATGGAAGTGCTTGAGATGTTTTAATCATTTGTGCCTGGAAGAAACAAGTCGTGCTTATTCACTCGCTTAGCCTGGAGGACTAAATTTTTAAATTAAATCTTGAAGAACACTGCAAAAAAAAAAAAAAAAAAGGCAAAGAGCACACAACTCAAATTGTCCTCACAGACCTAAAAATATAAGGGGATAAGCCAATAAACATGAATTTGGAAAGTCTCCAGACCTTTTCACATTTTGTTATGTTGTGGCCTTGTGCCAACAAAAATAAATATTCCAGTTTTTCCCCATCATTCTGCACTCAATACCCCAAAATGTGAAAACAGAATGTTGGAAATCTTTGCTTATTTATTGAAAAGGAAAAACTAAAATATAGCATTTACAGAAGTATTCAGACCTCTCCTCAGTACTTAGTTGAAGCACCTTCAAGTCTTCTTGGGTATGATGCCACATGGTTTGCACACCTGGATTTGGGGATTCTCTGTCATTTTTCTCTGTAGATCATCTTAACCACTTAGTGACCAAGCCTGTTTGGGCCTTTATGACCAAGCGTTTTTCGTCCTTTTTTCATGGTCTCGTTCCCAGAGCTATAACTTTTTTATTTTTCCGTCTATATAGCAGTATGAGGGCTTGTTTTTTGCGGGACAAGTTGTAGTTTTTAATAGCGCCGTTTGGGGTACACATAACTATGTTATTAACTTTTATTAACTCTTTCTGGGAGGGAGAAGGGGAAAAATAGTACTACTGCCACTGCGTTTGTACATTATAAATTTTACGGTGTTCATTATTCGGTAAAAGTAACATAATATTTTCATTCCCTGGGTCAGTACGATTACAGGGATACCAAATACTTATAGTTTTTTTTAAGTTTTACTACTTTTTTTCAATAAAACCCCTTTTTTAACAAAAAAAGATTTTGCATTGCCACTTCCCAGGACCCATAACTTTTTAATTTTTTTCTATGGAGTTGTGTGAGGGCTTGATTTTTGTGGGACGACTTCTATTTTTCATTGGTATAATTTTTAGTAAATTCCGCTTTTTGATCGCTTGTTATTTCGTTTTTTCAGTGAAAATTAAGAATAAATTAGAAATTCAGGCTTTTTTTATTTATTTTTTAACGGCGTGTACTATAGGGGATAATTTATGTAATATTTATGTAGTGCCGGTTGTTACGGACGTGGCAATACCAAACATGTGGGGATAATTTTTTTGCAATTTTTTTCATTGAAAAGCGTATTTTCAATGGAAAAAAAGCATATTTTATATTTCATGGAATTTTTTTATTTAATAAATGTGTATTTTTTTCTAATTTTTTTACTACTTAATAGTCCCACATGAGGACTATAATATACAGTATTTTGATTGCTTTTAAAATGTAATGCATTATATCTATAATGCATTACATTTTAAATGCAGTGCAATTCTACCTTTGACCAGCAGGCTACGCCAGAGAGGCATAGCCTGCTGGTGAATACTCAGGGCAGGCTCAGGGCCCTGCCGGAAGGAAGGTGAGCTTCCCAGCCCATCAGCACCCCGCGATCGCATCTGCGGGGTGCTGATGGGTGACAGAGGGAGTTCGCTCCCTCTGTCAACCCTTTACATGCGCAGGCGCCATTGCGCCCGGCATGTAAGGGGTTAAACAGCCCGGATCGGCACTCCTGCCGGCCCGGGCTGTTAGAGCAGGGTCGCGGCTCTCATGTGAGAGCCGAGCCCGCGCTCCCCGCTGCACGGGGGACCCGTGCAGCGCTTAGACTGGGCCGCCGTAAAAACGCGGCAGCCCAGCCTAAGGCCCCTTAGTGACCGCCGTAAAAACACGTATGGGTGGTCACTAAGGGGTTAAGCTCTGTCAGGTTGGGTGGGGACCATTAGTCGACAGCCATTTTCAGGTCTCTCAGTCTGAAGTCCAGAGCACTCTGGATCAGGTTTTCATTAAGAATATCTCTGCTCCATTTAGCTTTCCCTCATCTGTGACCATCTTCCTGTCAAAGCCGCTGAAAAACATCCTATCTAGATGATTGTGCCACCACCATGCTTCATTGAAGAGGAGGTATTGGGCAGGTTATGAGCAGTGCTTGGTTTCCTTCAAACATGGAATTGAGGCAAAAAAGTTCAATCTTGGTTTCATCACAGCACAGAATCTTGTTTCTCACAGTCAGAGTCATTTAGGTGCTTTCATTTAAACTCCAGATGGGTTTTAACATGTATGTTACTTAGGAGATGTTTTTTTCTGGTCACTCTGCAATAAAGTCCAGATTGGTGAAGTGCTGCAGGGATGTTTGACCTTCTGGAAGTTTCTCCTATCTGCACACAGGATCTTTGGCGCTAAGCCAGAGTGACCCATTGAATTCTTGGTCACCTTTCTTATCATCGCCCTTCTCCCCTGATTACTTAGTTTTGTGGAGAGTCCAGTTGTAAGAAAAATCCTGGTTATTCAAAACTCTTTCAATTTATGATTTAGGGATGCCAATGAATCTTGGAGTTTTCAGTGCAGCAGAAATTTTTTGTACCCTTCTCCAGATCTGTGCCTCCACACAATCGTGTCTCTGAGCCCTACAGTCAGTTCTTTCCTCCTCATAACAGTTTTTGCTCTGATAGACGTTGTCAGCTGTGAGATCTTATATAGACAGGTCTGTGCTTTTCCAAATCATGCCCAATCAACTGAATTTGCCATAGGTGGGCTCCAATCAAGGTGTAGAAACATTTCAAAGATGATCAAGAGAAATGAGATCCCCCCAGAGTTAGATTTCAAGAGTTATAGCAAAGAGACTGAATACTTTTATCAATCCAAAATTTTAATTTTGCCTCTTTAAAGAGGTTCTCTGGGACTTAAGAAAATAAAAATACGTAAATATGACTTTATTATAAATATATTCCTACATACTTTTCATTAGTTATAATGGCTCGTTTTTTCTAGGGAGTAATGATTAGGAGAAACAAAATGGCCACTGTCCTATTAGTGCACACAAAGCCTAGGACAGGGGGACAAGTTACTTCACAACACTGAGGTAAAGAGCTGCTCACCCTCCTCTCCTACTTGTGAGGGATTATGATCCTGAATGCAGATGAGAAGATCTTCAGATGGATCTCTGTAGGAATGGAGTTCATTAGGAGACATGAAGTACAGAGAGGATGGACAGGACAGACTGTGGTAATGTGAGGCTGTGGTAATGGAGACTGCATACAAGTGCTGCTGCTCATTAGCCACATCTGCTCATAAACTCTATTCCTACAGAGATTGAGCCGATGACCATATTAAACTGTATTTAGGTTGATAATTCCTGACAAGCAGATCAGAGAGGAGGATGAGGCAGCACTATGGATCATTGTGGCGAAGTAACTTGTCCTGCTGTGTAATTAGGACAGGTTTTGTGTGTACTAATAGGATGGTGGCCATTTTGTTTTTCCTAATGATTGCTCCCCAGACAAAATGAGCCATTATAACTAATGTAAGGTATTTGGGAATATATTTATAATAAAGTAATATTTAAGTATTTTCATTGTCTTAATTTCCGGAGAACCCCTTTAATACATTTCAAAAACGTATTACAGCCTGTTTTCACGTACTAAATGAAAATTGATTGGGGAAAAGTATAAATTACTCTTACCGGTGTCCCCGCTTAGAGGACAGGAAACAACGCAGGAGCAATGATTCAAAAAGGCCTCCTCCCCCTTACCTCACCAGTCAGTAAGAGAGTACTCGGAGAAGATGCAAAAGAAAATTGTATTAAATATCAACATACATCATTTGACAATATAAGAAATACAATACTTGCAGTAATCAAACAAAAAATTAAATTTCAATTGGGAGGGAAAAACTCAGTGCCGTTGTGGAGGTTGTTGGAAAAACCAATTACTGGTAAGAGTAATTTGTACTTTTCCTTGGCACCTCCACAATGGCACTGACAGAAGGATAAGCAGAGTAATCTTCTAGGGTGGGACAACAGCGGCAAGCACTCTACGCTCTAAGGATAAATCCAAATTCTTTTGGACACTCAGTTTATAGTGATTGTAGAAAGTCATGGGACTCACCCAGGTGGCCGCTTTACAAATCTGGTCTAAGGAGACCGATGCTGATTCTGCCCAGGAGGATGAAACTGCTCTAGTGGAGTGGGCTCTTATTCATACAGGTGGTAGAAGGTCTTTCTTGATGTAAGCAGTGGAGATGACATCCTGAATCCATCTGGCTATGGAAGACTTGCTGGTGGCTTTTCCTTTATTGACCCCCTGGTGTTGAAGAAAAAGTTGGTCTGATTGTCTAAAAGCCTCTGTGGCTTTTAGATAGGCTAAGGCAGATATTCTTACATCCAGGTTATAATTTCCTCTCTTTTTCAGAGGAAGGATGTGGGAAAAAGGATGGCAGCAAGACTTCTTGACCACAATGGAAGGTGGAGACCACTTTAGGAAGAAATGAGTGACAGTGCCTTAGAATTATACGGTCGTCAAGTATAGACAAATAGGGTGGCTTGCAGGAGAAGGCCTGTATCTCCCCAATTCTTCTGGCGGTGGTTATAGCCACTAAGAATACTGTCTTGTAAGTAAATAGTTTTAGGAAGATTTCATCCACTGGTTCAAATGGAGGCTCTAACACCGCGAGGACTTGACTCAGATCCCAAGGTGGAACCATGGAATGAACAGTCGGAATTTTCCTGGTAGCTCCTTTGATAAAGAGTTTAATGAGAGGGGAATCGTCCAGTTTTAAATCCAGAAAAGCGCTGAGGGCAGATATCTGAACCTTTAGAGTGGTAGGACAAAGACCTTTGTTTAGAACTGCTTGCAGGAACTCGAGAATTTAAGGGATGTCAGGATAAAGAATTCTTTTTGAAAAGGTCAAGAAGGCTTTCCATGTCCTTAGGTATATCTCGAGGTAATTGGTTTGAGGCTTAGCATGAGAGTACAACCACCTCATCTGACAGACCTTTCTCTCCCAGAGCTGACCATTCAAATTCCACATCGTCAGTTGTTTTAAGTTTGGATGCTACATGGGACCCTGATGAAGAAGGTCCGGGTTCTGCGGTATTATCCAACAAATCCTCTCGGACAGTTTTAACAGTAGGGGAAACCAGGCCCTCCTTGGCCAGTAAGGAGTGATGAGGATCACCCGAGCTCGTTCCTCCTTTATCTTCATCCGCGTTCTCGGTATTAGGCAGAAGGGAGGGAAGGCATATAACAGTGTGCAAGGCCAAAGTTGGGCTCGGGTATCTATCCAATGTGGCTGACCTTGCCCGGAGAGGGAACAGAACTTTTTGGTTTATTTGTTTTCCCTTGTGGCGAATAAATCTATTTCCGGACAGCCCCATTTTTCGCAGATCTTTTAGAAGATTTGGGGATCTAAGGACCATTCTCCTTCTTTGACTGTTGTCCAGCTCAAAAAAATCAGCCAAGAAATTTTGATCTCTTTTCACATGAACTGCCGAAAGGGACGATAGGTTTTTTCTACCCAGAAAAAAATGTCACAAGCTTGCCTGTAGACGACCGCTGTAGTATTGTCAGACAATACCTTTACGTTCTTTGAGTGAAGAGAAGTGTGAAGAGAAGTAATGACTCTGAAGATGGCCATGAGCTCTTTCACATTTGACGAGGCATCTATCATGTCTGGGCCACATTCGCCCTGTATGTACCTTCCGTTCGCATGGCCTCCCCATCCAAAACCACTGGTGTCTATGGTAATTAGCATCACGTCCTTTTGTCTCCAATAGACCCCCATGTCTAGGTTTTTCTGTACCTGCCACCACCTTAAAGATGTTTTTACCACACTCGGGAGGAAAACTTTCTTTTCCAGGGCAGAGATCGCTCCGTTCCATGAAGTAAGGAGAAAAGACTGGATTACCCGAGTATGGCTCTGAGCCCATCTGACGGATGGAATCGTGGTGGTGAGAAGGCCCAGGATCGTCATTATGTTCCTGAGGGTGGCCGTCCTTTGGGAGCAGAATCTGGAGACTTCCAGCATTATTTTCGCTCTCGTCTGCCGGTAAAAAGGACATGGAGTTCGAGCATCTCTTTGGAGCTTGCTGCTATCAAAAAATCGTCCAGTTAAAGGTATTATTAATATTTTTTGGAGATGCAGGTATTTTATAACGTCGGACATGACTTTGGAAAATACCCTTGGAGCTGAGGCAAGCCCGAATGGAAGCGCCCTGAATTGGAAGTGGCGCAATTTCTCTCCTATAAAGACTGCAATTCTTAGATATTTTAGATGGGGTGGATATATTGGGACATAATAGCAAGCATCTTGTAAGTCTATTGTAGCCATCAGACAGTCTTGAGGAAGGAGCTTTATTGTTGATTTTATGGTTTCCATTTTGAACTCTTTGTATACGATTGATCTGTTTAGGGATTTTAAGTTTATTATTAGTTGGAAGGACCCATTTGACTTTGGTACTAGGAAGACCGGAGAATAGAACCCCTTCCCGTATTGATCTTTTGGGACAGGAAGGAGTACTTCCTTTTCTATTAGGGAGAATATTTCTGACTCTAGACAAAGTTGTTTTTCCTTTGGGGAGAGTCTCTTGTTTATTGTAAATCGATCTGGGGGAAGAGAGGTAAATTTAAGTGTTAGACCATCCTTTAGAGCAGGCATGCTCAACCTGCGGCCCTCCAGCTGTTGTAAAACTACAACTCCCACAATGCCCTGCTGTAGGCTGATAGCTGTAGGCTGTTTGGGCATGCTGCGAGTTGTAGTTTTGCAACAGCTGGAGGGCCGCAGGTTGAGCACGCCTGCTTTAGAGTATTTAAAACCCACGGGGAGGTATGGATGTTTTCCCAGGCTGGAACAAAAGCCCTCAATCTGCCCCCTACCCGACTTCTGGCGTCATTGGGTGGAGCGAGAAGTACTCTCGGGGTTAAGTAGGAAACCCCTACCCCTGCCTTTGGCGGGTTGCCATTTCCTGGAACCCTCTTTCTTTTTATGGTCCGTTCTGGTCTTTCTTTGATTCTAAAAGGACTGCCTTTGATGGTAGTATTTATTTTCTAGGGGGAATCCCTTCTTTTTTATCAGATGCCTTCTCAAGGATATCATCAAGTCCTGAACCAAACAGTCTGTCTTCCTCACAGGGGATGGAACACAAGAGACTCTTGGAGCCTGTGTCTCCCGGCCATGAGCGAAGCCAGACTGTCCACCTAGCAACGTTGGAGAGAGCTGCAGATCTGGCAGAAAGTCTGACGAGGTCAGCCGAGGCTTCGGCTAAAAAGTGTGATACTTTTTTAAGCATAGGACGGAATGCTACGATTTCCTCTCTAGGGGTACCAGCAGCAATGTGTTCCTCTAACTGATCTAGCCAGACCGAGAGGGTTCTGGCTGTACAGGTAGAGGCAATGCTAGGACATACATTGCCGTATTTGTTTCCCAGGATTTTTTTTTAACATGCTCTCTGACTTCTTATCCATGTGATCCATCAAAAGTCCCATGTCCTCAAACGGGAGGGAAGATTTTTTCGAAATACGGGCAACTGGAGCGTCCACCTTAGGTTTTTTGTCCCATAAATTTGTTACTGCTTCCTTAAAGGGATATTTCCTTTTGAAGGAGATGGAGACTGTGGTTCTCTCCTCAGGGTCTTTCCATTCTCTTGATATTAAAGCTTTAATATTATGATGGATCGGGAAGACTCTTCTACGTCTCTCTCAGACTAGACCCTGAAACATGTGGTCCTGTATGAAGTGGACCTCTTTTACATCTTCAATATGCATAGTGGCACGGATAGTTTTTAATAGACCGTCAGTCTCTTCTGGAAGAAATAGGGGTCTGCCAGAGCCGTCATCCGAAAAGGCTGATTCAAAATCAGAAACCAATTCTCCCTCATCAATTTTAAGGGGAACATCCGAGGTGTGGGATCTCTGTGCGGTGGATGATTGTGGTGACTGAGAACCATTTTTAACAGCGGAGTTAACTTCCTCCTTTATAATTGCTCTCAGACTCCAGGAGAGATGGCGATTCCTCAGACACCATCTTTTCTGTGCACTTCTGACATAAGGTTTTCTTGCTCTTTGAAGCGAAGGACTTTTTACAAATGACGCATTTTTTGCAGCCTGCTTCGCTGGCTGGCTTGTGAGTCATGGTCTCCGTGCCCTAAAAGGGAAACATAGGGGCAATAGGACTATGAAACTCCACCATAAAACCAGAGCCACCACCTCACCAATGTGAACATAAGTAACCATTATAAGGTGACTATTCATTTACCAGATGTGAACCTAAGTAACCATTACAAGGTGACTATTCAAAAAACATCTGTGCACATATAATAAAATTTATCTCCCATGGGGGAGGAGGCTTACGGGCTATGGGCAGAATCACCAGGCTTCCTGGCGGTATCGTCTCCTGAGGCAAGCATGCTCTTGGACAGCAGGTGAGTACAGCGTGAGCTGGATGGCCGGCTGCGGTCACAAATGCCGGTATCTGAGCTCCTCACCAATATCCGGGAAGTGACGTCCCCGATATCTCGCGAGATTCTCTTGCCCAAGGAGAATCTCGCCTGGTGACCTGAAATCCTGCGCGATTTTCACACGCGCGGGACTTGTGAAGCCCGGGGAGGCCTGCAAGCAGGGCTTACTCCAGAGACGGGAAAGGGTGGTGAGCGCTACCCTGGGGGACCCTAACACGTGGGTAATAGATTTAGGCTGGGCGCTGGAGAACTCCTACGACTCGAGGACAGGAAACAACGACTAGTGAGGTAAAGGGGAGGAGGGCTTTTTGAATCAATGGTTCTGCATCGTTTCCTGTCCTGGGGGCGGGGACACCCTCCTGTCAGTGTCATTGTGGAGGTGCCGGGGAAAACTTTAATTTTGATTTTAGCACAAGGCGGCAACATAAAATGTGCAAAAAGTGAAAGGGTCTGAAGACTTCTCGAATGCAGATTTGTACCTGTGAATCCGGCTGACCTGTTACATGTGCGCTTGGCAGCTGAAGGCATCTGTGTTGGTCCCATGTACATATGTGCCAATATTGCTGAGAAAAATGATGTTTTAATATATGCAAATGAGCATTTTAGGAGAAACAGGGATGCTGCATGTTACCCCTAGAGGCCCAGTTCTCTCTCTGAAGTTGCCACACCCTCTCCACGTTGATTGACAGGGCCAAGCATGATGATGGTTTCACTGTCTTATCCAGTCAATCAAAGTGCAGCGGGTGTGGCAGTTGCAGAGAAAGCAGAGTCTCTAGTGTAAGAGGCTCTAGAAGCTCATTTGCAAATATTAAACATTTTTCACAGCAATGCGAGTACATATGAACATGGGGCCAACACAGATGTACTCGGGCTTACAAGTGCACAAGTAACAGGTCAGTCAGTTTCATAGGTACAAAGCTGCTGACAAATGCACTTTAAAGATAGCTCAGAATTTTGCTACCTATCCCTACAAATACACGGATATATCTTAAAATCCTGTAAGAAATGACTTTATAGACAGTTATACTGAAGCCATAGGACATAGCTGTATATAGTCTAACTAGATCTCTAGGGATGGACGTGACAACAACCCAGTTATACAGTAACAAACGACTTTACAGAGCAGCTTATTAGTATTGGAGGTAAGGTGAAGAGTTTGAATCCCTCTCCGCATTGTGTATCACGCTCAGGCACTCACCTTGAACAGAAGGTAAATGTTACAATTCAAAGACATATAATTCACGTAATACTCCTTAAAGAGAAACTGCACCGAGTGGGAAATTAGAAGCGCTATAGAAAATGTTGGTTCTAATTACAAATCCTGTCAGCAGGATAATGCTCCTCAAACCAAAGGGCAGCACGACAGACCCCCTCATTACAATGAACTGTTTGACTTTGTAGGGTTGCAATTGATTACTCAGTTTAATACTACCCTGCACTGGTGTACTGACAGTACACCAGTGCAGGGCAGTATTAAACTGAGTAATCAATTGCAACCCTAAAACAGTTCATAGAGACAGACCATGTGGTTTCTATAGGGACAGGAGCATTGTAAGGAGTTCCTGCTCTTCGCTATGAAGTCACGGTTTGGCCACTCCACCTGCTCTTTTCTATGTCCCCAGATCAGCACTGTGACATTAATTGGGATGGGCCTTCAGCATTCTTGAGGATATCCATGTATATTTAACTTTCCCCAGCGCCTCCCCAACGGCAGTTAACTGGAAGGTGTCCCCACCCCCTGGACAGGAAACAACACTGGAGCTCCATAATAAAAGTCCGCCTCTCCTTACCAAAGCCAGTGTTGTTTCCTGTCCCCGGATGGTGTGGAAGCACTTCAGTGGATGAAGATCCCGCAGGAGTTCCATAAAACGCACGGCCTAGGATTCTGCTTCCCCTGCTGGGCCGTTGCCTGGGACAGGGGCTCCGGGGGAAGCAAGGCTCCCTTCTCCGTCCCTTGGCGTAAGTCCTCTCTTGTGCAGGCAGCCCCGGGCTTCTTTACCCTGTTCAGGGTATATGGATCTGACGCTCTGCGTCCCGGCAGGTGGGGCCTTCTCTGCGGCAGGAGAAGGTCCCATAGTAATGACGTCATGACGTGGGCGACACGGTGTGCGTCATGACGTCACGCGCAGCCGCAACTCATGGCGGGGGATTTAAAAAACAGGAAATAGAAGAGAGGATCGTCTGCACAGCGTGGAAAGACAGTACATCGGCGCTAGAAGATGTCGGTTCCCCATGAGAACGCAGCCAGCAAGCCTGCAGATCCTGGAAGTGCCTGCAGCCCGGTAAGCCTCCTCTCCTCCAGTGTTGTCTTATTATTTTAATGGTGCACTTATTGGTGTTGGTGGTGGAGGTTGAATAATTAAATCTGAGCCTGCCTCTTGGCTATTGTTTTAGGGCAGGAAAACCTCCACTACCAAGACACAAGGAGATTCTGGGAGGAAGAAATGTCCATTATGCAAAAAATCTTTTAATCCCAGAAGCAAGAAGCCTCTGTGTGTTACCTGTACAGAGAAACTAGTGTCAGAAGAATCTCCATCGCTTCTTGACTCTATGCGAAATATCATCAGGGAAGAGGTGAATGCGGTGGCGGAGTTAAAGTTAACCCCTACATCTCCTCAGGCCTCCACCTCTCAAAAAGCCCGTAGTCCCCCTCTGGGTAATTTAGATTTGGATGAAGGTGAAGTTTCTGATATAGAATCTGTCTCCTCGGAAGATGGTTGCGGTAGACAGTTATTCCTTTCACAAAACTCCCAACCCCTATTAAAGTCCATCAGATCTACTATATGTATTGAAGACCTTAAAGAAAGTCAATCGGTCCAGGACTAGATGTTTCAGGGTCTGGAAGAAAGGAAGGGACGTCACTTCCCGATGCACAATAGCGTTAAAAACCTTATTTCTAAACAATGGAGGGATCCAGACAGAAGGTACCCCATCTCAAATTCCTTTAAGGAAATATCCATTCTTTGAGTCGGATGCGACCTTCTGGGATAAGACGCCAAAAGTGGACGCACCAGTAGCCCGTATATCAAAAAAATCCTCCCTCTCGTTTGAGGACATGGGGTTATTACGGGATCCCATGGATAAAAAAATCAGAGGGCCTACTTAAAAAGGCGTGGGAGACAAATATGGCAATGCTCAGACCTAGCATCTCTTCTACTTGCACTGCAAGATCTATGTTAAGATGGCTTGATCAGCTGGAAAATCAATTAATAACTGGAACGCCAAGAGAGGAGATCTTGGCATCCTTGCCAACGTTGAAGCAATCGACATGCTTACTAGCCGATGCCTCGGCGGACTTAATTAAATTATCTGCTGGATCAGCTTCTATTTCAAATTCAGCTAGAAGAGCTAGAAGCTCCGCTCTTAGTCTGGAGATACGGCGTCAAAAAATCGCCTTTGTGCTATACTCTATGAGGGGGACTGTCTATTTGGATCTGTCCTGGATGACATCCTCGATAAGGCGTTTTTTTCCAGCAGAGGCGGTCCTTTCAGAATCAAACAAAACAAAGGGCAGATTATAAAAGGAAGAACTATGCCGGGAAATGGCAGTCATCAAGAGGAAGAGGGAGAGGTTTCCACTCCAATAAGGATAGCCAACCCAAATCCTCCCAATGACAAAGATGGTCCGGTAGGGGCAAGACTAAAAAATGTTGTCCCCCAATGGCGCAAAATAAATACCTCACCTTGGATCCTAAATTCCCTCCAGCAGGGGTTCAGCCTGGAGTTCAGCTCATGGCCAAAGGACTGCTTTGTGATAAACCGACCTTTACCAGACAAACAAAAGCAATTGTCTCTAGAGTTAGAAGTCCTAACAAAAAGAAACAAGTATTAATCCCTGTCCCAACACATCAACAGGGGAAGGGGTTTTATACTCCAATTTTTTTTGGTCAAAAAACCAGAGGGGTCATTCAGGCTCATTATAAATCTGAAGGGGCTGAACAAGCACATTTCTTACAAAAGGTTCAAAATGGAGACCATACAGTCAACCATAAACCTCCTACCACACAATTTCTTCCTAATGACAATGGATCTAAAAGACGCCTACTTGCATGTTCCTATCAGAAGACAGCATCAAAAATTCCTGAGGATTGCAGTCTACATAGGACATCATCTCTTCCACTACCAATTCCAAGCCTTACCCTTTGGAGTGTCGCTAGCTCCAAGAATATTTTCCAAACTAATCGCTGAAGTAACCAGTTATCTTCACCTTCAGATTGCGAGAATTAGCTCTACAACATCTAGAACAAGTAACGCGGGTATTCCTTTCACTAGGGTGGTTCATAAACACAAACAAATCAGACTTCGTCCCTACCAGACAAAGTTTTTTTTATGCATTTTACTGGACTCCAACCAACAAATGTCCCTTCTATCAGAAGAAAAATAGTCAGTGATAATTCTAAAAATCTTCTGCGCTCAGAAGTCCTCTACGATCAGAAACATCATGTCAGTATTGGGTCTTCTAACTTTAGCCATACCTGTGGTAAGAGTGTGCCACCAAGACTGCGCTGGAGAAAAAAGTAATCTTACCATCCAAGGTAAAAAAGTCACTAGCCTGGTGGAGACTAAAAAGAAACTTACAAACAGGAGTCCACTGGCACCATCAAAATCTTGTAGAGGTCACCACAGATGCCAGCAGTACGGGCTGGGGGGCCATGCAGCGGGCCAGATGGTTCAGGGGCTGTGGGACGACTCCAAGTCATCAGCCTCATCCAACCAAAGGGAACTGGTGGAGGTGTACAAAGTTCTGATAGCACTCCACGGGAAAATGCCTCTGCTTCAGGTAAAAGTCCTATCGGACAATCCAACCACCGTGGCCTACATCAACCGACAAGGGGGATCTCAAAGCAAGGGGCTAGAAGCCATTTCAGAGAAAATTTTTCAGTGGGCGGAAAACCATCTAACCTCCCTAGTAGCGGTCCATTTAAAAGGAAGCGAAAATCAGGTAGCAGATTACCTAAGCAGACAGGTGGTAACAGAAGGGGATTGGGCCCTAAAAACCGAGATCTTCCAACAGATCACAGCAAGGTGGGGCAGCCACGTCCTAGATTTGTTTGCAAACAGATACAACAGAAAGGTCCAAAGATTTTGCTTGTTATCCCCTAGGATCGACCGGACATTCTGGATGCCCTGTCGGCCAAGTGGCCAGTAAGTCTTCTTTACGCATTCCTTCCCTTCAGCCTAATATCCAGGGTAGTAAAAAAGGTAACAGAAGAACAAGAGCGAGTCATTTTAGTGGCACCTTATTGGCCAAGGAGAGCATGGTTCCCTCTGCTTCTCAGTCTTTCTCAGGGGGATTACTGGATCCTTCCTGCACTTCCGGATCTCCTGTACCAGGGCCCAATATGTCACCCCAGCATCAATCAACTCAAATTGACGGCTTGGAATTTGAACGCAAAAATCTGCGACATAAAGGACTCTCTGAACCGGTAATATCAACCATTTGCATAGTAGAAAGTTAGTCACCTCCAAAATATATTAGAGGTCTTGGAAAGTATTTCTTGCCTTCGCCGAGAAAAAAGGGAGTCTACAACCTCTCCACAGTATCCCTATGATTCTAGATTTTTTGCAAGCAGACTTAGCGAAGGGTCTTAGGCCATCTACCCTTAAAGTACAAATATCAGCACTTAGCGTGTACTTAGATATTAAACTCGCGAATCATACCTTAGTCAAGAGGTTTCTTAAAGGGGCAGCTAGAATTTCTCCAACAATGCGATCCATAGTACCTATGTGGGACCTGAGTCTGGTACTCTCGGTCTTGATGGACTCACCCTTTGAGCCTCCTAAGTCTATTTCCATTAAGCTTTTGTCTCTTAAAACGGCTTTCTTGTTGGCAATAACAACGGCAAAAAGAATAGGAGCGATACAAGCCTTCTCTTGTCGGGAACCATATTTAGGAGTTTTTGATGATCGTACAGTCCTCAAACATTATCCAGCCTTTCTACCGAAAGCGGTGTCGCAGTTTCATTGCAATCTGGAAGTGGTACTACCATCCTTCTGTGATCCTCCGTCTACAGATCAGGAGAGAAAATATCATAACCTGGATGTAAGACGTTGCCTGCTATCATATTTAGACAGATCAAAGGAATTTAGGAACTCAGATCGCCTATTCCTCCAGTTTCAAGGTCTCAATAAAGGTTGCCCGGCTGGAAAGGCCACAATTGCGCAGTGGCTAAGAGATACCATCTCTCTATCCTACATTTACCGTAACATGGTCCCTCCTTCAGGGCTAAGGGCCCACTCGACTAGGGCATGGCGGCCTCTTGGGCGGAAAGAACTGCCATATCAATCGATCAAATTTGCAAAGCGGCAGCATGGGCAAACCAGATGACGTTTTTTAAGCATTACAGACTGGATATATGACAAAATCAGGACTTGTAGTTCGGCATTAAGTCCTTTCTGCAGTAGCCCCCCCCCCTTGAGATCATGCTATTCTCTGTTATTTTTCCAGTTAACTGCTATTGGGGAGGTGCCGGGGAAAAGGGTTAATTACTCTTACCGGTAATTGGATTTTCCAATAGCCTCCCCAACGGCACTGGGATTCCCTCCCTTTTTTTGCTTGCATTGTAATTTTTTTCTGTTTTGGTAAGAATGCGATTACCTTGTATGATTGTACTATTGTGTTTTGGAATATAATAACAATTTAGTTTTTTCTGGCATCATGTCCATGTCCTTGGTTATTCACTGGCTTTGGTAAGGAGAGGCGGTCTTTTATTATGGAGCTCAAGTGTTGTTTCCTGTCTAGGGGGTGGGGACACCCTCCAGTTAACTGCAGTTGGGGAGGCTACTGGAAAATCCAATTACCGGTAAGTGTAATTAACCCATTTTATTACTGCTTTTTCCCGATGGTCTCTGGTGGGTCCTGAACCTAGGACCTGTTGTATAGGAGTAAGAAAATTAAGCAGTTAACCCACAAGCTTATCTGTAGTCAATAGAAAGATTCTCTCTGACTTAAAACCCCAATATAGTATTCTTCTAATGCATAAGGTACTGGTATCTACAGATAAAACTCTATATATACACTAGTACATCGTGTGTGTGTGTGGTTTTTACAGCAAAATCGTGTACATCGTGTGTGTGTGTGTTTTTACAGCAAAAGTATATTTTAGTAATTACAATAAATATTACACACCTGTATATATACGCCATATGAGGGGACAAACTAGACCTTTGCTATGGTCAAAGTGTGTTGTTGTATTTTTAATTTGTTGGACAAGCTTTAAATTATATCTACAAAACCAAAGCAATCAAATAAAAAGCTCTGGCTTCAGGCCAAATACTGTGCACATGACCTCATATCATCATTTTTCGAGGTCCTCTCGGAATCAGCGGCACGAGGTGCGACTATTCTGGGAAATTGGAAACTATGCACCGTCATCTCCTGGCACTAATAGGCTTGATGAAGCCAGAAGGGATCTCAGCTGGGCAGAAGGCACTGAAAGATTTGATTAGATACAATAAGGCACCCTGGTTCATAACCAAAATTAACAATTATCCTGTCACTTGGCCCTCACATTCAGAAGGTGGAGAAACACATAAATGTTCTGATTCCAAGTTTCTAAAACAACAAAAAAAACTTATAATACACAGAAAGTGAACTGTTCAAAGATGCCAGCGATAATAATCTCAGATTGGTTAACCAGGAAGAAGGGGTGCTACATAAGAATGCTGACCGGAGCATGCAAATTTATATGAGGATTTGGAGAAATAACTGTCAGCTGGCCAAGCATTTGGCTGTCAGTTTTCATGTGTATGGCCAGCATAAAGGGTTATTCTATCATTTTAAAATCGATGGCCTATCCTCAGGATAGACCATCAATATATGATTGGAGAAGGTCTGACATTCTGACAACCAGCTGTTTTAGAGTAGCTCGGGCACCGGAATTTGACACCAGAGCTAGAAAGCTCCATCCCCTGTGTAGTGCTGCTCCCATTTACTTTAATGGGAGCAGCACAGTGGTTACTGAGTAGAGGGGGTTACGCCAGAGGGGGCTGTCTAGCACCAGAGCTAATCTGAAATAGTTGATCGGCTGTGGTGTGAGTGTTGACATATATTGATGGCCTATCCTGATGACAGGTCACCTCTTCTATCTCTGTAGTGGTATGAGTAACTGTCATTCTAGTGGTGCAAGCCTATAAGTTTACATTTCTCTTTAGCGATTTCAGGCACGGCTGGTTGTTGTTTACACAGATTTGGTAGAGTGCGGAATCTATTTAATGTTCTGCACAGTTTGTCAAAACAGTAATACATTGTTAGAATGAGAAATGCTTTACATATCCCCATCGAGGAGAAGAAGAAGAATATATTTTCTTGTAAAAGTAAAAGTAAAAATAAAAACAAAATACCTGCACCATGAGAAATATTGTAAGTATACGGGCAAACAAATGGTGCTGCTTGGTGGGCTTTTTACTGATCATGCCAAAAGAAAATAAATGAACAAACCTGCTATGGAAAGTGAGAGTTTTTTTTTGTTTTGTTTTTTAATTGAGTCTCATGTAAGGAAAGACAGTGTTTTCTATTAGTTTGTAGAAAATGAAAGGAAATCCAGCACTCCAACTTTTTCAGAAAAAGCCTTGTAGTCCTTTATTTCAGTGAATATAATCAGCATACAGCAATAATTAGTATTATTGTAGTTTGTTGTAGGCTTCATGAATTCCATTCATGGCTTTAGAATTAGTAAGAAAGAAAAAATAATAATAATTAGTACTATGTTGGTTACTACTACTATTATTTTAATCAGTATTGTGTTGCACTGACATGTGGACGCAACACTCACTGTTATGAAACTCTTCGTCTCATGCTAAATATAATTATAAATTATATGGGATTATATTGTCATGGCACTGAAGACAACCCTAAAGTCCACAGTATTATAATATCTGAAAAGTCTTTTTTTTTTAACATGGCAGTGGCAATGGCAATATGTATAAATCATCAGCAGAGAAGGTTGGGTGCCAACATAATATAAAGAGTTGTGCTCCGTGCATATGGAAGAGCCATGTCCATAGAGCCTGTATAGACATTCATGCACTGCTTACAGCTCTATACTATGGCCGCCATATGGTGTCTACAAGGAGCACTGTATAATTTACATCCAGTAGAGAACAGATCTGTTATACGGCATCTGACATTAAAACATCTAAATTTATATGGAATCTGACAGAAAATAGCTTAGGCATGCCTCTGCATTATTAAAGAGACATAAGGCTGCTTTTACACGGCCATAGTGATGTGCTCCACACATGATTCGAGGTTAGTCCGGGAAATGCTGGCATCACACAGACCGCATTTCACATGGCCACGTGAATGTAGCTTAAAGGTACAATAGGGTCTCAGAGTGCTTTGGGTGCCAAATTACAGCTTCATATAAGCTGAGGGTTAAAGGAGCTGTAATACATGCGTGCAAGAGCCCCATGATACATTTATAAAGACAGCTTATCTACATGCCTAGTGAGTCTTTCCAACAAGAGGGTCAATGAAGATTTTTATTTTTATATTTTTGTTCTGAGAAACTGAAAAATGGTGTTTAAATGGTCATTGTCGTTTCAAACTATTTTGCACACATCTATACGCGACAATAAGAAACTCTGTAATATATCTGATAAGGGAAAATTGCTTTGTTCTCCAGTTATCAGCTATTTTCTTCACCTCCTCCTAAACTAACTTTCTGAAAATTGTGAACAATCGATTTTGTAAGATCAAGATGGGCTGCTTGCTCACTGAAGGATTAGATTACATTATTCCAAGGAAATCTATGGCGAAGGGAGGGAGGAGGAGGAATGATCGTCAGTGAAAGAGACAGGCATGATTCAGTAGATAATAGTAAGTGATATATCAGAAACGACAGTGTGAAACCAGCACTTCCAAACAATATGAAAAAAAAAAGGTTTCCGATGCATGCTACCATGGCTGCAATGTAAAAGCAAAAAAATGCTGGCCTAACTTTGTTTTTTAATGTTTTAGCGACATCCATACATTTTGAATCATTATTAGCAGCTGGATCATGGGAACCTCAGTATGACTACCAGTCCAGAACCTGTTCTCCTGTATAGACAGGAAGTCAGTCTCTCCTGTGTGGCTGACTTCCTGTAAACTACAGGATTATATCAGCATCTATCAAGTTTCCTGACTCCCCAACCAGCTCCATCCACCTTGTTTCAAGTGCTGCTGAAGATATATTTTTGCCTTATTTAAGTGACCAGGAGGAATGTTTTAAGACATTTCATACGGCAGTTTTATATGTCTGCTGGGTAAAAAGTGCCAAATCAATTAAGAGACACAGTCCATGTGAAAGAAAAGCAAATGTTTTCTAGTTTAGAGCTGGCATAGCTCTGCGCTAAAAATTCAGGCCAGTTTCTGGCATAAATTATAGTAAATCTATCAGACCATCTAAGGCCTTGCCCTCCCAGGCTCCACCCACTCGTACAGTGTGACTTGGCGAAAAAGTGCAAAAAGTTGCACATTTTTGCACAAAATGTGGCTTGTGCACATTTGTTACAAAGAAAACTGCAATAACTAAGTTAATAAATTCCCATCGAGAATCAAAGTGATATATTAGGTAAGTCGCTACATTGATTAGCCAGGGTTACTCATTCCCCTGAATCTCCAGTGTATCTTATGAGATGTTGCCTCACACTGCTCCCTGCTTGTAAGAGCTGACAGGGACAAACCCATTTATCACAAGCAGGAGGCAGGGGAGAGCAGTGTGAAGAGGAGAAATCCAAGATGGAAGACAATCCATATATGGCACCTGAACTAAAACAGATATACACAAGGCATACATCTTTAGGTTATTTATTTATTAACGATAGGTTATGGCGCAATTTTTCAAAAAAAATTGTCAATTATTATCAGTAAGCAAGTTTAATGTGAGTTCATGGTCTTCCTGAAATGAAAGTTTTAAATTTAAACTGTTGAAACATGGGAGTTGAATAAAATGGACCCATATTGCATCTTGAGAAAGCTGCGATGAAAGGACACACAAAAAGACTCATGTTTAATAAAAGAGTTGATAGAAGTCCTGGCGCTTTCACTGAAAATATTTCAGTAATCTCTGAGCAACTGTGACTTGCAGCACTGACAGCGATGAGAAATGATGCTCCTTCACAGAGTCACGAAGAGCTGCAGACGCTAAAGGTCACCCAGAACATGGGATTCCGCAGTTAATAGGTACTTACTCTTTCCTTGGGACTTTGCATTTGTTATTTTAGTTTGCTGACCTCTGCATGTTCATAGTCTGTCACAGAGGGATTCCAGCAAAGGACCAAACTATCACTGTGAAGCTTGTTAGTGTAATCTTTCTGGATATCTGACATAAGCGCAACCATATCTTAAGGAGACAGTCTCAGGAAACAGTAAAAGAATCACAAGGCTACTCATTAATGGGACAGTGTCCTAAAGCAGTAAAAAGCTAAATGCTGCATATTATAGGAGGATAGTTACTAATTATCTCAGGTTCGGGTACTGGATCTAGTCTTCTCTTCACATCACAAATACTGAGAAAAATGCACAGGGGAGGCCACTAAAGTCTACTCCCGTGTGCATTTTTCAATGTGAAACCATAATTGGAAGGCCACCAATATCTCTGGAGGAAATTAGCTGGAACCTGTAACAATGCAGGTGATACATATATAAGAGAGCAGAAAACTCCTGTGGTGCATACCTAGTGATCCATAGTGCCTTAGGAAAGCTAATTATAAACTGTAACCCCAAGAAGACACGATATTCTTTCAATGCATTCTAGAAGTAAATTCATGGATATCATTGTTTAGTCACAATGAATCTTTTTCTATTTCTGTACTAAATATCCACCAATATTTATATATATATATATATATATATATATATATTTATATCTTTATCAAGAGAAAAACTCCCCCACCCAATTATCTCTAACCTCAGCAGGTAAAGAAAGAGAAAAGAGATAAAAAATGGATAGGGTAGCTAGCAGAAATAATAGCTGTACTTGAAAGAAGGCGAGGCTGGCTCCTGGGCCGCTGATGTAAGAGGAGTGGTGAACTCAAAAGAGTAGGGAGGAGAGGTGAACTCTGCCCGTGGACACTGGCATACATGGTGGCAGTGGAGCTGAAGTGGATTCCAGGGTTGTGGATAACTACAGCCGAGCCCGAGGGGACATCCAGTTTGACATGCACTACAAGATGACAGTGCAGTAATGTGTGCTGCATATATGTGTGTTATGTATCCTCTGGTCTCAACCTTAGAGGATCTCCCAGGATGCAAAGTCTCAGACCAAAACCAATTTCAAGATTCCATTAAAAATACAAGACAAAATAGCACAGCATGCTGTGCTAGGTCTCTGGTAAAAAGCTGGGTTTTCTAATAGAAACCCAATGGGTTCCATTATAGTCAATGGGGTCCATCAGGCACGGTTCGTTACCATCATCTTATTTTAGATTTTCTGCTCCTATAACAGAGAAGAAAAGAAACTGAAGTGCTCAAGTGAACCCGGCCTAAACTATAACATCATTCCAATATCTTACTGGTTTGGGGCATCTCCATATTAGGTGCATCCACTTGGAATCATTGAACCTACATTTCAGATACACTGAAGAATCAGCACTGCCACTTTTATACAGAAAGTACAATAAAAGGATAACATAAAAGTAAAATTGTATAGCTTATGAGAGCTATAAAAATTTGTGATTCTGTGTGAATTATTCAGCAAGACCTTAAGTGAAGTTTTATCAATTTGACACCATTCAACCTTGGACATAAAATCACCTTCATCAAATCACTTACTGTGAGACTTAAAGTGTAACTGTCATTCTTTTTTTTTTTTTTTGTAATGTGAACGGGCAGTGATACTAATGATTGTAATATACTTTAATTACAGAAATCGTACATTTAAAAAAATAGCACTAAATTGGCCCATTTCGAGCCTTTGCAACACCTCTTGTCTTCTGTTTACTTAACACAGTCAGCGTTGAGCAAGTCTCCCCAGTTCTGTAAACAGAAGACAGGGAGCATTGCTAAGGCTCAAATGGGCCACTTTAAAGCTATTTTGTACAATTTCAGTAATTAAAGTATTTTTACAAAAATGGTCATTCTCACCCTACACATTACAAAAAGAAAGAAAGAAAGACAATTACACTTTAAGGCCCCTTTAGAACGTTCCTACAACCGCTTGTTAGCGATTATCTAGCTGATGCCTTTAAAGGGGTTTTCGAGGACTTAGATATTGATGACCTTTCCCTTAGGATAGGTCATCAACATCAGATCGGTGGGGCTGCAGTAGGCTCCCGTTGATCAGCTGTTTTGTGCCGTTGCCAGATACTATACAGTGAATGGAGATGGAAGCAGAAGCCTGTATTGCCTTGGGTCAAAATTACTAAAGGGGAGTTTTTATTTTTTTAATGCGCTGATATAGTGCTGCTATATTCTGCAGTGCTTTACAAACATTAGCATCAAGCTGTTCCCAATAGGGCTCACAATCTAAGTTCCCTATCAGTATGTCTTTGGAGTGTGGGAGAAAATCACGCAAACACGGGGAGAACATACAAACTCCATGCAGATGTTGTCCTTGGTCAGATTAGAGCCTAGGACCCCAGTGCTGCAAGGCACCAGTGCTAACCACTGATTCGCCGTGCCTGTGGTAGTATTATGAAAGGGGTGTACTCCATTCTAGTACAGTAATAACATTGAATACAAAACTCCATCATGCCCAAATTATCTTATTAGTTGCATCCCTTCCATTTACCTACATTCCTTATCTCCACTCAATGCTGCTTTCTGGGCTGGGGGTGAGATCTCTGAAATGCTGCATATGTGAAAATTGATTATACTTAGAAGGTTATTGATTTTACAGTAAGGACACACAACTTGCAATGACATCTTAGGAATACCCCTTAAAAGTGCAGGTTGTTACACAGCAATACTTACTACTAAATGTGTGGTGTAAGTGATCTGGAAAAAACATGTACCACTGTAGGGAATTCAGACGTCTTGCCAAAACCCCATAAAATCAATCAGATGAATGCAAGCCGCCACATATGGCTGTAAAATTCTAAAATGGTTTTTCTTGCTAAGGGCTAACGATCTACAGAGAATCAGAAATCCCTATAAAAAAGTATTGCGATACTCGATACCACGCGAAAAAAATAAAACCGCCCAAAAAATCCGCATGCATTCCACATTTTATGAAACCGCCGGCTCATAATACAACAGTCCTATCCTACTTTTTTGTGGTGACAAGGTGACTAAAAGAAAATGGTACATTTTTTCTTTTTCTTTTTCGGCGTTCACCGCATTAAAGTGGATTTTTTAATAGTTTGGACTTTTGAGACGCGGCGATATGTAATATTTTATTTATGTATTGTTTATATATTTTATATGTAAAATTGGGAAAGGGGGTGATTTATAATTAATATTTTGGTGTATTTGTTAACTTTTTTTTTTTTTTTTACAGTTTATTTATTAACTATTTTCCCCCTTAGGGGTTAGAACCTGGGATATTCTCATCCTATTCACCCTAATAGAGCTCTATCAGGGTGAATAGGATCTCACCCTCTCCCTGCTGCCCTGTGCTCTGTGCACACAGCAGCAGGGAGCAGACTATGGCAGCCAGGACTTCAGGAGCGTCCTGGTTACCATGGTAACCGATCGGAGCCCCAGCATTACACTGTTGGGGCTCCGATCACTGCCACCGCCACCAATGAGGAGGAGGTGAGGGGACCCTGTGGCCACTGCCACCAATGTTTTAATACTAGGGAGGGGGCAGGCGGAGCACTGGCCACCAATGCCTAGTAACGTTCATATATAAATTCAGGCAGAAGACACAGGCTGCCGGCACCTGCCTGTGACCGAGCGCTGCGATCAGAGGCTATTAACCCCTCAGGTGCCGCACCTGAGGGGTTAATTGCCGCAGATCGCAGTGCTGGGTCACAGGCAGGTGCCGGCAGCCTGTGTCTTCTCCCTGCATTTATATATGAAACGGTACTAGGCATTGCTGGCCAGTGCGCTCGCCGCTCCTCCCGCCCCCGCTCCGCCCCCCGCTCCCTCTATTGGTTGCAGCGGCAGCACAGGGGGAGGGAGAGACTGCCTCCTTCTCCCTGTGCTGCCGAGGAGAACATGGCCGCGCTGAGAGCGGCGCAGCCATGCTCTCCTATACTGGGCTGTGCAGTAGCGCAGCCCAGTATCGATAAAATACTTATACTGGTATCGAGCTCAATACCAGAGAAAAGTATCGATTGGGTATCGAAAGTTCGATACCCGAAACAACCCTATTTCAAACAATTACCTATTTTGAGACACAAATGTCTCAACAAGAACTGATAAACACATCTTTCTTTATCTGACAATAGGATTTCCAACACATTAAATGAATATGTGCTCTTGGCATTCCAGTTTTGAGATCCAGCAGAGGATCTCTGAAAAAAAGGCCAAAACAGTTCAGTTTTCTCCCCATGCATTCTGAATGGAAAGAGATCTGTTCGTTCCGGCAGCATTCCATTTTGTGACTGGATACAAAACCGCCGCAAGCTGCAGTTTTGTGTCTGGTCATCGAAACGGAACAAACCAGATCCGTCACTAAAAACTTAACTAACTAAAAACGTGACTAAAAATTTAAGTCAACGGTGACCGATCCAGTTTTTTAGGATCATACAAAAATTGATCAGCCACTTATTGATCTTCAATGTATTTAGTGACGGATCCGGTTTGTTCCGTTTTGATTTCACACAACCGCATCCTAACGGAACGGATGCAACCTGGCCGTTTTGAGATCCTCTGCTGGATCTCAAAACCTGAAACCAAAATGCAGATGAGAAAGTAACCTTAGACTACTGGAGCACACCGAGTATAGGGTAGTCTGAGAACCTGGTGGCATTTTTATTTACATGGAGAGAGAACTCACCAGTTACTGGTGCTTTACTTCCAGCGCCAAGCTACTTTCTTCTCTGTTTTTGGTCCCTGCTGCCCAGGAAGCATCATGTACTGTCAACACGCTTGTAAACATTTGCCAGCCAATCTGTTACCACCGAGACGGCACACACCACTGATTTGCTGGAAGAAGTTTAGTGTAAATAGCAAATGACACTTCCAGTCCATTATGCCTTGAATAAACGGATCTTCATATCATCAAGAAGGTGAGGGCTGGTCCTTCTTCACTATATACTAGTGGGACGCCTTCCCTGGACCCGTGCACCAAGGGCAAACCACAGTGCAGATCCATCTTCTTCAATACTTCCAGTCCAAATGGTGACTGGAAACCATGCAGCTAACCTGCACATATAAAAAGAGGTTCCCCGTCCTGGAGAACCCCTTTAACTTGCTAACATTTTTGGGTGAGGAAGAAGTAGTACAGGAAGGTATGGTATAGCAAACAGCAGTGTGATCCAAACTTCATGAGATGAAATGTTATATTATCTTGTTCAGCTGAATGGGTCAGAAAAGCTACATATTGATGACAAAGTCCATCTGAATAACCCTCAAAACACAATTTAATTTCCTCTAAACACATTTGCTATATTGAAGCTTTCCTTTACCGAATGGCTTTTCCCACATGCCTGGCTATTTATAGACAAGGCACAAATAGAAGGCACACGCAGAATTGATGCATCAGCAGTCTTCAGAGATATATTACTCACACTACTCATATTGAACACTCCGGGAGCCACCGAAGTGCACTGAACCCATAATGTCACAGAGGGAAAGCAAAATAATATGCCACATAAAAATGAGGTCAGGTGGAAAGAGAAGCAAAAAACACATTCTAATACTATATATAAAATATATATATATATATATATATATATATATACACACACACACAAATTTTCTATAAAGCTATACTGTCTATTGGGCAGTGCGAAAATTCAAGTGTAATATAAAGAAGGCAATATAGGTGAAATATATGTATGTGGCATGAATAATGGCACCGTAGATGTAGGGCAGGAGTGGAAACACCTGCCTCAACATTAGGCGATTTGTTTAATTTGTGCCCCAAGTTGAAAATCGATACCAACATCTGGTGTCATTACTTTTACACTCATTTGCAGGAGGTCTTGCTGTGCATTTAATGCACTAGCAAAGAAGGGTCTGGAAAAAAAATAATGCATGGCTGGTGGAGGGGGTAGTAGTTGGCAAAGTGGAAACATCTAAAGTAATACCATTAAATGCAAGTAGTTCTGGCTGAATAGAGTGATTATACAGCTGCAGGCTACAGAAAATGGACTATTACACAGAAACCTATGAGGTTTTAATGTAAAAATCACAAAAAAATATGCAGCCCGACAGAACAATAACCGGGAAATAGGCCAAGCAGAATTTCCTTGTATATATAATGTATTATGCTTTCAAGCACTGTGCCGCCTATGTCACACTTACTTATTGCCTCTTTAAATTCATGCTATCAAGTTTTATACATTTTCTGGATTAAAAGGAGATTTTAAAGATAAGAATATCATAAATTTATAGTATATACAGGAAAATGTATTTTTATGGCATCAATGTGACATGAAAGGTACCAGATTTATCGGGTGGTCACAGAAAAGAATATATAACTCACAAGGATAGAGAATGGTGGCATGCATGCAGGTAAATAAATTATACATAGTAATTCCGGTAGGCGGTAGAGGCTTTCCCCCCTCCCACTTAAGCCTCACCCCCTTTCCTAACATTTTAGAAAATTGGAAAAAAACACAAAAGGGTGCAAATTATGTCACAAATATGGCCTGCGCCATAATGTGTGATTTTTTAATGTTACAAATGCTACTTGCGTTAAAGCTTTGGTAAATCTCCATTAAGTTTAAAAGATTGTTGTGTCCTATGCAAATTAGTCTTGAAGTGTCCTCTGGATTTAGCTGTAATGCAGAACACATTGTATCTAATGTATCTCACACAACACTTGTTATTTTCCTAGTCTATTCCAGGACTGGTATCAATGCCACAAGGAATAATTATGGCACGCCGATGGCACCTACAGGAGACTTCCACCGCGCAGACAATGAAGTTGCTTCTACAAGTCTTAAACCATGCTTAATGATGGCACTAAGAAAACGGCCAAATCAACCAAACTACTCACGAGAGAACTTTCATTTTAAAAGCTATGTCCACAGACACTTCTAGATATATTTACCTAGGTAGAAATCCTTTAATCCCTTGCCACAGAATGGCAATACACCTACAGAGACTCTCACCATAGACATACATGTGTTTTTCAGCAGAGCTTGAACGTGTTCCCAAAGACAACTCTGGTGGTGGCTATTCTCTCTTGAGAACAAAAGAATCGGGCACTTCCCTCTATCCCTTCTTCTACTTCAGAACACCCTCTGCTACGTTCTCTCCCCCTCCTTTCCTTTACCAGGAGATCCGACATTGAGATCTATGTTGTTTTATAATTTTTTGGCAATCATAATAATATTGTACTTTTTTTCTGATTGTCACTGTGCATTTCCAACATTTATGTCTTGTTCAATAAAAAGAGAATAAAAAAAATTAAAAAAAATAAAGGATCGGGCAGTAAAATTCTACAGCTTTCCTTCCCCTGACATAATTTGTTGGTGGAGAGTCAGAATAGCCTAATACACATAATACCATCGTCCAATCCCACTGTAATTGACAGGTTTGGCAGCCTCCAGGGGGACAACTTCCTCGCCTAGAGACTGGGGAAGCCTTATCCATGATGTGCATATTGTATAGTATTGCTATCGTACTTCATGAAGACTTTCAGATAGCTGTCATGACGCTGCTCTTCTCCTTAGCCTGTGCCTGTATATACAGCTATGCTGACCAGAGAGCTACAAAAAACAGCAAATTTCAGATTACTGTGACTGCTTTAGTGGCCAGTGTGAAAACTGCAATATTTAAAGATTTTTCTTATTTTTACATTGATAGTAACCTAAAAAAAACTAAACACCAAAAAGAGCAAAACAATATATTTATAATCAAGCCTTATTTAAATAATAACTCATTTTCTGATTATATGTTCCCTTTGATTTTCTCACAGTAACATGAATTGGCATCTTTCCCACAAGTTTTTTTTTTTTTTTTACAAAAACCACTGACATTTTAAGGCTGTACCCAAATAAGAGGTGTCCTTTCACTCTACCATTCATTCATAACATTTTTGTTATGAGTTGCATTGTAATATGTAATGCCAGCTCACTCGGGAAGAGACAGCATTCATGACTATCTGTGCTATTAGTCAGAAATACTGTGTACAGAACCAAATCACATCTATTGCTTTTATTAAATTATCAACTTGATACCAACAATTTTCAAGATTTTATCGGCGCATGTTGAAGTGAGATGTCTTTTTCATTGAGGAAGAAAACTTTAGAAGGCAAACTTTGGAAGGCAAGCATACAGAGTTCACTATGCTAAATAAAAGTATTCAGTAACTACGCCAACAGAACATGCTTAATTTTGTAAGAAAGTTAAAACTAAAAAGCATGTGTTCAACTGTTCTGAATTTCTTTACTGCAGTGCTTTTATAGAAAGGTGACTTGATTTACGGTAGATTTCACAAATAATCAGCTCAGGACAAACATCACATAGAATAATGAAAAAAGATATTGTTTATGAGGTGTCAGATGTTGGGACCACAAAGAAACTCCTTCAGGGCCAGTTCTGGCGGTATGTTGTTTCAATCCTCAATTCAAGGGGTTCTCCGTGAATTAAGAAAATAAAAGTAGAGGCAGAGCTCCTAAATGTTTTTTTTTTTTGCTCTGTATATACAAAAAAGAGACGGCATCTCATAAGGGTGGTGCCACTGGTATAAATACCTCAAATAACATACTTACCTGTCTGACTGTAAATATGGTCCTTAATATGCTAAAAAACAGTGAACAAGGCCCCAGGTCCAGATAAATTACACCCTAGAGTTCTAAAGGAGCTCAGTTCAGTTATTGCTTTCCCTCTGTTCATAATATTTACAGATTCTTTAATGACAGACATTGTACCAAGAGACTGGCGCAAGGCGAATGTGGTGCCCATATTCAACAAGGATGCTAGGTCTTCACCAGAAAATTATAGACCAGCAAGCTTAAAGGTGATGTAAGGTGACAAAAAAAAATGATTTTTTTTTACACCGTTTTTATTTTTTACGGTGTTCACCTGAGGGGTTAGGTCATGTGGTATTTTTATAGAGCAGGTTCTTACGAACGTGGTGATACCTAATAGGTCTACTTTCTTTTACATTTAACACAATTTAACTTGATGGACTTTTGTCTTTTTCCAACCCTATTGAGTTGCATTCTCCCAATAAATGACCAGGGATACCATATCTTTTGTACCGTCTTAGCCAGTAAACAGAAGATATAAAAATGAGATTCCTCCTCAGGTCTCTTCCTCAGACATGTTATAGCACAGTATCCGTCTTATAACATGCCTGAGGAAGAGACCTGAGTAGTCATGCAAGTTTGCAATTTCGTCATCATCTTTTCAGGATAAAGGTATCAACCACCAGGAAAAAAATTGCTCTCAAAATCTACTACAAGAATCCTTATAAAGAGCAAAAGTCAAGCACCACCAAAATATGTGTGATCGTTATCCTTATGCATTAGCCTAATAGGATCACTAATGAACTCTTAACGCCATGTTGATCACAACTAATTGTAAAATATTAAAGATATTTTGATGGTTCCTGAATTTAAATCATTGTATAAATTATGAAATTGTTACTTATGAAATGCCCTGAGGTAGATGTGCAGGTTTATGCACTGAGGGGAACCAAACCACTGAACTTTGAAATAAATTGAGTCCTTTTAATCATATGTTTACAATTGAAGCCATAAAAAGTAGATATGAAATGGATATTAGATTCTCTTCACAACTGATCCCTAGGTGTTTAATGGCCAGAGAAAGAGCTAGGACTTTTAACAGGTATCTGTTGTGCAGTTAGTTTGTATAATTGGTGCCCTACCTTACAACGCTCATTTATTAGGAGAAAATACAAACGTAATGCAAGAGGTTGAATGTCGCAAGTAGAATGCAATGGGAGCAATGTGGTGTCTTCATGGGATTTCTATATTGAGCTGAAATGTGAAAGCCGAACCTTTCATGCAACATTAATTTAGTCTAGGACCATAGAATATTTCAAGATGTCCCATTATCATTTGTGTAGCAGATCTGTACAACCCCATGGGAGAGAAGGTGACGTAAATGCTAGAGAAAGGGAATAGAAGATTGCCTATTGTTTGATCTGAGGCATAAATTCACATTAGGAGAAACAAGCAGTGACATCTAATGCTGTTTATAGGCTCTCTAGCCAAGAGTGTGTCTCCTAAGAACAAAAAGCTTAAATGTAAAGTTCTACTTTTAAAAGCAGTCGTGTAGTCATCAGGTATGCAGAAGTGCAACAGCTTTTAAGAGGCCATGAATGGCGTATTAAAGGGGCTTTCCGGGTGATGACCTCCTGAGGATATGTCAATTCTTTTTCGTTGGGGTCTGACACCCGGCATTCCAGCTGATCAGCTGTTTAAAGAGGCAGCGGTGTTTTGGTGAGCTCTGCAGTAGGGGTCGACCGATTATCGGTTTGGCCGATATTATCGGCCGATATTCATGATTTGCACAGTTATCGGTATCGGCCCCTAACCAGGCCGATATACAGATAACTGTGCTATGACAGAACATGAGCGCGCCGGTCTCAGCGCGGCCATGTTCCCTGAGCAGCACAGGGGAGAAGGAGGCAGTGTCTCTCCCTCCCCCTGTGCCGCGCTGCCAGTGGAGAGAAAAGGAGGAGGGGCTGAGGGCGCACTGGCCACCAATGAGAGAAGAGGAGGAGGGGCTGAGGGAGCACTGGCCACCAATAATAATAAGGTTTAAGATATTACAAACGCAGGAATTAGAAGTACATTGCCCAGACCCTGCCTCTGATAGAGCGGTGCTGCACCTGAGGGGTTAATTGCCGCGGATTGCAGTGCTCTATCAGAGGCAGGGTCTGGGCAATGTGCTTCTAATTCCTGCGTTTGTAATATCTTAAACCTTATTATCATTGGTGGCCAGTGCGCCCTCAGCACCCCCTGTCCACAGTATAAAAAACATTGGCGGCCAGTGCGTCCTCCCCCATCCCCCCTCCTTCCCCCCATCCCTTCAGTATTAATATCATTGGTGGCAGTGGCCACAGGGTCCCCCACCATCTCTCTTCTGATCGGAGCCCCAGCAGTGTAATGCTGGGGCTCCGATCGGTTACCATGGCAGCCAGGACGCTACTGAAGCCCTGGCTGCCATGGTTCCTGCTGCTGTGTGCCCATAGCACAGGGCAGCAGGGACAGTGTAAGATCCTATTCACCCTGATAGATCTCTATTAGGGTGAATAGGACAAGGGATGTAAAGAGCACAGGTTCTACCCCTAAGGGGGGAAATGGTAATAAAATAAAAAGTAAAAAAATTTAAAATAGTAAAAAAACACCAAAATATTAAGTATAAATTAACCCTTTTCCAATTTTACATATAAAATATATAAACAATAAATAAAAAAACATATCGCCGTGCCCAAAAAGTCCAAACTATTAAAATATTTTTTTTTTAATGCGTTGGACGCTGTAACATAAAAAAAAAAAAAATCCAAAAATTAAAATGCGCAAAATATCGGTATAAAATATCGGCTATCGGCCTGAAAGTTCACAGAATATCGGTATCGGCTCTAAAAAATCAATATCGGTCGACCCCTACTCTGCAGTCTCTTCACAGCTCACCATAGTGCCATCCACTGTATAGCGGCTATGCTTGGTATTGCAGCTCAGCCCCATTCATTTGAATGGGACAGAGCTGTATCTAGGCCATGTGACCAATGAACATGACCTCACGATCATAGGAAGGAGCCAGGGCACTAACTGGATTGCAATGCAATCTAAAAGCACGATGATGTAGTACACGAGAAGTTGAGCAGATTGATATAGTTTTGTGGGAAACGAATCAGTAAAACCTGTGATTTATACATTTACATCTCTGCTTTTTCTACCTCCAGTGAACAGCTATCGGTACAGGGGGGAGGGGTTATCAGTGATTGATAGCATTGTGTATATAAGTGTGTATACAGAGATAGCTGTCAGTCACTGGTAACTCCTCCCTCCTGTACCAATAGATTTTCACAGGAAGTGAAAAATGCAGAGCTATAAATGTATAAATTACAGGTTTTACTGAATCGTTTCCCACAAAACTATATCAATCTGCTCAACTCCTGCTGCTGTATAGCATGCTGCCTGTAGACTGCATTGCATTTTGTGGTGACAGGTCCTCTTTAGAATCAAATTTGGCACAAAGTACAGAAGTCTAGAAAACATATTGCTGCGTTAACCCCTTCCAGTCAAAGCCATACACTGGAGCCCTATATTTCAAATGTGACAAGCGTCACATTATCACACCAAAATAACAAATCCTGATAGTATTAAAACAATAATTTTATTATTACATTTAAAACAGAATTCACTTTTATTAAATGTAATACATTATATCTCAGCATGGTTGGTGGTGTTAATAACACAAAGGGACAAAAGCCCTCACCGGAGGTAATATGTAACCTGGCATTACTACATGTGCTATGTAACATATACGTAGACCAATGGTGTTAGTTCAATCCACTATTTGGAAACAATACAAATTGCCTTAATATGACATGTGTTGGGCCAGAGCTGCTCCTAGTATACAGATAGCTAATACCATTGTCTATTGCTGAAGTGACGCGCGTTTCACCGCAATGGCTTCCTAAAGGGATCGTGCTCCGGTCATAGCGTCATATTATGTGAAAATACCTTTGGGATGCTTTTACTTATTCACATGATTCTGTGAGAGTACATTTTGTATTTATTTATTAAAACCATATAAAATTTACTGAAAATGTTAAAACATTTGCAATTTTCAAATATGATTTTTTTTTTCTATTACCTTTAAGATATACCTCACAAAATAGTTAAAGGGGTTGTCTTACTTTGGCAAATGCATTTATGCAAATGCATTTATCATGTAGACAAAGTTAATACAAGGCACTTATGTAATACTAATGTATTGTAATTATCCGTATGGCTTCCTTTTTTGGCCGGATTAATTTTTCCATCACATTATACACTACTCGTTTCCACTGGTTACGACAACACTACAATCCAGCTGCGGTGGTCATGCTTGCACATTATAGAATAAAGTGCCAGCCTATGTGCACTCCTGACGTCTCGGCCATCAGAGAGGCCTGCGCCTTTTCCTTAAGTGTTCAAGTACAGCCACTGCTGATGGATTGCAGGGTGGTCGTATAATGTGATGGAAAAATGAATCAAGTCAGCAAAGGAGGTAATATGGACAATCACAATATATTATTAACTATGTGTACATGATAAATGCTATTTAAAAGTGAGACATCCCCTTTTATTGACTGTTTTGCAACGTTTTGTATAAGATGGGAATCATATAAGTGTTTTTCCGGGAGTTAAAGGATAAATCACTAATATAGGATCTGTGTGGGTCCAACTTCAGGCAACCCTGCCGATAAGATGTTGGAAGGGGCTGCGGTTCTCAAGAATGCTCTGTGGTCCTTTCTTCAGCCTACCAAGCACAGCTGCAATACAATATATAGGCACAGTGCTTGCTATACTATGGAAAGGCTGCAGCACTCGTCTGAGATCCATAACTGATTCAAATAGTGACATAACTGGGGTGCTGGGAAACCAATCTAAGGCCTCTTTCACATCTGCGTTGTGAGGATCCGGCGTGCACTTTCATCGCCGGAAATGCCCGCCGGATCCGTCACAACGCAAGACAACTGAAAGCATTTGAAGACTGATCAGTCTTCAATATGCTTTCAGGTTACCATGGCAGCCAGGACGCTACTAAAGTCCCGGCTGCCATGGAAAAGACGATCCATACGGCGCATTGCTCACATAGCATATGTGAACCATGCGACGCAGGGACCCGGTGACATCATCGAGGAGCGCCCCGGCCACCGCACGGAAGGTAAGAAGCTTCTCCGCTGGCTCCCCGCTTCTTTTCCATGGCAGCCAGGACTTTGGTAGCGTCCTGGCTGCCATGGTTACCATTCTTAAAAGCTAAACGACGGATACGGCGATGCGCCGATACGACGTTTAACTTAAAGACGGATCTGGATTAATGCTTTTCAATGGGCATTAATTACGGATCCGTCCTTGCGGCATGTCTTTAGGATTTTTGACCGCAGGAAAATCATGCAAGCATGCTGCGGATTTAGCAACGGCCAAAAAATGTGTCAGTACTGAACTGAAGCATCCTGAATGGATTTCTCTCAGAATGCACTGGGATAATTCTGATCAGTATTTTCCGTCCTAGAGCCCCGAGGACGGAAAGGAAAAACACAGATGTGAAAGGGGCCTAATATTTATGTCCTAGCCTGAGGATAGGTCATCAATATTTAACTCCGGGGAAAACCCCCTTAATTACTAATGTAGGTGCTCAAAAAACCTCTCTAGGTGAAAACTGCATTGTTGAAAGGCTGCAAATTGCTTCAGATGACCTTTCTGAATAAGCAGTCATGTGTACATACTGTACTTGAGGAATTGCATAATTTCTGATCATTACATAACCAATTTTTTTGTTTTTTTACCAGGTTTGTCCTCTGCAGGCTTCATCTCTGTTAGCATTTCCTGAGGCACATAAAGTGAGGAAGAGCTCCTATTGCTTCCCTGTCTCTCAGTAGCACACCCTCTGAACACTGTAGATGTGAATCAAACACATGGGTGATATGGAAAAATGACTAGAGACAGCAGCAGCGTTTCTCGCTTTGCGTCCTCTTCTCCCTTGAGAGTAACTGATCAGCGCAGGAGACAAGGTGAATGAGAAGTGGAGAAAGACAACTTTAGGCCTTTTTCACACGACTGTATGGTTTTGCGGTCCACAAAAAACGGATCCGCAAAAAAAAACAACAAAAGAAAAACGGATGACATCCGTGTACATTCCGTTTTTTATGGAACGGAACATCTGGCCCCTAATAGAACAGCACTATCCTTGTCTGTGATGCGGACAAGAATAGGACAAGTTCTATATTTTAACGGAACGGAAACAGAATGCATACTGAGTACCTTAAAAAAAAAATTGTGGACCAATTGAAATGTATGGTTCCATATATGGACCGTAAACGGAACGCAAAAAAACGTCCCGTACTTTTGCAAAAAAAAGACTAAAACGTTTGTGTGAAAAAGGCCTTTTACAGACAAACGTATTGGAACACATTTCTTAATCATTAAATTAGGGTGTTTCATTCAGTCTCATTGCCACAGGAGTATAAAATCCAGTCCCTATCCATTCAGTCTACCTTTACAAACATTTGTGAAAGAATAGGTAATTCTAAAGAGCTCAGTGAATTCCAGTGTGGTACTGTAATAGGATGTCTTTTGTGAAATTTCTTCCCTCCTAGATATTCCACGATCAATTGTGATAGGTATTATTGCAAAGTGCAAACATTTAGGGACCACAGCAAATCAGCCACGAAGTGGAAGACCACATACAATTACACAAAAGATAACAATGATCTCTGCTAACTCAATAACTACATAGTTCCAAAACTCCTCTTGCATATACATCAGCACAAAAACTGTGCTCTGGGAGCATTATGACATGGATTTACATGGTGTCACGGACGTTCCTGTGACAGGTGCCAGGAGATCAGTGAGACTGGCAACACGTGGTTTGATTTGACAGGTTCCTTGTGGATCAATTTGTGTCTGTGTTGTTTCTGGTAATGGCGACACCCCTTGCCTCAAGTGTTGCTTATGTGGTCATTTAACCTTCCCTATTTATTGTGCCTTCTCCCACCATGCTGTGCAGTTTATAGCTCTTGTTTTAGATTGCTGGTGTTTGGATCTTGGTGGAGTTCCTGTGCTTCCATAACCATTTAAAGTTAAGTGTCTTCTTCCCCTTTTGATTATTGGTTGGGTTTTCTTGTGTTGCTCTTTTCCCTGCCATTTGTGTTCAGGCCTGAGGGAGACTCCTGTTCGTCCTACCGTTTGGAGGAACAGGTGGTCTCTTGTCCTGACATTAGTACCAGGGTCCTACAGGGTAAGTTAGGACTTTAGGTTCCTGTGTATGAACTCGCCTACCTCTGGGGTCTGTTCATACTGGTAGTTAGTCAGGACTTTGATTAGGGTTTCTCTAGGAGGTGACCTGTTCCTTCCCCTTGTTTCCAGGCCTTTTTCCCTCAACCCTTTCCCTCCTATGTTCGTGTGGTGTTTCCTTCCCACACCCAAACATGACACATGGCTGAGCTGCTGCATGCAAGTCTTGCAACACTAAGCACAAAGCCAAGTATCAGATGGAGTGGTTTAAAACACACCTCTACTGGACTCTGGAGAAGTGAAACAAGTTCTATGGAGTGACAAATCACACTTCTTTATATGGCAGTCTGATTTATGAGTCTGGCTTTGGCGTTTGCCAGGAAAACCATATCTGTCTGACTGCATCGTGCGAACTGTAAAGTTTAGTGGAGGAGGAATAATGCTATGAGATTGTTTCTCAGCGGGTGGCTTAGACCCCATAGTTCCAGTGAAGGGAATTCTTAATGCTTCAGCATAACCAGGCATTCTGGATAGTTGTATGGTTCCAGCTGTATGGGAATAGTGTCAGGAAGGTCCTTTTCAGTTTCAGCATAACTGTGCACCAGTGCACAAAGCAAGGTCTATAAAGGATGGTCCGGCAAGAATTTGACTGGCACTCACAGAAACCTGACCCAATACTTTAATCTATATATTACTGCTCTGAGCCTGGGGGTCTGATCTTAGGTCTGCTTTGGGAGTCATTCACATTGGGGGTTTGATCTAAGGTCTGCTTGGGGTTTATTTACATCAGGCTTTGATCTGAGGTCTGTTTGGGGGGTCATATACATTGAGCTCTGATATGAGGTTTGCTTGGGGGGTCGTATAAATTGAGCTCTGATATGAGGTTTGCTTGGGGGGGAGGGGGGGTCATTTACATTATGGCTCTGATCTAAGGTCTGCTTGGGGTCCATATTCACATTGGTGTTCTGATCTGAGGTTTGGGTGGGGGGGGGGGGGTCATTCCCATTTGGACTCTGATCTGAGGTCTGCTTGGGGGTCATTCACATTGGGGTCTGATCTGAGGTCTGCTTGGGGGTCACTCACATTGGGGCTCTGATTTGAGGTCTGCTTAGTGGTCATATTCATATTGGGGCTGTGATCTGAGGTCCTACTGGGTGCCTTATGAACACTGGGTCTGTGATCTGAGGCCTGATTGGAGGCCTTTGAACACTGGGGGTCTGAGCTGAGGTCTGATGAAAAATATTGTTTATATATTTTCCTCCTCTTAAACCTAGGCGCATCTTATGGGCAGTTGCATGTTATAAGACGAAAAATATAGTATGTCCCATTTCTGCAGAATGTAAGTATGTTTTTCCCCTTAATACATTCAATGCAAAAGAAAAAGAAAACTTAGCCTATGACCTTACCAGTCAATAGCTAGTATCAAACCAGAAAGTGTGAAATTTCAGTAATAACAGAAGTGATCAAATGGAAATGTTCTAATATTTCCCAGCTAAACAGGCCATATATCATCATGAGAATCCAATACCAAGCAGAAAGGCTGTGTACCAGCAACTCAGGCATAGAGATAGGAGGTTAACAAAATAGAACTCAGATTATGTGTCAGTTTAAAGTATTTCTTACACTAAGTGATTTTGTGCGGTTAGCAGAAAAAGGAGATTGGTGTCAGGTCACATCTTCAGATGAGCTATAATGACAGAACAGCTCAGTGATACTATACAACTATTTATAAAATATATGCAAGGCAGAATCTTACAGCTGAGCAAGCACATGTAGGTATAAATATCATCCAGCTACAGCAGGATAATTAGATTATGACATTCAAAAAAATCATATTATTCTACAACCGACATCATTTTAAGGGGTTGTCTGAAAGAGCTCAAGGTGGGGGAAAAAAAAAAGGGATACTCAATGTATGACAAGGTATTTTACTGGTTCCTCCCCCTTTAATTCCTTGGAATTTAATTGGTTAATGGTGCCTGAAACCTGGCTGCATTCCTGGAATATGAATTAAATGTACTGCAAACTGTAGACCTTGGGGCTAGGAGGGGCCAGGAGACTAGAAAACATCTAGCCATGTAACAAAGAGCCTGGCTCCATTGAGGACATCATCAGGGTAAACTTGAACAGCTAATCAGTGGGGGTCCGGGGTGTCAGACCCCCACCGATCCGCTGTTTGAGAAGATAGCTGCGCTCGCAGTAGCGCCACGGCCTTTGCACAGCTTTTCCTAAGCCAGTGACAACACATTCATCAGTCACGGGGCGTAGGTACAGTGGCGCTGTGCTTGGTAAGCACGGGAGAAGACTGCCGCGCTCACAGGAGCAAATATGCCTTCTCAAACAGCTAATTAGCGGAGGTCCTAGATGCCGGCCCCCCACTAATCAGATACTGATAAGCTATCCAGAAGCCTATCTTTTCAACCCTCAAATGTCATGGTGAATTGAGTCAAATGCATCTGAGCGATCCTTTGCTGGGAACACTGCTCTCCTAGGGCCTGAACAGCAACTGTCCAGTTGCCATGACAGCCTCAGGCCAAACTTGGTTAGGCCAAGTGATTATGTGTTTTCAGGAGAAACTGCTGCCACATACATCTAGTGGTGGCTTATCTGCCACGAGTACAAAAGAATAGGGCATAAAAATAAAATTTAACATAAAAAAATCTAACTCTAAGTTGGGAGCTCCACAAACACATTAGATTGATTGCCAGTCCTGTTTGGCCTACAATACCCTAATGTGTATGGGAGCGTTTACTTGCTTAATTTAACCCCGCTTAATTTTCTGCAACTTATGTTTGCAGCTTATGTTTCTTTATAGAAGTCAAGCAATGTCATCCTCCTATAAAAATTATGGTTGTCATTTATGAAAAAGAAATATGCCTATATTATGCATATTTATGGCGAAGATTGCGGCACAGAGGTCCTTTACGCCGCAATCTGCGACTTTTGAACGCTCACGCCAGGTCAAAGAAAGAGGGTATGGTCTGGAAGGGGACAGGCCTTTAGGCCCATCTCATTTACCATTTTCTAAGTCTGATTTAGGCGTAGAAAATGGTTTACATATAAGACAGCAAGGAAGCTGTCTTACATTTAGAAGCTGCGGTGGATTTGCCCAAGTTTTTTAGAGGCCGGTGCCTCTACATAACTGAGGTGAATCCACTGCCAGTGCAGGGCTTTATTAAGACTGGCATCTAAAACGCTGGTCATAATAAATGTGCCCCTATGTATTTTATGAAAAATTAGTACAGAAGGTTCTGACACTCTGACAGGGTCCACAGGTACTTGCATGCCATCTAAAGGTAAAAAAATTCAAATGAATTGTGGATATTAGGCTTGTTTCGAACCTTATAAATGTTTCATACTATTTTGAATATTGATTAGATGCTGCTATGTAACAGTCAGCACACATATACTATAATATAATATATAATAATAGTGTTAACATAGCCCAGAAGCAGCCAACACGCCACTATACTAAGGTGTTGATACTGCACTTTAGATTTCCATGAAAAGTAGTAAAGGTAGGCAATAGCAGATGCATGACCGTATTTTTCGCTTTATAAGACGCACCTGATAAGACGCACCTAGATTTTTGAGGAGGAAAATAAGAAAAAAATGTTTTGAACCAAAAGGTGTGCTTTTGGTGTGTTTTGAACTAATGGGTTGTCTGTGGATTGCACTGTTATGGGGATCAGTGGATGACACACTGTTATGGGGATCTGTGGATGACACACTGTTATGGGGATCTGTGGATGACACACTGTTATGGGGATCTGTGGATGAAGCACTGTTATGTAGGATCTGTGGATAGCAGTTTTATGGGGGATCTGTGGCTGACACTGTTATGGGGGATCTGTGGATGGCACTGTTATAGGGGGGATCTGTGGTGGACACACTGTTATAGGGGGGATCTGTGGTGGACACACTGTTATAGGGGGGATCTGTGGTGGACACACTGTTATGGGGGACCTGTGGAGGTCACTGTTATGGGGATCTGTGGATGGCCCTGTTATGGGGCATCTGTGGATGACACACTGTTATAGGGGGGATCTGTGGTGGACACACTGTTATGGGGGACATGTGGAGGACACACTGTTATGGGGGACATGTGGAGGACACACTGTTATGGGGGACCTGTGGAGGTCACTGTTATGGAGGGGATCTGTGGATCATACACTAGTGTGGGGGATGTGTGGATGACACACATATAGCATCTTATGTAATGGGGGTCACTATTCACACAAGGACATTATACTATGACACATATGATACTGTGACCAGCATAAGATGATCTTGTGCTGGTCACAGTATCATATGTGTCACAGTATATTGTCCTGTGTGAATAGTGACCCCCATTACACCATTGGCCACTTTATGCTGTATGTAAAATCTTTTAATGTAATGCTCCATTACACTCTGCTTTCTGTGCAATGGAGCATTTTTTTATGGGAGGAGGGGATGGAGGCTGGGAACACTCGCGGCGGGGCCCGATGCAGTCACTGTACTGTAATACATCGGGCCCCGCACACAGCAGTTATCATAAGTAAAGTCATGGTACAGTAATCCTCTTAAAGCAGTGTTTGTACTTTAAACTCAGGCAATCCTCTGTACAACTTACTAGGAAAGCAGTAGGCATGGCGGCAGTGCAACCTCGCGATGCTCACTCGTAACCACGCTCCTCCCACTTCATTCAGTAAGGCAGAGCAGGAGCGTGAATGAGTGAGCATTGTGAGGTTACACTGCCGCCCTGCCTGCCGCTTTCATAGTAAGTTGCACAGAGGATTGCCTGAGTTTAAAGTACAAACACTGCTTAAATAGGATTACTGTACCATGGCTTTACTTATGATAACTGCTGTGTGCGGGGCCCGATGTATTACAGTACAGTGACTGCATCGGGCCCCGCTGCGAGAGTTGCCAGCCTCCATCCCCTCCTTCCATCCCGCTGATACATCGCAGTGCGGCAGCGATGTATCAGCGCCATCAGAGTTGGCAGCATTTGCTTTATAAGACGCACAGTCATTTTCCCACCACTTTTGGGGGGGAAAAGTGCGTCTTATAAAGCGAAAAATACGGTATATCCTATATCATCTCTCATACTGGTAAATGCTGCTGCTTCTACACTGCATCTTAACATCACAGGCCTTCTGTATTTCTGTAAATGTGATTTATGAGCTCCTTAAAAGAAAATAAACATAGTGGGAAGTAAGGGAAGCAAGGTTACTGAATACAGTACTGGTAGAAGGGAGACACCCCCTGCTTCTGAGTGAAATGCATCCAGCTAAAACAGGGAATAAATATGGCTGAAAGAGACATTACAGAAGCCCAAACATAACTGTTACTTCACATTATGATTGTACAAAAAAGCACAGGCATTATGTAAACTTTTTTGATAACTCAGGTACGCTTTACGGTACTTTCACACTTGCGTTGGTGCGGATCCGTCTGTTTATTTGCACAGACAGATCCGCACCTATAATGAAAACGTTTGTATCCGTTCAGACCGGATACGTTTGCATTCGTTTTAAAGAAAAATGTCAAGGTCAAAACGGATGCGTTTTGAATTACATTGAAAGTCAATGGGGAACAGATCCGATTTCAAATGCACCATATTGTGTAATTGAAAACGGATCCGTCCCCATTGACTTACATTGTAATTAAAAACGGATCTGTTCGGCTCCGCATCTTCAGACGGACACCAAAATTCTGCAAGCTGCGTTTTGGTGTTCGCCTCCAAAACGGAATAGAGGCGGAACGGAGCCGAACTGATGCATTCTGAACGGATCCTTATCCATTCAGAATGCATTGGGGCTTAACTGATCTCTTTTGGACCATTTGTGAGAGCCCTGAAACGGATCTCACAAACGGAATCCAAAACGCCAGTGGGAAAGTACCCTTAAGGCGCCTTTTTTTTATTGTGTCTATGAGCAGACAATTATCAGGGAGGAAATGTTCCGTCCCAACAATTGCCTGCCTTCACTGGCTATTGCCATCACTCGTCCTCATACAGCTGCATTGTTTCTGGGTTGCAGATCGCCGTTTAGACAGCACAATCTGGTACACCAGAAAGCATGATTGAGGTGTTTGCACCACAGGTCATTTCTGCGGCACCTTTACTCAGGCAGATTATCTGGAACGAGCATACATAGGAATGTTAGTTCTACTCAATAATCTGCCCGACATTTGTGCAGTCTAAATGAGCCTTTAAGCTCAATCAAAAAAGTACACAGGATTACATAAAGGCAGAGATTTAAAATTTTCTGTTGAGAAACTATAGGAAGACGACAATTAGATACACCTAAAGGCCCTATTACACAGGCAGATAGAGCAGATTATTGTCGCCTGCTCGCTAGAGGAGGCGACGGTTGCTATTAAATGCAGCAATCTCCTTCTTAGTATAGGGACGAGCGATCCATTGCTCATACCTATACTGTTTCATTGTTTGCTGGCAGAAGAGCGCCTAGTACACGATGTTAAAAGAGCCCGATTACCGGATGAACAAACATTTACTAGTTCATCGGGTAATCAGCGGCAGTATTACACTGCCAAATAATCGCTAAAGAGGGTTCATATGAACGCTCGTTAGCAATCATTTTAACAATAATCTGCACAACCAACTATTAGCTAAACTATTATATGGACACCACACTGAGAGGTGGCTCCTACTAGAAGAGCACTATGACAAAGTACAGTATTTTTTTTAAAGGGGTTATCCAATTTCTCAAACCCCCCCCCCCCCCACACACACACGTGCCAAGCCCATCACCAGTAACATACTTGCCCATCGCCAGTAACATACTTACCCCGCTCCTGGTCCCAGCACTGCCGCTGCTTCTCCCTGCACACAGATGAAAACATTGGAGGGGGTGGGGGGGGGGGGTCGGCCGGGTGGGAGCAGCCAAATGTAGGGGAACGAGCCTCCGTAGCATTGCGGTTGACGCTAGGGAGGCTTGTCCCCGCCCGCGTGCGCACTTCACTTGAAGAAGCCAATCCAAGAAGTCCGCGCGTGCGCACAGGCATGCGCCCGTGCGGACTTCTTGGATCGGCTTCTTCAAGTGAAGTGCGCACGCGCCAGCACTTACAGCAGGAGGAGGGGGAGGGAGGGAGAGGCGGCACAGAGCATTAGGAGGTGGCGCTGGGCACATACAGCGATGACTGCGGCCGGGCACCCTGCATCGCTGGACCTCCCCTTGGGCACCTTATATGTTTGATTGACAGGTTAGTAAAACCTGTTTTTTGACAAAATAATGCTACTAATCGGATAGATGAGCCCACATTAGGCATGCTAATGAGACCCTGAACGTCAGCATATGTTTAGCTGACAGGGCTCAAACGTGGTGACAGATTCCCTTTAAGGGTGAGGGGCCTGGCACATGAGAAGAGGTTTTAAGAAATTGGATAACCCCTTTAATTTGTTTATTTCACTTGACTGACCAGATTCATGTAATGTAACCATCGAAATGCACTATTTTCTCTTTAGGTCTATGAGAATGTATGGTGGAGCATGTTAGAGAGCAGGTGGAATCTGCTAAACCATACTTACCTGTTAACGGAATGTACCAACATTATTTTGTAACTGAAAATCTTATTTTTATCATCTTGAATTTAGCTTGATAAGTGTCATCTTCTAAGCAAGGACAGTGGGAACCTTCCTTGTACAAGTGTTTTAAAATTTGATTGTATGTTAATGGGTTTTCACCGGGGTGTGCTTGACACACTTCTCCATGTAAATTAATTCCTAGCCTTCATATGTGTTATGTGGATTATTATAAATTTCTTGCTACCAAAGTGTACGGTTGCCCCCTCACTGTGTATTATTAGATGAAGGCAAATAAACTGGCCATACACATTAGATTAATGTTGTCCAGAGGAAACAACCATGTAATGTGCATAGGAACCTCCTGACTCTACCCCAATGGGAGATGTCAGGAAAAAGAAAGTTTGCACAGCTGGATTTTGACAAGCCCAAACACACTCATCTTGCCTGCCTTTCAGCTAGTGTTCAGGGAAGTCTTCATTAAAGAATTGCGGCCAAAAAGGTCATACCTTCAATGTGAAGACAAGGCCAAGCGACTCCACTATGCCTGTAAATATAGGAACTGCGTTACACAAAAATGGCAGCAGATGGTCTGGACTGATGAGTCAAAATGTGAAATATTTGGCTGTAATCGGGGCCAGTTTGTACACCAAGGTGCTGGAGAGTAGTACAATAACGAGTGTCTGCAAGCAATAGTGAAGCATGGTGGAGGTTCCTTGCAGGTTGGTGCTGCATCCTGGTCAGGATTAATGGTGTCCTCAATGATAAGAAATACAGGTAGATACCCAGTAGACAATACTATCAGGGAGGAGTCTGATTGGCTCCAAATTTGTTCTGCATCAGGACAAGGACTCCAAACATACAGCCAATGTCATTAAGAACTATCTTCAGTGTAAATAACTAGGAGTTCTGGAAGTAATGATGTGACCTCAATAGTTTCCTGATCTCATCATAGAGTCTGGGATTACATGAAGAGACAGAAGGATTGGAGCAAGTCTACAGCCACAGAAGATCTGTGGTTAGTTCCCCAAGACGTTTGGAACAACCCCCCTGCCGAGTTCCTTCAAAAACTGTGCGCAAGGGTACCTAGAAGAATTGATTGGTCAAGAATTGGTCATGTTGATTTGATTTAGATTTCTCTTTTGTTCATTCACTTTGCATTTTAATTGCTAAAAATAAACTAATAACACTTCTAGTTTAAGCATTGTTAATTTACATTTTAAAACTAAACATTAAACTGCCTAAAACTTTTGCACACCATTGTATGTTGGCAATTTCGCCAGCAAATGATGATTCCAAAGGGCAATACTTTGCAATGAACGCAAGTTTTACCTTTATAGCAGTACGCTATCCGATTAACGTCATTCCTCCCCCAATAAGTACATATCAATGTTTAGAAGCATAGTATATACAGTAAGAATTATATACCTAGAAGGAATCCGAAGACTCTCTTTGATTTATGGAAAATATGATCCTGTAAAAGCTGCAAACTTTCCAAATAACAGTTTACTTTCCACTGACCTTTCTAAAATAGGATTGTAGGTTATTAAAACAAATCAATCATAAGTAAATGGCCTATCATTAAAAACAATACAGTATAGGAGTAAACCAGAGTTTCTGTTTCAAGAGAGGGCTTGTTGAGCAACATTTATGTGAATGAGGGCAAGAAAGGAAACCGTTTAGCTCCTTTTTATGATTTACCCAGTGCTTATTGATATTTTTCTGCACCAGCTGAAATCTTTGAGGAATTTTGCAGAGTATCCACTATTTTACCCATAAATACTGACATTCAATACCCTTAGATGGAACATTACAACCCTGAGTTAGGTATATAATGTACAGTTGCAAGATAAAGTATGTGAACCATTTGGAATGATATGGATTTCTGCACAAATTGGTCATAAAATGTGATCTGATCTTCATCTAAGTCACAACAATAGACAATCACAGTCTGCTTAAACTAATAACACACAAAGAATTAAATGTTACCATGTTTTTATTGAACACACCATGTAAACATTCACAGTGCAGGTGGAAAAAGTATGTGAACCCTTGGATTTAATAACTGGTTGAACTTCCTTTGCAGCAATAACTTCAACCAAACATTTCCTGTAGTTGCAGATCAGACGTGCACAACGGTCAGGAGTAATTCTTGACCATTCCTCTTTACAGAAGTGTTTCAGTTCAGCAATGTTCTTGGGATGTCTGGTGTGAATCGCTTTCTTGAGGTCATGCCACAGCGTCTCAATCGGGTTGAGGTCAGGACTCTGACTGGGCCACTCCAGAAGGCGTATTTTCTTCTGTTTAAGCCATTCTGTTGTTGATTTACTTCTATGCTTTGGGTCGTTGTCCTGTTGCAACACCCATCTTCTGTTGAGGTGCAGCTAGTGAACAGATGGCCTTAAGTTCTCCTGCAAAATGTCTTGATAAACTTGGGAATTCATTTTTCCTTCGATGATAGCAATCCGTCCAGGCCCTGACGCAGCAAAACAGCCCCAAACCATGATGCCCCCACCACCATACTTCACAGTTGGGGTGAGATTTTGATGTTGGTATGCTGTGCCTCTTTTTCTCCACACATAGTGTTGTGTGTTTCTTCCAAACAACTCAACTTTGGTTTCATCTGTCCACAGAATATTTTGCCAGTACTGCTGTGGAACATCCAGGTGCTTTTGTGCAAATTGTAAACATGCAGCAATGTTTTTTTGGACAGCAGTGGCTTCCTCTGTGGTATCCTCCCATGAAATCCATTCTTGTTTAGTGTTTTACGTATCGTAGTTTCGCCAACATGGATGTTAGCATAAACACCCTACGGCTACAGATTGCCTATTTGGGGTTCATTTCCCTGTGGCCACTGGGTTCTAGTATTCAATCACTAGTGAGCTTCAGAAGTTTCATGCCACTCTTCCACATGTGACCAGTGAGGCCAGTGATTGGCTGCAGTAGTCTAATGCCATTGCCACTTTTGGTCTGGCAGGGACCCGAAACAGTTGGAACAGGAGGAATTTCACCAGGTGTTTTTTTTTTTTGGTGGACACTTCCTCCCAGTGTTCAATGTTCCTGTTATGCCTGAACAACCGCTTTAAGCTATCTCGCCCAATCTTTCCATGCCCAATGTCAAATCAGGTGGAACTGTATAAATGGTGTTACAAATACCCACTCCAGGCAAAAATCTGAACAGTCAAACAGTAAAAGCCAATTTACCTCATTTTAGGGGGAAAAAAATTTCTTCCCGACTCCAATCAGGCAATCAAAATAAGTACTGGGATCAACGATCTCTCCAGAAATCTTATAAACTATAACAGTGATTGTGAGCCTTTTACAGACGAGTGCCCAAACTGCAACCCAAAACCCACTTATTTACTGCAAAGTGCCAACACAGTGATTTAACCTTAATACTACAGTCCAATATAGTATATCTTCCATGTACTTTATTATTTAGCTATAATAGCCTGCCTACATCCGATGTGCTGTCTGTGCTGTTCATAGAGCACCCTGCACTGATGAATGGCAGGAAAGTTCATAGGCATATTGGTACACCATAGACTTTTTCCAGGGTGCGGGTGCCCACAGAGGGCTCCAAGTACGGCCTCTGACATCCATTCCATAGGTTCTCCCCAACGACTGAACTAAAACCTCTAATATTTTTACACTCCAGAAATGAATCCAGCCCTCTCTCTTGAACTCTTCATGCTTCCAAAGATTCAACTATCTGAAAAGGACAGTTTTAGAGTTTCTCTGTAGTCTACCACTAGACCACAGGTGAAGCCTGAGCTAGATATGACAATGAAGTAGAAATACTGTAAGCCACGTTGGCGCTATCATACAAAATACTACAATTCTCAACAGTATTAACCACTGACAATACGATAACTAAACAGATATGTCATGAGCCACTCTGGAGTTCACATAGTACTCCACATGTCAAAGCTCGTGACCACAGATATTGGGCCTATTATATCTGTAGACAGCATGGTCAAGGATAGAGATAGCATCTTTTAGCAGGACAAAAAAAGCCATTAAACATGTACAATGGGCTTCTGAGGCTTACATGACAAAATGCAGAGAGTAAGGTATCTTATACAGTTGTGTTCAAAATTATTCAACACCCACTGAAATTGAGTGTTTTGGCCAGTTTGACATTGATTTTGATCATTTCAGTCATCTTGTTTACAATTAAATCAAAGAGGCACTTGTAAGTCAGACAAATATAACATAACATTTACAATGAAATAACCACAAATGTCTTTTCTGTGCTCACATCATTATCAGTTTTATTCAACCCCCAAGTGACATTCAATCTTAGTACTTAGTACAACATCCTTTTCCAGTTATAACCGCTTTTAAACGTGAAGCATAGCTTGACTCAAGTGTCTTGCAGCGATCTACAGGTATCTTCGCCCATTCTTCATGGGCAAAAGCCTCCAGTTCAGTCACATTCTAAGGCTTGTGCGCTGCAACTGCTTTCTTTAAGTCCCACCAGAGGTTCTCAATCGGATTTAAGTCTGGTGACTGCGATGGCCACTTCAAAATGTTCCAGCCTTTAATCTGCAACCATGCTCTAGTGGACTTGGAGGTATGCTTGGGATCATTGTCCTGTTGAAAGGTCCAACGTCTCCCAAGCCTCAGGTTTGTGACAGACTGCATCACATTTTCATCCAATATCTCCTGGTACTGAAGAGAATTCATGGTACCATGCACACACTGAAGCTTCCCTGTACCTGTAGAAGCAAAACAGCCCCAAAGCATGATTGACCCCCCGCCATGCATCACAGTAGGCAAGGTGTTCTTTTCTTCATAGGCCTTGTTCTTCCTCCTCCAAATATAGCGTTAATCCATGGGCCCAAACAGTTCTAATTTTGTTTCATCAGTCCACAGAACACTATCACAAAACTTTTGTGGTTTGCCCACATGACTTTTGGCATACCGCAGTCGACTCCTCTTATTCTTTGGAGACAGCAAGGGGGTGCGCCTGGGAGTTCTGGCATGGAGGCCTTCATTACGCAGTGTGCGCCTTATTGTCTGAGCTGAAACTTCAGTACCCGCATCTGACAAATCTTTTTTCAGTTCCTCAGCAGTCACACGGGAACTTTTCAACACTTTGCGCTTCAGGTAGTGCACAGCAGTCAAAGTCAGCATCTTCTTTCTGCCACGACAGGTAGCGTTTCAACAGTGCCCTTTGCCTTGAATTTGCGAATGATGCTTCCTATGGTGTCTCTTGGTATGTTTAACATCTTTGCAATCTTCTTATAGCCATTGCCCTTCCTGTGAAGAGAAATCACCTCTTCTTTTGTCTTTCTGGACCATTCTCTTGACTTCACCATGTTTGTAAACACACCAGTAAATGTCTAGAAGGAGCTGAGTATCACAGTCATTTTAAATCTGCCTAATTGGTGCTTATTATGCTTGATTGCTGCTCCTTGACATCCAAAGGTGTTTTCGATACCTGATCGAAAACACTTGAATAAACCTCTGTCCTTAAGAGTGGTCGTCTTTAAGGGGTTGAATAATTGTGTCAATGAAGAAATCACAAAAAAAAACATTTAATACTGTATTACAAAAACAATTGATGTCATTTTAGTTGCATTTGGTTCTTTAAAAAGTCCTTGTAAGATTTCATTCTGAACACAATTAAAAAATGTACACTAAATTCCCTAAAACCCTTTACAGCATTGGGGGTTGAATAATTTTGAACACAACCGTAGTTATTATAGTGCTTTTGTAAGAAACATTTGTCATTAAAGAGGATGTCTTTTAAAAAAAACTCCCCTCTATTCAACCCCATGACTCTATAATGTATCAGAAATGTTCCTGCTAGAAGTTGTGAAATAAATACTAGCAGGTTGCAACAAAGGTCCAGAAGGGTGTTACTAGTTGACTGTGTCTCCAACCAGTCCTGCCAGATTGTGTAGGGACACACTACCAAATGGAAACATCCATCTGGACCTTCATTGCAAACTACTAGTAATTAAAGGGCTTCTGTCACCCCCCAAAAGTCTTTTTTTTTTGGGGGGGGGGGGGCTCACAAAAATGCTTATAGGGCGATTATTCTATATCTACTGTTTTTAACTTTTTCTGTAGGTTAAGCATTTTTGTGAGCCCCCCCAAAAAAATGACTTTTGGGGGGTGACAGAAGCCCTTTAACTCATTACTTCCAGCAGGAGTAATAAAAGAATGGTAGAACATACAGACGTAAGAATAGATGCTCCAGAATTGGTATTACATTGGGAATTACATAGAGAGGTTACAAGTTTTCGTTAAAGTTGGTAACCAGTGCTACAGACAATATTGAAACATTTCTGGCAAATTATATTACAAAGCATGATAAGGTTTCCATTACCTTCCAGTTGTTCATGAAACGCAAAGAATGAGGCAAAGCCGCATTGTTGAGAGAGAGCAGCAAGAGGAGTTCCAGGCAAGTACTTGGTGGGAATGTAAGAGAATGGGCTCCAGTTTCATTCATCCATTTATCGACAAGCCTAAAAATGACAAAGATTTCATTAAAGATAATCATGTTCGGTTAGCATAAAGTTGTTAGTCATAGAAAGACTTTTTTTTTTAGCAGATGCTCTCCCATTAGTAACACAGAAAACTGATTAGCACAGACCTTCGCTCTGGAATTACTTTTTAATACGTTCTCTGAAATTAGACAATTTAACTATGCAACATTTGCCATTAGAAAAATGTTAAAAGTTTTTCATTATGTTTTAGTGGTGTTGTGCTACTGCTCCTTTCCTCTCTAGAGTCCCGTAATATTCCAGTGAGAGAGTAGATGTGATTACTGAACTAATAAAAGGAAGACCACTTACTAAGTTTATGAAGGTAGAAAAACACCTGATTTGCATTCTGCTCATTTTTAAGAACTGTGCAATCTGTCTATTTAAACAAAGGATCTACAAGGACTTGCTAGATGACAACAGGCAGACTGTTAATCATCATGAATTATTGAATTGTATTTTAAGGTAGTTCTGGTTTGAGAATGGGCATCTCATTAAATTGGATAGTTCATTTCTGCATATCTACAGTATTCTTTTATACCTGTTTCATATGAGGAAAGTTGGTCCATGATACACGCTTCATGTGATGGCCACATTTCCTGGACCAACCAAGGCCTGGCTGACCCAGACTCACAGTATCATAGTAATCTATGATGCTGTGAGTTCCAGCCCAACAGCAGGTCTACTCTATCATACCATACATGTTTCTGTGAGTATAGGACAGCAGACCTGTGGTTGGGTTGGAACTCACAGCATCCCATCACTATGATACAGTCTATCCGGCTTAGCCAAGCTGCGGTTGGTCCAGGAAATGTGTCCGTCAAATGGACCAAGTTTCACCAGTAAACAAATACAAATAAAATTTCCAAATACTGTACCATGGGTGACATTTATTGCAGTCTTAAAGAGGTTGGCTACTTTGACCAATATGTATGTAAGATGACTATTTGGCATTTACTAATATAGCCTTTGTTGCTATTCTGTGTCATTTGCTATATTTCATAAGCCATGTACTTGTTGGGCAAATCATCTGTACTGTCTGCATGGAGGTCCTATCCATAATATGGCTGCTGATGGAGGGTTATGTGGCCAGACACATCACTCGGCCTCTGCCATTCAACTACACTGAAACTGCAAAACTCCCAACAAAACCAGTGTGGATGACAGGCACAGTGTATTGGAATGGAGGAGAGCGGGTGATTTGCCTGGTTACATGACCCTCCATCAGCTGCCCTTTTATGGACAGGACCTCCGTGCAACAAGGGGGCATACCTTATGAAATATAGAAAATGGCGCAGAATTTGAACAAAGACTATTTTTGTTCTGTTTGTTTTAGATTGTCCTCAATTTTTAAATCGGTTATCCTGGAAAAGACATTGATGACTTATCCCCAGGATAGGTCATCATAATCACATTAATGGAAGTCCAAGCCCTGGCATCCCCGCTTATTAGCTGTTTCAGGGAGCTGCTGTCCTCAACCGAGATCTGGTGAGCGATGGAGGATCCAAGCAGCTTTCCAAGGACGGCGCTGTACATCACATAGTGGCTGTGCTTGGTATTGTGGCTCAGTCCCATTGATTTGAATGGCCATGTGACAACATACAGTGATGTCACAGGCCTAGGAAGAGGTGACGGCGCTCACGGCCTCGTCTAAAAACTGATCGGAGAGGGGCCTGGGTTTCTCAGCCCACAGATCTGATACTGATGCCTCTTAATATTTTTGGTGCAGCTGTTCAGGTCCAGGCGACAATGTAGAGATCTAAACCAGCAAGGGAGCTGGTGTAGTTCTTTTACTAGATTATAATACATGTGATGGACCGACTACTCCGGCACCTCACCTCTTGTCACTTTGAAAAGTGGTCAGCTGTTAGTAAAAATCATAAAAAAGTTGCAAACTTTTGCGCAACAGTAGTGTGCACCACAGTTTGCAACTTTTTGGAGACAGTTTTCTGGTGTTCCCTATGTGTATCATCTACATGAATGCTTCACCTTCAAAGCTCACCATTTTATGTTGCAGACTGATCAAGAATCCCAATTTCTTATCATTGTCTGCCATGTCAAGATATAGTGGAGCTGCATCCCGGTCCTCAGTCACTGCATCTATAGACCCTGCAAGCTCACATAATAATTGCCACCCCTCCAACAATCCCTCTTTATTGTTACCTGAACCTCTTTCTCCTATGAAAACACATGCCCAATCTCTCCCTCTCTTCTGACCTTTTCTTCTTTCTTTCTTTCCCTGTTCTGCTGTTTACATGGTTGTGTTTTTCGCTTCCATATATTCCTCCTTTGGCTGCTGGTCAAATAGAGCCCAGAAGTCTTTAGAATTCCTCCAGAGAAGGGGAAGAATATATTGGAGGCTATGTTCCATTTCAAATATTACTGGTCATGCTATGAATCTTTTCTTTTTTAGATTTAATATACAGTCCCTGACAAAAGTCTTGTCGCTTCTCTATTTTGTAGAAACTCCTGCTATTAACCTGACTTTTAATTAATCAACTGGTGTTAGAAATAGCTCATATGAAAAGCTAAAGCCCTCCCAAATGTTTAATGCACTGAAATTAATTAGTTTCACTGAAAAAAGATTTATCATTTAATCAAGACAGAAAGGCCAAATTTTGGCAAGACAAAAGTTTTGTCGCCTATACCGAAATTGAACAACTTTACTGCAAATCCAAAAATATTTTAGCAAGTTAAGTAGTGGTGCTGTGGAATCCAAATTTAATATCGTGTATGACTTTCACGAGCTTGCATCCATGGACAGCATCCATGCGGTTTGGCAAGGATTCATACAATTTATTGATGAAGTCATCAGGAATAGCAGAGAAAACAGTCTTGCATGCCTCCCAGAGTTCATCAATATTCTTTGGTTTCGTCTTCCATGCTTCCTATTTCATCCTACCCCACATATGCTCAATGATGTTCATGTCTGGTGACTGGGCTGGCCAATCCTGGAGCATCTTGATCTTCTTCGCCTTAAGGAACTTTTATGGGCACTGATTCGACCATGGAGGCCATTTCGAGACAGAATCCGACAAACTGTTCTGGTTGACACAGGGACTTCAGGTGATTAGGTCTCGTGGAGCTCTGCTGCAGTGGAAAATGGGCTGGCCTTGGATTTTCAAGCCAATAAACGGTCCTCTCGAGCAGTTGTCTTGCGGGGTTTGCCTTACCTGGGCTTGTCCAAAATGTCTCCAGTCTCTTCAAATCTTTGTTTCTATCCTTCTGAACTTGATGCTGAGACACATTGAAGGTGTCTGCCACATCAGCAGTGGATCTGGTCTTCAGCCTCTTGATAATCAACACTTTAGTCTCAGGGTGAATCTTAGGCATGCTTGCAGAGGTCTAGTTGCAGTTGATGTGAAGGTCTAGTGTACTGGGGTTCTTTTTATACACACCTGAGACCTAATTGATCCCTTATTGGTCACAGGTGAAGCTCATGTGACAAGGCGACAACACTTATGTCTAGGCAAAAATTGACTCAATGGGCTTTACCAAGCTGTGAATATTAGAATACTTTTTGTCAGTTTCGTTTTGCACTGAAACATTATTACAAAAGCTGTTGGGATTAAAATGACCCATTTCTTGTAACAAAATCTTGATTAGAAATATATTTTAGTGGCACTTCAGGTGAATTTGTACACAAGCGACAAGACTTTTGTCAGGGACTGTATGCTATCTTATAGTACATGCTACAGACGTTCTATTGCATAGTGTCTTAATGTAGTTTGCTTTAAGATTTCCATGTGATAAACGTGTTATGTGTAGTGTATTATATTTAAAGACAAACATCTAAAAGTCATCAGTAAAACGGATATTACCTCACATAGTACTGGTAATTTATCAACAATTCTGTTAGTGAGGCCTATACAATATCAGCATGCTTGTATTACATGTAACATTGCTATTTTTCTATTAAAGGTATTGTCCAGCCCCTTTAAATCTTTAATGGCAAAGTATGGGCTTACAGATCCCCACCACTGCTTCCCTGCTCCCTACGCTGGTCTCTGTATCCTGGCATCCAATCATGAAGGTTTAGACTCGGACATGTGACTGTGGAGCGGTGATTTCAGATATGTCCACTCAAGGCAATGATCGGATACAGAGGTCGTAAAAAGAAAACATTGTGACTTGAGGCCAGACTACAGGGACCATCACAAGAGACAGAAGGCAGCAGCACAGAAGTGGCAAAGTGTAACTATCAGTGGGTGTGGAACCATTGTGTCAACCAAATGGTTTGACTTTGGGTTAAACCTGGCAGCCCTGGTATTCACCCTTTAACCCCTATAAAGGGATCTGGACTTCGTTGCAGGGGAGCCACCAGGCAGCTACCTCCTGGAGTAGTCTTGTTGTGGTTGACAACTGACCCACTGAGGAATCAGGCAAAACTCATAGTCAGTAACAGGCTAAAGTAAGGGCAGGTAGAGTTTGTGAAAATCTGTGAAACAATTCCAAAGGACTGGGCAAGCAGCTCAGGGTCATTATGGTGATCAGGCATGGGTCACGTCAGTTGGAAGTGGGTCAGAATCTAGGAATCAAGCAGAAGTCAGTACACGGGCAGACAAGCAGATTATAGCACCTTTGCGGGATCTAGAAAGCTAGTAAGCCTATTGCTCAGGCAGTGAGCGAGATAAACAGCACAGCATATATAGCAGAGATCATTAACACACAAGAAGCAGCTGCACACAGAATCAAAGGAGGGTTAACAATTGAAATACTGCAGAACGAGGCAAGTTTCAATGAAGAATATATCCTATAGACACACAGGACACAGGCACGGCCCGCCAATAGAACACAAGGGATCGGTAAGGTATTACTCAGTTTGTTATATTACACCATTTTGAGCTTTGGGTCAAACACTTTAAGTGGCTGGTAAAACTCCTATATAATTTAGCAAATACAATAGTTTTAAAGCTACAAAGAGAGGTAGAAAATAAATAAATCATTTTGTGTTGTCAGTCATAGCCATGCAGAAAATAAACAAAAGTATTATCCAAAAACTGCAAAGATGTTGGCACTAAAATACTGTTGTTTGATCAGCTGTGTACAGTGACAGAACAATTCAATCTCAAAGTGAAGCTGGGAATTGGCTTTGTGATTTGCCAAGCGGTAATACACTAGAATGTGCTGGACAAAACCTTTACATAAATAAATTATTATAATGAATTTTTTTCAGCAAGCCACCTATTGATTTGGAAAAATACATCCCGCTCCAGAAGCTAAAAATAAAACTGTGCCTTTTCTAAGCCTTGTTCAAAGCTTGTACTGTTGAAATATTCAGCAGACTCTGGAAGAAAAACCTAAACAAAACCCCCAACAAACCAAATAGATTATTTTCTATTTGCAAATGAATTACATTTATATCACTTCTGTATGAGATGACTGCAAAATGGTCAATATGTACCAAAGAGCAGTTTTTCTTTTTACTGTAAACCTAGTGTAGAACATATGGATCTTATGTTCACGCACGGACAATGCATCCATTAATTTTATATGGTGTGGTAAAGTGCAAGGTGTCATTTGCGATGGCAGGTACGTGTCACCGAGGTTGCTGGCCTCGGTGAGGTGAGAGCCGGGTTTTTGTCTGCAGCAGCTAGTGCTGTTTGACTCTTTTAAATAGCATGGCTGCAAAGCCGATCCGGGCCGGCTCTTACTGGGAGCAGCTAAAGAGTAGGGTGGGTGGCTGCTCCCCACGGTCCAGTCCGAGTTTTGGGCTGGGTATAAAACACAGCCATCAGCTGTGTCTGTGTGTGATTATCCTGGAGCCTGCTAACAGGACTGAGGAGTTCTCTGTGCTGGAGGACGGAGCTCAGCAAGGTGGTGTTTCCCTGCAAACTGAAGGAGGAATCGCCTGCGGCTGAACCGACTGCTAGGTGTGAACCGCACTTAAACCACCCAAGGTGACTGGACCCTGTGTTGGCCTGTTTTTGGTTTTGCCACATGATTTCTGTTGTGTGTGAACTGTCACCAAGAGACTGTTTTCATTTCTGGTGTGCAAGTGTGAATAAAACACTGTTTGATGCACAATCTGGACTCCTTGTTTTGCCTCTAAACTGCACCCGCACCGCTGTCTACCAGAGCGACTCCCCACATTTGGTGTCGGATGCGGGCATGCGCAGTGAGGCTGGCGTGAACGCCGAACTTTGTTTTTGCTGAGCAGAAGTGAATGTCCTATATTAAGCCGGCAAAGTTGCAGCCTGTGATCCCCGACAAAATGGAGGCGGCTGTGAAAGCCCTCATAGAGGCTAACGTGCAGCAGCGGGAGACCAACCAGCTACTGCTACAGCACGTGATGGCGTTGCAAGCGGCAGGAGCGCCCCACCGCGGCCCACGATGCCCGGAAAGCTGTCCGTGCCGCGATCCCTAAGATGACCCCTCGGATGATGTGGAGACCTATCTGGCGGTGTTCGAGAAGGTGGCCGTGAGGGAGAAATTACCCCGAGAACAGTGGGCAGAGGTCGCCGCTCCGCTCCTGGCGTCTGGACCCCAGCAAGTATTTTTGACCTCCCAGATGACCAAGCCGCTGACTACCCGACCGTGAAAGGTGAGATCCTGGCAAGACTGGGGGTGAACGTGTTAGTCCGGGCTCAGCGGGTCCACCAGTGGAACTTTAATACGGCTGAACCCGCCAGGCCGCAGTATTATGAGTTGCTGCACAGGTTGCAAAAGTGGCTGCAGCCTGAGGTTCTAAGTCCGGCTGCTATGCTGGACCGTCTGCTGGCTGACATCTTCTGGAGGGCCTTGCCGTACCCCTGCAGCACTGGATCGGCCAGGTGTCACCCACTAATGCCTTGGACATGGTCGACCTGGTCGAGCGCTATGAGGCCACAAAAACCTTGAAAGGAGGTGTTGTTGGGAGGGGGCCGGTCAAACCCTCGGAGGTCTCCCATCCAGTCCCGACGACTGGTACCCGAGAAACCTGCTCGGGTGTACCCCTGTAGACCCGGCCCCGATAGTCTGCTGGCGGTGTCACGAGCCTGGCCATGTGAGGGCCGACTGTCCACAGTGGGGAGAACCCATGGAGACCAATTATGGGTACCGGGCTTCCATGTATGCCCGGAGACTGTGTGCGACCGGCACCCCCGAGACCCTAGACAATCGTCATCTGTGCCAGGTGCAAGTCGGTGATAATCTTGCAGTGGCGCTGCTGGACTCAGGGAGCCTAGTAACCCTGGTAAGTGCTGCCCTGGTACAGCCCTCCCAGTATACGGGCCGGAAAGTTGGGGTGGTGTGCATACACGGAGACTTAAAGGACTATCCCACGGCTGTAATGTCTCTGTCCACGGCGGCCGGCACATGGACTCTGTGAAGTGGCGATCTCCGCCAAGCTACCGTATGAACTAATAATTGGAAGAGACTTCCTGGTTTTCCGTCACTATGGCCTGAGGTGAAAGTGACTAATAGCCCTGAGACAGGGGTAACCCTAGCAGAGTGGCCTGGTTCCTGTGGGAGGCCAGAGCCCTGGGAGCCCGAGTCCGAAGGGGCCTGCGGTAGGGGTGACCACCACTTCTGTGATAGAGGGGGAGACAACCCCACTGAGTGTAATGGTGGGAGACACGGAGGACTTGCCACCGGGACCTGAGTTGGCAGACCTCAATGTCTCCGGGGAAAATTTTGGGACCGCACAACACCGGGACCAAACCCTAACCAGAGCCTGGGAAAGTGTCATAATAATTGATGGTAAACCCCAGAAACCTGGGGCTGAATTAATGTTTCCGCGATTCATTGTCCTTCAGGATATGTTGTATCGGGTGAACCAAATCCGAGGTGAGCCTGTTGAACAGTTGGTGGTGCCCACAGCGTATCGCAGGCTTGTCATGGAGCTTGCCCACCAACATGTTCTTGGGGGACACCTGGGGTGGCAGAAAACCCAGGACCGCATACTGCAGCGGTTTTATTGGCCCAGTGTGTTCAAGGAGGTAGAGAATTATTGTAAGTCCTGTCCCACCTGTCAGATAACTAGCCCCCAGCCACATTTCCGTAGTCCTCTGGTACCGCTTCCAGTTATTGAGGTCCCGCTTGAGCGAATCGCTATGGATCTAATTGGGCCTGTACCAAAATCTGCCAGGGGCCACCAACACATTCTGGTAGTTCTCGACTATGCCACTCGGTATCCGGAGGCGGTGCCTCTGCGACATACCTCAGCTAAACTCATTGCCAAAGAGTTAATGGAAATGTTTTCCCGTGTGGGCCTGCCAAAAGAGGTTCTGACAGACCAAGGGACCCCTTTATGTCCAAAGTAATGAGGGAACTGTGTAAATTATTGCGTATAAAGCAGTTACGGACGTCCGTTTACCATCCACAAACGGACGGTCTTGTCGAGAGGTTTAACCAAACTTTAAAAAATATGTTAAAGAGGGTGGTGTCTAGAGATGGGAAGGACTGGGACCTGCTTCTGCCCTATCTCATGTTCGCAGTGCGAGAGGTGCCCCAGGCCTCTACTGGGTTCTCGCCCTTCGAACTGCTTTATGGCAGACACCCTCGGGGCCTGTTGGATATCGCCAAGGAAGCGTGGGAACAACAGCCTGTCCCCCACAAAAGTGTCATTGAGTATGTCACCCAGATGCAGGAACGGATGGAAAAGGTGTTGCCGCTGGTCCGGGAGCATATGGAGGCAGCGCAACAAGCCCAGAGTAGGGTGTACAATCGTCAGGCTCGGGCACGGGGCTTCAAGCCGGGAGATCGGGTGTTGGTTCTGGTACCCACCCTTGACAGCAAGTTCCTAGCTAGGTGGCAGGGCCCCTATGAGGTGATCGAGAAAGTAGGGGAAGTAAATTACAAAGTACACCAGCCAGGCGGCGCAAGCCGGAGCAGGTGTACCACGTGAATTTACTAAAGCCGTGGAAAGATAGGGACACGGCCGACGACCACAGCCCCGGCCAGGGCTTCTAGGTGAAAAGGGTCCAGCCCCACAGTTCGAGGCCTGTGAAGCAGTAACCACGGTAAAATTGCAGACAGCCTGTCTTCCAAACAAGTTCAGGAAGTCAGGAGTTCATCAGTCGGAACACGGATGTGTTCTCGACCTCCCTGGCCGCACGTCTCTCATCCAACATGACATCGCCACTGAGCCTCAGGCCAAGATCCGGTTAAAACCATACCGGTACCCGAGGCTCGGCGACGGGCCATCGCGGAGGAAGTACAGTTAATGTTGAAGCTCGAGGTCATTGAGGAGTCGAAAAGTGAGTGGGCCAGTCCCATAGTCCTAATACCTAAGCCGGATGGGACGTTGCGGTTCTGCAACGACTTTCGCAAGTTAAATGAAGTATCCAAGTTTGACGCGTATCCCATGCCCCGAGTAGACGAGCTGGTTGAAAGTTTAGGACAAGCCCGTTATTTTTCTGTGCTGGACCTCACTAAAGGGTACTGGCAGGTACCCTTAACGGAGTCGGCTAAGGAAAAACCGCATTTGTTACCCGCAGGGCCTGTATCACTACAAGGTGTTACCCTTTGGCCTGCATGGCGCCCCGCCACTTTCCAAAGGTTAATGGACATAGTGCTGCGACCACATCGCCGGTACGCCTCGGCCTACTTAGATGATGTAGTCATCCACAGCACCGACTGGGAAAGCCATTTACCCAAGGTGCAGGCGGTAGTGGATGCCCTGAGGAAAGCCGGACTGACCGCTAACCCAAAGAAGTGCTCCATAGGGTTAGAGGAGACAAAATATCTGGGATATGTAATTGGGCGGGAGTCATCAAACCTCAGGTAACTAAGGTAGAGGCCATTCGTAACTGGCCCCGACCGGTCACCACCAGGCAGGTAAAGTCGTTCCTGGGGATTGTAGGTTACTACATGAGGTTTGTGCCCCACTTTGCCACAATAGCAGCGCCATTGACAGACCTGTTGAAGGGGCGAAAGTCTGGGAGGGTTAGCTGGAGTGAGAAGGCGGAGGAGGCTTTCTCCGCGTTGAAGTCGGCCCTGTGTGGGTCCCCGGTTTTGGTGACACCCGACTTCAACAAGGAGTTTGTCGCACAAACCGACGCTCGGAGGTAGGCCTCGGTGCGGTACTGTCGCAGGAGGTCAACGGGGAAGAACATCCCGTTGTCTTCCTGAGCCGTAAGCTCAGTCCCGCCGAGTCCAGATATAGTATAGTGGAGAGGGAGTGCCTGGCTATCAAGTGGGCACTCGAATCTCTCCGCTACTACCTGTTAGGGAGGAGGTTCTGTCTGGTGACCGACCATTCCCCTCAAATGGATGAGTCAGGCCAAGGAGAGGAATGCTCGGGTCACCAGGTGGTTCCTATCTCTTCAAAATTTCAAGTTTTCCGTGGAACACAGGGCAGGCCGCTTGCAGGGCAACGCAGATGCCCTGTCCCGCGTCCACTGCCTCACGTGTGTTCACCCCTCAGGGTTGAACAAAGGGGGGTATGTGGTAAAGTGCAAGGTGTCATTTGCGATGGCAGGTACGTGTCACCGAGGTTGCTGGCCTCGGTGAGGTGAGAGCCGGGTTTTTGTCTGCAGCAGCTAGTGCTGTTTGACTCTTTTAAATAGCATGGCTGCAAAGCCGATCCGGGCCGGCTCTTACTGGGAGCAGCTAAAGAGTAGGGTGGGTGGCTGCTCCCACGGTCCAGTCCGAGTTTTGGGTTGGTATAAAACACAGCCATCAGCTGTGTCTGTGTGTGATTATCCTGGAGCCTGCTAACAGGACTGAGGAGTTCTCTGTGCTGGAGGACGGAGCTCAGCAAGGTGGTGTTTCCCTGCAAACTGAAGGAGGAATCGCCTGCGGCTGAACCGACTGCTAGGTGTGAACCGCACTTAAACCACCCAAGGTGACTGGACCCTGTGTTGGCCTGTTTTTGGTTTTGCCACATGATTTCTGTTGTGTGTGAACTGTCACCAAGAGACTGTTTTCATTTCTGGTGTGCAAGTGTGAATAAAACACTGTTTGATGCACAATCTGGACTCCTTGTTTTGCCTCTAAACTGCACCCGCACCGCTGTCTACCAGAGCGACTCCCCACAATGGCCACACTACAAACACTATATAGCAATCAAGTTAAAGGTTTCTCCCAAATACATATTCATTTATTCTGTTACATCACCACAAAAATAATAATTTTCAACTGGAAAAAAAGTTTTCATGTGTGTGGATTGTTGTTACTTATCTGTTGTGGTGCCCTATAGAGCTCTTTTGACTCTCTCTCATAACATCCACCTAATGTTTCCAGTTCCAGTATCCAAAACCACTTCTACAAGGGTGTAGGAGTGATTCCTTGTATTGTGCAGGCCAGCCAACATGAAGTGGTGCACTAGAAGAGAATTCCCAGCAGCACTAAACACTTTAGGTGGTTGTTCTGAGAAGGAATCAAAAGAACAAGAGGGGGCACCATAAAAAAATGAGGAAAAGGTGAGTAAATAGAACCCCTACATCAGAGGAGACATCACTGGATTTAAGAGGTACGTGGTGCTGTATTCTCCTGTATGTTTTGTAGCGCTGTATGTAATGGTTTCCAAGTATGTCTTTAACAGTAGAGCTGGAGGGAAGGGGTTAGGTTGAGAACTTGGCATGGGAGGTGCCGTTTCAATTTTTGCCTCAGGCAGCAGAAAGGCTAGGTGCACCCCTTTCCCCTTGCCACAAAGCACTGAGGGAAGGAGGGCCCAAGCTGAACTCTTGCACCACGGCCCATTAGGCTTTAGCTATGTCCCTGCCTGTAGTTGTTCGAGTTCTTCCGAGTCAGGCAGGTTTTAAAAGACCATCATGCATCAGGAGTAGTCTTTCCTTGACAGCCAGCCAGATATGGGGTCCAGGTACATGTCCATTTATTTAATTGATTCTAAAGAGTTAATTGCGGGAACTGATGCGGCTTTCTCTCTTCTGAATTGAATGTGAACACATTCCTGTATAAATAGTAGAAATTCCTACACTTCCTGTTAAGAAGGATCAAGTCTATATTACAGGTGGAATTAGCTTTTATGTTTGTTATTGTACAGCAGTCCCCCTATACACATCCAGTGTATTATACTATATTGTATTTTATTTTAATAAATTGTTTGTACCCATATGAATCTGAGTGACTGAGTGCCTGTCAAAATATATTTCTATATCTAAAAAATCTTTTTTAGACAGGGTGAGTCTAACTGTACAGTGCACCATTTTCCGTTAGGATAACTAGGAGAGTCACCTGAGTATTCGATCTATTACTACTACTATTATTATTTTTCACCCAAGTAGGGTTGAGCTCCCTGCTTATCAAAAATGGACATTTGGAATCATGTGGAAAACAAACGTTTTAAGGTAGAATCATTTATGTTTGATACAGCAACAGATACAAATGAATACCAATGTGAGAGAACTATGACTGATACATTTAGATATTTAGAATGTCTGTTAACTAAACAGTTAAAGCAACGGTTGGAAATTAGAGCATTGAAACAATATATTGATTGCGGTAAAATACCAAAAGGGCTTCTTTTAATGAAAACCCCAGCACAAGACTTATGGGACCCAGAGTTTAATAAAGAGTGGGACCATACATTGCATAAACAGTCTGTTATTCTGATAAGTTTAGTCATAAAGAGAAGATCGCAGATATTAGAACAAACAACAGCTAAAATTAATGAAATGAAAGAAATCATAGATAAATTCTCAAAAAAAGAAGAATATGATATGTGGCAACAGAGACTATGTAAAAGTTTGGACAAGATTGAACAAGAAATTATAGACAAAAAAGTAAAGAAATTAAAATTCAACAATAATATATGTCAGAAAAATGAGGAAGATAAAATTCAGAATAAAATTAACAAAAACAAAGAGACAGATAGACCATTGGAGAGGGACCTAAATACACAAACCAATTTTACAATTCCAGTTAATAATAGGTTTGAGACACTTGAGGAATTACATTTTTTAGATGGGACTCCTCCCCAACACAAATCTCACACTCTTCAAAGAACACCACAACCACCAATACAAAAACGGAGAGTAGGATCACCGTCAAATCACCAGTACAACTTAAGACACAGACACTATTCTCAAGAGCACAATTACAGAGCACAGTATCAACAGAGGTCACAGGAATCAATAAGAACACCAATGAAGGACAATTATACACAGAGGCATCATTATAAAACACGTTCATACGAAGAAGGAGAAGAAACAGACAACTCTATAATTGAAAATGTTTCTATTGTAAATTCGAGTTCTGTAAATCTTACTGCAACACAAAAAACTTATAAAATAAAGGGTGGAAATTTTATCCCACTAATAAACTCAATAAGTTCGACACCTATATGGGCATAGAAAAATGGATTTGAAAATTGTGTTTAAAGAAATATTTTCTAAAAAATCCAATGGTAAGAGGACCCTCAATACAAGAAAATAAATACCATCACACAGAATTGAAAACTATCTCTAAAAAATATCCTAGACAGGAAATAAGTGAAGAATTATTCACGTTTCACGAGATTTGGAAAATACAAAACAAATAAAAAGTTAGAAATACGAACATAACAAAAAAAGAAATAGAGGCAATTAAACAATAGCAAGGACACAAAGAGATAAAAATCCGCCCCGCGGATAAAGGCTGGGCTATTGTTATCCAAGACGTTGAAAAATACAATAGAGAGTGTAATAGACAATTGGCTGATGACACAACCTATATAAACTTAAAAAAAGATCCAACGGAAGAATATCACTGTAAATTGATACAGCTTTGTGATAAAGGTCTAGAACAAAAAAATATTATCAGAAGATGAATACAAATTTATACTCAGCACACAACAACGTTTGCCGGTATTTTATTGTTTGCCCAAATTACATAAAAACAAATCAGGATCCACCTGGACGCCCAATACTTTCGGGCATAAGCTCATTAACAGCCAATTTATCGCTTTATATTGATAAATTGCTACAGCCAACAGTAAAAAAAAATGCCCTCTTATGTGAAGGATACCACACAGATAATACACACAGTAGAACATCTAGACTTTAAACCACACTGGATCATAGGGACCTTGGATGTCCATTCTCTGTACACCATTATAAAATCACAAGCAAGGGATAGAAGCTATGAGATCACAACTGGGGAAGGATGATCAACTCCCTTTGGAACAAATCAACTTTCTAGGAGAGGGAGTCGAATTCATATTGAAGCACAATTATTTTTATTTTGAATCCGATTTTACCTACAGATACAGGGTACTGCTATGGGCACCAGGTTTGCCCCAGTTACGCTAATTGTTTCATGGCGCATTGGGAAGATTTGACCATTGCACCGAGACTGGGGACCTGGTGCTCTGGCAGAGATACATTGACGATGTAATATTTATCTGCAGAATTATGAGAATTCACTCCAGTAATTCCTGAAAGAGATTAATGTCAATGTATATAACTTGCAATTTACATCCAATATTAGTAAATCCTTAGTGGAATTCCTGGATCTACAAATCACAATAGAGAATGAGAAATTGGTCTGCAATAAATATCAAATATCTAAAGCTAGAAATAACTTTATACTATATACAAGCTGCCACCTTCCAAGGTGGCTCTTAAACATACCACAAGGACAATTCCGTAAAATTAAAAGAAACTGCACCTATGCACATCAGTTCTAGGAGGAGGCTGAAAAAATGAAACAGCAGTTTCTAATGAAACAATACCCACCAACATTGATAGATTCATCTCTAATTGTAGTCCGTAATATGGACAGGCAATCTTTTTTTTTAAGAAAGAATGTAAAAAAAATAATGAATCGGTTGATCAAACAATGAGAATCATCTTACCTTATAATGCACAATGTAGTTATTCAAAATATCATTAAGAAACATTGGCATTATGTGTTAAAAGATAAAGTTGTAGGCCCTATGGTTCCCACCACCCCCAAATAACATTTACAAAAGCACCAAATTTAAGTCTAAAAGTAGCCCCATCAATAAAAAAAAAAAAAAAATAACAATCTGTCCAAGTATGGGCTAATATGTCTGATTTCTATAGATGCGGTAAATGTTTAAACTGTAAAATAACTACGTTTCCACAAAAAACGACTCAAATAACATCTACTACCAATTCATATGTACAAATTATAAAATAATTTTTAACGTGTAGTTCCACTGACGTGATTTATATACTACAATTGTTACAAGCAGTATATTGGAAGGACTAAGAGGACTTTGAAGAAACGCATCTCAGAACATATTAACAATATTAAAAATGGGTATGTAAAACATACAGTATCTAACCACTTTAAACAAGTGCACAATCAAGACCCCACTGGGATCAGTTATGCTGCATTGGAGAAAGTAGAGAGACATTGGAGGGGTGGTGACCACGTTAGTAGGTGGTAGAGTTGGGGACCTTCAGAATACGGCATTTTTATGAATGAACTGTATTAAATTGGACCTCTGCACAAAGCTGGTTACCCCCCTCTTCTGGAATCGCATGCGTTAACGCTTTAAATATCATTACGTAGTACGTAACTACCATCATTTACACTGACCCACAATTACCAGAGCGGTCACGCTCTGAATGAGGAGAAGTAGCGGAGGCAAGTCTCCCTTATGCTGAAGATCACATGGGATGCCACCCCGAGGCACAGCACTCTGCTCCTCAGATTGGAACTACACAACTGTAAGTAACAGCCTGCATCCACTTATTGATGATATAAGGATTTTCTATGCTATAACATGTAAAGGCAGAGCAAGCTATATTGAACTTAAAGCCCCATTTGTGCGATATAATAATCCAGCTGCACGATTGATTGGAACTCACAGGTTGGCTTTAAAATAAAAGCTTACCAGGACAGTATTTGAAGTGCAATATATACATCTAATCTCATTTGAGCGACCTTACTCCTACCGAGATTCCATACTACTTGGCAGTTTGAACCTCAGTGTAAAATCCAGTGGACTTCCTGCTCATTTCTTTTTTTTTTTTTTATTGATGTGGTATTTTATGTATATTTAATGTGGAAATCCTTATTGGTTTATGTTATATATTCAGCAAGGCTCAGTTGGGATATTTTTCCAGCGACTGTATATGTATAGATTCAAGTGACGGAACTGTATCTTTGGAGCGTTTGTGAGAGAAAAAATGATGTGGCTTTCTCTCTTCTGAATTAATTGAACACATTCCAGTATATATAGTGGAAATTCCTACATTTTTTGTTAAGAAGGATCAAGTCCATATTACAGGTAGAATTAGCTTTTATGTTTGTTATTGTACAGCAGTCTACTTCCACACATCCAGTGTATTGTATTTTATTTTAATAAATTGTTTGTACCCACATGAATCCGAGTGACTGAGTGCCTGTCAAAATATATTTCTATATCTAAAAATTGCAGAAACTTGCCTCTAAAACTAGCAGTGGGATTTCAAGTGAATAGATTATGCGTAATATGTCTACTGCTAAAATGGCAGGGGACTTTCTTTGCTACTTTCCTCTCGACTCCCTAGGTCTGGCCTTAGAGCAATCTTAAAGGGGTTTTCCCATCTCAGACAATGGGGGCATATCGCTAGGATATGCCCCCATTGTCTGATAGGTGCGGGTCCCAGCTATATCGAGAACGGAGCCCCGAAAGTGAAGGAGGGCGCACTGCTCATGCGCAGCCGCCCTCCATTCATTTAATATGGAGCCGGCGAATATAGCCGAGAGCTGGCTCGGCTATTTCCGTTGGCCCCTTAGAAATAAATGAGAGTATGGGCCGCGCATGCGCCATGCGCTCCCATTCACTTCTATGGGAGAGGCAGGGTGCAGCTCTTGGTGGTGGACGGACTCCGGGAAATCTGAGGTCCTCCAGCTACAGCTCTTTCCGCTCCATTCTCGATATAGGTGCGAGTCCCAGCAGTGGGACCCGCAACTATCAGACAATGGGGGCAAATCCTAGCGATATGCCCCCATTGTCTGTGATGGGAATACCCCTTTAAGCAAGTCTTGGAATGAAGATGTCAAAGCAAAATGTCTGCACACTTCTCTTTCAGCATGTTCAGTCCAGAGCTTAATAGAATCATGAAGCCTTCATGAAGGGAAAGGAATTTTGTTACAAATAAATAAATACTGTAAATACAGAAGCCATGTTAGTTTTTCTTCAGAACCAAAAGGAATGAAGGTGCCTAGAGTGCAAAGGAAGTAAGCAAACAGGCTCCTCCGACCAGTCTTGCTCCTCCTTCTCGCTTCAAGAAGTGATCTTCTAAAACTAAGGTAATTGTCATGCTTGTATTAGAGGACTGCTCTGGTTAGAGTCCAGTGCTGGTGAATTAGGGGTTGTATGTAGCAGAAGAGCAGGCCGACTTTATGGAGTAGGGCAGGAGATGGGAAGTTGCTGGTTATGGTGCTGAAGACATCAGCACATGGTAGGCTCCGTCGGGTCAATAGGTTTGCAAGATGACCACCGCGTTGTTGTGGATGAAAAGGATCCCAGCCAGAGCTCTGAGCCACTAATCTGGTGGCAGAAAAAAATTGGCTTCTTAGGAAAACCAGGGATGAACTAGAAAACTAATAGTAACGTTTGGAATTCTGGGTGGAGTGACACTTTACCGCTTCATTCTTGTCATAAGGTATTTTAAAATTCATGTTATCATCTCAGCTTTGCAGTGCTAGCATTGTCAGATCGCATTTCCAATCTGTGTTTCGTGGGGATACCTGAGATTATGAGTATATGATTTCCCAATAACAGAGCTTCCTGGAACTTGCTGATATCAGGAGTTTTAAACCCTGACAGCTTCATTCATCTGAAATTAGCTGTCACATTCTCTTACATTGCCAGGGCAGGAAGGGAGACATAATAATAAAAAGTAAGTAAATCAGTCTTATATTCGGAACTCATTTATAAATATCTATATAAAGACTGCATCATTTATTTTATACATTTTATATAGGGCTGCTTCAGCTACAAGTTAATTACAGATCAGAAGGGGGTGAAATGTTAACATATTTATGTTCTCCTAAAATCCATGCCTTTTGTGTTCTTGTCAATTCAATTACTCGAACAATGAATTAAACCTTGCCATTGACTACAGTAAGCAAAAGAACATTTAGCAATAGCAGGAGTGGCAAGATCATATTTCATGTACTGTACATCCAAGATAGCGGTCAATTATATCATTACAGTGACCCAAGAGGAAAGTGGTGTCTAAGCACTAGATAAATGATATGAACTACTGTATAGTCGTTAAAAAGCAGGTTTCTGTTCAAGCCGTGCCAGACATAAACTTTACCAATTTGAACAAATCCAAATTTTTGCATTAGGGTACTTTCACACTAGCGTCAAAGTTTTCCGTCATTGAGTTCCGTCTTCGGGGCTCAATAACGGAAAAAACTGATCAGTTTTATCCTAATGCATTCTGAATATAAAACAATCCATTCAGTTTATATCAGTTTGTCTTCAGTTCAGTCCTTTCACATTTTTTGGACGCAGATAAAAGCACAGCATGTTGTATTTTTATCTCCGTCCAAAAATGCGTAAAACACTTGACGGAATGACGGATCCGCCATTAATTTCCATTGAAATGTATGTATAATGGGCGGATCCGACATTGAAAATTGACGTATTAACGGATCCGTTCTTCCACTCTGCGCATGCGCAGACCTTTAAAAATGGTAAAATAGTAAATAACGGATCAATTTTTACGGATGACAACGGAAAGACGGATCCGTTATTTCAATATAATTGTCAAACGGAACTGCCTAACGGAACCCTTCAACGCAAGTGTGAAAGTACCCTTAGTGTGCAGATTTACAGTTCTACAAGACACAGGTTGGACTGCAATTATTCTGTTTAAAAAAAAAAAGCCTAACCACTGCACAAATGAAATGTTTAACAACTTGTAGATATATTTTGAGTTACAGTTCCTGAACATTCGCCATTTTTCAAAATATTTGTTTGTTGTGAATGAGAACACAATCTAAATAAATAAAAACATTAATTTTTTAATTAATTAGTGCTCAGGTAGGCTGTCTTTCCTGTTCAAAGTACCCCAAACTGTCCGCCTCCCCCGATGTCTGCTCCTCCCCATAGCCTCACAATGCTTCCTCTCCCTCCTGTGATACAGCTCCATATTTTGCCTAGGAGTCATGTGCTGTACTTCTGATATTTTACAAGCAGCGCCTGAGCATAGCAGTTCCATGAGGTGATCGCCCACAGAAGGGAATGTAATGCACAGGTGTCGGAAGTGCAGCACATGGCACCTACGTGGGATATGGAGCGGCATCGAAGGACGATATTGGAGGGAGAGGAAGCATTGGGAGACTATGGAGAGGAACCGATGTCAGGGAAGGAGGGGCGTTTGGGACACTGTGAACAGGAAAGACTGCCTACCTTGGCACTTGTGAGACATTTTTCAAAAGAATAAAACTTTTTCTGAAGATTACACTAATACAGGTATGTTAACAATGCTTAGCCAACGTTCGGATCGTCATTAATGTTACTTCTTGCAGGACTAATAGAAGAAAGGCACAACAGAGTTATAAGAACAGATGCTGCAGGATTGTTAATACAAATAGTTACTAAAACAGACATTTCATTAGCGATGACAGGTCCTCTTTAGGAAATTGCAATGTACAATAAACTGTGCAAGGAATTTGTTTTAATTGTGCAATGTTGAAGAGGTCAGGGGGTGTGCTGCTGCATGGCACACTTAAAAACTGTGTGGACTCCTCATAAGGGTCTGAAAGTAAATTTATCTTATTCATACAGTGTTAAATTTCTCTAGCTTTCCTCGCTTACTTGCAAAGTTTCTGCTTTCCTGCTGGAATTACACAGACACAAATAGCTTAAAAAATATGCCCAGACATCTATTGTAACCGCTCATTAACATGGTGTTTTGCCAGCGAAAAAATATTGGTGCAATTCCCTTGCAGAATATAATTTGAAAAACTCCCAGCGGTGAACCAATATGCCTTGCTATTAAAAGTTGTAAAGCCCAGCAGCAGAGTGGGTGGTGTTAGAAAAGAGCTTACGTTTCTGCTTTCTTATTGCAATGGCGAGCTATGAACAGGCATGTTCTGGCACAAAAGGTTGCGTGGTTCTTGTTTTGCGGTTATTAACACAATCCATCAAAAACTGCTGCAGGTGTTGAGCAAACATTACAGTACATCCAAAGTTCTCTATTAGACAGTGAGGTGATATTGCTCAACATCTCTGGCTCCTCTACAATAAAGAGATAATCTAGTTGTAGCTGGCAAGTGAATTTCAGAAATATTTTTTTTTATTTCTCTAGGACCTGTAAGACACTAAAACCTCATATATAGCATATAGTAATATGTGGAATGCGCATAGATCAGCAGAAAATGATGAGGATACATATGACTAAGGTGTCAGATTATAGATAATATACGTCCTGTATAACACTGCTACTAATACTGTAGGTGTACCTGTTCAGATCTGGCTTTTACAGACCCTTTTTGAACACAGTGTTGTTCCTAAAATGATTCTCTCATAAGTAAGAACATTTTAATAGTATAACACGCTGGGTCATTAGAAATTCCTTGCAAACCATTTAATGGACCTTAAGGATATGTCCACACAGCACGAATCTGCAGCTCAATTTCCATGACGGATTATTCAGCAATCAGAAATGGGCTGGTTTTTGAGATGGAGTTGCTGCGAACAGTGGGTTTTCCGGCGCTGTCAACTAGAGATGAGCGACTTTCTCAAAAATTCGATTCGGCTGGTTCGCCGAATTTTCCGAAAAAATTCGGTTCGATACGAATTTATTTGTGGCGAATTGCGTTAAAAAACGGCTATTTCCTGGATGCGGAGAGCCTTTATGGTGGTGTAGAACACTGTGCTGTGCAGTAACACGCATAGGGAGTCTGCTGTGGTAGTGAAACAATACAGTGAGTCAGCATGACATGTAGATCACTGCACACTTCACTTATTTGGGCAGTTACGGGCAGGGCTGTGGAGTCGGAGTCGGAGTCGAGGAGTCGGAGTCGGAGGCAATTTTGGGTACCTGGAGTCGGAGTCGGAGTCGGCAAAAAATGGACCGACTCCGACTCCGACTCCTACTAGATTTAAATTGGAATAAAAAAAAATTGGAATAAAAAAAAAGCAAGTTTAAATGTCCCAATTCAGATAAAGTTATAATTAATTACTTCTCTACTGTAAGAATAAAGGCCAATGCATGCAGTGCGTCACGTTAGTGCTAAACAAAGACGTTAAGTGACCGTGAAGAAGCATGCTTTTCATATGCTTTACTATGCAGTTAAGGGGACACTGACAGGCTGATATATCTGCTGGTATTCATCAGAGGATTAGGAATACAACTAGACGACTGTTACCCCCAGTTGAGGTTTACTTGTGTTTAAAAACGTTTTAATCAATGTGCAAATTCTCTACCTTTGTGCCCAAGGGGGCAGGCGCACATGTAGAGTACTGGCAGCACTAGACAGGACTAGGTAGCGAGGAGGAAGAGAGAAAGCTGGCACAGCCTCAGCATAGCCAGACGAGGCTGCTGCCAGCACTCTACACGTGCGCCTGCGCAGGAATTCAGCGTTCGGCTAGCCTGAAAAAAAGGCCAGTGCAGTGAATAATAACGAGGGGAACAGCGCTGGGAAGCTGTACTGGGCGCGGCTGGGCACAAAACCGCAGGAGACGCTGCCCCATTGGGCACAAAGATAGTGAATTTGCATACAGATTAAAATGTTTTTTAAACACAAGTACAGCTTAACTGGGGGTAACATTAGTATAGTTTTATTCCTAATTCTCTGATAAATACCAGTATATATATATATCTTTAGCTGGAAAATCAGCCTGTCAGTGTCCCTTTAAGGAGCGGCAATACTTACACTTTCCATTGTCTTGTGGTCTGCTGTTACGGGGAACCCATGGTTATCCTAGCCTCTCACTGATAACTGATTAAGGACTGGAGACACTTGTATAAGTGAAGGGAAAGGATAGTCAATAGTTCAAGACTGAAGCTGTAAACCATTTGAAAAACTGCTATCATTCAGCTAAGGCTATAAAACATGTAAACTCAGATTGTTAGCTTAAATTTTAAACATGACTATGGGATTCTACTAGGAAAATCATGTTTTAAAATAAATGCCCCTTCCCTTGCCCCTTCCTGGATCCTCCCACTGCTCTATCTTCAGCAGAAGATCAGCACACAAAGGAGAAGGCAGCAGCTTCTGCTCAACTACCTCTCTGTGCTAGAGGAGATTAGAAGAATTTGGTGGAACAGCTTCGTATTTGCATATTAAATACAGAGGAGTCGGAGTCGAGGAGTCGGAGTCGGAGTCGGAGTCGGAAGTTTCAAAATCTGAGGAGTCGGAGTCGGAGTTGGAGTCGGACAATTTATCTACCGACTCCACAGCCCTGGTTACGGGACCAAAACTGACCAAATGACTCAAGTGTGAACTCAGTCTTACAGGTCAATGTTCATGCAAGGTATTAAGAACCGTGCAGAGGCCCAAGATCCTACTATAGCATGAAAGAGCGCACTCCTTTTACACCAATTCACTGATTCCACATAGATTTCTACAGAAGCTGTTTTAGTAAATGCTTATACAAGTAGAGCCCCCTCCGACAGAGTGGAGTGGGTGTGAGCAGTAAGTTTGTGTTGACATCACTGATTATTTTGCCCTTCCTCTGATCCGTCAGAACAATAACCCCAAAAAAAACAGATCCTGTCTGTAGAGCATCCGCCTTCACTCTGTCAGCATTTGGTCAGTAATCTATCAGTATTGCTAAAGCCAAAAAAAACAGGAGTGGATCCAAAACAGAGATGACATGTAAATGGAATATTTGCGTGTCTTCTGTGTTTTGTACCCACTCCTGCTTTTGGCTACCAAATCATAAGCCAATTCTGGTGCAAAATAGGGACCATGTCATGCAGGCCTTACAGCCGTTACATAGACAGGATCCGTTGTGCATCTAATTTTTACTTCCTTCTGACAGATAAGAAGAAGGGTCAAATAAATGATGATGTCAGCCAGGCCGAAGGGCAAAATAGTGGCCCAGTCATGAAGTGGGGAGGGTGGGAACAGGATGAGAATTCCACATACTGCCCTATAACATAATAGTGAGGTGAAAGCAGCATGAGGAGGCCACAGAGTGGCCCAATGACAGAGTCTGGAGGTTGCAGCAGCATCAGGAGGAGGCCACAGAGTGACACAATGACAGTGCGGAGGTAGCAGCAGCATCAGGAGGCCAAAGAGTGGCAAAATGACAGACTGTGGAGGTGGCGGCAGCAGCAGCATCAGGAGGCCACTGGGTGGCACAATGACAGTGTGAAGGTGGCAGCAGCATCAGGAGGCCACAGAGTGGCACAATGAGAAAGCGTGGAGGTGATGGCAGCAGGAGACCTGAGTGGTGAGATGGCAGCATCAGGAGACCACAGAGTGACCCGTTCACAGAGTGGGGTGGTGGGAGGAAATACCAGTACCAGCTGAAGATGGTGGGTGAAAGAAGGAGCACTTGGCATTAGATGTGTGGCATCAGGCGGGTGGCAGCATCAGAATAGTAGCTGAGGCAGGTAGCCAGAAGAAACCGGTCTCTTTTGTCAAAGTGTTGGTGTGGCACAATGGATGATCTAGTCTGATGCATCAGGCATTGGTGGGTGGAAATCCAGGCTGATCCTAGCCTGATTCGCCTTGACAAAGGTCAGTCTCTTCACATTTTGGGTGGCCAGGCGAGTTCTTCTTGGGGTAACTATGGCCCTTGCCGCACCAAACACCTGCTCTGATGCCACACTACTGGCCTGGCAGGACAGCTTTTCCAGGGCAAACTCTGCCAGTTGCAGCCACAAATCCGGTTTGGCTGCCCAGTAGTCCAGCGGATCTTCAATGTGGGCTGGCAGGGTGCTGTCCAACTATGCCACCACCTGCTGGTTCAGGTCCTGCTCCAGGTCTAGCTGCTGCTGCTGGTGAGTAATTTCTTCACTTGTCGGGTGAAGAAAACTGCTCATTAACAACTCTACAGTCAAGTTGCTGCTGATGGAGCTGGAACTGCTCCTACCCCCCACCCTGCCACGGCAGCCAGGGTAGTGGAACGTGAGTGCAGAGGGTCAGACCTGCGAGAGGATGAACGATGGCGCAGATAGGAAGTGTCGAACTGACTACATAGGATGTATGTATAGTAGTTCAGTTTGTCCTTCCTCTCAGTGGGTGTAAAAAAGGCCCCCATTTTGGACCAGTACCGAGGGTCCAACAAGGTGGAGAGCCAGAAGTCATCCCTCTGCCGAGTGCTGACAATTCGGCTGTTACTACGCAAGCGAGCATGCATCAGGCCATTTGTGCAAGTGACTCGGAGGGACTCCTTGCCTCCATCTCCACTGCATACTGCCACGGTGTGTCTGGGTCCTCTGCCTCGTCTTGCTCATCGCTCTGTAGCTCCTCTGGCTGTTCCTCCTCTCCAGTCAGCTGTGTATAAAAACCATCCATCCACATTGCTTGTGCTCCAATGTCCTCCTCCTCTAGTTCAGCCCCCACAGGGCTCATGTAGCCGTGAGATAGAGGCGCCCCGTCTCCAGTTCCCTGACCAGCCAGATTTAGCAGGCATCTGTTCCAGAAGCAGTGGAATGATGTTGTTCATCCCGTAGTCCTGGCGACTGACAAATAACGTGGCCTTCTCAAAGGGCCTGAGCAAAAGGCAGGTGTCACGCATGAGCTGCCACTGGCTGACATTGAAGTTACATAAGCGAGTACTCCTGTCCGCTTGAATCATCAAGAAATCATTTATGACCTTTCTCTGTTTGTATAGTAAGGCAAACATTTGGAGGGTGGAAAAGTTGCATATCAGCCTATGTTGGGGTTCTGCCGCTGTAGCTCAAGGATGGTGTGCTTTGCGGTGTACGAGTGGCTGAAGTGCATGCAGTTTCCTGGCCATTTTTAGGATGTCTTGCAGATGGGTGTGAAACTTCAGGAAACGCTTGACAACCAGATTGAACACGTGTGCCATGCAGGACGCATGGCTCAGCCCTCCTTGACGCAGCGCCGACACCATGTTTTCCCATTGTCGGTCACCATGGTTCTGATTTTGAGTTGTCGCGGAGAAAGCCAGGATTCGATTTCTTGATGAAGGACACGGAGCAGTTCCTCCCCTGTGTGACTCCTTTTGCCCAGGCAAACGAGGTGCAGAACAGCGTGACACTGTGAATTGTCCCTGCAGTGGAGGCTGAGGATACAGTGGAGAATGAGGAGGCAGAGGCTGACATTGTCGCAGGACCAATGGCGTGAGAACGTGGAGCCGAAAACGGTGTCACCTGACCAAGTTGCTGGTGTGGCTGTGCAGGAACCACATTTACCCAGTGGGCCATATTGGACATGTATTGTCCTTGACCGTAGTTACAGCTCCACATGTCGGAACTGCAGTGCACTTTGGCAGACACAGACAGGCTCAAGGACCGGCCCACCTTCTGTTCCACATACGTGTGCAGGACTGGTACTGCCTTTTTGGCAAAGAAATGACGGCTTGGGACTCTCCACCTTGGCTCAGAACAAGCCATCAGTTCTCTGAAAGGTGCAGAGTCTACCACTTGGAAAGAGAGGTACTGCAGCATCATCAACTTGGCCAAGAGCACATTCAGCTTCTGCGCCATTGGATGAGTGCATGCATACTATTGTCTCTCGGCAATCGCTTCGGTGATAGATTGCTGACAGAATGACTGACGAGGAGTAGGAGGCGGAGCAGGAGCATTAGGACTAGCAGATGATGGGAAGAACAGACAGCTCCCTTCGGCTGAGGTGGTGGAGCCTTGACTGCCTGAAATCGAGTGCGTGCCACTGAGTGATGCAGCGGTTGCTGGGGAAGGCTGAACAACCACATCGGATCCACAGTTCTCCCAGGCCACTTTATGGTGACGCTGTATATGTTGACGAAGGGCCATGGTACCAACATTGCCACCCTGGCCACGCTTCACCTTGTGCCTACAGATTCTACAAATGGCCATGTTCAACTCCCCCGGTGGCTTAACAAAAAACTGCCACACCGCCGAGTAGGTGATTTTACCCCCAAAACTCAGAGCTGGTTGACTGACTGCTACAGCCGCTGCTTCCGTGAACCTCTGCACCACTACTTTCCGGGCAGGTAGTCTCCTGCGAAGCGGTTCGTCTACCCCGGGCACATTTGGCTCCCGACCTCCCACTGCTGCCACCCTGCTGACTCCCAGCCACGCTAGCGACTGGCTGGCTCCGCCGCTGCTACATGAGCAAGCTGCCATCCTCTTCTCCAGATGATGATGAAGCCCCTAATTTACTCGGCTCCCAAGTGCAATCAGCTACATCATCATCATCGAGTACTGTCTGCATGTCACTGATGTCCTCCTCAACGATCTCTGGGTCATAAGTCTGACCGCTTGCAATACCAGCTCCCACGCCACTCTTCTCATCACTACTTGCCTGCCTACCGGAGGAAACGGTGGATGTCACCTTCACATCTTGGCTGGCCAGTAGCTGCTGACTGTCCTCTAGTAGCTCGTCCTCGCTGTTTAGTGGAGCTAAGCCCACAGCATATAATACTTCTCTGGCTGAGGGAACAGAAAAGGACAGAGGCAAGTTGAGGACAGGTGAGGGCACAGGGCCTGCTCCCGGGCCATGCCAACTAAGGGTTGTGTCTGTCGAACCAACCGACACTTGACTGGGGGTGTCTGATGTCACTTGGAACGAAGTGGATGACCGAGTCAACCATTCAAGAGCCCCTGCGTTGCTGGTCAAGACACGACCGCTAGATGAGACCGGGAGCTCAAGCCTCTCGCTGCGACTCCTGCTGCCACGCCCCCTTACTCTGCTGCGACCTGTGTCTGCGCCAGAAACATTTAGGCCTCTGCCACTCCCCTGTGCAGGGCCTGGCACTTCTCTGTCTGACATACTCTTATATCAAATAAATAAATAAAAGGAAATTAATTAATTTTCTCACTTCACCACACAACAGCTAATAAGTAGAGATGAGCGAACTTTAAAAAAAAGTTCGGCGTTTGGGTTGTGGTAAGTCGCGCATCCCGTTATGGATTCCACTATCGCGGCATATGGAATCCATAAGGGGCGGCTTCCACCAACCCGAACTGTTGAACAGCCAAAGGACCTGGGGTGACGTCACCGTCATGTGATCAGTGCAGGGGGCGTTGCTCAGCACTGCTGTTCAACAGTTCGGGTTGGTGGAAGCCACCCCTTATGGATTCCATATGCCGCGATAGTGGAATCCATAACGGGATGTGCGACTTACCACAACCCAAACGCCGAACTTTTTTTTAAAGTTCGCTCATCTCTACTAATAAGCCCTTTTTTTCCCCACTAATGCACGCCAAAGAAGGTTTTAGAACATATAACTGCACTGCTGAATGGCAAATAGGCCCTTACTTTTTTCCACTTATACACGCCCAAAAGGCTTTAGAACATATAACTGCACTGCTGAACGGCAAATACCGGTATACATTTTTTTGCTACTAATAGACACCAAAAAGGGCTTTAGAACATATAACTGCACTGCAGAATGGCAAATAGGCCCTTACTTAAAAGGGCTGCAATTTTCTCACTTCACCACATAACGGCAAATACTTTTTTTGTGCCACTAATACACGCAAAAGAGTACTTTAGAACATATAACTGAACCGCTGAACGGCAAATATAATTTTTTTTGCCACTAATACATGCCAAAACGGGCTGCAATTTTCTCACTTCACCACACAACGGGAAATACTTTTTTTTGTGCCACTAATATACGCCAAAAAGAGCTTTAGAACATATAACTGCACTGCTGAATGGCAAAAATTATATATATTTTTTTGCCACTAATACACACCAAAAAGGGCTTTAGAACATACAACTGCACCGCTGAACGGCAAATAGGCCCTTACTTTTTTCCTACTTATATACTCCACAAAAGGATTTAGAACATATAACTGCACCACAGAAGGGCAAATAATATATATTTTTTGCCACCAATACATGCCATAAAGTGCTTTTAGAACATACCGTATTTTTCGCCCTATAAGACGCACCTAGGTTTTTGAGGAGGAAAATAAGAAAAAAAAAAATTTTGAACCAAAAGGTGTACTTTTGGTGTTTTTTTTTTTTACTAATGGTGTTCTAAGCATTACACTATTATGATGCACTGTTATGGGGGATCTGTGGATGACGCACTGTTATGGGGGATCTGTGGATGACGCACTGTTATGGGGGCATCTGTGGAGGACATACTGTTATGGGGGCATCTGTGGAGGACGCACTGTTATGGGGGCATCTGTGGATGACGCACTGTTATGGGGGCATCTGTGGATGACGCACTGTTTTGTGGGGATCTCTGGTTAACCGCTGTTATGTGGGGGAGCTGGGGATGGCACTGGTATGGGGGCATCTGGGGATGGCACTGTATGGGGGCATCTGGGGATGGCACTGTATGGGGGCATCTGGGGATGGCACTGTATGGGGGAATCTGTGGATGGCACTGTATGGGGGCATCTGGGAATGACACTGCTATGGGGGGAATCTGTAGATGACTCATAGCATCTTATGCTATGTGTCATCCACAGATTCCCCCCCCCCATAACAGTGGCTACGATGACCCCCAATACAAGGGCTGTGGGCGGAATCTTGTTTGCTAATGACAGCGGGCCCGTGCAGTAACTGTATTCTACTACACCGGGCCCGCTGTAGTAATGTTATAGGCGATGTTTAAAACTATCATCTTGATTAAACTTAATGCTGGCAGTATTACCCTACCTCCTATAATCTACGATCGCAGGCAGGACTGGAATCAGGAGGCCGGACGGGCAGGAGGCGGCAGCATGACGTCATGCGCCTGTGCCGTCTGCTTCATTCATAAAGTGGGCGGAGCAGGCGCGTGACGTTACGCTGCTGCCTCCTGCCCGTTCGGCCTCCTGATTCCAGTCCTGCCTGCGATCGTAGATTATAGGAGGTAGGGTAATACTGCCAGCATTAAGTTTAATGAAGATAATAGTTTTAAACATCGCCTATAACATTACTACAGCGGGCCGGTGTAGTAGAATACAGTTACTGCACGGGCCCGCTGTCATTAGCAAACAAGATGCCGCCCACAGCCCCTCCTCATTGATACACATGCCGGCTGCGCTCTTCAGCAGCGCGGCGGTGTATCAGTGTTTGCCGCATTCGCCCCATAAGACGCAGCACTAATTTTCCCCCCACTTTTGGGGGGGAAAAAGTGTGTCTTATAGGGCGAAAAATACGGTATATAGTTAGGTCCATATATATATTTGGACAGAGACAACATTTTTCAAATTTTTGTTCTGTACATTACCACAATAGATTTTGAACAAAACAATTCAGATGCAGTTGAAGTTCAGACTTTCAGCTTTAATTCAGTGGGTTAAACAAAATGATTGCATAAAATGTGAGGAACTAGAGCATTTTTTTAACTCAATCCCTTCATTTCAGGGGCTCAAAAGTAATTGTACAAATTAAATAATTGCAAATAAAATGTTAATTTCTAATACTTAGTTGAAAACCCTTTGTTGGCAATGACTGCCTGAAGTCTGAAACTCATGGACATCAGCAGACGCTGTGTTTCCTCCTTTTTAATGCTCTGCCAGGCCTTTACTGCAGCGATTTTCAGTTGCCGTTTGTGGGCCTTCCTGTCTGAAGTTTAGTCTTTAACAAGTGAAATGCTGTAGAAGTTTGCCTTAACTGTGGAGCATTTTTTGTGAAGATTACATCAGAAAAAGCGTCCAGAACGGCCAAGGAGCAAGACACCTGGATACTAGGACCCTAACCTAAAGACCGCTCCGCTTTCTCCCCCTGCTTCAGGGTCACGTGGGACACCACGATACGACCTGACACCACGTGGGACGCCGCGGGTGTCATGGAGATTTACAGCGGTGGTGTTTCTCTGCAGCACTAAGAAAGGAGGTAAGGCAAAAGGGGTATAATATCGACAAGCTGCCAATCGGTGAAGCCAGCAGCAGTTTCCAAGGCACATCAAGTAACCTAACAATAAGTGAATTACACCACGAGGACACAAAGTTTTAATAGGTGACCTGCTATGCTCACATTATTGGCCTTGATCGGGTGACACCAGGTTATTCTGACTCAATTGTGATTCACAGCGGACGTTTTTCTAGATTCAATACCTATCTGGCTGGTCATCTGGAGTATTTTTTCTTTGCTATTGATCTAGTTACAGCTAGTGTGATCTGGATATCGTGCCTATATGGTTATATGCTGCAATGCGTTTCCATTGAAAAGATTTCTAATCTATGTTGATTTTACCTTTCAACAGTGTGATCTGAACATTGCATCATACATGTTATTATGTGTATGTTATTTTTATATATTAAATAAGGATCATTATACATTCAGCTCCCATCTGTTATAGTGCGCCCCCTTACTTCATTACATATTTCCTGGCTCTAGGGCTTTGGGTGAAGCCTTCTAGGGTGAGCACCTTGTTTTTCATTGGCCACTATTGGGTGAAGCCTCCGTTTTCTGCTTACTATTTTATGTGCTTAATTGATAATGAAATAATGAAGGAATTGCCCACACCTACCCATGAAACAGCCTTTGAGTGAATTGTCCAATTACTTTTGGTGAAGGGTGCCACATGTAAAGGAGCTAAAACTCCTAAACCCTTCATCCAATTTTAATGTGTATACCCTCAAATGAAAGCTAAAAGTCTGGACTTTGTGTTCATGTCCATTATATAACTATAACTTGAATATGTTTTAGCAAACATGTTAGAAAAACTAAATTTGTGTCAGTGTCCAAATATATATGGACCTAACTGTAACTGGTCTGCTGGACGGCAAATATATATTTTTTTGCCACTAATACACGCCAAAAAGGGCTGTAATTTCCTCACTTCCCCACACAATGGCAATTACTTTTTTTTGTGCCACTGATACACTCCAAAAATGGCTTTAGAACATATAACTGCACTGCTGAACAGCAAATAGGCCCTAGCTGTATAATGACAATTTGGATTCCCCAGTCAGTACAGCAAGGTGTAATAGGATTGTTCCTGTTACCCAGGCTGTAAACTCCCCTACTGAACCCTGTTCTGCTTTAAAACTGTGGAATGATTCCTCCCTATACTTTACCTGAACTTCTATACAGCAAAATAAAAGTTTTATAGTCTTTTCTACCACTGACCCTAGCGCCTGCTGACGTTTCTCCCTGCACTAAGTACAATGGAAAATGGCTGAATCCAAGATGGATGAGGCTATTTATAGGGCGGTGACATCACAGGGGCTGGCTGGCTGCATGCATGGAATTGTGGGTGATCGCTCGTTCCCAGAGTTCCTTGCTCCATGTCTCAACACATGCAGCAGACATTTTAGGAAAGAAAATGTGAGCGAATCAAATGTTTGCTGAAATTTGGATGGAATTCCACTTCGTCAACTTTGATTAGTTCATCTCTACTGTCAACATATCCACTGCAAAGGTCGAAAGCCGCAAATAAAAGCCACAGCATAAACTGAGAAGCTTCAGACTCAAAACTCAGTTTACGCTGCAGGTTTACTTTTTTTAGCGAGTATATGAGATTTCTGAAAATCTCTACTTTTCTGGTAATGTAAAATGTCAAATTCTAAGCAGTTTCACCCTGTACAGGTGTACCCTAAAAGTTCCCATAAACATTAGACTATTGTTGGCTGAACCTGCCTACAATCTAATGTGCAGGGGGAGCCCCCAACTCTCCCATGACAGATGATGATCCTTTTCTTTACCAAAGATAAGAGCGCATACATTTCTGGCCCTGTGTATGTGCACACGGGGGAGTAAAAGAGACTCTAAAGTTGTATGGCCAAAGGCTATAGTATAACAGCCCCAATGATAGTGGTTTCAAAAGTATTTTCTGCACTGCATGCTTATGTTATTATTCGAACTGCTAAAGGATCAGCTCTACATCAGTAAACTTGGGTACTGGTTTCAGTAAAGTTGATCAAGAATTTTAAAGTACACCATTCCACAGGTATTACCCCAGTACATGGTAGATTTCTCTTCTTAAAATAACAAACCTGCATAAGTAAGCAACAATATATTACAAAAATATCTGCTGCCACCTTGAAAATGTTGGTCTGTATATAGTAACATTTGGGGTCATTTACCAAACTGGTGTAATGTTGAATTGGCTTAGTTGCCCTTAGCAACCAATCAGATTCCACCTTTCCAAAGGAGATGTCAAAAACGAAAATTAGAATCTGGTTGCTATGGGCAACTAAGGCAGTTCTACTATACAACAGTTTGATAAATGACTAACAGCTTGTGAGGCTGAAATAAAAAAAAAAAAAAAAAAAAAAAAGACATCCATCCATCCATCCAGTTCAGCCTGTTATCCTGCAAAAATGATCCAAAGGAAAGCAAAACCCCTGTGAGGTAGAAGCCAATTTTTTTCTCATTTTAGGGAAAAAAAAAATTCCTTCCCGACTCCAATCAGGCAATCAGAATAACTCCCTGGATCAATGATATAATGACAGATATTTTCGGCTACTTAGCGTTAATACTTTCCGGGAGATCCATTGTCAATGGGGATAAAACGTAACTGAACAGAACTGAATACTCCAAAATGCATGCTACGGTTTACTTTCCGCCCTGGGATGCGGAGCAAAACTGATCCGTTTTCTCTGACACAATAGAAAACGGATCAGTCACCCATTGACTTTCAATGGAGTTCATGACGGATCCGTCTTAGCTATGTTACAGATAATACAACCAGATCCGTTCAGAACGGATGCGAATGGTTATATTATCAGTAACGGAAGCGTTTTTGCTGGTCCCTGCCGGATCCAGCAAAAATGCTAGTAGGGAAGTAGCCTAAGTTAGTATTTGTTATTACTATATTACACTGCTATGTAGATTTATGTGGAGGCTTGGATATACATTAACACAATACGGACCTAAATTGCCGGTATTTAGTGCATCAGGACGAGCATTCTTGTCCTGCGGTCCGTCCCCTGCCCCACACGCTGACTGCAGCATACGGGAAGTTTGCAATCCCTCTGCTATTCCATTGGGTTCCCGTGCTGTGGTGATGGGGACCTGAAGGTTGCCAAAGGCCTTGGGGGCTGGCAGCTACGGAGACCTACGAGGCCCAGCCCCCAGGCTGGGTCTCATAGGCAAACTGTTAGTCTATTACGCTGTGTATTGTACTGCATTGAAACAGGGATCAGACCTATAATGTCCCATAGAGGGACAAAAAAAAAGTGTTTTTAACAAAAAGAAATTAAAGTTTCAAGTAACAAAAAAATGCCCCTTTCCCATAAAAAGACATATAACATTGTAAAAAAAACAAAATAAAAAGCAAAAACATATTAGGTATTGATGCGTCCATAGCGACTGGCTCTAAAAAAAAAATATCACATGATCCACCCTGTCAAGTAAACACCGTAAAAAAAAAAAAATTGTGCTAAAAAAAGCTATTTCTGTCAACTTACATCACAAAAAGTGTAATACCAAGAGATCAAAAAGTCTTATGTACCCGAAAATAGTACCAATCACGCCGTCACCTCTGATTTGGTTTTTTCAAAATTGCTTTTATTGCTTAAAACCAAAATATATATTTAAAAAAAGACATAAACAAAGATAGCCCCGTCCGTATCAAACTGCTCTATAAAAATATTACATGATCCACCCAGTAAAAATAAATAAGTTAAAACTGTGCCAAAAAAGCAATTTTTTGTCACCTTACACCACAAAAAATGTAATACCAAGCGATCAAAAAGTTATGTACCCCAAAAAAGTACAATAGACAATCATCTAAAAAATATAAAAAATATGGCTTTCAGAAAATGGACACACAAAAACATGATTGTTTTTCATTCAAAAATGCTTTTATTGTGTAAAACAAAACTAAATATAAAATAAATAGACAAATTAGGTGTCATCGCGTCCGTAACAACCTGCTCTATTAAAAAAAAAACAAAAAAACATGATCTACCCGCTAAGGTTAATGCTGTAAAAAAAAAAAAAAATCTGCCAAAACCACAATTTTTTGGTCACCTTGCCCGAAAAAGTGTTATATTGACAGATCATGAAAATCATATGTACCCAAAAATGATACAAAAAAAAAGTCAACTCTTCCCGCAAAAAAGAGCCCTACACAGGATAATTGGAAGAAAAATAAAATAAATATGGCTTTCAGAAAATGGAGACACAAAAACATGATAAATAATAAAAGTGGACATATTTGGTATGGTTGCGTTCATAACAACCTGCTCTTTAAAAATAGAACATGATCTAACCTGTCAGGTGAATGCTATGAAAAATAAATAAAAAAAACTGCCAGAACAGCCATTTTTTGGTTACCTTCTCTCACGAAAATCGTGATATAGAGCAATCCAAAATCATATGTACCTCAAAATAGTAACAATAAAATGGTCAACTTATCCCATAATTTCCAAAATGTGGTCACTTTTTTGGAGTTTCTACTGTAGGGGTCTTTCAATGTCACATGGCAACTTAAAATATCTCAGTGAAATCTGCACCTCCAAAATCAATGTTACTACTTTCCTTCTGCGCCCTACCGTGTGCCCATACAGCAATTTACAGCCACATATGGGGTGTTTCTGTAAACGGCAAAATCGGGGTAATAAATATTGAGTTCTTTGGCTGTTATCCCTTGATGAGTTACAGCAAAAAATGGATTGAAATGTAAAAATGTAATCTCCTTTTTCCTTTAATTCTTGTGCAAGACCAAAAGAGTTAACAAACTTTGTAAAATCAGCTTTGAATAACTTGAGGGGTGTAGTTTCTAAAATGAATTCACTTATGGATGGTTTCCTCTATGTAAGCCTCACAAAGTAATTCATAACTGAACTGATCCTTAAAAAAAGTGGGTTTTGGAAATTTTCTTAAAAAATTTTCTTCTAAAATTCTGAGCCTTATAACATTACAAAATTATACAGACATAAAAGTGGACATATGGGAAATGTAAACTAATAACTCTTTATGAGGTATTACCGTAAAAGCAGGGGAATTCAAATTTTGAAATTTCCAAACTGTCTGTAAATTTAGCCTTTTTTTTTATAAATAAAGGTGAAATATATTAACTCAAATTTTCAACTATCATGAAGTACAATGTATTGCGAGAAAGAATCCCAAAGTTATTTCCACATAAAGTGACATGTCAGATTTCCAAAAAACGGTCTGGTCCTTAAAGGGAACCTGTCACCAGGAAATTTACTGATAAACCAGGCATGCTGCCCTGTAGGGCTCACTCTGCTGAATATAATGATACCTCTCACTTGGCGATCTGTTGCTTTATTGTGGAGAAAAAGTACTTTTAATGCATATGCTAATGAGCTGATTGGAGTCCAGTAGTTGATATGAGTCCAGCGTTTTTTCTATTCAAAGCTGTAGTCCCTCCCCTATTCACTTCCTCAGATGTAAAAGGGGCGTGGTTTATGACATCATTCATTCATTTTAATAATTGTTTATCAAACATGTGTTTATCATCCCATGAACAAACTAGCACTTATTATAATTACTAACTTCAATAGTATATTCCTTCCCCTTTTTTTTACCTCAGTAATATAATACCTTAGGATTCCCTGTTATTCATTTTCCTGCCAATTATTAAAATGAATGAATGATATAATAAACCACGCCCCTTTTACATGAAGAAGAAGTGAATAGGGGAGGGGCTACAGCTCTGAATAGAAAAAACGCTGGACTCATTTCAACTGCTGGACTCAAATCTGATCATTAGTATATGGATTAAAAGTACTTTTTCTCCACAATAAAGCAACAGATCGCCAAGTGAAATGTATCATTATATTCATCAGAGTGAGCCCTACAGGGCAGTATGCCTGGTTTATCAGTGAATTTCCTGGTGACAGCTTCCCTTTAAGGTGAAAAATGGCAAGGCCTTTGGGGTGAAAGGAAAAATTTCATCTATTTCCACCTTTCAAATCTACTGACAGAGGTAGACAGATGAGAGGCTAAGCGGTAGGTGCTCCTGCTTCTTTCATAACCGATGAGAAGTCTTGAGGCCCTAAAACCTCAATCACAAGTTACATGGGGGTGGACCCTTGATGTGCTGTGTCCTAGGCTCTTTGCACTGAAGACTCCCCAAGCTCTTTCCTCTGAGACATAGCTTTAGTGGTCTCATGGCTGGATATCAGAGATCTAGAGCAGAGGGAAGCGTCTGGAAAGTCTTCACTGCAGAGAGCCCGAGACATGAAGGAATCGCCTCCATGGCACTTGTGATTGTGGGCCAGGGGCGTTATAACTTCTTCTCTGTCTTTCAACAAGCATGAGCATTCACCAAAGTATGTTTAAACAGTATTACCTCTCACTTATCTACCTCTGACCATTCAAAACTGCTGATAGACTCCCATTAACTCAAGACCCCAATATTGGATATTTGCACACGGATTCATGTAGATGCAGCAGTGTAGAAAGTTTCCACTACAGCCAGCTATTTGCCAGTGACAAAATAGTGACATAGGAGCGTAAAGGGTTCCTTTATTAAACTTTTAAAATGTCTTAGGGACATATCAAAAGTTTAGATCGTGGGGATCCAAGTGTTGAGACCCCCACAATATCTAAGAGAGAAGGGCTTGCTTAGTGTGCTTTCCCTCCTTGCTGCATGAGACAGGCCCACAAACTTTCTATTGAGTCTGTCTTGCAACGAGTAGAGAGAGCGCACCAAGCTAGCGCTTCTCTCCCCTCGTTCTAGAGATCAGTGGAGGTCTCAGCACTCAGATGCCCACCGATCTAAACTTTTGATATGTCCCTATTAGATTGGTGGTGGTCCAACCGTAGGTACAAGAACATGGGACACCACGGAATGAATGAAGTGGCTGGTTGAGCATTCATTTCTATGGGATTACTGGAACCTCCAGCAGTCTCTTAGAGAATGAATGGAGCAGCATGGCACATGTTTAACCAGCTGCTCCATTCATTTTATGGTAGATGGCCCAACTTATTTATTAGTATTACCATTTGTATTTCATCCACCGGAACAAACCAAACCTAATAAGTAACATTGCAGAATAAACTGCTTTTATAAAAAAAAAAAAAAAAAAAGTTTTTGCTACTTAGGAGTTAAGCTTTTAGGATTTCTATTTCGCGTTCTCAATATCAGGATAAAGTTTGAGTACTTCAGAGATACATTAAACTTTAGGCACAAGGGATTTATCCAGGAAATATAATAGTTGGTCTTATTGATCTGAAGTGCTGCCGGGAAATATCTAGAAGTTTAATGATAATGTTTGATAATCCTCATTATTAATGGTAAATCCAAGCCTTATATCATGGAGTCGGTGAAGGTGCCTCTCCCACATAATTCTAAATCAGAACCGTTCAGAAAATATTCCTGCTTTGATTTCTTCCTCTCGTTTTGTCACTTCTAGTATACCAGGGATTGGGTCGGTCTTTCGTTAATCTCTTCTGTGCAATGCTAAACATACAGGGAAATAGTTTACTTTTCATAAGGATTTAAATAAATAATCCCAAATCCCTATAGGCCTCGTTATGGCACCCTCATACAAATTTTCACTTGTATTGGAGCTCAAATAAAAGTGTCTACCTTGCAATTTGAGCTCCTGCTGACTCGTTTAGCCTTAAGGAAGTATTGAAATTCACGTTGCTCATTATTGCGAGCAGTTTTAAGCAGTCTATTGTGATAAATCATGGTGAGGGATGTCAAATGAAAGATTTTTCTGAAACAAAAATAAACCCATTTTGAAAACATAGGTTTTTAGAGAATGCTCAAACTTTGCGGAGGAGGGGGGTGCTTTTTTTTAGTCACAGTAATGGCCACTGACTCGAAATCCTGCTCCCGAGAATTGATAGCAGTAATACAATTGAGAAGAGACCAATTCAAATGGTAATTTTCAGAGAGGTAAGCAGAAAACACACAATTATAAGAAAAACAGCATTTACTTGGTTTCTGTCATTCAGAGCTTATTTCCATTTTGTTCACTATAATGTAACATAATGCTATAGAAAACATACAAATATTTTCTCAAAAATCATGATTTGCAGCGAATGATGATAAAGAATAAATTATATGCAAATTATTCAATCTGCCGTCCAATTAAAATGTGCCTTTTACTTTATTGTCTATTCATATTTCTAGCTTGAAATATCAGTTGTAACCCTCAGAGACATCTGCACACTGGCACAGATTTATTGATGTGTCTATTCCTAAAATCTAAGGTCTAAGAAGTGGTGGAAGTTGGTGTAATTTTCGTACAGTTTGGTGCAACTAGGCACTTCATCTTACTTGAATGGAAACCAGGTTACTTTTTTTTTAATGGGGGGGGGGGGGCGAGGGGGGGAAGAGGGACGGTTAGTTTTACATATCACATTCCCCAAGTTGAGTCCTCTCCCCTGATGAACCAACACTCTTCTTGTTGGCAGACGTAACCTGATAGTCCAAAGTCTGGACTGTCTAGCTTCACCTAACTGCAGAGGAGACAGCCTGCAGAGAATATACAGGACCTGTTCTCTGCACCCCCCCTTCCCCCCCCACTGTAGCTGTTTTTTTTTTTTTACTATTTGCAGTCTGGAACACAGTTGTCGAAATATAATGTAATATTTAAAATGTATTTACTGCTGGTCTATCTCACAAATATCTTTATTTCTGCATCATCTATCTACCCATATATCTTTATTATCCGTATTTCTATTATCTATCTGTATCACGTTCAGGTGTGGGAGGGAAACACCACACAAAACATAGGAGGGAAAGGGGTGAGGGAATAAGGCCTGGAAACTAGGGAAAGGAGATGGACACCTCCTAGTAAAATCCTAATCAAAGTCCTGACTAACTACCAGTATGAACAGACCCTAGAGGTAGACGAGTTCATACACAGGAATACCTAATGTCCCAACTCACCCTATAGGACCCTGGTACTAATGTCAGGACTGGGAAAACCTGTTTCTCCAAAAGGAAGGACAAGCAGGAGTCTCCCTCAGGCCTTAATACAAATGACAGGAAAATGCAACACACAGAACTTAAACAAAATACAAAGAGGGAAAGGAAAGACTTAACTTCAAAGGCGCAATGGAAGCACCAGGAACTCCGCTGAAATCCACACAACAGCAATCCACAACTGAAACTGAAGCTATAAACCGCACAGCATAGTGGGAGAAGCAGCTATAAATAAGGAAGGTTAAATGACCGCATAAGCAACACCTGAGGCAAGGGGTGTGGCCATTACCAGAAACAACACAGACGCCTATTGATCCACAAGGAAACCTGGCAGATCAAACCACGTGTTGCCAGTCTCACCGGTCTCGTTGCGGGAACGTCTGTGACAATCTGTCTGTCTATCTAAAATTATGGAAGAAAGGCAGCATTCTGACTTTAGTAAAACAAGTGGATTCCTTTATTCACCCATACACTCAATGCCATTGAGTGTTTGGATGAATAAAGTAAACCACTTTTTTTCATTTTCACTAGCATTTTAATATTTTTTTTTTAATTTCTTTCTATTCGTTAATTACTTTTTTACTTTGAATGCAGAGAACACATTTTCTCCATGTCCCTGTTGTCTCTATATACAGAGCACTGGTAACAGTGACTATTTTCAGGTGTTTTCTGATTATTTAAGAGAGTTAAGCAAGTCTCCTGGTCAAACTTGCTAAGGGAAGCACACCTAGGGCTCATGCACAGAAACGTGTCGGCCATTCCGTGCATTGGGGGCTTGAATGGGTCTGTGATCTGTCTAAACTGCAAAAAAAATAGAACATGTTCTATTTTTTTGCGGTCTGGAGGCATGGAGAGAAGTACTCTGTAGTGCTTCCATGCCTCCGTTCCACACCGCACCTTCTGGTTGTAGACCCATTCAAGTGAATGGGTCCGCATCCATGATATGGTGAGCACACGGTCAGTGCCCATAAATTGCAGACGAGTAACAGCCGTCTGCACGAGCCCTTAGGTTGGGTTCACACTTCAGCTATTTCCATCAATTACTGTGAGCCAAGACCAGGTGCAGGTAAACACAGGACAGGAGGCGATCCTTCCATTATACATTATCCCTGTGGAAATAACTGACCAAATACCTGAAGTGTGAACTGGGCCTTACCTGCTTCCTGACACTGGCTCTCGGTTCCAGTGCTCTCCGACCTTTACTCGTGTCCTGGATATCATCATCCATTTTGAAGCTGCCTGCAACCTATCGTGGTCCACGGCGGTGACTTTTCCCTTTGTGTCAAGTGAATAAATGCGACTGGTGATATAGTACTTCAAAATTTGGGGCCTCGCTTTAAATTTCGCCCAGGGCAGCGTTTTGTCTAAAAGCAGACCTGCCAACACCCATGGGGAAACGTGTCGGGCCAGTATAGGGATTTATTAGGTTGTTACTAGGGTTAGGGTCCAGAGTTTTCCCCCTGCGGGGTGCGCTGCAACTTTAGGGTACCAAGGGAGCGGTGTAGGGTCCTCCCTGCCTTTGACTATTTTAGTATTTATCCGAGTAAACATGTGCTCTACTCCCACTGTGGTACCCCTTTCTGCACTCCTTGATTTTACACATATTTTAGGTTGTGTTTTTGTTTTATGTATCTCTTTAATAAAAGTTATGTTTTAGCTTCTATGCATTCCATGACTCTAAATCGCCTGCCTCAGTTGTAGTGTGATGAGCAATTTAATTTATGCATTTCAAACAGGAATAACAGAGGAATGACAGAGAGGTACAAGTACTTACTAAAATAGAAATGTCAGGAGAGACGTCACATCCTCTATAAAGAGTAGCCATCATTAAAGAGGAACTTAAATAAAAATGTGTTCCATTAAGGAATACCACGTATCAGTCTCTATTGTTCTTTTTCTTGTTGCTTCTATCACTAAATATCGCACTGACATGGTTGGACAACAACAGTCTGAATCACACTTTAGAGACACATTTTTTCTACTTTTCTACTTGTGTCAGTGACACTTACTGGATGATTTAACTACCATACATTGCATGTTCCAACCAGGCTCTGCACAAGTGGGACACAGACTTCTATCACAATTATTAATATCACTTATATATGGGCTGTGCAGACTAGGGCTATCAATTTGTGTTGTTCTGCTCCGAATGATGCCGAACAGACCCACTGACTATAATGGTGCCCGTTCGGTTTCTGTTTAGCAATCTGCTCTCTTTTAGAGGGGAAAAAAGCACTGCATGCCATGCAGACCTTTTTTTGTCCACTGTTTTTGAAGGAATCTGTGACGCAGGCCCTGAATGATGCTGTTGTGAACCTAGACTTACACGGGTATGGTGAAGATCTGAGTTCAGCCTCCTTGGCTTGATAGTTACATGCATAATCTCTAAATTTATTTAGGAGAATAAGGGGGTGAAATCTAAAATTCAAAATGCTTAATGACAGGTAGGCAGGAAACTATATTACTTGGAAGAAAGTACAATACACATAAAAGAAGACCCAAACTTCAAAGTGCAATGTGCTATGATTGAAAGTTGAACTTCCACAATTTCTAGTTACAGATGTAGTGCAGCCACAATGTATATGTCCAAAGCCTCATTCACATGGTCAGTTTTCTTGATCAGTATTTGAAAGCCAAAACCAGGAGCAGTAACAAAACACAGAAGCGGAACACATCTCACCATTATGTTTTCTCTCTAGAGACTGGATTACAAATACGGATGCAAAATATTGGCCAAAATAATGTGTGAAAGTGGCATGAGGCTCTAACCACGCCACATTTATAGGCCATGGCATAAGAATATAGTTATATAGGAGATAAGTAAGAGCGAGCACACCTAACATAGGTAACCATAAAATACAGGTTTAATTCTTACAATATTAAAATAATAGACAGTGATAAACAATGATTAGGAATGAGCAAATATTGTGGCTAAAAATATTGTCTGCTCTCTAATGGTAATTAATTAATAGACTGCATCCTAATAACATGTACTCCTTTTTATACTATTGCGTATTGCATATTTTTATTTTTATAGTATTGTGTATCGTATTATCCTGCTTTGTACATTTTATTAGGATGCAGTCTATCAACTAATTACCATTAGAGACCAGACAATATATTTAGCCACAATATTTGCTCATTCCTAATCATTGTTTATCACTGTCTATTATTTTAATATTGTAAGAATTAAACCTGTATTTTATGGTTACCTATGTTAGGTGTGCTCGCTCTTACTTATCTCCTATATCACAATTTTTCCTAAGGGTGTGGGCAACCCTTACTTAGAGCTCAGAGCACCCTACTTAGTCAGTAAGTTGTGAGCCAACCACATTACTAATTTTTTATAAGAATATAGTTGGTTACCAAAGTAAAGAACAGAAATGTATTATGTGACGTGTCCATAGGTTTCTATGTGGCGAATGTATGGCAAAGAGTTTTCCTCTATTTTTCTATTTTTACAGGAGTTGTACAAAATTAAAATGACATAATTACATAGTTGATAAGGTTGAAAAATGTTACAGGAGCCAAAACATATAAGTAGATAATCCTCAAAGGGATGGTCTACTTCAGGATGGTTCACCGCTCTGGCGAACTGCCAACCATCTACTGGAAACCAATAAACTTGAAGGCAAAAGGCAAAAACTTGTTAAGTTAGATGCTAAAATTAGTCCTTGAACCCATTTCACAAAAATGTAGTCCTAGCTAGAGAAAAATTGCAATAGAAAACCACACGCATATGTGCACAAATTACCCGGTGAAACATAATGCCTTTTCTTAATGAGCAAACATCATATCCCAATGGATTATTGAATGCATAATTCTTTGACAAAGTCACTTTCAAGTAGCTTCTCAAAAACGGGAATAAAATCCTTGCTTAGAACTCGTGGTGCCACAACACATCCATACATGAGAAGAACTTAACAGAACTGGCATGATTTACCAAAAGTGTAGGGAAAATGCCCCAGCGTCTTATGGGACGAATGCTGCCATTTTGCATCACAGACTGCGATGTATCAGCGGGGTGAGAGGAGAGGCGGGAGTCCGGTAAATGCGGCGGGGCCAGGTGCAGTCACTGTACTCTGGCCCCGCCGCTCACTATCTACAATACTATAATGATTAATCCTACACTTGTTAATAACTTTACCTAACGTTGCGCTCCCCCATATGTAATACTGCTTACTAACCAGCTCCTGTAGCAAGCAGGGCGGGCAGCAGCGTAACTCAATGACGTTACGTGCCTGAGCCGCCGACTTTCTGAATGAAGCAGGCGGACCGGGCGGGCGACGTCAGTGAGTTACGCTGCTGCCCACCCGACCAGGAGCTGGTTAGTAAGCAATATCACATATGGGGGAGCGCAACGTTAGTTAAAGTTATTAACAGGTGTAGGATTACTCATTATGGCATTGTAGATAGTGAATGGCGGGGCCCCTGTATTGGGAATCTGTGGATGGCACTATTATGGAGTGGGGGATCTGTGGATGGCACTATTATGGGGTGGGGGATCTGTGGATGACACATATATAGCAGTGCCATCCACAGATCCCCCACCCCATAACAGTGCCATCCACAGATCCCCACCCCATAACAGTGCCATCCACAGCTCCCCCACATAACAGTGCCATCCAGAGATCCCCTCCATAACAGTGTCATCCACAGACCACCATTAGTTCAAAATCCACCAAAAGCACAACTTTTGGTTAAAAATATTTTTTTTTCTTATTTTCCTCCTCAAAAACCTAGGTGCGTCTTATGGGCTGCTGCGTCTTATAGGGCGAAAAATAAGGTAACCAAAATTAAGATAAAAAATACCTACTCTGTGTTGGTGTTGTCAACACATGGCATGTATAGGACCCTTGCAACATTCTGAACTTCTGGAGTGCTTTTTGAATCAGGAGATGGGCTTCCAGAGAAAAAGCAGGAATCGACACGTCCAGATTTTATTAATTCCACTAACACCGTGTCAACGTTCAACAGCCAAAGCTAAAAGAAAAGGGTTAAAGGAACATAAGTCTTCTAATGTTAGAAGTGACACAGCAGTTACCATGAGCAATCGTTCAGCAAGGACAATTGGACATTTTCAGTCAAACACAATTGTGGTTGGTTTCTTATACTAAAAACACACAAAATAAAATTCCTATAGTAGATGTTATATAAATGAATTTAGAAATATTATTCTTCTGTGGCAAATTATTTAGTACATTATAAAAGTCACAATTATGAAAAAAGTCATCCAGCAGATGCACATAAAGGGGTAAACTAATAGGCAATAAGAGACCTACCTACACATCATCTCTAACAACTAAGAGCCTATAGTGATTGGCATCCCAGTGAAAGGAGCTTTTTGGAGAAATATTATGAGCAGTTTTCTTTAAAGGCTATGTACACGTTTACTCATTTGGGGCTAAAAATCATTTTTTCAAATGGTGTTTGTGACAGAGTGGCTCAATATTTTTAATAAAGGGTTAACTTTTTCTCTAGCTGTGTGCATCCTACTTTCACTTTGTGCTGTCATCTAATAAACCTCATCTCTAAATTACTAAGAGACTTATTTAAGCAACATTCGTATTGGTAATTTAAGGATTGAGTTTTAATGAGTGTTTATAAGGTCACAGAGCAGAGATAAGGAGCTCCCTGCCTGACTGAGCAGAGAGAAAGTTCAGATCATTGTAGTAGAGCATCTCAGCTCTATATTGAATTGTGGGGGCGACCCCTTTAAAACCCACAGGTATAACCATTTATGGGTATCTACAGTAGAAAGTAAACTGTTTTACTTTATGAAGTCCTGGGTGTTTTCTCTGTTTTGCTACAATACAACCTGGAATCAAGATTTATTTATAACCAAGACAAAAACACAGACATTTAATGTGCACAAGTATTCACCCCTGAAAGTCAATACTTTGTGGAGCTCCTTGTTGCTGCAAATACAGATACAAATCTCTAGGGTTATAGTATGTTGCTATTAGTTTAGTACATTTAGACACCAGGATTTTTTGCCCATTCTTCCAGGAAAAGCTGATCCAACTCATTCCAGTTACACTACTCACAAAAAGATAGGGATATTTGGCTTGTGGGTGAAATTTCAAGATGAACCTAAAATGCACTCTAACCTTTACAGGTGAACTATATGTGCCCTTCACTAAACTTTTGAATGCACATGTCCAACTGTTCAATGTTTCGGTACTTTTTGCACAACTTGCTGTTCTCTAATAAGGAGCTTAACAGCAAAATTCCCAACAGGTGTTTGATCCATGAATCGCCCAATAAATTTCCCAGTTCAATTAGAATTGGTATTGAAACAGTCCTCCTCATCATGCTGTTCACATTTTAACATCATGAGACCAAGATGACACCTAACACTTGATCAACAGTACCTTGCCATTGCGAGGCTTCAAGCAGGATGTTCTCAGACAGAAGTGGCAACTGAGCTTAGGGTGTCACAGAGTGTCATCAGCAGGTTGCAATGGAGATACAGAGAGACTGGAAAAGTCACAGAAAGGCAGGGAGGTGGAGATAGTTTGGCCACATCCCACACTGATGACCGATTCATTGTGAACAATTCCCTGTGAAGCCAGATGATGAATGCCACACAACTCCAGGCACATTTAAGGGAGGTGAGAGGCACCCATGTGTCACGCCAGACCATTAGAAACCGTTTACATCAGCGTGTTCTGCGTGCTAAACGACCTAAAAGGGTACCTGACCACAGGCAGCATAGTCTTGCATGGGCCAGGTAGCATTTACACTGAACAAGGGACCAGTGGGCCTCAGTGCTGTTCACTGATGAACGTTGATTCATGCGGAGCAGAAATTATGGCTGCCAATGATGTGGGAGACATCAAGGAGAGAGGTATGCATCAGCCAATGTTGTCACCAGACGATCCTTTGGTGCTGGCATTGTTACAGTGTGGGCAGATGTGTCTAGTCAATACAGAACTGCCCTACATTTTGTGAATAGTACAGTGACAAGCCCATACTACTTGAATAACATCATTAATTCAGTCATTGTGCCTCTGCATGAACAACACAGGGCTATTTTCATCTTCATGGACGACAATGCGCCAGCTCATCGAGGTCGCATCATTAGAGAAAGGCTGCTGGAGACTGGGGTACCTTAAATGGAGTGGCCTATACTTTGTCCAGACCTGAATCCCATTGGAAACCAATGGGAACAGCTGAGTCGCCGTGTAGAGGCTCGTAACGCTGTACCCCAGAACCTCAATGACCTAAAGGGCCACCTTTCAAGAAGAGTGGGAAGCCATGCCTTAGCAGACAATAAGTTGACTTGTGAACAGCATGAGACATCGTTTTCAAGCGATAATTGATACTGAAGGCCACATTACAAGTTATTGAGACATTTTTTGTGGGGGCATAACCACTACTGTTTTAGGCTTTTGTTCCAATAAAGTATTTGAAATAAGGAAATTACCATTGCATGCTTCTACTTAAATGTCCTACTTTCATGATATAATACCACTGTAGAGTGAACTTTTTACATTTCCCATAAATTTCACCCGAAAGCCAAATATCTTTTTGTGAGTAGTGTACATGGGTTGTGTTGGTATCCAGGAGAGTTTAAGTCATGTCACAAATTATCAGTTTGATTGAGGTCTGGGCTTTGACTATGCCAATTGAAGACATTGAAATGTTTTCCCTTAAACCACTTTAGTGTAGCTTTAGCAGATAAAACTTTATCCCAGTCTCAAAGGTCTGGAACACCGAAACAGGTGTTCCTCAAGCACTCCCTGTATTTACTGACATCTATTTTTTCTTCAATCCTGACAAGTTTTTCAGTCCCTGTTAAAAATCATCCCCACATCATGACGCTGCCACCACAATGCTTTACTGTGGGAATGGTGTTTTTGGGGTGATGGGAAGTGTTGGGTTTATGCTACACACAGCTTGTCCCTTGATAATCTCATCTGACCAGAGAACCTTCCTTCATATGTTGTTGTTGTTTTTTTTGTTTTAGGGTTCTACCACATGCTCCCTGCTTCCACATACTCAAAATATATTTTATCATGTTTTTATTTCAGCAGTGTTTTTTCTGTGACCAATCTTCCATAAAGTTCCATTCTGTGGAGTGTAATGCATATAAAGGTCTTATGAAAAAGATATTTCCATCTCGCTGTGGATTTTTGGAGTTCCATGAGTGTTATCACTGAATTTGGTGGATGGCCTTCTCTTTTCAGTTTTGTGCTATATTCTTTCCATATTGTTATAACACATACATATAATGGTGCTCTCCTGGATGTTCAATATTCAGGAAATGTTCCTATAACCCAACCCTGATGTATACGTCTCCACAAACTTGTCTATGGCATGGTTGGAGCACTCCCTTTCACTTCAGATGTATTTATACTCACACTATGTGACACTTTGACGTCACACAGAGGGACCTCATTCAACTAAATATTTGACTTTTTAATTCAATTGGGTGGATCAGACCTTATTTTGGAGTGTCATAGCAAAGGGAGTGAATAAATATGCACTCACAACTTTTCTGTATTTCTGTATTTTTTTTAAACAAAGTATTTTTTATTCTACTGTAACAATGTGAAAGATTTTGTCAGGTCCATTACATAAACTCTAATTTAAAATCCATTTAATTCGACTGTAATGCAACAAAACAGAAAAAAATACCAAGAGGGTGAATATTTTTTCACTGTGTGTCACATGGCATTACCTACATAGACCACATCATCTTGCGATTATAAACTATATTTTTATTATACAGTATATTTGACAATAAATGGGTTTTTGACCTATAACACTCTTAGCATTGACTCTGTAAGTGAGGTTATATAGGGATGGGCAAACTGCGGCTCTCCAGCTGTTGCAAAACTACAATTCCCACCATGCCCTGCTGTAGGCTGATAGCTGTAAGCAGTCTTTGCATGCTGGGAGTTGTAGTTTTGAAACAGCTGGAGAGCCGCAGTTTGCCCATCCCTGGGCTATACAGTATATGAGGCAAGCATGAAACACTCAAGGATTGAGAAGGTTGTTATTGACCAAGTGAAAAATGATTCCATATGTAGACAGTATCTGCTATTTCCTTCTTCTGACTGTTCAAATATATAAAATGAAGCAAAGCTGGGAGAAGGGAAAACAAATTAAAGAAACAACATATTAAAAGGGATTTTCCTTGGCCAGTATTGCAAAAACCAGTCTCCTTGGGTCTCATCGTGAAAAATAAGCTGCAGTGACATTGTACTGTACTAGTGATTGTAGATGGTGATTACATATTCTGGACCAGAATAAACTACCTTCCCCCCATACACCAGAAAAGCCTCAGGAAAGAATCCAATGATGGAATAGTTGGTTAAAAAATGAAAGTTGTCGTTTATCAGGGAATAGCGTAAAGGCGATTAAAATGCAACTGCAGGCAAAAAAATTCTTTTACCAGTGCTGTTGTTCCCTACAAGGCCGGAGCCGATGCTAGATGTAACAGAGCAGTGCAGTCATGCGTTACTTATAAGTATACTCAAAATGGATGACATACTGGTACAATGACAACTATTCTATGTAAGAAAGTTATGGGGCATCAGTAATGGGGGATTGGAAACTGTAAAACATGAGGTATTTATACATTTTGAAGGGGTTGTCCGGGTTCAGAGCTGAACCCGGACATAAGCTCCCCTTTACTCATTTACCATGGCTGAGGCTCCCCCTGCCTTATGCTGCTTTGCTCAGGGCAATGGCTTTTACTTTACTTCCGGCGATGTACCGGTCTTCACAAGGGTATGCTATGAGGAACACCTAGCAGTGAGCCTGGTAATGTTACTGACACAAATGGGCGGTCTTTGGCGCTGCCCTAGGCTGTTTTACAGACTACGACTGTACTAAAAAGACTGCCCATTAGTGCCGGTGAGGATGACTGCTAGGTGGAAGCCTCCACCTAGCATATTGAGAAAAAGCCGGGTACATCACCGGTAGAAATCAAACAGCCCTTGTCCAGCACTATGCAGCGCAAGGCAAGTGGGAGCATCGGAGCTAGAAATGCTCTGATCAGACATGAGTTTAGGGGAGCTTAGTTGAACCTGGACAGCCCCTTTAACTGGACAATTTTCACAGACTGGTAGGGGTTTAGTACTGTGCACATGCCCAATGAAATCTATATAAGATGAAGTTATTCATAAATGGTTGACCGGCCAAAAAAATCATAGACAAAGCAGCCCCTAGATACTGCAATGTGGAAAGTATGTGGTGGCTGATCATTTTTCTTATTTTTCATCAGTGAGCTAGTTTCCTATTGAAGGTGTATGGCCATAGCAATTTGTCCAGTCCGTTTTCATTGACTTTTTTCTTTAATTAAATGTATTTTAATTTTAACCTTGCCCCCACCCCAACATTTACATCAAAGTTGGGGAAAAAATCCCCCAAATATCATATTTTTATTGTACAGTTTGAGAATATATATAGTTGCCACATAATTCAAATGACTGAAGTGAATTTTAATCCCTTGGTGGCATAACACATTTTAGACTTGAAAAAGAACCTATCACCATTGAGCACAAGTTATATTACTGTATGGAGAGAGCAAATCTTAATAAACATGCAAGAAGCTACTTTTGGAAATATAATTACTGTAAATTCAGCCAATATGTTATCAGAGTAAACAGCCCATGAAAGTGGCCATTTTGTGACTGGCAGCTCATCGTGCTGTCTGCACAACGAACAGGGCGCCACATTCCAGCCTTGTATGCTCTATGACCCCCATAGTGCCCCCAGTATAAATAATGGCACCCCTTTGTGCCCCCAGTATAAATAATTCCTCCCTTAGTGTCCCCAGTATAAATAATGGCCCCCATTGTGCCTCCTGTTTAAATAATGCCTCTCATAGTGCCCCAGGGTATATAATGTCCACATATACATAATGCACCCACGATAGTGCCAACAAATAAAAAATTACCTCATTAAAGTCATGCGCTCGCTCTGCACTAAAGTCAGCAGGACCTTCCAGTGTGATCATGTGACATGTCAGTTCCTGCCGCCTCCAGTGCAGATAAAGTGTTGCACATAACAGTTTTTGTTTTTTTACATAGTATATCCGTTCGTAACAGCCATTAGCCAGGTGCAGTTCTGTCTATACAGACATTAAAATGCCTGGCTGTTAAAACTGCCAAAAATAGGACATGTCCTATTTTTGAATGTCCATTACTCACTGGCCGTTAAAAAAAAAAGTCGAAAGACCAATCAGACTAAAATGGTTTTGAAAACGGCCATGTGACGGCTGTTCCTTCTGAGCAGTGAATCTTAAAAAAAATGCAGCAGAGCCCAATCTGTCAGATGCACTAGAGCCCAATCTGTCAGATACAGCAGAGTCAGATGTAGCAGGGCTGAGTCTGTCAGATAGAAAAGTGTTGAAAGAGTCAGATGCAGCACAGTCTGAGAGCGAGTCCGTTAAATGAAAGAAAATTGAACGTGTCAGATGTTGGACGGCTATTTATGCCACTAGTAGAAAATAAGAGTCTGTCACATCTAGCAGACATAACTCTGTCAAGCATGCTGATTTTTTCTATACAGAAGTGAATTTCAGCTTTGCTATACTGGTACACAACAGGACACATTAGATAATAGATTAGAAAATAGCATCAACTTCACATGTGTTGAAAAAACATGCACCATGCATCCTGAGCACATCTGTAAAACAAAGTTAGATCATAAGCAAAATTATTATGTTCCCACAATTGGTCAGTCTATGAATTAACGATCTGGAGAAGACTCCTTGTATTATTAAGGGCTGTATTACACCAACAGATTATCTGACCAATTGTCTAATCAATCATTGGTCAGATGGCCTATTACACACACAGATCTTTTGTTATACACACCAACTATTGGTCCAATTGCACAGATAATGGTCAGATAATCTGTTGGTGTGATACGGCTCTTAGACTTCTTACTAATGCAGTGAGAGAAAAGGTGACCATAACTCAGAGCAGCTCGCTTTATCTGCTCCACATACCACAAAGGAGAAGGCAGGGTCGCTAGCTCTCCTACACTGTCCTGCTCACCCCCACAGCCCCCATTCACTCCCTTACACTGCCCTGCAATCTCTGAACCAGTCCGTTCCTCTCTCTATTGCCTCTTGCAGTATGTTATTACATTTATTGACTGTTCAGGTTGTCAGCCTGGAAAGTCAGCTTGTGAAGAGCTAGGCTGAAAAAGGTCTTAGAAGGTCCTCCCAGGTATACGTGAGAGATTCCACTGCACTGCTGGGAACTTCCTGGCGGTGACTCCCACAGAATAGTTGACTCATTTACATAAATGGCACGAACCAAAAAGAGGCAAGAAACACTGATATTCACTGTCTGTGCAAATAGCGTTTACTTCTTGACGACCTCTGCTGCACATGTGTGGCGGAAGTTGGCAATTTAAAGATTGCACCCGCTCATGCGTGTAGCGGGCGACAGAGCCGCCAGGTTTCTACTGTTTCAAACAGCAGAGACCAGGGGCGGATGTATGTGTTCAGCCATAAGGCCTCAGATGCCGTGGTCAAATGTGCGCTCCTGCGTCCATAACAGCGTTCTCCTCGGCTGAGATCGGGGAACCGGTTATATTGCCTGTAATAACACACAGCCGAATGCAGGCTCCGATAGCTATCACTGTTATATACCAATACAGGCCAGCAGGTAGCATCACTGTATTGATATATAGTAAATTGTGTGTTCTATGATGACTAGAATTGTCATCACAGAACACAATGGTCACTTAAAAAAAAAAAAAAAGTAAAACAAGTAAAAAAAAAGTTTTTAAAAATATTCAAATTTTTTTTAAAAATATATAAAAGTTCAAATCATCCCCCTTTCCCCAAAATCAAAATACATAAACAATAAACAAAAAAAAATACACATGGTTTGCCATGTGCAAAAATGCCTGTACTATTAAAATAGAACAATATTTATCCCATACAGCAAATGGCGTAAGGAGAAAACAAAATCAAAATGGCAAACATGACATTTTTTGTCACTTCACCTCCTCAAAACAATTTAATAAAAAGTGGTCAAAAAGTCTCACACACTTCAAAAATAAGCCTTTATAATGTGAACAGAAAACGAAAAAAAGTTATGGCTCTGGGAAGGCAGAGAGTGAAAAATAAAAATGCAAAAAACTGAAAATCTTCTAAGGGGTATTCACCTCAGGATATTTATGGCATATCCACTGGAACAGGTTCCAGTGGTGGGACCTATACCTACCTTGAGAACTGTGCCCTGTCTCATGCCACTGGGAAAGAAAAGGTGGCAGTGCTTGCACAGCTCTCTCCATTCACTTCTACGGGGTTTCAGAAAACTCCTGCTCGGATATTTAAAAAGTCGCAGAACAGTGAATAAAGAGAACTACAAAAAGTTTGACCACCTCTCTATTCCTTACGGCACGAGATGTGGGATACCTCTTTAAGTCTAAAATGCAAGGTCAGTTTTTCAATATGTATAACGAGAACAGGAAATTTATTTCTTCAAAATGGAACAACTAAACCCAGCCAAAGTGTGTCTTAATTGCGCTAGCAAATTTAAGTTTTACATTACAGTTTTTGCAGTGAACTTTAATGGGTGTTAAGTATAATACATCTTCTACACACAGCAGAAAACTAATTATACCAACTCCTGTAGTTTTCTGAGATGCATTTAGTTGCAAAAGAACAAACCCAAAAAAATAAAAGCATACAAAACATAATTTTCACTATAAATTTGCCGAGGGTCATATTATGAGTGGAAAATTACAAAAAGAAAAAAGGAAGGCTAACATACATAAAAAAAAGTAAGATCCTAAGATGAAATACTGTTCTAAGCGACAATATTTTTAGAAAAGACATTTACCTGCAAATTTTAAACTGACATTCCTATTTTGAGCAATTCTGGTAACTGCACTACAATAAGCATGGGTCCTGTCTGTAATTATTTAGATTTATTTAGGAGAACTGTTGGTGTAGCCACAAATTAAGGATGCAATAACTTTATATTATATAAAGGGACACTTACATAAAAAGTTTTTTTTTTTTAAATAAAAAGCTGAGAGATTGATTCCTGGATATCATTTTTTAAGTCACTCCATATACAAGTCCATCTCAATAAATCAGAATATCATCGAAAAGTTAAATTATTTCAGTGATTCAGTACAAAAAGTGAAACTCATATAACTGTACGCCATAATCATCAACATTGAAAGAAATAAAGCTTGAAATAGATCACTCTGTGTGTAATGAATCTGTATAATATATGAGTATCACTTTTTGAATTGACTACTGAAATAAATGAACTCATATGATATTATAATTTATTTAGATGCACCTGTATATTACTTCCTGTTCTGGCTCTTTAATTTCCTCTTTGTATGGACTTAGCACAGCAGACAGCCTCGATTAAAGGGGTTGTCGGGGTTCAAGGCTGAACCTGAATATAAGCTTTCCTTCACTCAGCCCTGAACCCAGAAAAACCCTTTTAACTTATTTAGTCAGACCATCACTGTGACCAGAGAAAGACCTGTGTAGTGACTCAATTCGAGCATCACACATTATACTTCTAAGCGTAATGTTTTTCTGCAGGCATCTAGGCCTATCAAGAGAACAATAGAGATGTCATACTGTTATCCCAATTCTACCCCTACTATTTAACCACTTACAGACTGGGCCATTTATCCCCCTCCTGACCAGGCCTAATTTTGAAAATCTGACGTGTATAGAAGGCAGGGACATACAGGAACCGTCCCTGCCTTCCCTCTGGGTTACCCTGCTGTCACTGTCAGCGGGCCCCCCACTCTGCAGCTGCACGAATGGACGTTCCAATGGGCGGCCGTGAAGTGGTTAAACGAGACTACCTTGCAGATAACATCTTCTCTTCACAGCAGCAGTAAACTGATAATAGATTATCTAGTTATCTATATTGTGTTGGCTGCTACAGAAGGACAATATTTTGTGTTTAATTTTCAATTGCATTATACTGCAAAAACAAAAAAGGAAAACAGCAAAAATAAAATAAAATTGTCTCTATGATTATAAAATGTAAAAACCATACCCCTTTGTGATGGAAGTGTCCCTTTAAGTATCTGTACATTCATTGTTTTACAGTGGAATGCATTAATTATTATAAATATTTTTATATAAAAAAAAATGAATGAACTCACATTTTTGATCTTGCCTTTTTACCACATTGTTTCAAGGGAATCCATTAAAAGGAAATAATTCACTGTTAGACCAGGCACCCTGCCCTGTAGGGCTAGTTCAGCTCAGTGTAATGATTCTTTTCACTAAGTGATCCATTGTATCATTTGAAAGAAAAAGTACTATTAATCCACATGCAACTACAGTTAAGTGCACCAAGGGCATCACAAGCAACTCTGTGCACCTTTGCCTCTCCTGCTTCTTCTACCAGCCACTCCGCCTCCTTTTTGACTGGCAGGGCCAGGTTCTTGCATAGTCATCGCGTCTAGCCTTGCGTATCAGCAAACTGCTTACTACTGATGTTATGATATAGGAAAACAGAGTCTTCACTCTGCTAATGTTGCATGCAGGGGAGCACCTAGAAATTTGTTGTTGTTTCGTGTCAGTAAATTGCATTTATTATGCACACAAAGTTAATACAAGACACTTACTAATGTATTGCGATTGTCCGTATTGTCTCCATTGCTGGTTTCATTCATTTTTCCATCACATTACACACTGCTCATTTTCATTGGTTACGACCACCCTGCAATCCAGCAGTGGTGGATGTGCTAATTGTTCAGGCATTTTTGGATGTGGCAATGTGAATATTTTTTAATTGCTTATTAATTTTTTTATATGGAGAAAGGGGGCAATTTGAACTTATATATCTTTTATTATTACAAACTTTTATTTTTTTTTACACTCCCTTTAAGTCTCCCTAGGGGACTTTACCATGCAGTCTCAACACTGCAGCCTATGGAGATTCAATATGTTCATAGGAAATTCACTGTGGTAGGCTTCAGAGTCAGCCATAGCACCAGAACTGTATCCTCGATCTTGGCGTAGGGTAGCCGTCTGGGGCCCTCGGGAGCGCAGTGATCACAAGATTTCATCACTCAGATGCAGTGGTCACAATTGACGATGGCATCAGAGGGGTTAAATGTCCTGCTCGCCGTTGCAAACGCAGTGGTGAGCAGGTGTAATAACATCTAAGTCGTACCATTCAATCAATGGGATGGCTCCTTCCTATTCAAGTGAATGGGATGGCCTACTTGTAAATACATCTGCTCGGCGCTGCAAGGATAGGTCATCAATATAAAAAAAGAGGACAACCCTTTTAAGGGGCTAAACATTTCCTACAGCAATAACAGTTTCTGGTATTTTTATGGGAATCGCTAGTTGTGCAGTTCCCTAATTGTTAAGATGTGAGTGTATGAGCTGTTGTAGTAAAGTCTTGAATCAGTTTTTGGCAAAACAAACGCTTGTATTTATTTAGAGCAAAAAAAAAAAAAAAAAAAAACTACCTTGGCAGCAGATAGCTCTCCTAGTGTCCAGCTCAGACACTAAACTGAAGCAGAAAACTCTCAGCATGTTCCACAGGGGTTGGCAAACTCCCCCCTATCCCCACTTTTCTGGACCTGTAAAAGGAGGTTTACCTACCTGCTTCCCGGCGCTGTCTCCCCACTCCTCATCACGGCCAGCATCGGTCCGCTGCACTCCCTCGCTGAAAACATCTGGTCTGACGCCAATAACTGGCTGTGGAGGTAACCGGATGACCATTTGTCATGAAATAAGGGAATCTGTTCTCCGTCACTGCCAGTGACTGGCTGCAGCAATGACAAACTGGACGTTTTCAGCGAGGGAGCACAGCGGAAAATCACAGGCCAGGAGGAGAAGGAGCGTGGAGCCAGTGCTGGGAAGCAGGGTAAGTTTCCCTTTACAGGTCAGGCCAACTGGGGGGGGGGGTGATCAGTGTTGGGGAAAAAAAAAAAAACATTCTTGTAGAAAAGTTTAACCCCTTCCTGAAACATGACGTAATAGTATGTCATGGCGCCCGACCATTGCAGGGGTCCGGCAGTCACTGATAGTCAGGCCCTTGATGTATCCGCCGGCCTCGCTGTAAAAGCCGATGCCGGCGGATTAACTCCTTCTATGCCACAGTCAGCACTGACTGCGGCAAAGAAGGGGTTTGCGGTCAGTGAGGGATCCCATCGGGTCCCCACTCTGCGGTGAAGGGGACCCAATGGGTGAGAAGGAAGCCCAATGCCTTGCAGAGGCCTTAGGACCTGCCTTCTACAGAAGCCGAGGAGATCTATACTCGGTGTATTACACTAACAGGCAATGCATTACAATACCGATGTATTGTAATGCATTGCAGAGGCGATCAGACCCCCAAAAGTTGAAGTCCCAGAGTGGTACAGAAATAAAGTAAAAACAAAAAAAGTGCTTTTATTAAAAATAAAATAAAGTTTTAAGTAAAACAACGCCCCTTTCCCCTGATTTTATAATAAAAAAATTGAAAAAAAAAAAAAAAACTCACATATTAGGTATCGCCGCGTCTGTAATGACCAACTCTATAAATATATGCCATAATATACCCCGTCAGATAAACACCATAAAAAAATATAAATAGAAACTGCCAAAAAAAGGCATTTTTGTCACCTTACATCACAAAAAGTGCAACACCAACTTCATCAGGAGTGTGAACCCCCAAAATGGTACCAATAAAACCGTCATCTCATCCTGGAAAAAATTAGACCCTACCTAAGACAATCGGACAAAAAATAAAAAAAACTATAGCTCTCAGAATATGGAGACACTAAAACATGAGACCTAACCTCACAAGGGAACGCTTTAAAAATAAATGAATAAAAACTGTGCCAAAACAACCAATTTTTTGGGCACCTTGCCCCATAAAGTGTAATAATGAATGATCAAAAGATTATATGTACCCAAAAATGGTACCAATAAAAACGTCAACATTTCCTGCAAAAGACGATCGGAAGAAAAAAAAATTTGGTGTTTAGAAAATGGAGACACAAAAACATGATTTCAAAAATCATATGTACCCCAAAATAATACCAAAAAAACTGTCACCTTATCCCGTAGTTTTCAAAATGGGGTCACTTTTTGTGAGTTTCTACTATAGGGGTGCATCTGGGGGGCTTCACATGGGACATGGTGTCTGCCAAGTCCAGCAAAATCTGCCTTCCAAGAACCCTGCAGCGCTCCATTCTTTCTGTGCCCTGCTGTGTGCCCTTACAGCAGTTTACCACCACATGTGGGGTGTTTCTGTAAACTGCAGAATCAGGGTAATAGATATTGAGTTTTGTTTGGCTATTAACCCTTGTGTTACAGGAAAAAAATTGATTAAAAGCAAAAAAGTGAAATGTATAAATTTAATCTCAATTTTCCTTTAATTTTTGTGGAACACCTAAAGGGTTAAAAAAAGTTTGTAAAATCAGTTTTAAATAACCTGAGGGGTGTAGTTTCTAAAATGGGGTCATTTAAGGGTGGTTTCTACTATGTAAGCCTCACAAAGTGACTTTAGAACTGAACTGGTCCTTTAAAAGTGGGTTTGCTTCTAAAATTCTAAGCCTTTTAACGTCCTAAAAAAATAAAATGACATTTACAAAATGATGCCAACATAAAGTGGACATATAGGGAATGTTAAGTAATAAATATTTTATGAGGGACCAATTTCAGTGTTAAAATCAGAAAAATGAAAATTTTGAAAATTGCTAATTTTTCCAAATTTTTGGTAAATTTAGGATTTTTCCACAAATAAAGGTGAAATATATAGACTCAAATTTATGACTGTCATGAAGTACAATGTGTCCGAGAAAACAATCTTACAATGGCTTGAAGTAAAAGTGTTCCAAAGTTATTACCACATAAAGTGACACCTGTTAAATTTGCAAAAAACGGCTTGGGATTTAAGGTAAAACCTGGCCCGGGGTAGAGGGGGTTAAACAACCCTAATGACTATCTATTTTAAAGTTATCCTTTGTCTGTTTGACTGCAGCTCCGCTTCTCCTTGGATTAATCAGCTGAATGCTTCCCACTCCCTGCAGGAAGGTGAGTGTGAACGCGGCTGTAGAAATAATATTGGACAGAGAGGTTTGCTGGCCAGCAAGCGCAGAGAATAAGATCTACAGATACACACAGAGACAAACCACCATCATATCCCTCCACAACACTATTATAATAGTGCGTTAGGACTCTAAGCCAAGAGCTTTATTTTTTTTAAAAAGTGTAAGGAGTAGGGTGGAGCGAACTTGTATTTTAAGTTCGGCGTCCAAAGTTCGGGTTGGGGTTATTGAAGAATCCCGTTGTTCTTCGATTAACCCGAACCTTGGACGCCGAACTTAAAAAACAAGTTCAACACTAAGGACCTGGGGTGACGTCACCGTCATGTGATCAGTACAGGGGGCGTGGCTCAGTACTGGATTGGATAAGAGGTGATAGAGGGCCTGATATAATGATCATATTACATGAGGGGCGGAGCTCCTGTGCTCTGCGTGGAGGAGAAGAAGAAAGTAGAGCAGTGAAGGACGGTTGTGCGAACTTGTTTTTTAAGTTCGGCGTTCAGGTTCGGGTTCATAGAAGAATCCTCTTATGGATTCCAAATTCCGTTATGGCCTGTGGTAGCGGAATCTAAAACGGGATTCTTTGATAATCCCAACCCGAACTTTGGACGCTGAACTTAAAATACAAGTTCGCTCAACCCAAGTAAAGAGCCTCGACAGTCTTTCCTTTCCATAGAAAATGCAAAACAAAACAATAGTTTCCCATACACATGATATATCAGCTTCACGTGTCCAGAAACCGCACAGACACAGGCTTTCACTGCCAATCTTCTCAGGATTCAGACTGAATGATAATGGTCAAACTATTTCGCTGCTAATCAGCCTAAGGCCTCATGCACACGACTCGTACAGCCTTTCTGCAAATATAGACCACAGGGCAGATTTATTATAACGAATCTAAAGGAAAACTGGCTTAGTTGCCCCTAGGAACCAATCAGATTCCAGCTTTCATTTTTCAAAGCTCCTTTGCAAATCAAAAGGTCGAATCTGATTGGTTGCTACGGGTAACTAAGCCAGTTTTCCTCTTCTGGTTTGTATTGAAAATGAGAATAGTCATTATTACTGATGGTTGTGAAAGAAAATGCAGAATACGCACAGGAAGTATCCATATTTCATAGATACACTTTTTGCGGCCCAAAATACAGACATGGCCGTGTGCAGAAAGCCAAAAAACCTGCACCGTTTCATGTGGCCTTACCCAGATAGAGGCAGTCTATGCAGCTTGTGCAGTGCTAATTGGTGGGAAATCCCTGATCCACCTGGCTGTGCCCATGGTGCTACTGGTCTCTATAACACAGATGGGGAAGGGGTGGACAAGTCCTGCACACTCCTTTTAGCTGAAGACGGCATGCACTAGCGCATACCTCCAAACTTTTTGCATACCTTTACTCTTCAGTAGTTTTCACTTCCGAAATGGCGCCAAAATTATTTGAGTTTAGACATTTCTAAAATCCCAACTGCATCAAATAATGAAATTAAATAATCTGCAAGGTGGGCTTAAATATGCAGAGAGGAACCAGCCAAACACTTTCTGGGTCAATATTGTGAATGTAATAATGCAAATCTATACCTTAGATCAAAACGAGGGACATTTAAGGAGCAAAGAGGGACAAAGGGACTTGGGTCAAAAAAGAGGGACACTTGGAAGGTCTAGCAGAAGGAGGGTCTCCAAATTTTCATTTTGATATGAGGGCCTCTCTCTTCTATGTGTGCCTCTGGTGTGATTTCACATTTTTCTTACCAGTAGGAAGAGCTTGCCATCTTGTCCTTGAATACAGAACCTGAAGGTGCTTCTGGAGGCCGATAACTCCATGAGAAGTCGGACAATTACGCTTTCCACAAACTGCTTCCTGTTGAAACAAAGATCAGTCTTCACAGTGTGTGTCCATGTTGACTATCATTAGATGGACAGGCAAGTTAATGGTAAGTGGCCATTAGGACCAAATAAAACCTCTACCTTATCTATTTTCTTTATACGCTGTCAGCACCCTACTGTAGGTAATGGAAGCCTTGTGTGCTCTACATAGTTAACAGATAATGATGAGACCCACATTCTACATTATCTTCACTTTCCAAAAAAAAAAACAAGAACACTCATTTTAGGAGACAAGTAAGCAATACTTCAGTGTCAAGAACCAAAGCAGGTTAGCACACCTCCGCCGCAGCCTGCGTCATACTTGTCCTATATTAACAGCCGCTCGGACGCTTCAACATAAAAGCAATTAAGACACTTGTTTCCTGCATGTTGTGGATGTCTTTTCAATAATTAATCATCAGACCAATATTAACTATTTACTACTTACATGGCTGGTTTTCCAAGATGCCACCCCTCAAAGAAGAAACGTAGGGCTGGGAAAAGGTTTTTTGGTGCCATAGGCACATAAAGGCCCCCACGAAACCTCCCCCATGCCATCACAGGATTACAGAGGATTATGTCTGATTGGCTTTTTTTTTTAGGGAGTCTGTCACTTCCAAAATCTGTTTTAAAGTAGGCCTACTGCCATGTAGTATAGATGCCCCGATGAATATCTGGTCCTGTAATCCAGAGAAATTCTTCTTTTTAGTTTTATGCAAACAAGGTTTTCAGTGAACCGCGGGCAGCGCTGATCCATTTGGCGCACCGTCGCTTGGCCTTAGCCCCTCCCAGCACCTCATCCTCTTGTTTAATGGAAAGTTACTGATATCTCAGAGCAGGCAGTGCAGACGCAGGGGAAACTAGGTGCACCGAATTGAGCAGCCCTGTCCACAGTGCACCAAACAAGTTATTTGCATAAACAATAAATAGAGACATTTATCAAGATTACAGGAACGGATTTTTACATGAAATGCATGGTTATCATTCAGGGCACCTACCACCCTACAGGGCAGTATGCTAACTTTGAAATTTAATTTAAAAGTGACAGACCCCCTTTAATTCCTTTATTTAAATATTAAATTGAATTAATTATACTAATTTGGTAATAATTACATACATACATATATATTTTCTGGCGTATAAGACTACTTTTTAACACATGAAAATCTTCTCAAAAGTCGGGGGTCGTCTTTTACGCCGGTATACTGCGTGCTGAAACTTAAGAGGACCTTTCACTGGTCCAACGCATGTTAGCTAATGATATGTATGTGTAGAGCCGCGCTGAGAGATCTCCCTGCACTTACTATTATCCCTGGGCGCCGCTCTACACATACGGTATATATCATTATCTAACAATTGTTGGACCAGTGAAAGATCCTCTTTACTTCCAAACCGGACTGGAGAAGCTGTCCTTCTCCAGCTTCAGGGACAGACGGCCTCTAGCTGAGCCACCGCCCACTGCATCCCAGCCAGTCGCTCCTGAAGCAGCCCCCTCTCTCTGCTCTCAGTGGTTTTCTCATGCTTGGATCGTCTGTTTAATTTTTATTTGGTGTGCACCTTATACGGCGAGTATAGCCCAAATCCAATATTTTAACACAAAAAGTAGGGCTTCGTCTTATATGCCCAGTCGTCTTATACGCCCGAAAATACGTTTTATATATATATATATATATATATATATATATATATATATATATAGTATATTAGCTGAGGGACCCAGGAATATTTAATTGAATGTGTGTGTCGTTAAAAGATAATCGACAGTATCCACTATAACAGTGACATCTACAGTACCCCGCCCCTTTAACAGTGACCTCCACAGCCCCCTACCCCTTAACACTGACCCCCCACAGTGCCACGTCTCCTTAAAATAGGAACTCCACAGCAGCCTGTCCCTTTAACAGTGATTTCCACAGCACCCCATCCACTTGACAGTGGCCTCCACAGGGGCCTGCCCCCTTCAACAGTGACCTTTACAGAACCCGCCCCTTAACACTGACCATAGGTTACAATCCCCTTAACTGTGACCTCCACCATTTCCGGCCACCTTAAACAAAGACCTCAACAGCGATTGCCCCTTTAACAGTGAATGCCGCAGTACCCCGCTCCCTTAACAGTGGCCTCACAGTACCCTGCTCCCTTAACAGTGGCTTCACAGTACCCCGCTGCCTTAACAGTGACCTCACAGTATCCCACTGCCCCTTTAATAGTAGCCTCCACAGTCCCCCCCCCCTCCCTTAACAGTGATCTTCACAGTGCCCACCCCTTAACAGTAACATCCACAGCGTCCTCCTCTCCCCGACCTCCACAGTACCCAGTCTCCTTAACAGTTATTTACACAATAACCCGCCCCCTTAACAGTGACCTCCACCGAGCTCCGTTCCCTTAAAATGTGACCTTCAAAACATCCCACCCCCTAAACAGTGACCTCTACAGCACCCCGCCCCTTAACACTGACCTCCATAGCGGACCGTCCCCTTAACAGAGACCTCCACAGTGTACGCCCCTTTAACAGTAACCTCCACAGCAACCTCCACAGTACTCCGTCTCCTTAACAGTGATTTCCACAACACCACCCCCTTAACAGTGCCCTCTACAGCAATCTGCCCCTTAACACTGACCTCCATAGCGGACCATCCCCTTAATTGTGACCTCCACAGCTGCCTGCCCCTAGGGTGGCTAGAGGTCTGGTTTTAGGCAGAACAGTCCGGCTTTCAGACTCCCTGTCCTCCGTCCGGCGCAGGGCCTGGACGGACACAGGAATGTCCTTTTGAACAGTTCACTCTCACACAGCACTGTGCTGTCTGAGCGTGAGCTGCAGGGAGAAAGTCCCCCTCCCTCCCACTCCTGCAGCTGACAGAAGTTGATTTTTACCTTCATTTTTTCAATCTCTGTCGGCTGGGGAGTGGGAGGGGCGTGGTCTAACTAGGGCGTGGCTTAGTGGGACCTGGGGGCAGGGTTTTTAAGGCCACCCTACCTGCCCCCTAAACTGTGACTTCCACAGCACTCCGCTTCCTTAACAGTGTCATCCACAGCACCCTGCCCCTTTAAAGGAAATCTGCCATTTTTCTTCACTGCTGTAGGTCAGCTTTAAAGGAAATCTGTCACCAGGATAATCACTATTGAAATAAAGCCATAGCCTAATAGCACTTAGTACCTTATTTCTAGATTTGCCTTTCTTTCAGCAATAGATGTTTTTCGTATCTTCAAAAAATCCAGTTTATTTGGTATGCAAATGAGCCAGTAAGGTGCTCAGAGGGGCGTCACTCTTGCAGGAAGGAGCCCAGGCACGCCTCCTGCTCGTGCCCAAGCCTGCCCTCATGCTGCAGCAGGGAAAAGCGGGGCAGAGTTATGGCTTGAATGTGATGTAGGAGGGGTGGGTGGACATATTGTGGCAGAAGGTGTGCCTGGGCTCCTTCCTGCAAGAATGACCCCCTCTGGGCACGTTACTGGCTCATTTGCAAACCAAATAAACTGGATTTCCCAAAAAAAAAAAAAAAAAAACAATGGTGAATTGCCCTTTTTTTTTCTTTTCTGTTACGACGTTCACCGCATAGGTTTTTTTTTTTATTTTTTTTAACAGTTTGGACTAGATATGGCGATATGTTTATTTATATATTTTATATGTAAAATTGGGAAAGGCGGCGATTTATCCTTAATATTTTGGTACTTTTTTTTTTTTTTTTTACTTTTTATTAAATTTTTATTTACCATTTCCCCCCTTAGGGGTAGAACCTGGGATCTTTTTCAACCCTTGTCCTAATCACCCTAACCCTGGGAACACACTTCGCGTGTTCCCAGGGCGCGCATATGACGCGCGCTTCTGCCGCGAAGTGGCTGTTTTATGGAAGCGCGCGTCATATGCGCGCTCCCATAATAGAATATGGGTTGGATCGCGCGTGCTGCCGCGCGATAGTCACGGCAGCCGAAGCAATCGCGTAGGGCGTTTTACAACGTGGTCGTCCGCGCTGTAAAACGCCGACATGTGAACCATGCACATAGGGATGCATGGCTTTTCACATGTTGAGCGTTTTTCAGCGCGTATGAACACGCTGAAAAACGCTCAAGTGTGTTCCCAGGGTAATAGTTCTCTATCAGGGTGAATAGGGCTTCACATTTCCCTGCTGCCCTGTGCTTTGTGCACACAGCAGCAGGGAGCCCCCATGGCAGACAGGGCTTCAGTAGCGTCCTGGCTGCCATGGTAACCGATCGCAATGTAGGACTCTGATCGGTTACCATGGCAGCCAGGACACTACTGAAGCCCTGGCTGCCATGGGGAACTGCCACTGCCACCAATGGAGGGGACCCTGTGGCCACTGCCACCAATGATCTAAATACTTTAATACTGGGAGGGGGGGGGGCGGGATTGAGGGCGCACTGTCCACTCATTAAGTTTAATATGGGGTGGGGTCGCACTGCCCACACAATAATTAGCCTTTAATACAGATACAGGAGGTGGATACCGCCGGCACCCACCTCCTGTATCTGTATTAAAGGTTAATAATCATTGTGTGGGCAGGACGGGGGCAGAGCTGCAGGCTGCTTACGAGGGCAGCGGAGGAGCACACAGGAGGAGGAGGCTGCTGCCGTTCGCCTGGTGCAGCAGTTTTCTCCTCCCATGTCCCTCCTCCTGCACTAATCACCGGCGGCCGCGTCATAGGAGGAAGGGATTCCCTACCTCCCTCCTTCTCCACTATATACGGCCTCAGGGAACACAGCGTGTGCCGAGCGGTGCACACGCCGTGTGCTACCATAACAGGAGATACTAGTAGCGCTGTCTAGCATAGAAAAAACAAACATCCCGATACTGGCATAAAAGTATCGATTGGGTATCGAAAGTTCGATACCTGAAACAACCCTAGTGGGTTGTAGCAAACATTACATGATACCATAGATGTGTGTTTGTTTTTTTTTGTTTTTTACCACTTTTACAAAATAAAAACAGTTTTTTTATAGGCAAAAAATGGTTTCATTTATTTTTTTAAACTATACAAATAAACTTTATGAGGGAGTGTTCACATCTGCGTTGAAGGAAACCAAATGGATCCCATTATAGTCAATAGGATCTGTTTCGCTCCATTCATGTCAGTTATTTACCAAATCTGGCACTTCCGTTATTTTCGTTGTTCTGAAATAAATTCCTTGTATACCAATGCATTATAGTAACAGTGACAGGCAACCTATCAGGCTGTGTCTGTGGCATAACACGCCAGGATTAATGGAGAAGGCGGAGGGTACTAAAGAGTATACAGGCCGCGTTGATACAGGGCTCCAGAAGAAAAAAAAAAAATGCATTGTTCAATTTTTTTGCAGGACATAAAAAGGATGAATTAACAGAATTAATTTGATTAATTGCCCAGCGCTACTTACTAGTGTAACACTAATAGGGCATCACATTGATTATCTGCATTAACTTATAACACTAGAAGCAGAGTATAGAAAACTTCTTCCGAGTAGTGGTGAAAGCGCAGAAGCTCTACTTCTGCAGCAGCTACTGTGCATGCACCGGTACCCGGAAGTGTAGAGCTGCATGCACAGTCGCTGCTCCAGAAACGGAAGCAGAGCTTCTGCGCTTAACCTGCTACTCGGAGCAGTGGCACACGCGCGAGATTGTTAGGGCTGGGTAGGGGGGAGCTATCACTAGTGTGCTAGTTATTACCAGGGGAAACAAAAGCCAGCCACAGGAAATGTAGTATTACATGAAACTCATTCAAATGAATAGCTATCCATGTAATAAAAGCATGAGTCAGATACGCCTGAGCAAACCTCTGTTCTGGCACATAAGGGGGTTCCAAGCCTCTAGGACATCTATCTGCCCTAACAGGGCATAGGGGCAGGAGATCTCCTAGTGAGACAACCCCTTTATGTGCATATATGGTGTTAATATATAAAGTAAAAAAAATAAATAAATCACTAGTCCATAACATGCAATAGTTTGTGGCTTAAATTTGTCAGAGAGCTTCCGAAAAGTTAAACACTGGTTGGCTAATTTGTCTTTTGTATAAGCATTGGTGGTCAATGGCTTAACATTTGGAAGAACCAAACCATGTTCTAAATATTTACCTTGAAATCATGTTGTATGGTTGAGAAGATGGCTGAATCATCACTTCAGTAATGTAATACTTGACAGCATCTAAAAGGAATTGCAAAAACACTGTACATAAGTAACAAACTAAATGTGAAAAATAGTTACAAAAAAGTAGGACCATAATGTACATCTATCAATTAGGGTTCGGCTACACATCGATTTTGGTGGTAAAACATGTCACATAGCCTAGTATCGCAGTGTAGCAGGCAGCCATAGAAAAGACTCACCACTGTGGGTGAGATGAACTGAGAGAAATATAACAGGATAACCCCTTTAGGCTGCATTATACGTCGAGTTTTCCCGCGCGGTTGCAATGCGTGATGTGAACGCATTGCACCCACACTAATTCCTGACCCATTCATTTCAATGGGTCTGTGTACATGAGCGTTTTTTTTCACGCATCACTTGTGCGTTGCGTGAAAATCGCAGCATGTTCTATATTCTGCGTTTTTCACGCAGCCCTAGCCCCATAGAAGTGAATGAGGCTGCGTTAAAAACGCATTGCATTCGCAAGCAAGTGCGGGTGCGTTGCGTTTTTCACTGATGGTTGCTAGGAGATGTTGTTTGTAAACCTTCAGTTTTTTATCATGCGCGAATGATGAGAGTATTTGTAGTTACTCTGCACTGCCGAGACTTCCGAGATGTGGGCAGCGTAAAGAAGAGGAAATAACAAATCGCATGGAGCACTGCCTCCTTTTTTAACAGCAGGTCCAGCACTCCTACCGATCAGATATTGATGACCTATCCTGAAGATAGGTCATCAATATATACAGCTTGCACAACCCCTTTAAATGTTTCTTAGTGCCCAAAATCTTTCAATAGATAGCACTGAGAGAAGCAGCCTCAGTGGCCTGTACCTGTGATCTAGCACTTTTCGAGCTGGCTGCTTACACTCTGTACTTTGCTTCATTCGGCTTTCCCTCAAACCTGACCAGTCTCCCTGTCCCAGCCGCTGAAAACACCCCCACAGCATGATGTTGCCACCACAATGCTTCACTATAGGGATGGTATTGGGCAGGAGATAAGCAGTGCCTGGTTTCTTCCAGACATGAACTTGGAATTGAGGCCAAAAAGTTCAATCTTGGGTGTCATCAGACGAGAAAGTCTTGTTTCTCACTGTCTGAGAGTCCTTTAGGTGCTTTTTTTTTTTTTTTTTTTTGCAAACTCCAGGAAGGCTCTCATGTGTATTTATTTTTTTTTTTTACTAAGGAGAGATTTCTTTCTAGCCACTCTACCATTAAGCCCAGATTTATAGACTGCTGCAGTGATGGTTAACCTTCTGGAAGTTTCTCCTATCTGCAGACTGGATCTTTAGGGCACAGCCAGAGTGACTTTTGGGTTCTTGGTCACCTCTCTTACCTGGCGTTTCTCCCCCGATTACTTAGTTTGCTGGAGTTGCCAACTCTAGGAAGCGTCCTGGTTGTTTCAAACATCTTCCTTTTAAGAATTATGGAGGCCACTGTGCTCTTGGAAACTTTCAGGGCAGAATAATATTTTTTTTTGCACCTTTCTCCAGATCTGTGCCTCCACACAATCCTGTCTCTGAGCTCTACAGGCATTCCTTTCCTCTTCATGGCTTGGTTTTTGCTCTGATATGTATTGTCGACTTAAGACCCAGAAAACTCCAGAGTACAGGAGCAAGCAAGTAAAAGCAGTGCTCAGTAAGGTTGGAGAATAAGCCACTTACTAGAGCCAACTACCACACTCCCTGGAAAAGTAGTGAATGGAGGCCACGGGCAAAATACCGGGAGGAAACCATCTGAAGTTATGACTATGATAGAATTTCCTGATCTCATATATTGTCCCCAGAAGTCAATAAAAAAGTAGAGTGGCTTCAGAAGACAAAGAAAGGTTTATATGAAAATATGTGGAATTTAATTGAATGTGCAATTCCAGAGAAATACGTGCATGGGTGGAAAACTTTTTCTAGTAAGAGGAGTCTTGCCGAGTCAGGGATCAAAAAAGAGTTTGACGTTGAAGATGTACATTTTAAAGATGTTGATGCCTTAATGGCTGCTCTTAAGGCTTGGACAAAGAAGACATTTAATAAAAGCTACAGCTTACATAAATTATTGGAAGTAAAACAAAATAAGGTCTGAAGATGTTTTGGAATATTGGAGAAGGTTCAAAGATGCAGCGCATAAATACACTGATTGGAATTTAGACAGTGAGGAAGACACTGACCATATTGAGTTAATTACTGTTTTTGTGGATGGTCTAATTGACGAGCTCAGAGAGGAGATAACTTTACATACAACAGACTGGAAACATAAATGGCTTTACAGCCTGGTGGATATCTCCCAGATCATGCTACAAGATCGTCCAGCAAAAGCGGGAAAAGATTGAAAAGAAAATAAACCAATTAATATGCAAATAGAAAAGATGTTACCAATTTCAGACAAAAAGAAAAAAAACATATACCACGTGCTCAGAATTTGTCTGCCTCCACCATGCTGCCAACATAGAATGCTTCAGCTGCAGTCCCAGTATTTACAATACAGGTATCCCCTAGTGGAGCTTCCTCTTATCTGCCATCTGGAGTAGTTCATGCTCACCTCCCGAGGTATAATTCCTGGATTGGAGGAGGGAAGGGCAGAGGAGGTAGTGGAGGTAAGCCCAGGATTAGACTGCAGTCCAGTAGGCGATTCCTCAAGCTACCACACCTACAGGTATGCAGATTGCAGCAAACGGAGTGGCTGGGAAAGCACCTGTTGAAGGGAAGATTTGTTACACATGTGTGAGTGTGGGTCACCTAGCAAGGACGAGGCAGAGAGCAGAAAAATCAGCCAGTGGCATATTACAGTTACCCACTGGATGCGGTTGCAAGGGCTGCTGTATTGGTCCAGAAAACAGCTGATCTTGTTTTGGGCAATCCACTAACTCTTTACTGTCCCGATGAGTTGGAAAATTTGCTCAATGGAGCATACACTAAACATTTCTTAGCACAAAGACTTACACAATACTATATTACATTGTTGTCAGCTCCTAATCTAACCATTCCACGTTGCAAACAGAGGTAGCACTACATTTTTTCCAGAAGAGTAAAAATAGTCCTCTTACCATTTCTGAAGAATATTTGTAGCCAAGGAGGAGTACGAAAATTGCAGTAATTCAAGAAACTAATATGTAGGCCTACATAATGTTAAGAAAACAAACAATATACAGTGGCATGTAAAAGTCTGAGCACCCCTGGTCAAAATTACTGTTAGGGCCCTTGCACACGACCATATGCCCTTCGACACATACGGTCCATGAGTGGGAAATATGTCCCAGAGCGGCATTGATTGTGCGCACGGGAGCACACAGCATCATAGATTACAATAATGCTGTGGACGTCGGGCCGTCCGTGGGTCTATTGTCCCGCATTCATACGATCTTATGAGTGCAGGACAATAGTCCTGCGGATGGCCCGACGTGCACAGCATCATTTGCACAGCATCATTGTAATCAATGATGCTGTGTGCTCCCGTGCGCACAATCAATGCCGCTCCGGGACATATGGCCCGCTCACGGACCGAATGTCTCGGAGGGCATATGGTCGTGTGCAAAGACCCTTACTGTCAACAGTTGGAGAAATGATCTCCAAAAGGCATAAAGTTAAGGATGACACATTCCCTTTGTATTTTAAGTCAATCAAATTTTTTTTATTTTAATCTTTTACATTTTCAAAATAACAAAAAAGAAAAAAGGGCCCGAAGAAAAACTTTGGGCACCATACATAGTAGCCAACCAAGAGTCTTTCAATTCTTGTTTGAGGGATTTTAGTCCATTCTTCCTTACAAAAGTCTTTCAGTTCTGAAATTCCTTAGCCATCTTGCATGCTCTGCTCTTTTGAGGTGTATCCACAGATTTTCAATGATGTTCAGATCGGGGGACTGAGAGGGCCATTGTGAGAAACGGACAACAATTCTCATAATATTTATTATCGGTGTATGTTTTATATATGTCTTGTGATCCCATATATGTTCATGCCATTCTGTGATTGTACATGCCGTTCCGTTTGGGGCCGCAAGTGGAATACGCACTGACCTTGGAGGAAATAAGTTTATCACCTGAATTTTAAAAAACTGGCCCTTTGCAAGTGGTAGTGAAGGTGGTTCCTGGAAATACAGACACTCAGACAGCATGGAACCTCACCCCACAGGGGTCCAGAAGCTTTTCCAATACAGTGCTAGAGGATGAAGAAAATTACTCATAAGCAATAACTCATCTCTGGTACAACTCACATATTAATAATTGTGATCATTGCATTCCGTGTGATGTAGGCATCGTAGGGGGTCTAAACATCCCATCCCTGACAGCCAGCATTCCCACATAACCAGTATCTCACCTTCTGGGCTAACCACACCAGTCATGTGTGGTATCAAAATGATCAGCCGGATATAATATACATTATTAAAACATGTCGGGTTCCGAATATCCATTAGTGTGGACGGGAAGCCATGTTTTATTAATATTTCATGTCTGCCAGCTGAGTTAGAGAGGTGGAGCATGCACAGGTAATGAGGGCCATCCCAGAAGGCTGGGACAGAATAGGAGGAAGACTCCTCTCAGCCGCACCCTCTATCGAATGGGGATAGAAATTAACTATTGGGAACATTTCTTGGACACAGTTTGCGGATCCAATCAACATTGGGTTGTGTTCCCCTTTTCTCCAGTGATGGCCGGGGACTTCAACTGCCTGATCTCGGAGGACGGACGCAGCTCTGGCACTTCAAGCAAGTTAGATGTCACTTCCAAACTGCTTATTGAGAGGGTGACCGAAGTGTCCTTGCAGGATGTTGTGGGCTCCATGGGAAAAGGCTCTGTAAATTATACGTGGAGCCGACCCAATGGCTCACTCCGTTTTAGGATAGACTTTGTGTTTACCTTTCGGGCAGTCAGGCGGTTTGGATGATCCCTTGCTTCTTCTCCGATGACAGAGCCATTCAGGTCCAGTGCGTCCTCGGCGATGGGTTCCCCCCCGGCCCTGGAAGCTGTTGAATCGGGAGGATGTGCTTGCGGAGCTTAGAGAGATCTACATAGCTTGGTGAAACGACAAATGCTTGTTTGATCGGAATAGTGACTGGTTGGAGTATGTTAAAGTCCAGTTTCGTTGTTTCTTTCAGGCCAAGCAACAATAGGCGTGTGAGAAGAATAGGGACTTCAGAGAGCTGCAGCATCACCTGCGATCCATGCAAGACCTTTACCTGTATGGCTGGAGCGTTAGAGAGGAGCAGGAGGAGACCAAAAAGAGCCTGAAAAGGCACTTTGAGGAGGAATCCAAGCAAATCATCTTCCGTTCCAAAGTGGAGAACCTAGAGAAGGGTGAGAAATGCAACTCGTTCTTTTTTAGGAAACTCCACGCCGGCCACACTCCCCTGAACGAACTTCAAGACAAGGATGGCAACATGCGATCAGGGAAGAAGGAAGTGATGGGAGTTGTCACGGACTACTACAGCGACCTCTACTCCCTTAACAACACTGACCCGACAGCCGCCAATAAATTCCTGTCAGGTATCACTAACAATCTCGATCCTACAGGTGCAGAGACAATAAATGACCATTTCACGGTGGGGAAGCTGCTCTCTGCCGCTAGATCCTTTAGATCCGGCATAACCCCGGGCAATGACGGTCTTCCAGAGGAGCTCTATGTAGCACTGGGGGATCTGATCTGTCTGGACCTGCTGGAACTCTATGAGGAGATGGTGGTGGAGGGTAGAATGCCCCCATCGTTGAGGGAAGGAATAATCACGATCCTGTATAAGCAGAAGGGGGAGAGATGTGACCTGAAAAACTGGCGTCCCATCTCTCTCCTGAACGTGAACTACTTCCCATTTACAATCCAATCAGACTTTATCCAGATCCTGGGAGTCTGGTTCAGGAAAGAATGCGCAGCCCTCAAGTCTTGGGAAGAAGGCTTGACCAAGGTTAACCAAAGGATTGTACTATGGAGCCTAAGACAGCTCACTATTGAGGGCAAAGCACTGGTCCTGCGTAACGAAGTTCTGCCTGTACAATGTAGTAATGGGGGGCACACTTAGCAGATGGAAGCTGAGTACATTGGAGACAATTTAATAAGTGAGATAACAATAACAGTAAAAGCACCAATAAAATTAATGAAATCAATGAATCAGGCATGAACCATAGTGCTACAAAAGTCCATGTATCAAATAAGCGACGTTGGGTCCAAAGTCCAACTAAAAAGCTTAAAAAGCCTTAAAAAGCTGAATAGGTAACTAGGGAGTACCCACAGTACTGCCAAAATACGGTATTTTAGGTTAAAGTCTCACTTCAACACAACTAGTAATAATATAGCAGTAGAATATTCCAAATGTTAATACAGGCTCCGCTGGAGCACGATGGTTAAACCACAAGGTGTTAATTCGGTACTATATTAACAGTATAGGACAGTCGCTTACTTCACATGCCGGTATGTCTGTCATGAGGAAGGACTGTACATACTATCTGGTCCGAAATGCGTTGACAATACTGGAATGAATGGTGTCAATATGACTTGGAGTTTTTAATCGCTCAATAAAGACCGAAATTTAATTCTATTCCATCCACTGCTGGAGCTGGATTTTTTTTCTGTTTTCTGCTCTGTTGCTTTCGGGTGCATCGTCCGTGCTCGTTTGTTGGATGGTCGTCATTTTCAACAGATGAGAGCTGCCACTCCCATCTTCACTTTTGTAGCACTATCGTTCATACCTGATTCATTGATTTTATTGGTGCTTTTACTGTTATTGTTATCTCACTTATTAAATTGTCTCCAATGTACTCAGCTTCCATTTGCTAAGTGTGCCCCCCATTACTACATCACCAGGACAGTGTTTTGCTCTGTTTGGGGATCCAAAATGGACAGAGTGAAGCGAGCCATCATGTACAAAGAGCCCCGCAAGGTTGGGAAGGGCATTCTGGACCTGCCCACCTTACTGCGGATCGCCTTTGTTTGAGACAGCATTCGGCGGACTCTGAGAACTGCAAACGGCTCTGCGGGCAAAGCAATGTTTCGATTCTTCATCCTGCCCCTCTGGAGGCATCTAGGCTGGGACAAGTGGGACAGCTCCATCCCCTACAACTGGCACGCTCCCTGGTACTACAGAGATGTCATCAGGTTTCTGAGGGAACATAAACTCGAGGGCCTCAAGCCCGACTTGTGGAAACCCAAGACGATTCACAAGCGAATCAGAGTAAAAGACTTGGTGGAGTCAATTAATGTGTCTTCAGACAGGTTAACCAATGTGCACAAGGACCTGTCATAGATGGCCATCCAGGGAGGCTGACTCATGCACACCCACTAATTGTGCAAAACCCGGTACTGCCCCAGGTGCTCTCTTATGGAGGAAACATCTTATCACCTGTCTTGGGAGTGCCCCTTTGCGCAGGACCTGTTGGATGCCCTGGAACATGAACTCAAAGACTCTGTGACCAGGAACAGACTGCAACAGACCTCAGTGTTGTACGGACTATTTCCCGGGATTCATACGGTTGAGGCCATCCAGGAGGCCTGGTGCCTTATGAACTGTTTTAAAGGACGCTATATGGCTTGCCAGGAACCATCCTCAAGATGGAGAGCATGACCGTCCTGGACTGCCGCAGGCTTTTGCACAGCCTGTTGCGGGACTACAACATCTTGGACGTCGACAACGAAGAAGAGGACTAAACCCCTCTACTTCCCCCTCTCCCCCCCGTTTGTGTCTGTCCTTTCAATAAAGCTTCGGGCATGTGATTTCCCCTCCCTACCCTCTTCTGCCCATCCCCCCCCCCCCCCCCAATCATCACTGTCTAAATGCTTTGTTGGAAGGTTTATGTTCATTTGTGATTGAATAGGAATGCTAGTGTAGCATGCATTGTGATGTATAGTGTAGGTTAGCCTGTGCTTTACATAACAATACCATGCTAGGAAAGACGATTGTAAGTATTAAGTGATGCCTCGTTGCCTGTGCTGCTTCACAGTACTAAAAAAAAAAAAAAAAAAAAAAAAAAAAATGGATGTATGGTTGTAATAAAGGCGTTTTCAATCCACTTTTCCCTGTCCCCGGAAACCAGAAGGAACTCTGACCACACAATTCGTTGAGTAAGAACCTTTCTGCTTTTTATCCTTTTACCTGTATACTGTTTTGTGCACGTTTATGTATGTCTTATTTCTTTTAACTTTTTAGTACATTAAAGCACATCTTTAATGGTTTTGCCTTGCGCCCTGAATGAGCCCAGTAACCTCTATTTTTTAAAGTGTATGAGTGCAGTTTGCGTTACCGTGTAATTGCTATAAGTGTGGCCTGTGCCACTGTAAGCCTGCTTGAGGGTGGGGCGCTGTGGGGTTTTCTATGAGCCCTTAATTAATCAGTGTATTGATTTAAATATATATAAAAAAAAGGCTTGGAAAATCATAGTGTCCTGCTCCACTTCAAACTATACCATAACAAAAATCTGGCAGGCTTGAAATTTATGGGATTAGAAAAAGTTAGATCACATTGGCGGGGAGGGGATCCAATATTTGATATAAATTGCTAAGAAGTGGAGTGGATTTATAAAATGGATACCTTGAAACCAGACAGGCTGAATATCGAATTCGATCTTAAGCCCTGCTTGGTTGATTAGCTAAAGTGTGTGGACGGTCTCCTGTATATTCGCTCTGTTAATAGAGAAAATCGATAGGTATGCGATTTAATGTGTATTTAACAAAGAGAAGATTTAATGCGGCATTTAACTAGATGAATAGGTGTAGGATTTAATTGGATAAAAATGGACACGTGATTGGACTGTTTGGACAGGTGACCTTCTTATGAATGAAAAGAGGTGTTCACCTATGGATCATGTGACTAGGGTAATAGGCGTTGTAAGGCATTGATCTAAGATATGACCATGTGACTTTTTTATCAATGAAAAGGGTGGTAACTTGGAAATGAAAGGAGGAGAGATTTATTCATTGCTGTTTACTTTTTGCCCCATTCTATTTATGAGTGATTTTATATATGCTGATTATATCGATTTTCAAACTGTATGTTATTGCTGGATAAGAGCTTTATTGTTTTTTAAAGAATATGTTGTAACCTTGGGAGAAAAAACTAAAACAAAAAGCGTGCTTTATGCATTGCCCTTAAATAACACACCTGAAAGGGGTGGTATTATCACCCCTGACAAAGCTGACCGGCGAAACGTAGGTTGGGTGCTATACAAGAATAAACTATCTGGTTTCATGCATTTAAAATTCACTATTTTGTGAGTATAAATAAAAATCCTTGGGAATCTGATCCTTGTGGAACTTCACTATTTTGTCCTAAATTTTCATTTCAGTGGTTTGGATGTTCATTGGTGCATCGACCCCTGAATTCTATTGTGTGGCTGTATTGTGAAGAGCTTGGAAATCCGATATACCTTTACCTGACGGACCTCTATGTACTGGGCAGCACGACCACCATTATCTATCTGTATTGATTTAAATGTCATAGACGGTGGCAGCGTGTTGGGGTGCATGAGAGGCTGTGTCAGGGTGTGATCGAGGCTCAATCTGAGGCCTGTGTGTAGGGGCGCGAGAGATTGAGTGCGTGAAATAGATCGACCCTTGGCAGTCACGTGACAGGGCAGTCCTCGTACGCCATGGTAAAACCTTCAGCTTGCACCTTTTGAGGTAGTCTATTGTGGATTTCCAGGTTTGTGTTTAGGATCATTATCCATTTGTAGAAGCCATCCTCTTTTCAACTTCAGCTTTTTGACAGTTAATGTTATGTTTGCTCCAGAATTTGCTGGAATTTCATTGAATCCATTCTTACCTCTGCCTGTCAAATGTTCCCCGTGCCATTGGCTGTAACACAACCTCAAAGCATGATTCATATTCCCCCATGCTTAAAGAGGACCTCTTACCGGTGCTGACATTATCATGTAAATTGCTGGCGGGCATACTGAAGGCATGTGAGATTGCTTACTATTTTCCCTATGCGCGGCTCCATTCCCCCACGGTGCCCCCGTCTTTCCTCCCCATTCTGGTTTCCCGTCTGGTATGTAAATTCATACCATCAGTACAGGGAGGAGACGCCAGGGTTTCTCGGTGAGCATATCCTTCTCCCTGGCTGTGAGCTGCCCAATTTCAGTGGAGAGCGTCACAGCCAGGGAGAAACAGGGCCGTCCCCTCCTCCCTGAACTGATGGTATGAATTTAAATACCAGGCGGGAAACCAGAATGGGGGGGAACGGCAGGGGAAAGGGGCAGCGCATAGGGAAAATAGTAAACAATCTCACATGCCTTCAGTATGCCCTACCCTGCCAGCTATTTACATGATAATGTCAGGACCGGTGAAAGGTCCTCTTTAACGGTTGCAGAGGTTTGTTTTTTTTTATAAAATTCGGTCCCCTTATTTCTCCAAACATACGCATTCTCCTTTGCTCATTCTGGTCTAAGAGTTCTATTTTAACCGCATTTGTCAACTGGACTCGTTTCCAAAATGCATCAGGCTTATTTAGATGTTCTTTTGCATACTTCTGATGCTGAATTTAGTGGTAAGGACGCAGGACAGATTTTCTTCAGATGACTCTTCCATGAAGGCCATATTTGTGCAGGCGTCACTGAACAGCAGAACAATGTACCTCAACTCCAGAGTCTGCTAAATCTTCCTGAAGGCCTTTTGCAGTCAAGCAAGATCTGTGATTTGCCTTTCTAACAATTCTATGAGCAGCTGTCTCTGAACTTTTTCTTGGTCATCTCTTGACCTCCACTGTTGCAGTTAACTGCCATTTCTTGATTACGTTTAAAACTTAGGAAATGGCAACCTGAAAACGTTTTGCTATCTTCTTATAGCCTTCTCCTGCTTAACCATTTTATGAGTATTAGTCAGCTATAGGCTGTGTTAGAAAATTTGCATCACCTACTTTTGCTAACAATGATTGTGAATAAGCCTTAACCCTAACAGGCTGCTTAAGGTCTAAGACCTCGGTCAACGTTATCTGAGCACTCAAATCTCCTAGGATTCCAATATGTTTTCAAGGTACTCCTCTCCTTTTTCACTTTAAAATTGTACAAAACCAAAATAATCCACTGATATTGCTTAAAATGTTGAAAAGTATGTATCATCTTTAACTTTTAGAGATCATTTCATCTTCAAAGTGCACAAGTGTTCACAGTAACAGTAATTTTGTCCAGGGGTGCTCAAACCTTTACATACCACTGTATGGTAGCCCACTGTAATACATACATATACATTCCTATACTGCCCCGAATTTTGCAGGCTTAGTTAGGGCCTGGAAAGGCAATTCTGTTAGTGTTAGGTCCCCATCTGTAGAAGCCACCATGTCGTTGGTAGATGGGCCCATCACATGTTTGATCAAAAATGTGCCCAGAGGGCTTCATTTTTCATGTATAGTAACAATTGTTTGCATGTATAACAGTGTGCTGCCATATAATGTTTGTTTGCTGTCTACGTGTTAGCTTTAAGGATATGCACCTATGACTCTCGATGTGCTACACTAAATTCTCTTGCTGTACATAAGAACTTGTTCACATGTGTGCTGGAGGCAACGTTTGGGGCCTCTGTCGCAGATTCTGTCAAAAAGACCGGATGAAAAAGCCTTGCATACAGGACTTTTTTTGTCTGTAAAAAAGACAAGATCCAGAACAGATCCCATTATAGTCAATCTAGTCTGTTCAGCTTTATTTTTGTCAGTTATGTGCTGAACCCAGCATCTCTGTTACGTTCGTTGTTCCACTCATCTAACAGAGCAGAAGAACAGAAATAAATAGTGGTAATGTGAACGCGCCCTAAGAGGTGCATTGCGCTTATGAATGCAAGGGAGAAGTCTAACGCATAATAATTAGTGATGTCGCGAACATAAAATTTTCAGTTCGCGAACAGCGAACGCGAACTTCCGCAAATGTTCGCGAACAGGCGAACCGGGCGAACCGCCATAGACTTCAATAGACAGGCGAATTTTAAAAACCAAAGGGACTCTTTCTGGCCACAATAGTGATGGAAAAGTTGTTTCAAGGGGACTAACACCTGGACTGTGGCATGCCAGAGGGGGATCCATGGCAAAACTCCCATGGAAAATTACGTAGTGGACGCAGAGTCGGGTTTTAATCCATAAAGGGCATAAATCACGTAACATTCCTAAATTGTTTGGAATAACATGCTTTAAAACGTCCAGTGTGTGTATACGATCAGGTATGATGTTGTATCGATCAGGTAGTGTAAGGGTTACGCCCGATTCTCAGACATTGACATACCAAACTCCTCTTTTAATGCACCGCAAACAGTCCATTTGCACAACCGCAAACTCCCCATTTGCACAAGGTTGGATACCAAGCTAGCCACGTCCCGGTGATGTCATTGAAGATTTCTTCCTCCACCCAGCCACGTACAACACCAAGGGTCCCCGAAAGGTCAATTGAATTGATTTTTCAAACGGGGAGATGGTTAAAAAAACGCTGGCTCCCTCCCCTTCGTTTTAATCCACGGTCACTGCTTCTGCGCCGTGCAATTTACTGTCACACCCGATATGAGTGGTATTTTCTGTAGTTCTATTCTCATCAGTTTAATCCCTCTAACGTCCCCAATCTGGGGGCCATTTATTGAATAGATTTTTCGAACGGGGAGATGGTTAAAAAAACGCTGGCTCCCTCCACTCTGTTTTAATCCACGGTGACTGCGTCTGCGCCGTGCAATTTACTGTCACACTCGATATGAGTGGTATTTTCTGTAGTACTATTCTCATCAGTTTAATCCCTGTTACATCCCATATCAGGGATTGCCTTTTGTGAAAAAAAATTTAGGCCGGGTACCTTCGACTGCCTTCACAGTGACAGACCAAACTCTCATACACCAAACTGAATTGATTTCAGGAACCGAGATGGAAAAGCAGCTTGGTCGGTCCTCATACTCCCAAATTGGGGCACTGCGCGTGCACAGAGCAATGTGCTGTGACACCCTATATGAGTGGTGTCTTAACTAGTACTATTCCTATCAGCGGCGGGCGGGTGCGTGGTAACTTGAGAGCAGGTGACCAAAGCTGAGCTGGAGGAAGATGGTGCGCCAAGGTTCTTAGCGGAAGCTGTTGAAGATTGGGTGTCCTGTCTAAGCCAGTCAACTACGTCCTCAGAATTTTTCGGGTTCAGGGTACATGGCCTCTGAACACTAGGCATTATTCCAGGGACAGTGGAAATCACAGCACCACGACCACGACGGCCCCTGCGGGGTGGCCTGCCTCTGCCTGTCATTTTTTTTCGATAAGTGGTACTGTGCCACCCTGTATCAGTGGTGGGCACTGGCAGTGGGCACACTACAGTCTGTGGAAGTGGGCCTGACACACACTGGCAGCAGGCAAGCAACTGAAATTAGACTAATGTGTAAAAATGAAATGCCTTATTTATCGTCAAGCTACTGTGCCACCCGGTATCAGTGGTTGGCACTGGCAGTGGGCACACTACAGTCTGTGGAGGTGGGCCTGATACACACTGGCAGGAGGCAAGCAACTGAAATTAGACTAATGTGTAAAAATGAAATGCCTTATTTATCGGCAAGCTACTGTGCCACCCGGTATCAGTGGTTGGCACTGGCAGTGGGCACACTACAGTCAGTGGAAGTGGGCCTGACACGCACTGGCAGCAGGCAAGCAACTGAAATTAGACTAATGTGTAAAAATTAAATGCCTTTTTTATGCAAAGTCCTGTGCCAGCCGGTATGAGTGGTAGGCACTGGCAGTGGGCACACTACAGTCTGTGGAAGTTAGCCTGACACACACTGGCAGGCAACTAACCTTAGATTAAAGTGTAAAAATTAAATGCCTTTTTTAGATGCAAAGTCCTGTGCCACACGTGATGACAGGAGTGGGCACTGGAAGTGGGCACACTACAGTCAGTGGAAGTCGGCCTGACACACACTAGCAGCAGGCAAGCAGCTGAAATTACACTAAAGTGTAAAAATGAAATGCCTTTTTTATGCAAAGTCCTGTGCCAGCCGGTATGAGTGGTGGGCACTGGCAGTGGGCACACTACAGTCACTGGAAGTCAGCCTGACACACACTGGCAGGCAACTAAACTTAGATTAAAGTGTAAAAATGAAATGCCTTTTTTTTATGCAAAGTCCTGTGCCACATGGGATGACAGGGGTGGGCACTGGCAGTGGGCACACTACAGTCAGTGGAAGTCAGCCTGACACACACTGGCAGGCAACTAACCTTAGATTAAAGTGTAAAAATGAAATGCCTTTTTTGATGCAAAGTCCTGTACCACACGGGATGACAGGGGTGGGCACTGGCAGTGGGCACACTACAGTCTGTGGGCCTGCAGCTCCTCACACACAGGCAGGCCATGCAACTGCAATATGCATATAAAGGAAAAAAAAAGCAGACTAATGTTGCAGCCCTAAAAAGGGCTTTTTGGGGTGCTGTCAGGACGCTGTCCTTACAGCAGAGATCAGATGAGTCTTTCAGGACTGGAGTGGACACTGAATACACTAGCCTAGCTATCGATTTCCCAATTAAATCAGCAGCAATTACACTCTCCCTCCTCTCACTAAGACTGCAGCTTCAGAATGAAACTAAAATGGATGCTGTGCAGGAGGTGGAAGGGTCTGGGAGGGAGGGTATGCTGCTGATTGGCTGGAATGTGTCTGCTGACTGTGAGGTACAGGGTCAAAGTTTGCTCAATGATGATGTATAGGGGGCGGACCGAACATCGCATATGTTCGCCCGGCAGAGGCGAACGCGAACAAGCTATGTTCGCCGGGAACTGTTCGCCGGCGAATAGTTCGGGCCATCTCTAATAATAATACGCCTAAAATTTTCTTTTAGAGAGTACAATGTTTTGTACATGCATCTATGGCGCTTGCACAGGCATTATTGCGATCTTTGCTTGCAGAGTACTGGCTTTGTTGCTTAGCACGGAATGAACAGTTACAGAAAGTCCCTCACGTGCACTAACCCATGACTGCACAGCTGCTCTAAAGGAAACCACCTCCCCATGCTTGCATTTACAAGATGCTCCTATTCTTCACTTGCCTCTTGCTGTTGATCTTTTTGCAGATCTTATGGTGTCACTCTGTATGGCTGTGCGGTAGTGAACGGGAAAATAAGGTTTTGCATTTTGCTGAATTAACTGCTTTGTGTGTTGCTCCTGAATTAGTAAAAGATGACGTTGTTAACATTTCCAGTAACTCTGCTTATGCTGTGGGAGTAATCCATTGTTTTGCACCCCTTTGAAAGAGCGAAGATTCCTTACTGCCACAGGAACCACTAATTCAGTACAAAGAGCTTATCATCCGGAAATTGCAAAAGGGTGACTAAGAACCCAATGGGCATGGTGACTGAGCTCCAAAGATCCTGTGTGCAGATGGGAGAAACTTCCAGAAGGTCAACATCACTGCAGCATTTGGTTTTTTGCAGGATGGGCTGCACTTTTTATTGCTACCTTTTTGGGGTACATGTGACTTTTTGATAAATTTTTATACCAGTTTTTGTGGCGGTAAAGTGACAAAAACAGCAATTCCATCATTGTTTTTTAGTTACTGATGACCTCTGGATAGGTCCTCAGTATCTGATCGGTGGGGGTCCAACACCCAAGCCCTGCTGATCAGCTGTTTGAGGAGGCACTGATGTTGGTAGCAGCACTTCGGACTCCTCACAGCTCCCCAAGCACAACACCGTCCATTCTATAGCAGCTGCGCTTGGTATCACAGCTCACTTAAATGGGGCTGAGCTGCGCCTAGGCCATGTGACAGATGAACGTGATGTCACACTGCCTAGTCCAAGCCGCGAGAGGGCCGCAGCGCTACTGCGAGCACCGATGGCTTCTCAATCAGCTGATCGGCAGGGGTCCTGGCTGTCAGAATCAACCGATTTGATACTGATGACCTATCCTCTGGATAGTAGAAAAGTCTCAGAAAACCCGTCAACAATCTGATCACTGGCAGAATACACTGCAATGGTTATCCATTATAATGTCAGTTTTAGGCTGGCTTCACACGGACGTGAACTGTCTGTGGTAACCTGGGCTGGATTCCTGCTTAGAACAGGAGCGCACGGCGTCATTGGTTGCTATGACGCCGTGCGCTTTCTGCCGCCCCTGCAGTACAGTAATACACTGGTATGATCTATATGACTGTATTACTGTACTGCAGGTGCGGCAGGAAGCGCACGGCGTCATAGCAACCAATGACGCCATGCACTCCTGCTATAAGCAGGAATCCAGCGCAGGTTACCACGGATAGTTCACGTCCGTGTTAAACGGATATGTGAAGCCAGCCTTACACTGATATTTGGCCTGATCAGATGTCCTGGCAGGCTTCCATATATGGCAGGCCCAGAGGTCTTTGTAACCACTCGGATCACATTGTGTGGAATGTAAACCACTTAGATGCAGCGGTCGCTAACAAACCGTGGCCTCTAAGGGATTGGCGCTAGCACTGATCTCGGGTGTTACGGTGGGTTTTCTGCATCGATTCTGTTCCTGAGCTACTGCCTTTTCCATGCAGAAAATGAACAGCATGGTGCATTAATGTTCAGCCTGTCATGCTGTACATTTACGAAAAGAGTGGGAAGGAGTTAAAAAGACTCAAGGAAGAAAAAAAAAAAAAAAAAAAAAACATGAAAAAAAAAAGTCACTCGCCTAATCAATTCCCCAGCCGGTATCTGATTCCTGGCCCCTCTCCACACACAGAAAATTCTCGCTCAGCTGGTCGCTGGCCACAGAAGTCGCCTCCCTCCACTGCTGATTGGAGGAGTGGTCATTTTCTGTGTCTTGATAGGGATTTGGAAGCAGAGACTGGCGGAGAACCTGAGAATCTTTAGGATGGAAATGGTGGCTGATTGGTCAAGTGTAACTCTTTTTTTTTTTTATATACATTTTTTCTGAGCCTCTTTTTCTTAAAAAAAAAAAAAGGTAGTCCAGACAACTCTGAATTAGAATCCATGACTATTAGTGACATCATCTCTATAATAATTTTTATAAAACGCCAAGACACATAGCGAGACTATGAGGCTGGAGCACAGAAATTTACTAGAAATATAATCTGGGTCACCGATGCCCTTGACTATGAGAGTATTAATCTACCTGCTTCATTCAAAATGCAATAGACTGATCAATCATTCCCCGCGACTCTCAGGGGTATAATTTGGAAATAATGAGCCATTTAGAAAAGTATTCAATAACTATCACATTCTACGTAAAAAAAAAAAAAAAGTGACAAAAGGAAAGGACTTGTACTGAACTTGGAGTATGAATTGTTTGCCTTATCTTTCCTTTACAATACCCCAGCTTATGGAAGAAGCAGCTGGCCATGACCATAACAAGAGCGCTGGCCGTGCCTTTTATTGTCAGCCTGCTCTTAGCATGGTTTCTCTCTTACATACCTGATGACACCATCTCTCCCAGTATTGCTTTGCACCGCTTGCAAACGACTTTGGTATTTTCCTTTGATTTCTGCAAGTCAGAAAAATGTCACATAAATGTCACATTACACCTTTCGTTAAATAATGTATAATTTTAGCTATCCTCTCTGGAGGGCAGGCTGAACTTTATTGTGCTCTTCCTCTAGTGATGACATTCTCTGACATCTGTCTTTTCAGCGCTCACTTGGCCAAACTTACCATATACAGAATCGTACTGGCACAAATGTAATAACCTACCGCGCTGTTCGCAAAAAATGGTTCCTTCTAATGTCAGAGTAACTTTGTAGATGTAAGCCAACTCCTGTTAGTCCTAACAGATACATGTTGATTTACTGTATGGCCCATCTGCTCCGTATTGGTTCGAACACATGTAAAAATGGAGCAAACACAAAGCCAAGAAAAAAACGTACTTAAAGTTTAACGGCCATTCTTTTTTTATTTGTGTAATGCATAGGGGCAGTGATACTGACCATTTTTGTAATATACTTTCATTACTGAAATCGTACATTTCTATTAGAAAAATAGCTCTAAAGTGGCCCATTTTGAGCCTTAGCGAAGCTCCTCTGTCTTCTGTTTACATAACTGGGGAGACTTGCTAACACTGACTGTTATGTAAACAGAAGACAGAGGAACGTTTTCTTTTTGGCTTTGTGTTTGTTCCATTTTTACAGTAAGCAGTGGATCCTAAAGAGAATACATGTATAGAAAAGAAGTCAGCTCATTTCTGGATATTCTCAAATAGCCCTGTGTATACCTGGCCTTGAGAACAAGGAAAAAAGCATACTCATAGCCTTAATGTGTAATGCATCCAGTTCGGCTGGGTATATTTTTTATTATTATTAAGGAAGGGATGCTATTAGAATAATAAAATAAAGTTATACTCCCCATCCCAAACCCCCTCTGTTCTGCTTTGTGCTCATATACCACATGATCACTGCAGCCAATCATTGGCTTCAGTGATTTTGTGCCATGTATTGCTGAGGTCAGTGACTGGCAATTCATTGCTGAAGTCAAGACTTAAAGGCATTGTCCAACAAAAAACATTATACCGTTCTCAAACCAGCACCTGGCTCTGATCACTTCTGTCATTCCATATTTTTTTTTATGGCTACTGAGTTCTTCCATGAACTCTATCTGTACAGCGCCACCTGCTGTTTGTTCTTTTTCTAATTTTTATGTCCTGCTCACTGAGTCGGAAGATTATGCTCAGTTCCATCGTTCAGCTGCCACCAGCTTCACAGACTGTATTTGGGATAGGGATGCCAGTCACTTCACGGACTATCTTGTGCACAAAGTCCCAAAAAGAGCGTAGAGCTGCACAGTGCCCCCAAATATGTAGAAGTGTGCCTTCTTCCGTGTTACATCTCCAACATCGGTCTGAGACCGTGGGAAACCACTTAAGGAGAAGTGAAGGCACTTTATACCATCAGGAGACAATCTTGTAGCAAGTTTCATTTTTTACATTATTCATGTAATCCCTTTAATGCCATAGCAGCAGTGATGGGGAGGATCAGAGACGCACTAGAATGCAGAGGGTTCGGGACAGCGAGTCATTTCTTTAAATGATCCTAATAGAAGAGGAAAAGAAAGGTGTTGGCTAAAGAAGATTTTGAGAGTTCAGATCCAAGATTTGTTATATACATTACGTGTAAGAAATGCCATTTTTAAATGTGGACTGCTGTGTATGATAAAAACAGAACTGTGACGAACCTGCAGCCTGAAGCCGAGCTGCCAACTACCCTGCAGTCCTACCAACCATCAGCAGCTCACCACTGTAGGTAGAAGCTTAGAAACCCCATATTCACACATCCGATAAAATGCACATGGTGGCTATAAGAACGTGTTGTTGCTTGCAAAATGCCGTATTCTGCCATAAGTTCGCCCCATGTTTTGCTGGCTGCAGATTGTATCTATTGCCGGAGGTGAAATGCTGATTTAGAGCAAATTATTGAAGGGTTTAGTTACGGAGTCGATACAGGCTATAAGATATCACAGCTACATTACATTAGACAGGAATTGAAATTTCACCACAGGTCGGTGTCAGCAGATTTTAGCGGATCAGATATCACACAGTAAGAAAATCACAATCAAAGTCCTGATCGCATAAGAGTAAAAATACTCCATAAAATCTTGCATGATGACTTCCAGGTTACATGAAATTCCTTATTACATTTCAAAACTATACTGCACTGTAAATGACTATAATTGTTCATACTATTAATAATACTTGAATCCATAGTTTACAATCATAACTTGCAAACAGCGGCGGACTGGACACGGACCCTAGCGGGAAACTTCTGATGGGCTGATGCCCAGGGAGCCGCCTAAGCCCTCCTTACCACCAGCAGCCGGGTACCTAATGACCTGACGCTCCCAGAGGTAATAAATTCTGGGAGGCGTCAGGCTCTTGTGTATGCCAGCAGCTGCAGATGCCCTCCTGAATTCAGCAATGGCAGGGCACAGCAGGCGTGGCAGACTGTGTGATGACGACCGCGCAGGACTCTCAAGCCACAGACAGAAAGAGGCTACATAAGAAGCTTTCAGGGCACAATAGCAGGATTAAAGGGGACACTCTAGAGGCATATAGGGAGATTTTTAATACTGGGGCATTACTGGGGCCACTATGGTGGTATTTTCAATACTGGGGGCACTATGGATGCATGTTTTAATACTGGGGGCATTATTATTTCTGAAGGCATTTGGGGATATTTGTAATATTGGGGGCACTATAAGGGCATTATTAAAGGAGCTTTCCAAGTGTTTTAAACTGATTACCTATCCTCAGGATATGTCAGTATGTGAACGGTTGGGGTAATATTGGAAGCATTATTATTACTGAGGGCATTATATGGACATTAATATTCATGGTCCACTATAGGAGGCATTATTATTACTGAGGGCATTATTATTACTGGGTGTAGTACATGGGACATTGGTATTACTAGGGGGACTATAGTGGGGTTTTATGACTACTGGGGGCAGTATGCAGGCCTTATTGCTACTGGATTTACTCTAGGGCAGGGATGGGCAAACTGCGGCTCTCCAGCTGTTGCAAAACTACAACTCCCAGTATGCAAAGACTGCTTACAGCTATCAGCAGGGCATGGTGGGAATTGTAGTTTTACAACAGCTGGAGAGCCACAGTTTGCCCATCCCTGCTCTAGGGCAGTGTTTCCCAACCAGTGTGCCTCCAGCTGTTGCAAAACTACAACTCCCAGCATGCCCGCCGAGCCAAAGGCTGTCTGGGCATGCTGGGAGTTGTAGTTTTTCAACAGCTGGAGGCACATTGGTTGGGAAACACTGCTCTAGGGGAACAAATTATTACTGGGGCCACTATGGATGAGCATTATTACTACTGGGGACAATAACTTTTCCGCAGTATAGTGTTTGGGGGCATTGGGCAGTGCAGCAGGCAGTATTGGGGGTGGAGGCAGCATGACACTATGAGAGAACCAGGATGGGGAGTTTGTGTGGAGAGGATGATGGAAAAGTAAGAAATCCAAGATATCTGTGGCCCAAACTCTGCAGAGACAGGGCATGGCTGAAAGATGTTATCATGGTGGTCTGGGTCGTATGGAGGAGATGGCATCTACATCAGAGGAGATGTCACTGGATGTAATAGGTAGGTAGTGCTATATTCTTCTGTATGTTGGGTAGTGATGAAAGACCAGGGGGCATGCTGAAAGTAAGGTTCGGTAGGTGCTGAGGTCAGTGTCTCACTTTCTCAGCTCCAATGTCCATATCTTAATTAGAGAGGAGGATAGAATGGAGCAGCTGGTGTTAGCAGCCACAAAGGGGCAGCTTCTGGGGGGTACTTTCTGGTGCAGGAGCAATATTTTGTACTGCACTGTGGTATTTGGTTCTGCTGGGGTAGTGTATTGTGTTGCACTGTGGTATTTGGTTCTGCTGGGTTTAGTTTATTGTGTTGCACTGTGGTATTTGGTTCTGCTGGCGTAGTTTATTGTGTTGCACTGTGGTATTTGGTTCTGCTGGCGTAGTTTATTGTGTTGCACTGTGGTATTTGGTTCTGCTGGGGTAGTTTATTGTGTTGCACTGTGGTATTTGGTTCTGCTGGGGTGGTCTTTTGCTGCACTGTGGTGTTTTGTGCTGCACTATGGTATTTGGTTCTGCTGGGGTGGTAATTTGTGCTGCATTATTGCATTGCTGCCCAGCCTATATGTGTTGCCCCCGCCTTCTGTGCATTTGGAGCCGCTTAAAAATGGGGCCACTTTTAGTTTTTATCCGGGGCCACTTGAAGTTCCCAGTCTGCCCCGCTTGTAAAATGTCATGGTTTTGATTTCTAGCCCACCTTTTCAGCTTCCTTGAGCTGTCAGTGCATGCTGTCTTTGGTGCGCAATGTCTCAGATTAGATAATGAAGCTAATCATTTTCCCAGATAACTACAAAAACATCATTTAGGGCCCTAGAGTAAAATTTCAGACAGCGTAGTCACTGCGTTAAACTCTTCCTGTTGAGGTGCAGAAGAAAATGAGCAGCAGGGCTCGCCGCCATTTAACTCCCACAGGAAGATATGATCTAGCGCTGACATACAATATTGTCAGGGAAAATGAATAACACAATTTCACCCACAAACTTATTTCACATGGTATTTGATAAGAGCTCTCGGAGCCACTAACAGAGAGATTAAGTGCCCCCTTCTGCCTGAGATAATAAAGTTATACTGGGCAATATAAATGTACCAATTAGTTGATGTCATTAACGTTAATAACTTACTGAGATGTTTGCATCACCGGGATGAGGAACAGATGACATCTCATTAGTCTCTCTAGAGGGGTCTGAAATATTTGCCTTATTCACCAAAAGGAACGTGTCTCCCAGAAAGCAGTCGTTAACCTTGGGCAGGCAGCTTCGATTGGCAAAGGGGTCAGGGTGGCAGCACCATTCTTCAACTAGAGAACTCCAGTTTTCACTGGGCAGAGGAAGTACTCGGAGAAATTGCCTGGAACGGAACCAGAGAAAAGCGTTAAACAAATCAGAGCATTGTACAGTTACCGTAGAACGAACACTTAGTATGTTGTAATTGGTTTCCATTTCTAGTGATTGATTCTCAAAGGACATCTGTCAGCAGATTTGCACCTATGAAACTGGTACCTGTTACATGTGAAGACATTTGTGTTGGTCTCATGTTCATATGTGCCCGCATTGCTGAGAATATTGAAGTTTTAATACATGCAAATGAGCCTCTAGGAGCAACGGGGGCGTTGCCGTTACTCCTAGAACTCAGCTCTCTGCCTTGCCCTTTGCACATTGATAGACTGGGCCAGGCAGTGGAAATGTCATCAATCAATGTGGAGGGGGAGCAGCAGTTGCAGAGAGAGCAGGGTCTAAGGCTGGGTTCAGACTTAAGCGTTTTACAGCGCGTTCCTCCGCGCTGTAAAACGCTCAACAGGCGAAACCTATGTTTCCCTATGGGCATGGTTCTCACCTGAGCGTTTTACAGCGCGTACGAACGCGCTGTAAAACGCCCTACGCCCAAAGAAGTACAGGAGCTTCTTTGGGACGTATTGTCGCGCGTCCCCCATAGGGATATATAGCGCACGACGCGCGATTTTTACTTTCATTTTCACGATGCGAAAATAAAAGTAAAGATAGAGCGTCGTAAGAGCGAAGCGGGACGCGCAGGTGTGAACCCTGCCTGAGTGTAACGGCAACGCCCCCCTTGCTCCTAGAGGCTCATTTTCATATATTAAAACTTCAATATTCTCAGCAATGTGGGCGCATATGAACATGGGACCAACACAGAACAGCTAGTTTCATAAGTACAAAACTACTGAAATATGTCCTTTAAATGTAGTTTGTCACCACATCAGACCTGTCCCCCTCTCCCCAAACCACAGATATCGCCAGAAAGGTGATGTACCCAGTGTTGATACTGATGGTTTGTGTGTGTGACCTCATCTTTTTCTGACATTCATTCTATATAGAAGAATAGGATTATGTCAGGACTAATCAACAGACTTGTGGAAGGTAAACTTCCAGAACTTGGTTATACAAACACTGAAAGACAGAGGGCATGATCAACCAAAATCAGATATGGTATTGGGTTGTACTGTTCGGTACCCCCAGGTACCAGGTAGAGTTTTTAATAGTATGAAATTTACATCCCCTATAATGAAAGGGTATTTAGGTACTTGTGAAACAAGCACCATGCTAGCATAGCTAAGAAAATGTCCCTTCAACTTCTCTCATGCCCTGAGCATTCAAGTGCCCACTGGATGTCCCTGTATCAGGCCCTATAGTCCTGAGCATTCAAGTGCCCACTGGATGTCCCTGTATCAGGCCCTATAGTCCTGAGCATTCAAGTGCCCACTGGATGTCCCTGTATCAGGCTCTATAGTCCTGAGCATTCAGTGGCAACCCCTCACCTCTGCTTTAGACTGCCGTCTCCAGTGCTCAAGAGACCAGTAGACCACTGGAGACGTCATTGAAGAGCTGAGGGTAGGGGTTTCTGCAGAGCACTTAGGCACTTCTCTGATGAAAGAACACCTAGTGGACTCTTGAATATTTGGTACATGAGTGGTTCAAAGTTCATTTGTCCCGTATGCCAACATTGTGATCCCCAACATGTGTATGTTTAAACCCATATTCACAGCACCTACAGTATTTAGCGGTGATAGCAGGTACAAGGTAGATTTACTAATCCTTTCCAATATTTAGGCAGTGGCTCAAGCTGGATGATAAAATTGGTGCCTGGTTACACACTTTTTCTAACATTACACCACGTATTTTGAAACAAAATGTCACATCTTAGGTCACACCCTTTTCAAATTCAACCAAGCCCCCTTGGCCAGCTAGGCTAGATGCTACAACAAGGTCTAGGCGCAATCCCATTAGTAAATCTGGGCCAATGTAGTTACATAAGGCGATAGGCGCTCACTGAGGGCCCTTTTAGACTACTCAATATTCAGGCAGGACCGGCGGATCAACGATAAACACTTCAATCAGCGCTCGTTTGCATCTGCCTATTAAAAAGGCATATGAAAGAGAAAAAATATATACGGGTGTGGTGGTGGTGGTCTGACCTGAGGCGGGGACACAATTATTTGGTTGGTATTATATACATATTTGCTATATACGGGATAGTTTATATATTTTTCTCTTTCATATGTTATTTGATTTGTACTCCTCATGGCCATACTATTAGGCTGTGCCTTTTTCAAAATGCAGCACAATCTGCCAGTTGTCGGGAACAAGTGTTCCTATGAACGTTTGTTCCCGAAAATTGGCTGGAAAAAAAAGGAAAGATAAATTCTGTAATTGGGGTTCCCTGGGGTTCTGACTGTTTATATTGCGGGACGGGCGGAGATTGGGAGACACATAGGTGCAGAGCATTCAGCCTATACATACATTCTCAGCTTCAGTCGTATAACGGAATCTAAAGTAGACGCCTGGAGACAGATTTACAGATTCAGATGATAAATATCTGCATGTAAATGCTACACTAGATGTGGACGACCAATGCTGCTGAGGAGAACAAGAAGTACTCCTGAGCGCACTATAATATGCTTGATGTATATCCTCCAAATTTCAATGACATTATAAAATAGTGAAGTGTTCTGTACACACCGACAATGGAAAAAGGCAATATATCAAGCTTGTTATCCACTGCTTACATTCTAATCCTAGGTGACTGTTTGTATTACGCCGGCCTCATGATTTTCAAATCATTGTACAACTAGTATGGCATGAAGTACTAACAGCACACTTTATGGAAACATCCATCAACTTAAAAGACTCCGGCCATTACCTCGGGGATCGGCACTGCAGCACGGGTAATATCCAGATGTGCATCAACCTGCAGTGCAGTGTGAATTCAACCATAATGTGGAATTGCTCTTTGAAAGCAGCTCTCTACATTGCTTACAACACCCAAAGATGCCGGATGAGAAGAGTAGTTACTACTTTACACTGACAAATGTAAAGTTATGCACATGGGAAGGAATAATGCAAGTCACCCGTACATGCTAAATGGTAAAAAACTCAGTAACACTGACATGGAAAAGGATCTAGGAATTTTAATAAATAACAAACTAAGCTGTAAAAACCAGTGTCAGGCAGCTGCTGCTAAGGCCAATAAGATAATGGGTTGCATCAAAAGGGGCATAGATGCCCGTGATGAAAATATAGTCTTACCACTTTATAAATCACTAGTCAGACCACACATGGAGTACTGTGTACAGTTCTGGGCTCCCGTGAACAAGGCAGACATAGCAGAGCTAGAGAGGGTTCAGAGGAGGGCAACTAAAGTAATAACTGGAATGGGGCAACTACAGTACCCGAAAGGGTATCAAAATTAGGGTTATTCACTCTAGAAAAAGACGACTGAGGGGAGATCTAATAACTATGTATAAATATATCAGGGGTCAGTACAAAGATCTCTCCCATCATCTATTTATCCCCAGGACTGTGACTGTGACGAGGGGACATCCTCTGCGTCTGGAGGAAAGAAGGTTTGTACACAAACATAGAAAAGGGTTCTTCACGGTAAGAGCAGTAAGACTATGGAACTCTCTGCCTGAGGAGGTGGTGATGGTGAGTACAATAAAGGAATTCAAGAGGGGCCTGGATGTATTTCTGGAGCGTAATAATATTTCAGGCTATAGCTACTAAAGATGGGTCGTTGATCCAGGGAGTTATTCTGACTGCCTGATTGGAGTCGGGAAGGAATTTTTTCCCCTTAAGTGGGGAAAATTGGCTCTACCTCACAGGGGTTTTTTGCCTTCCTCTGGATCAACTTGCAGGAAACAGGTCGAACTGGATGGACAAATGTCTTTTTTCGGCCTTATATACTATGTTACTATGTTACTATGTTACTGGCCTCCAAAAGGTTCATAATGAAGCCTGTAATAAAACATATGTGGAAGTACAGCACACATAAGAAGCAACCCAGAACCAGATCACTCAATCTGCATCAAATTGTATAATCTATAGGTAAGGTAATATCAGTTAAAGTGAACCTGTCATGTTGAACATGGTGTCTGAGCTGCAGGCAGCATGTTATAGAGCAGGAGGAGCGGAGCAGACTGATATATAGATTTATGAGGGAAAAAAAAATCAGTAAAACTTGTATTTGTGGAAGGCACCAGCGGGGTAGGAGCCAGATTCTGGTTTGTGGGACCCATGCTCTGTTACAATGGGTGTGATGACTCTAAAGGGTTTCCTGAACTTCAGAACTAATGACTTATCCTTTGGATAGGCCATCAGCATCTGATTGGTGGGGGTCTGACATATCCACCCATCAGCTGTTTAAGAAGGCACCAGCGCTCCTGTGAGCGCCGCAGCCTTCTCCCTGCTCACATTGTATAGCGGCTATGCTTGGCGTCACGCTCAGCTCCATTCACTTCTGGGGATGAGTTGTACCTAGGCCAAGTGACCAATGAACATGTCATCCCTGGCCTAGGGAAAGCTGTGATAAGGACGCGGCCCTGCAACTGCACTAGAGGCAGAGTTTTACTGTGAAGTGCTCTCTGCATTGAAGTGCTTCGCGGCCCCTCACTTGTGCTCTGAGTGATAGCTATAGCATTAATTCAGGAGACCACTATGACAGCCAGGTCATCAATATCTGACCTATGGGCGTCCAACTCCCGGCACCCCAGATGTTCAGATGTATAAAGAGGTTGCGGTGATCGGTGAGCACTTAGGTCTCTTCCTAGGTCATGTGACACCACCTTCATCGGTCACATGGCCTAGACGTAGCTCAGGTGAATGGCGCTGAGCTGTAATACCAAGCACAGCTGCTATCCAATGGATGGAGCAATGCTTGGAAAGCTGCGAGGAGGCCGACGGGGCGGGAGTGCCAGGAGATGGACTCCCATCGATCTCATACTGATGAACTGTCCTGACTGGGATTGGCTATCAATATGAAAATCCCAGAAAACCCCTTTAATGGGGTATTCCAGTTACATTACGTTATCTCCTATCCAATGGATAGAGGATAACTATTAGATCAGTGGGTTTCCTACCACTGGGATCCCTACCAATCACAAGAACGGGGGCCCTGTACCCCCTGAAATGAGTGGCGGGCATGCGTGTGGCCGCTCCATTAATTTCTATGTGAGTTCCGGAGTTAGCTGAGTACATCCCTTGGCTATCTCTGGAATTCCCATAGAAATTAATAAAACAGCCACATGCATGCCCAACCAGCCTCTCCATTCATTTCAGGAGGCTACAGGGGGTATGGGGTAGCCGTTTTTGTGATTGGTGTGAGTCCCAGCGGTAGGACCCCCACTGATCTAATAGTTGTCCTCTTTTCTGTGGACAGCGGATACCTTAATGTAACCGGAATACCCCAATAAAGGAGTTTTCTGGGATTTTCATATTGATAGCCTAGGACCCCCACTGATCTAACAGTAATTAGCTATCCTTAATGTAACCGAAATACCCCTTTAAATCTACTACAGTTTTACTGAAAAAGAGAGAGCAAAGAACCTGCCCTTTACTTTGCTGTAGTAGAACAGATAATACACTGCACGATTTTTTATCTTGTATTTTCTAGCATAAGAGGACCAGCTATGGAAAAATGGCCACCAAGATCTGGAAGAACCACAATGAAGACAGCATTCACCGACAGTATGTATAAAAGATTCGTAGATGGGATTGATGGGGCAATGTTCTTCATTTGGTTTTTAAATAGCATCAGACATTAACTCTGAAGAAAGTGAATTAAAAACCACTCTCCTCAACATCCAGTGTAAATCATTGCAAAAATCAATAGCACAGAGTACATATTTCAAACCAAGAAAGAGAGGACAAAGTAGTGGATGAAGGACTATATTTCGGAGTCATATTTTATATAAAAGCCATGATTTAGTAGTTTAGATTACAGCAACTTACGTTTCTCAAACCAACACCTGGATCTGAATAATTTGGTACTGAAAAATGTAGTATAGCCAATTTTATCTGTAATGTGATACCTGCTGTTAATTCTGTTCCTTATTTCTCTGTCCACCACAGTAACATCATGGTGGACACACATGCTCAGTTCTATCCTTCAACCGTCAACCAGTTTTCTTTTAGAAGCTGTGACAGTGAGAGAGCTGTAGCAGAAAGGACACAACCTCAAGCTGTGATAGGGAGAGCGACGGCAGAAATGACACACCCTTTGAAAAAGGATATGCCCCCTCTGTTGCCAGCTTGAAATAAATCTTGCAAAGCAATTGGTGTAATGTAGGGGTACGACTTCATGCTCCATATAATGTATAGAAACTGTTTTAACCAATTGTATTTAGTTGTTTTACATAAAACAATTTTTTAAGAGATATATAAATGTATACCGCTATTATCTGTGGTATATCCCATGCTGAAGTTATCGGAGTTTTCTATCATATAGTCTAAGGTTGCAGGATAGTTTTGTGCACTCTGTGTATCTGATTGGTAACCGCTATAACAGTGAGTACACCAAAACATTTTTAATGTATTTTTCTATGTTCTGCCTCAAGACTTAAAGGGGATGTCCAGGTTCAGAGCTGAACCCAGACATATCCCCATCTTCACCCCTCCGGCCCCCCTGATATGAGCCTTGGAGCATTTCATGCTCCGATGCTCTCCTTTGCCCTGCGCTGCATCGTGCAGGGCAAGGGCTTTTTCTGGAGATCCTGTGACGTATTGGGCTCTCCATGGGTAAGCTAGGCGGAGGCTTCCACCTAGCAGTGAGCCCGGTAACGTCACCGGCACTAATGGGAGGGCTTTAGTGCTGCCATAGCCTGTAAAAAGGCCAGAACAGCGCTAAAGCCCACCCATCAGTGCCGGTGATGTCACTGGCAACGCTGCTAGGCTGAAACCTCCGCCTAACAGTGTAAAATGTAAACAAAAAAGCCCTTGTCCTGTGCTATACAGCCCAGGGCAGGGGAGGGGAAAGCAGCGGAGCATGAGACCCCTTTAATAGAAGTACTATGATCACAGGGGGGACCTTCACTAGGTCCCCGGCTGCCATACGAACTGTTGTAGGAAATGGGTGACCAAGGGAGCAGACAGGCGTCAGATGTATAAGACAGCTGGCACCAACTGTCTATGGAGAGGGCTCAGCTCCTGAGCCTGCTTCATACAATCCCTGCCCACATGTGCTGTACGCCATGAGGGGCAAAGGGGTTAATGGATGCTGGTCTATACGAATCTAACTAGATAGTGCTTACAGACGTTCTGATTATAGCGCTATCTCCTTCACTAGTTTTCTTGCAGCAGTTTTCCTACATTCATAAATGGCAACGTGCATCGAGTCAGGAGTCCTCTCAATGATGTGTGGGAGCCCTGGAGGTGTAAGTATTCATGTGCTGTTAGATCACCCCACCCAGTAATAGGGAGAAAGCTTAAAAATATGAGGACTGCTGCCTTACGCAGCGCTCAACTCGTGCTGCACCTAATAAACAGTGATTTTTTTAAAATTACTGCAAAAATACAAGTAAGGGCTCATTCAAATGTCCGTATCCGATTTGAGGTCCACAAATTGTAGATCTGCAAAACACAGATACTGACTGTGTGCATTCCGCATTTTGTGGATCGGAAGGTCCTTCTCCTCTGTAGAAATGCCTATTTTTGTCCGCAATTACGGACAAGAATAGGACATGTTCTATCTTTTTGGAGGGGGCACGGCACGGAAGTACGGATGCAGACAGCATGCAGTGTTTTGTCCGCATCCTTTGCAGCCCCACTGAAATAAAGGGGTCCGCATCTGTTCCACAAAATTACGGAACCGATGTGGACAGAAATATACAGTCGTGTGAATGGGCCCTAAGGCTGAGTTCACACTTCAGTTAATTAATCTGTTATTTCTATTAATTATTTGAGCCAAAACAAGGTTCAGGTTAAAAACACAGAGCAGAGCAAATCTTTATACCTTATCCCTGTGCAGGGTTCAGTACTGGTTTTGGCTCACAATAACTGACCAAATAACTGAAGTGTGAACTCGGCCTTACTGACACACTGCTTACTCTGCACCTGTCACTCAGAGTGCAGCATAAACTTGGTGACAGATTTGTTTTAAAGGGGAATATCATATAGTAAATGACAATACCTTTCTAACAAAGCTGGAACCAGCCGTGTACCTCACATGGATCCAGAGATCTCCTCATTAATAGCTCTGCTAGATTTATATCAAGCTGGCAGCTCAAGGGGAGTGTCTTTTCTACTGCAGCTAAGGGGGCGTGTCTCTGCTCTCCCTATCACAGCTCAGGGGGTGTGTCCATGCTCTCCCTATAACAGCTCAGGAGGCAGTTGAAGGATGAAACTGAGCATGTGCGGCCTTGTCAGACAGCCGGACAAAGAAATAAGAAAAAGAACAAACAGCAGATGGAGCTATACAGATTCATTTTATTATATAACTCTGTGGTTATGCGAAATTTTTAATTACATGCAATTACTAAAGAATTCAGATCCAGGTGCTGGTTAGAAAACTGTCGAATATTTTTTGTGGGACAACCCCTTTAAGGTCATTACAGTGAGGGGGGCATGACTTTCAAGATGTACTGTGACCTGCAAGGGAGCCAGCTTCCTCATGCACCATATTGGGGATCATGGTGAATCCCACGTTGTAATTACATGATGCTTCCTTGTAGCCCTGTCAAGTCCTGACATGCTACTAAACGGGTACTGTTGGTAATAGCACTTTTTTTTGCAAGCAGAAGACTGCTACATGGCTCCAACCCACACCAAATGCATTTCAAAGAGGCATTTCCTCAAAGCATTTAGGCCATGTTCACTTATGTGAGAATTGCTCTAATCTAAGGGTACAACAACCTCATAGCATGGCCCTGCCATGGTTGTTATGTGCCAACTACTGCCCGACCGTAAGAGCCACAGTGGTCTCCAAATAACAAATTAGGACCACATTGTTAAGTTGGTCTTCATTGTTAATGGCTGCATGGCATCCGCAACATCATAAGGCCATCAACAATGAAGACAGACTACAAATGTGCCCCTAATGAGCCAATTTGAGTCCGATGAGGCTTGCATGTCCGTGCGGTGACCACGTCACCACCACGCCATATGGCCATACCTTTACGTGGATTTTCCAAAGAATCCTTTGATGGGGCTAATCTGCATCTTTTTCATGCAGAATCAGCGGCAATAACCTAAAATCCATATCAGATTCTTTACGCTGCATGTGAATGGGGCTATAAAATACCCTATTTATTTGCCTTTGCTACAGAACACAGTCTGACATTAGTTATTAGCTTTGTATTTTCTACCTGCCATTCAGTAAGCAGACAATATCACACAGGCAATGATGAAAAAATGAGAAATCTATGGCCACAAAAATGAAATCGATGGTACTACCGATGCAGAAATAGCAGCACACCGGGATTAGGATGCAACGCTCGCCCTTCGTCTGTGGGTTAGGTTGAATTAGCAGAACAGACTCCTTATTCATTTCCATCCGAATATCACCCAAGCACAACATCTGTCAGTACCTACACACCCCCGACCGTCTTTAATCAAAACGCAACCCAAATGTTACAAGGCAAGGCAGGCTCCCTCAGTAATGGCAATGAAGTGATGATTCAATTACTCCCACACTGGTCATAAATCAACGTATCTGAAGAAGTTTTACAAACTGGATTACATTTAAATTATCGGTGCAAGCAGCAGAACTGACAATGATGAAGCCAAGCCAGACGTATTCGCCTCTGGATTGTACCAGCTGCTCTACGGCTTTCTGGTTTCACTCAGCCCTGACATCAACATCAACCATCCCTTAACACTGTCCACGGCCTCAATAACAAGGGCCCAGACGAGTCCTACATGCATACTGACTATAACAATGGTCAAATGTAGTGCGACCGGATCATATGTATACAATGTACACCGTACAGTAAGCTCTAGATCACCTCTCGGTACACAGGGTGCCTATATCCAAAGCAGACTAAAGGAGAAAGTAACTACACTCGGGCGCCCCAATCCTGCAATATGAAGGCCGTGTTAGACACTGCGTTGTATGGAGCAACTCTTTAAAGGGAGTCTGTCACCACATTTGGTCATTATAGACCGAGTACACAGGGTTCTGGCTTAACTTAAGATGATTTAAATGGTACCTTTGTTAGTCACTAGTATCGCTCTCCTGCAGCAAAAACTAACTTTTATATATATGCAAATGCGGCTCGCAAGTGCCCAGGGCGGAGTTTACATCTTCGGAGCCCAGGCTGCTCTGCTTGAGATCCCCGCCCTCTCCTTTCCCTTGCGTCCTCCTCCTCTCCCTGTGAAAACCTGCGCCTGCGTTCTGCTTGACTGGGGCATGCGCACTACAATGCCCACTGTGGTTATGGCATTGATGTAGCTACTGCGCATGCTCCGGCCAACAGCGCGATCTGTTGGCCAGAGCATGCGCAGTAGCTACATCAACTGCCGTAACCACAGTGGGCATTGTAGTGCGCATGCCCCAGTCAAGCAGAACGCAGGCGCAGGTTTCACAGGAGAGGAGGAGGACGCAAGGAAAGGAGAGGCGGGATCTCAAGCAGAGCAGCCTGGGCTCTGATGATGTAAACTCCGCCCTGGGCACTTGCGAGCCGCATTTGCATATATATAAAAGTTCGTTTTTGCTGCAGAAGAGCGATACTAGTGACTAACAAAGGTACCATTTAAATCATCTTAAGTTAAGCCAGAACCCTGTGTACTCGGTCTATAATGACCAAATGTGGTGACAGACTCCCTTTAACCACTTCAGCCCCCCTAGCTTAAACACCCTTAATGACCAGGCCACTTTTTACAATTCCGCACTACACTACTTTCACCGTTTATTGCTCCGTCATGCAACTTACCACCCAAATGAATTTTACCTCCTTTTCTTCTCACTAATAGAGCTTTCATTTGGTGGTATTTCATTGCTGCTGACATTTTTACTTTTTTTGCTATTAATCAAAAATTACCGAAATTTTTGCAAAAAAATGACATTTTTCACTTTCTGTTGTAAAATTTTTCAAAAAAACTACATTTCTATATAAATTTTTCTCTAAATTTATTGTTGTACATGTCGTTGATAAAAAAATCCAATAAGTGTATATTTATTGGTTTGGGTAAAAGTTATAAGCGTTTACAAACTATGGTGCAAAAAGTGAATTTCGGCATTTTGAAGCAGCTCTGACTTTCTGAGCGCCTGTCATGTTTCTTCAGGTGCTAGAATGTCAGGAAAGTATAAATACCCCCAAATTACACCATTTTAGAAAGAAGACACCCCAAAGTATTCGCGGAGGGGCTTGGTGAGTTCATGTATCATTTCATTTTTTCACAAGTTAGCGGAAAATGACACTTTCTGAGAAAAAAAAAAAAAAGTTTCAATTTCTGATAACTTCTGGCAAAAAAAAAAAATCTCAGACGGACTCACTATGCCCCTCAGTGAATACCTTGGGGTGTCTACTTTCGAAATGGGGTCATTTGTGGGGTGTGTTTACTGTTCTGGCATTTTGGGCGGGGCTAAATTGTGAGCCGCCATGTAAAACCTAAAGGTACTCGTTGGAATTTGGGCCCCTTTGCGCACCCAGGCTGCAAAAAGTGTCACTCATGTGGTATCGCCGTACTCAGGAGAAGTAGGGCAATGTGTTTTGGGGTGTATTTTTACATACACCCATGTTGGAGTGAGAGAAATATCTCTGTAAATTGTCAACTTTGTATAAAAATTTTTAAAAGTTGTCGTTTACAGAGATATTTTTCACACAAAGTATGGTATATATAAAAATACACCCCAAAACACATTGCCTACTCTCCTGAGTACGGCGATACCATATGTGCCACTTTTGCAGCCTGGGTGCAAAGGGCCCTAAAACCAATGAGTACCTTTAGAATTTCACAGGGCATTTTTACGCATTTGGATTCCAGACTTCTTCTCACGCTTTAGGGGCCCCTAAAATGCCAGGGCAGTATAAATACCCCACATGTGACCCCATTTTGGAAAGAAGACACCCCAAGGTATTCTGTGAGGGGTATGGTGAGTTCATGTAAAATTTTATTTTTGTCACAAGTTAGTGGAATATGAGACTTTGTAAAAAACAAAATTAAAAAAACAAAAAAACAATTTCCGCTGACTTATGCCAAAAAATAAAAATTCTGTGGACTCACCATGCCCCTCACAGAATACCTACGGGTGTCTTCTTTCCAAAATGGGGTCACATGTGGGGTATTTATACTCACCTGGCATTTTAGGGGCCCCTAAAGTGTGAGAATCCAAATGCATAAAAATGGCCTGTGAAATCCTAAAGGTACTCATTGGTTTTAGGGCCCTTTGCGCACCCAGGCTGCAAAAAGTGTCACACATGTGGTATCGCCGTACTCAGGAGAAGTAGGGCAATGTGTTTTGGGGTGTATTTTTACATATACCCATGCTGCGTGTGAGAAATATCGCTGTAAACGACAACTTTTTAAATTTTTTTATTCAAAGTTGTCAATTTACAGAGATATTTCTCTCACCCAGCATGGGTATATGTAAAAATACACCCTAAACACATTGCCCTACTTCTCCTGAGTACGGCGATACCACATGAGTGACACTTTTGCAGCCAAGATGAGCAAAGGGCCCTAATTCCAATGAGTACCTTTAGGAGGGCATTTTTACGCATTTTTCTTCTCACGCTTTAGGGCCCCTAAAATGCCAGGGCAGTATAAATACCCACATGTGACCCCATTTTGGAAAGAAGACACCCCAAGGTAATCCGTGAGGGGCATGGCGAGTTCATAGAAGATTTTTTTGGCACAAGTTAGTGGAAATTGATTTTTATTGTTTTTCTCACAAAGTCTCCCTTTCCGCTAACTTTTGACAAAAAGTTTAATTTTTCATGGACTCATTATGCCCCTCAGCGAATACCTTGAGGTGTCTTCTTTCCAAAATGGGGTCACATGTGGGGTATTTATACTGCCCTGGCATTTTAGGGGCCCTAAAGCGTGAGAAGGAAAATGCGTAAAAATGCCCTCCTAAAGGTACTCATTGGTTTAGGGCCCTTTGCGCATCTTGGCTGCAAAAAGTGTCACTCATGTGGTATCGCCGTACTCAGGAGAAGTAGGGCAATGTGTTTTGGGGTGTATTTTTACATATACCCATGCTGGGTGAGAGAAATATCTCTGTAAATTGACAACTTTGAATAAAAAAATTTAAAAAGTTGTCGTTTACAGAGATATTTCTCACACACAGCATGGGTATATATAAAAATACACCCCAAAGCACATTGCCCTACTCTCCTGAGTACGGCGATACCACATGAGTGACACTTTTGCAGCCAAGATGCAAAGGGCCCTAAAACCAATGAGTACCTTTAGGATTTCACAGGACATTTTTACGCATTTGGATTTTCACGCTTTAGGACCCCTAAAATGCCAGGGCAGTATAAATACCCCACATGTGACCCCATTGTGGAAAGAAGACACCCCAAGGTATTCCGTGAGGGGCATGGCGAGTTCACAGAAAAAAAAATTTGGCACAAGTTAGCGGAAATGGTATTTTTTTTTTTTTTATTTTTTTACAGTCTCACATTCCACTAACTTGTGACAAAAATAAAATTTTGCATGAACTCGCCATACCCCTCACAGAATACCTTGGGGTGTCTTCTTTCTAAAATGGGGTCACTTGTGAGGTTTTGTACTGCCCTGGCATTTTAGGGGTCTCCGTAATCATTACACGTATGGCCAGCATTAGGAGTTTTTGCTATTCTCCTTATATTGACCATACGGGTAATGAGAATTTTTTCCGTTCAGCCTCTGCGCTGAAAGAAAAAAATGAACGTCACATATTTTTCCATTCACATTGATCAATGTGGATGAAAAAATCTCTAAAAAATGTGCAAAAAAAGAGGAAAAGCTATAAAGCTGCGATCGCTAAGGGACCCTAAGGCCTCATTCAAGCGTCCGCAATTCTGTTCCGCAAAATTTTGCGGAACAGAAATGTGGATACATTCAATTCTATGGGGACAGACTTTGTCCCGCTCGGATCCGTAATTGCGGATCCGTAGTGAAGATCCGCAAAAGTATAGAACATGTCCTATTCTTGTCCGCAATTGCGGACAAGAAAAGGCATTTTCTATATAGTTCTGGCAATGTGCGGATCCGCAAAATGCGGAAAGCACATTGCTGGTGTCCGTGTTTTGCGGATCCGCGGATTTGCGGATCCGTGGATCCGCAAAACACATGCGGACATCTGAATGAGCCTTACAGGGGTGATCAGTGACAGGGGGTGACAGGGGGTGATCAGGGGGTGACATGGGAGATCAGGGGTTAATCAGTGACAGGGGGTGGTGGGTGGGTGGGTGGGGGCGGGGGTTGTGTGGTGATTGGTGCACTTTGATATTTTTCTCTGGTGGTCCCAAGCAAAGGGACCACCAGAGAAGCGAGCAGCAAGCAGATCAGACGCTGTTCACAGAACAACGTCTGATCTGCGATTTTTTCTGCCATATACAGCCTGCCAGCGCACGATCGGCGCTGGCAGGCTGTAGTATAACTACATGCGAGCGCGCCGATGGCGCGCATTGCGCATGTGCGGGCGCGTCCTCGCGTCATCTCGCGTCTCGCGAGATGACGCGCCGATGCGTCCGATCAGAGCTACAGGGCCGCCGCCAGGACGCAATCCTGCGTGCGGCGGTCCTGTAGCGGTTAAAGGGAGCCCGTCATCATGTAATGTAGTGCAATCTACACAGAGCAGGAGGAGCGGAGCAGATTGATATATGAGTCAGTAAAGGTGTAATTTACTCATTGAAACCTCTGCTCTTTCTATGCTTAAAAGTCATGTGGGCGGAGCCATTCAGTGATTAACAGCTGACTCTGCATGACTAAGCGTACAGCGAAGTCTGTCAATCACTAATAGGACCGCCCACAACTCCTTAGCAGAAAATGAGCAGAGGTAAATGCTGAACCTTTTCCTATAAAACAATATATCGATCTGCTCAGATCCTCCTGCTCTATAACATGGTGGTTTCAGACTGCAGTGCATTTTGTGGTACTAGGTTCTCTTTAGCCATGCATTGATTTCCTACGCCAGCTATTCAGAGTTTTTTGTTTTAATGGGTCACCTGTATGTCTCACTACCGAGCCACTTTTCATCTTAAATGATTAGCAAATCTGACACGTGTCACTTTATGTGACTTTGGAATGCTTTTACTTATGCAGGCCATTCTGAGACTGTTTTCTCGTGACGCATTGTACTTCATGACAGCGGTAAATTTGAGTCGATATATTTCACCTTTATTTATAAAAGAATCCAAAATTTACCAACAATTTTGAAAAATTTTCTAAATTTGAATTTCTCTACTTTTAAGACAGATAGTAAATACCTCATAAAATAGTTATCAATCAACATTCCCCATATTTCTGCAATTTTTCAAAACCATTTTTTTAAGCACCAATTCAGTTATAGAGTGATTTTGAGGGTCTTGCATAATGTAAACCACCCATAATTTACCCCATTTTAGAAACTACACCCCTCAAACTATTCAAAACTGATGTTACAAACTTTGTTAATCCTTGAGGTGTTCCACAAGAATTACATTTTTTTGGTAGATTTTTTATGTTAATCAATTTTTTCTTGCAACACAGCAACGATTAACGGCAAACTAAACCTCAATATGTATTACTCTGATTCTGCAGTTTACAGAAATACCCCATATGTTGTGGTAAATTGCTCTATGGACACGTGGCAGTGGTCAGAAGGAAAGGAGCGCTATATAGATTTTGGAGGCAGATTTTGCTAGAATGGTTTTTGGGCACCATTTTGTATTTGAAGAGACCCTGACGTACCCCTACAGTGGAAACCCTCAAAAAGTGACCCTATTTTGAAAACTACTCCCCTTAAAGAATAAATTAGGGGGGGGGGTACTGAGAACTTGGACCCCCTAAGCATTTTACGGAATTTGAAAACACTTGACTGTAAAAATAAAAAAGTTTCATTTCTTCCAATAAAATGTTGCTTTAGCCCCAAATTTTTCATTTTCACAAGGGGTAACAAGAGAAAAAGCACCCCATAATTTGTTACCCATTTTCTACTAAATACGGCAACACCCCATATGTGGTGGTGAACTGCTGTGGGTGCACATGGCAGGATTCAGAATAGAAGGATATGGCTTTTGCAGCCCAGATTTTGATGGATTGGTTTACGGGTGCCATTGGTTTTCATTTTTTGAGTGATTGTCCTTTGTGGGGGCTCATCTGTTGCGGAATGAGGTGACGTTTTCATTGGTACCATCTTGGGGTGTATGAGACTTTCTGAACGCTTGGTATTACACTTTTTGTGAGGCAAGGTGACAAAAAATAGCTGTTTTGGCACAGTTTTTTTTTTTTTTTTTACAGCATTCATTTAAGGGGCATATCATGTGATATTTTTATAGAGCAGGTTGTTACGGATGCAGCGATACCCAATGTGTCTATTATTTTTAATTATTTTTAAGTTTTACACAGTAAAAGCCTTTTTGAACAGAATAAAATCTTGTTTTTGTGTTGCCATTTTCTGAGAGCCATATTTTTTTTATTTTTTGGGCGATTATCTTAGGTAGGGGCTCTTTTTTTGTGGGATGAGATGAAGGTTTTATTGGTACCATTTTGGGGTACGTAAGACTTTTTGATTGCTTGGTATTACACTTTGTGAGGCAAGGTGTCCAGAAAATGGCTTTTTTTTCGCACTTTTTATTAAAAAAAAATTACAACGTTTATCTGACGGGGTGGATCATGTGATATTTTTTAATAGAGCCGGTTGATACGGACGCAGCAATACCTAATATGTCTACCTTTCTTTTTTACCCTATTTTTACAATTTTTTGGGGGAAAAAAACACTTTTTTTTACTTGAAATTTTTACTTGTAAAACTTTATTTTTTGTACTTTTCATTTTATTTTTTGTCCCACTCTGGGACTTCAACTTTTAGGGGTCTGATCCCCTGTACAATGCATTACAATACTTCTGTAATGCATTGGCTGTAAGTGTATTACACACTAATACACTTACAGCTTCCTGTCTGTGAGATCCAGGGGGCTGGATCTCACAGGCTCACACAGATGGCAGACATGATGCCTAAGGAAGTCATCGGGCTGCCTTCCCTGCCCTCGGGTCCCCGTCACAGCAGTGCGGGGACCCGATTGATGCTCCCTCCCTCTCCACACATCGCATGTGCCGCGGTCAGCGCTAACTGGGGCACATCTAGGGTTAATGCGCCGGCATCTGTGTTTTCACCAATGCTGGCGTAAACAGCAGGGGTCCGGCTATCAGTCACTGCTGGACCCCTGCATCTGATCGGGCAGGCGCAGCCGTAGGACTACGGCGCTGGTATTTAAGCCAGAGCAGCCAGCACTGTACATGTAGGGCGCTGGTAGTGAAAGGGTTAAAGGGGTGTTCTGACATGTTAATACTGATGACCTATCCTCTGGAATAGAGATGCGCAAAAATAACAAGATTCAGTTTGTTTCAAGTTTGCAAAATTTTTTGGAAAAATTCCGTTCGGGCACGAACAGACAGACAGAGATGGGGACAGAGAGAGAGACTCTCCATTAGAGTTGTTTCGGTACCAAAATTTTGATTCGGTATCGATACCATAAAAAAGTATTGCGATACTCGATACCATGCGAAAAAAATAAAAACGCCAAAGAAATCCGCGTGCATTCCACATTTTATGAAACCGCCGGCTCATAATACAACAGTCCTATCTTACTTTTTTGTGGGGGCAAGGCGACTAAAAGAAAATGGCGAATCGTGCATTTTTTCTTTTTCTTTCTTTTACGGCGTTCACCGCATAAAAGTGGATTTTTTTAATAGTTTGGACTTTTGAGACGCGGCGATATGTACGGTAATATTTTATTTATTGTTTATATATTTTATATGTAAAATTGGGAAAGGGGGTGATTTATAATTAATATTTTGGTGTACTTTAACTTTTTTTTTTTTTTTACAGTTTATTTATTAACTATTTTCCCCCTTAGGGGCTAGAACCTGGGATATTCTCATCCTATTCACCCTAATAGAGCTCTATCAGGGTGAATAGGATCTCACCCTCTCCCTGCTGCCCTGTGCACAGTGCACACAGCAGCAGGGAGCAGACCAAGGCAGCCAGGACTTCAGAAGCGTCCTGGTTACCATGGTAACCGATCGGAGCCCCAGCATTACACTGCTGGGGCTCCGATCACTGCCACTGCCACCAATGAGGAGGAGGTGAGGGGACCCTGTGGCCACTGCCACCAATGATTTTATTACTGGGGGGAAGGGGGGGGCACACTGCCCACCAATGTTTTAATACATATAAATGCAGGCAGAAGACACAGGCTGCCGGCACCTGCCTGTGACGGAGCGCTGCGATCAGAGGCTATTATTGCATAGCCTCTGATTGCAGTGCTGGGTCACAGGCAGGTGCTGGCAGGCTGTGTCTTCTGCCTGCATTTATATAAGAAACTACTCGGCATTGCTGGCCAGTGCTCCCGTCCCCCAGCTCCGCCCCTCCTCCCGCCCCCGCTCTGCCCCTCCTCCCACCCCCGCTCCGCCCCCTCTCCCTCTATTGGTTGAAGCGGCAGCACAGGGGGAGGGAGACACTTGCCTCCTTCTCCCTGTGCTGCCGAGGAGAACATGGCCGCGCTGAGAGCGGCGCAGCCATGCTCTCCTATACTGGGCTGTACAGTAGTGCAGCCCAGTATCGATAAAATACTTTTCCTGGTATCGAGTGCGATACCAGAGAAAAGTATCGATTGGGTATCGAAAGTTCGATACCCGAAACAACCCTACTCTCTATAATGAAAAAGAGTACACCTTAGACATCACATATACAGTATATTGTTGAGAACCCCGGGACCCCTGCCGATCAGCTGTTTGAGAAGGCAGTGGCACTCGCAGTAGCGCCACTGCCTTCTTTCAGCTTTCCCTAGGCCATGTGACGTCACGGTGATCGGTCACATGTCCTAGGCGCAGTTCAGCCCTATTGAAGGGAATGGGGTTGAGCTGCAATACCAGGCACAGCTGCTATACAATGTACAGCGCTGTGATTGGTAAGCCCCGAAAAGGTTGTGGTGCTTACAGGACCGCCGATACCTTCTCAAACAGCTGATCGGATACTGGTGACTTTAGGTCATCGGTATAAAAATCTTGGCAAACTGTTTTAATCAAACTGGCATTTCATAAATAGTCTTAGTAAAAACTCTGAATTTAAATGTGGCAAGGGCACAGGCCTCTTAAAAGGTTGAGTCGGTGGGGTATCACTACCAGGGCTGTGGAGTCGGAGTCGGAGTCGAGGAGTCGGAGGCAATTTTGGGTACCTGGAGTCGGAGTCGGCAAAAAATGGACCGACTCCGACTCCTACTAGATTTAAATTGGAATAAAAAAAAATTGAAATAAAAAAAAAGCAAGTTTAAATGTCCTAATTCAGATAAAGTTATAATTAATTACTTCTCTACTGTAAGAATAAAGGCCAATGCATGCAGTGCGTCACTTTACCGCTAAACAAAGACGTTAAGTGACCGTGAAGAAGCATGCTTTTCATATGCTTTACTATGCAGTTAAAGGGACACTGACAGGCTGATATATCTGCTGGTATTCATCAGAGGATTAGGAATACAACTAGACGACTGTTACCCCCAGTTGAGGTTTACTTGTGTTTAAAAACGTTTTAATCAATATGCAAATTCTCTACCTTTGTGCCCAAGGGGCAGGCGCACATGTAGAGTACTGGCAGCACTAGACAGGACTAGGTAGGAATTCAGCGTTCGGCTAGCCTGAAAAAACAGGCCAGTGCAGTGAATAATAACGAGGGGAACAGCGCTGGGAAGCTGTACTCGGGCGCGGCTGGGCACAAAGCCGCAGGAGACGCTGCCCCATTGGGCACAAGATAGTGAATTTGCATACAGATTAAAATGTTTCTTAAACACAAGTACAGCTTAACTGGGGGTAACATTAGTATAGTTTTATTCCTAATTCTCTGATGAATACCAGTATATATATATCTTTAGCTGGAAAATCAGCCTGTCAGTGTCCCTTTAAGGAGCGGCAATACTTACACTTTCCATCGTCTTGTGGTCTGCTGTTACAGGAAACCCATGGTTATCCTAGCCTCTCACTGATAACTGATTAAGGACTGGAGACACTTGTATAAGTGAAGGGAATGGATAGTCAATAGTTCAAGACTGAAGCTGTAAACCATTTGAAAAACTGCTATCATTCAGCTAAGGCTATAAAACATGTAAACTCAGATTGTTAGCTTAAATTTTAAACATGACTATGGGATTCTACTAGGAAAATCATGTTTTAAAATAAATGCCCCTTCCCCTGCCCCTTCCTGGATCCTCCCACTGCTCTATCTTCAGCAGAAGATTAGCACACAAAGGAGAAGGCAGCAGCTTCTGCTAAACTACCTCTGTGCTAGAGAAGATTAGAAGAACTTGGTGGAACAGCTTCGTATTTGCATATTAAATACAGAGGAGTCGGAGTCGAGGAGTCGGAGTCGGAAGTTTCAAAATCTGAGGAGTCGGAGTCGGAGTCGGACAATTTATCTACCGACTCCACAGCCCTGATCACTACACTGCTCTACAATAGATGGTAATCAAGCAATCCTGCCTACAATATGCCATAATGGCTTAGCAGCCTGACAGGGAAACTCACCAATTAGTAGTATATGGGTACTTTCACACTTGCGGCATGGCTATCCAGCAGGCTGTTCCGGCGGATGAACAGCCTGCCGGATCCGCCATGCCGCAAGTACCCGTGTGCTGCCGCTCCGTCCCCATTGACTATAATGGGGCGAGAAGGGGGAACTACGGCGCAGCACGGCCGGAGATTGCCAGACTAAAAGTATTGCAGGTCTGACTTTTTAGTCTGGCGATCTCTGCCGTGCTGCACCGTAGCTCCACCCCATTATAGTCAATGGGGACTTCAAGAGAATATGTCTTTAAGAGAGAATACATGTCCATGTGCTCTGACTTATTACTATTGACAGACTTTTGTTTAGCTATTTTTTTTTTTTTTTTTATATTTACCACATTCCCATTAGAATTAATCATTTCTGCCAGATAACTCATTTAATGTTGTTATTTTGCACATAACTTGTTTTTTTACATTTCCCTATCTACCTAAGGCTCCATTCACACGTCCGCAATTCTGCTCCGCATTTTGCGGAACGGAATTGCGGACCCATTAATTTTAATGGGGACAGACGATGTCCCGCCCGGGTCCGCAATCGCGTTCCCGAAAAAAAAAAGAACATGTCCTATTCTTGTCCGCAATTGCGGACAAGAAGAGGCATTTTCTATATAGTGCCGGCGATGTGCGGTCCGCAAATTGCGGAACACTTGCGGACGTGCGAATGGAGCCTAAGAGTTTACTTGGAGATAATAACATGTAGAAGGCACATTTAATTGAGTGAGAAAAATGAGACACAGACACAAGTTTCCACAATGTCTTACTGTTGCTGGAGAACCACAGCTCCACAGGACTGGCAGTAAAATGTGACTTTTGCTTCCGTTTTCAGGAGTTCTTTAACAGTTGGGGCCAATTCTGCAAAACATATGAAATTAAAGATGAGCATACAGTATGTATTAAGGCGAAGTGTCAAGCTGGACACAAACTGAAGTAACGTCAGATCAGAGAAACAGAGATGGTATAGTGGCTGGGCATGTTATTTTAGGACATTGCTTCAGCAGTCCTGGTCTTTAGGACACCAAGCTTGTACAGTGGGTGAAAGTGCTAAAGTATTACAACAGCATAAAGTGGTTTGCCAAAACTGGAGAGTCCCTTCTGAAACGTAAGCTGCCCTGATGGCTGTTGGTGCGGCCGCATTTTCACTCACTGGTAGTGCTTTCTAAGAAAAGTTCCCAAATCTAAAGAGGTCTGCCATAGCGACAACACTGCGCATGGTTAAGAACGATGGAGTGTACCCCGAAACATTGCTGCTGAGAGTCCCGGCAGCTGACTCTCCACATTTTTTCCGTATCATGAACCGATAAGTATTACTGCAATAGCATTCCATTTTTTCTCATGCACCTTCTATTGGCTTTTCATGAAATATTGCCGACTATAAGAATGTGCTATATGTTATGAAGTGGTAAAAAACCAATACAATTGGATTTAGTGGATTGGCCTGTGTCTGATATTCTCTGTCAGGGTAAAAACAATCATAGCCGCAAAATCATGTCAGCACAGTTTTTAGTCTAACTCCCGCTGCACTAAGGCTGCTGGGGCTATGTGGACTGACAGCTTTCCAATTTTGACTAAAGAGAGACAATCGCAGTCCACAAGAATCTACGACGTTGCATGCGAGCACTTCACTGTACTGTGTAGCTAGATCTGAAAAACTGTGCCACAAAAAGTCCCCATATAGCAGCAACCTCAGGGGATCTCACATCCATATATACCATATCAAGGCTATATATGTACAAAAAAGGGCAGCACTCCGAGATAAAAGTGAAAAAACTTTTTTTTCGGAGTGCTGCCCTTTTTTTGTACTTTTATACAGTGGATAATCGCTTATTCCTATATATATATATATATATATATATATATAAATAAAAACTTACATTTTTTTTCTTTTCTTCATTTTTTCCTTTGCACATGTAATAAATACAATTCGGAGGTAATTAAGCAAGACACCCATTTGTGGATATTGTTATGTATTAGTAACATTAAATAAATTACAGTTATGCACATATACTACCGTATTTTCCGGCGTATAAGACGACTGGGCATATAAAACGACCCCCTACTTTTCCTGTTAAAATATGGGGTTTGGGCTATACTCGCCGTATGAGACTACCCCTCTTCCAATGCACACCAAATAAAAATTAAACAGACGATCCAAGCATGAGAAAACCACTGAGAGCAGGGAGAGGGGGCTGCTTCAGGAGTGACTGGCCGGGATGCAGTGGGCGGTGGCTCAGCTAGAGGGCGCCTGTCCCTGAAGCTGGAGAAGGACAGCTTTCCAGTCCGGCTTGGCAGTAAAGAGGACCTTTCACTGGTCCAACAATAGTTAGATAATGATATATACCGTATGTGTAGAGCAGCGCCCAGGGATAATAGTAAGTGCAGGGAGATCTCTGAGCGCGGCTCTACACATACATATCATTAGCTAACATGCGTTGGACCAGTGAAAGTTCCTTTTAAGTTTCAGCACGCAGATTACCGGCGTATAAGACGACCCCTGACTTTTGAGAAGATTTTCATGTGTTAAAAAGTAGTCTTATACGCCAGAAATTACAGTAGTTTAATTCTGGAATAGGTATTAAAATATTTGGATCTAGATTTATTGATTATTGTTTAATTCTTTATATTTGATTGTGATATGAATTATTCTATAGCAGGCATGCTCAACCTGCGGCCCTCCAGCTGTTGCAAAACTACAACTCCCATCATTCCCTGACAGCCTACAGCTATCATACAAGAGAAGGGCATTGTGGGAGTTGTAGTTTTACAACAGCTGGAGGGCCGCAGGTTGAGCATCCCTGTTCTATAGGATTATTGCTTCCTGTGCATAATTAGGGCACTTTATATTTTTTGTACTTTAGACGATCACATGCAAGGAGCACTTTCACAATGCACTATGGGCATTCAGTTTTTTTATATATAATTTTATATGTCACATATGCAATAGTAATTTAAATAAGGGGGATGACACCGGGGCCTCAGTGGAAGCACAAGGCGAAGGCAGAGGAGGAGGAAGAAGTCGCCAACACAGCCGGGGCACTGCCAGCACCTGAGAAGGCAGGGTTAGCATGGCCGACATGTGGAAAAGCTTTGTCACCACGCCACAACAACCAGCACCACCAGCTGATATGGAACGTCTTAGCAGGAAGCAACATATCAGCAAGGTAACTGCAGTATTTAACGGTTTTATTGGACTGTCAGATATGCAGTGCCTGTTGCAGACAGTTAAAAAAAAAAATCGCTTTAGGTCACAAAAATATGTGACAGACTAATGTAATTGAATAATTTTCACTGCTAGGTATGCACTGCAGGCCGCAGGGGTACTTGACTGGCCAAAAAAGGGGATTTGTCCTCCACTGAGCTACCATAACAGAATTAAAGTAATGTCCCTGGCACACACGCAGCCCACATGCAGTTGCAAGTGCACTGCAGTTGCAAAAATGGCCGCTGACACCCACCGAACTAGCAAATGGATTAAAAGTTATTTTACAGTGTCACTGGGCTCAGGGATGGGTACAAAAATGTAGCATAGCACCCTCAATAATTGCTGTAGTTTGAAGATTGAACACCAAGTACGCCAGAATCCTTCCCTAATCTCGCCCTCACAGAAGCGGCAACATCCTATCCCTACACTAATCAGAGCAGAGTGACGTGCCGCGCTACGTGACTCCAGCCTATATAGAGGCTGGGTCACATGCTGCACTTGGCCAATCACAGCCATGCCATTAGTAGGCATGGCTGTGATGGCTTCTAAGGGGAGACTAGTGAAACGCTTGTTGATTGGCTGCCCTGCAGCCTTTTAAAAAGCGCCAAGAAATCGCTGAACACCGAACTTTTACGGAAATGTCCGGGTTTGGGTACCAAAAACCCTAAAGTTCAGTACGAACGCGAACTTTACAGTTCGGGTTCGCTCAACCCTAGTAGCCAACAAAATAATCAAAACTTCTTAGCTCGAAAAGAAAGGGAACGGAAAGGTAAGAAGTTCAGGAGATATATTTGTGATCTAAACCAATTAGATGAAGTGAAAAGAAGAAAAGCTCATCGCCCGATGGAAGTAGAAGACCTTCTGTGGTTAATGACACACAAGCGGCTGTCCTGTCTTCCTCCTATCTCTGGAAACATGTCACTTGACTCGGATCACGCGTTTTAGCTGTGTGCGCACAGAGACAGCAAGGTCAACAAGTCTCCAAAACTGCTATACTATACTTTTGCAAATATAAAAGGGCCAAAGGGATTCATATTATTTTCAGCCAAGATACTGTGTGAAGCAGTTGTTCAATAGCACCTTTCTCTCTGTGATGCTCATTAGAAGAGCTGAGGTTGGTAAAATGATTGATTTTCTTTGCTGCTGAATCAGTACAGAATATTATAGGGAAAAGAGAGCAGCTACAAGTAGTGGCGAAATAGACAGAGAAACACTGCCCTCTGCTGGCCAAAGTACTGCAACACCACATGCACTGAATGTAAAGGGTTCCACTAAGAAGTACAAAGGCAGTTACAACTATTCAGAGAAAGGTGAACGCCAGGATTTTTATATTGATGGCCTCCCAGTCTGCCCTGATCAGGTGTTCAGCAGTAGCTCTGACACTGGAAATAGGCGATGGAACTACAAAGCTCCAAGCACTGTGTAGTAGGCTGGTTACTGCGGTGTGGCTCCCCCACCCATCTGATACTGACGAACTTTACTACGGATAGCCCATCAATATACAAATCCCAGAGAACCCCTTTAAGGAACACATCAGTCAGCCATTACATTAAAACCGGTGAGCCGAATAACACTGTATCTCGTGACCATGGTCCCTGACAAGAGCCTGTAAAAAATGAGTCCTTAAAGCTGATATGCTGAATACGGAAGAAATGGACACGCGTAAAGATCTCATAAACAAGGGCCAAATTGTGATAGCTAGATGAGTCAGTATCTCCCAAACAGCAGGTCTGGTGGGGCATTCCTGGAATGCAGTGGTCAGTACCTCCCAAACATGGTCCACAGAAGAACAACCAGTTCAACTGCACCCAAGGCTCACTGATCCTTGTGGGGAATGGCCGCTAGCTCATCTGGTTCAATCCCAGAGAGAATCTAGCAGAAAAAGCCTGCTGGGTACGGGGCTGAATAGCCATAGTCCGGTCACAATGCATCGCCAAACCATGGTGCAATTGAAGAAGGCGCCCCGGTCTGATGATTTACGTTTTCTTTTACATCATGTGGATGTCCGAGAGTGCGTGCTACTTGGAGCCAGTCCACATCACTGTTTAGCGTTCCATATTTCCGACCCGTCAGAAGGATCCATTAATTTGAGCATCGGTTATGATCAGTTTGTGTCAGTTCCTTCGGAGAACAGTTATTTGTGATGGGAGAAAAATGCCTGCATGCAGAACTTTTTAAAAAAAAAAAGTTTCCTGCTCTTCTGACTGATCAGAAAAACGGAAAGCTACACAGTGATGTGAACCTCGCCTTACCTGAGAAAGAGATGACACAGGATCCACCATGGGCAATTTTCTTCTGGGAAGCACTGGGTCCTGGCATTGATGTGGATGCTACTTTGACATGCACCGCCTACCTAAACGTTCCTGCAGTCCAAGTATACTCTACATTTATATGGTTCTGTCTTGTGTTTTAATACTTAGAAAAAATAATTATTTTTTTTTTCTTTTCATCGTATCATATTGTTATCCGTATAACTTTTTATATTTACACCTGTGTGAGAGCTCTTTTTTTTTTTTGCAGGGCGTTCTGTAGTGTTTTATTAAAAAATGAATGCTAAACGTAAAAACTCAGTGGCAGAATTGTTGTTTTTTTCCCATCCCCCTCCAGGAAGAGTTAATAAAGGTTAATCAATAAGTTAAGCGTACCCCAAAATGGTGGCTTTAAAAACTACAACTTGTCCAGCAAAAAACAAGCCCTCATACGGCTACATCAATGCATGTAAAATAATATAAAAAAAATTTAAATAAATAGAAAAAGAATGTAAAGCTCTTGGAACGCAACAATGAAAAAATAAATAAATAAATGCTTGTTCACTAAGGCCCAAAGCAGGCTGGTTACTATGGGGTTAAAGTCTGGCAATGCAGAATGTATCACTGAATATAGGTAATAACTAGCTATGCTTTAAACAGAACCCAAAAGGTTTCATACGGGCCGATGCCTGGCCATGATGCTTGTGTAAAGGGCCATTTACACTGCCCGATGCAAACAGTATGGGGACTAACAGGACGATTCGGGTTTTAGGCTTAGAGGAGGAAAATCATAAATAAAACATTTTTTATTACATTATTACACCCCAATCTTCAACAGACCTCAGCTCAGAACCCTAACCTTCATCAGACCTTGAAATCCGACCCCCAATCTTTATCAGACTTCAGATCAGACCCCCCCCCCCCATCAGAATCAGGCCGCAAACCTTATTAGACCTCAGATCAGACCCCCAATCATCATTAGACCTCAGATCAGACATAAAATAAATAAATGAACTTACCGTACCTCTACTGCTCTGGACGGCGCCCCCTTCCTGCACCCACAGCTCCCTGTGCTGCACTTTGACCTCATGTCGCACAGAGTCCGGTCATAGCACACATCTACATGCACTACATGCTGATGCTATACGCAATCAGGACACAGCACAGCGGGTGCCTGGAAGAAGACCAGGGAGTAGTGAGTACAGCCAGTGCTAGCAGCACTAAGCTCACAGCACCCGTGCCTCCTGCTTCCATAATGAAAGCACTCGTTAGTATTCACTTATGAGGGAAAAATGTGCCTCTTGTAATGCGAAAAATACGGTATATTCGGAAAATTATTAGGGAAGAGATCTTTAACTATGGCTAATCATGTAAGCCAGGCTGTGGTGTATCCAGCTCTGTTAGAGAGGTCATCACATAAAAGGTAGAAAAATATCAGAAAATGATAGCACAAGCAAGAATTTATATATAGTAATAGTGATAATAGTGATCGTAGAGATAACTAAAATGTGACATTATTATAAATACAATGTGAAAATATTATCATTATAAATAAAATGTGATGATATTATTATAAATAAAATGTGATGACATTATTATAAATACAATGTGAAAATATTATTATAAATAGAATGTGACGATAAGAAACTGTACAAAATGAGTTCCAGTTCGATATGGGGCAGCAAGAAAAAAGGTCAATGTAGCAGATTATAAATAATAGGACATGAAACAATTGCTTATAGATTATAATGAACACCCTGGCGGTGCGTAGGGGGTCTTGTAAGGGGCATAACATCCACTGCCCTGGCTCTAATAATCTGTGAATGAGTCGCATAAACACAATAAGAAAGGACGTTAATTAAATGTATTATTGATGACACAGTCCCTGCTCTTCTCATGGAACCGATAATAGGACGCATACATCTGGAAGGCACCATAATAATAAAGAGTGGAGGACAGTGTGGACACCCTTCCTCAACATTAATCTAAATTATAAACCGTTTCTAGCATTGGGATATATACTACTGCATCATTATAGAACTCAGGCATGTAGAGCACATGAATCATCCATTAAAGGGCCTACAACCTTAAAGAGGGTGTGCCACGAAAAATATTAGACAGTTTTCAAACCAGCACCTGGATCTGAACACTTTTGTAATTGCATGTAATCAAAAATTTGGCATAACCACTGAGTTATTCAATAAAATGTATATGCATAGCGCCACCTGCTGGTTGTATTTTTCTAATTTCTTTGACCTGCTCACTGAGAAGGCTGCACATGCTCAGTTTCATCCTTCAACTGCCTCCTGAGCTGTGATAGGGAGATCATGGACACGCCCCCTTAGCTGCAGCAGAAAAGACACTCCCCTTGAGCTGTCAGCTTGATATAAATCTAGCGGAACAATGTTAGAAAGAGGTTCTCATGAACGTTGTTGGATAACCCCTTTAAAGACGTATTCTCATCTTTCAGTCTGCAAATTATATATTTTAAGGTGTTTCCCATCTGAAAAATTATGGAGACCAGTATGATATGCCAAAAATGTCAGATAGGTGCGGTGCCACCTCTGGAACCCGCATCTATCTCAAGAACAGGGCCTCTGAAGTAAAAGCGAGTGCACCAAGCATCCGCGGCGTCCTCTCCATTCACTCCGAAAAACAGCTAAGCGCGCAAGCTAGACAATTTACAAGCACTGAATGGGGAGCAAGCCGTGCAAACATTGCCACCTATCCGCCCAAGATTGCAGAGACAGTGCTGCTGCTCCCCCAACACATCAGGGAACCCCGTTTTGCAATTTAACCTCTTGACAACACAGAACTAGAATACTCATGCTAAACAGCGGGTCCTTCCCATATTAGAAAAGGGTAAAAATAAATGGGGTCATTTATCAAACCGGTGTAAAGTAGAACTGGCTTAGTTGCCCATAGCAACCAACCAGATTCCACCTTTTATTTTCCAAAATAGTTGTCAAAAATGAAACAATGAATCTTACTGGTTGGTATGGGCAACTAAGCCAGTTCTACTTTACGCCAGTTTGATAAATGACCCCCAAACTGCCTTCTTTACAGTATAGTCATATGGCACTGTGAAACACTAATTAAAGGGGTTACCTAGCCTAGGAGCAGACTAACCCATAGGTAATAACCTGTGGCCAACTGAAAAAACAAAACAAAAAAAACACACACACACACACACACCTCACCTGCACCGCAGCCCCGTTTCCGATCACTTCTGGTCCCGGCCAGACTGAAGTAGCTTGGTCTGATGACCGTTGCAGACCAATCGCTGGCCTTAGTGGTCATACAGTATGTGCAAGAACAGCATGTCACTGCTAGTGACAAGCTGGTGATGTGCCCTTCTCGCACATCTGACTGCTGAGCCACATTTTTGGTCATGACAGCAAGTCACTTCAGTCCAGTGGGGGGCAGAAGTGGTTTGGAATGGGGCTGCGTTGCAGCAACTGCGGGACTGCCTACAGGCGAGTTTGATGTGGAAGAACTTGACTGTCCTGCACAGAGCCCTGACCTCAACCCCATCAAAAACCTTTAGAATGAACCAGAATGGAGATCATGCGCAAGGCCCTCCTGTCCAACATCAGGGTCTGACCTCATAACTGTTCATCTGGATGAATGGGCGTAAACTCCCGCAGACACACTCCAAAATCTCGTAGACAGCCTTCCCAGAAGATTGCCAGCTGTGTTAGTTGCTGACCAACTCCCTATTACCAGATTTAAAATAGAAGACCATAAAAGATCCTGTAGATGTCAAGTGTAGGTGTCCCAATACATCTGGCCATAGAGCGGTCTTTGGTTCCATTTAATTTTAACCTCTGTAGATCCGTAAAGGGGTTGTGTAGTGGTTTGATATTGATGAGCTATTTGAGGACAGGTCGTTAATAACAGACTGGAGGGGGTCCGACTCCTGGGCTTAGCAATTCAATAAAAAATCTATTTGTGTAAAGCACATTAATCACAGAAACCTGCTGCACCGAGAAGACAACCAACTGTATACAGATTATTTGTATAAAAGTCTTTCCTAAAGCCAACGAGCAAAGCTTATAAACTTCAAGAGGTTTTAGACTGTGGGTAATCACTGCTTCTTCACGAGCTTCTGGCTCTCCCCACTCCCTGCTGCAGAGTGGCAACTTTTAACCTATATACGGTAAAGGAAGAAAGCCGTCAATCATCCACCGGTGGTGGAGCAGACACATTTTCCCGACACGTGGATCGCGCTGCAGCAAATACTGAAAGCTACAATGCACTCTGATGCCCCATAGGTATCAATAAGGAGAACGGGGGCACCATATAAGAGCACCGGCGCAGCAAGTGATAAATATAAAGGCTCAACGCGTTTCAACACAGATGTATTATCAGGAGCCTGTAGACTGTCACATATATAAATAAAGGCTGTGAGATTTAACCACACAAGTGGTGTATGGTGCGGCGTCCGGCGCTAGTATGGCTCTTGGAAAGTGGGGCGCAAAACTGTAAAAAGTCCTTAAAGGGGTTGTCTCACTTCAGTAAGGGTACTTTCACTCTGGCGAATCCGGCAGGCAATTCCATTGCCGGAACTGCCTGCCGCATCCGGAAATCCGTATGGAAATGGATATGTTTTTTTTTCCGGATCTGTTAGACTTTTGCATTGAAATACCGGATCTGTCTTTCCGGCATCATCCGAAAAACGGATCCGGTATTTAATTTTTTCAAAGCTAGAAAGAACTGGGCATGCGCAGACTGGAAAACCGGATCCGTCAATAATACATTTCAATAGAAATTAATGCCAGATCCGGCAAGTGCGGTAGTGTTCTGGGATTTTGTCCAGAAAAAATACCACCACATGCTGCGGTATTTTGTCCAGTCAAATACCGTACAAGGGACGGAACGGAAGGCATCCTGAACAGATTGCTTTCCATTCAGAATGCATTGGGAGAAAACGGAATCGTTTTTTTTCCAGTATTGAGAGACCCTTTACCGGAATTCAATACCGGACAAAAATTACGCTAGTGTGGAAGTACCCTAAGTTGCATTTATCGTGTAGAGAATTTAATACAAGCCACTTACTAATGTAATGTGATTGTCCATATTGCCTCCTTTGCTGGCTGGATTCATTTTTCCATTATATTATACATTGCTCATTTCCATGGTTACAACCACCCTGCGATCCATCAGTGGTGGTCGTGCTTGCACAGTGCACACTATAGGAAAAAGCATCAGCCTCTTTGATGGCCGGGACAGTGGGATCGCACATAGACTGACTCTTTTTTCCTATAGTGTGCAAGCGCTGATGGATTGCAGTGCAGGGTCGTCGTAACCATGGAAACGAGCAGTGTAAAATGTGATCGAAAAATGAATCCAGCCAACAAAGGAAGCAATATGGATGATAACAAATATATTAATAAGTGGCTTCTATTAACTTTCTCTACATGATAAGTGCAACTTAGGCCTCATGCACACGACCGTTGTTTGATTCCGTGTCCGTTGAGCCGTCTTTCGTGCTTTTCTGCGGACCCATTGGTTTTCAATGGGTCCGTGGAAAACTCGTCAAATGCACCGTTTGTCCTCCGCGTCCGTGATTACTGTCCGTCAAAAGAATATAACCTGTCCTATTCTTGTCCGCCAAAAACGCTTCGCGGACCCATTCAAGTCAGTGGGACTATGAAAAAATGCGGAGGCACATCCGACTGTCATCTGCGTCTGTCACCTGCATATATATTCCATTATCCTGGGTGGAAATATTAAAATTACACTTTTTCCCTCCTTTTTTTCTGGCGGACCACGGAAACACAATGGAACCAAAAACGGACATGGATCACGGAAAAACGGAACCCCATTTTGCGGACCGCTAAAAACAACTGTCGTGTGCATGGGGCCTTACTGAGACAACCCCTTTAAGAGGTTAACTAGGGTCTCTGTCACCAGATAGGGCAGCATATAACTGGTGACCTATTCTCTTTGAGGTATTACTTCCTGCCCTCAACCAGGTGATCAATTACGTAAAGCATTACCTGAGAAGTCAGAATTAAGAATGACTATTTGAGGCAGTGTGCCCACCTTGCATTATCTTTGTATATTTAACAGGCAGTTTCGAGGGTTGGTGGTTCCTCTTTAACGTCAGATTAGAGAGATGATCCCATGTTTTTCCTAAGCCCTCGGCACACCATCTCTCTGCGTAGTGTCTAGTGCTCTGGCCTTTCTGACGTAATGTATCCGGCCTACGCTCCTGCCTGTTCAGGTGGTTTGCTCTGACTGTTCTAGCGCTATTTGCTCTTCTCTGTTCCACGACGTGCTCCTGTCACTTTTGTTTGCCCTCATGCAGGGCCGTGTTTCCTGAGTGGTGAAGACCTGGGACAACAGAGGATGAAGACCTGGGACAATGGAGGATGAAGAATGGATGTCACAAGCTCCTTCAGCCTTAAAGGCTAAAAATAAACGTTCACAATTGGGTTTTCTTAAACTGTTTTAACTGGCTTCCGCAGCTTCTATGTATCACAGTGCATGGCAGGCTGCAGAATGCATTCACTGTCAAATCTGTGACAACCCAGTCTCCAGTCCTTCTCTCTGCTTTCCTGCACCTTCACAGCTGACATCCTGTCTGACTTAACTTTATTTTCTTTGGTTATAAATATGTCTGCCTACATCGGTGTAAGAGAAGACAGAGGGGCTACAGAAAGTCCACAGACAGCCTGTCAGGCGGATTTGACTGAGAACGCATTCTGCAGTCTGCTAGGTACTGCGATACATGGAAGGTGCAGAAGCCAAATGTTAAAAACTTTTAAAGAAAATTCAGTTACAAAAACGATAACCTATAATAATGTCTTCGCCATGTTTCAGATTTGTGTTTGGCGATCCGGCAGGCTGTTCAGAGCGGGAGCAACCAGCTGTTGGACGCAACCAGAATGCTGGCCGGCCTGATTAGCTATGGGCCATAATCCGGAAAATATGCCGGGAATCAGCCGGCATGCTGTGGTTTTTCCGGAACAGGCTGTCGGCAGTATGAAACAAGCCTTAGATTATACAGCTACCTTGTCTGTGTCCTATAACCCGCCGTCCCCTAAATGTTTAAACATGTCCTACTTTATAGCAGTACCTGCAGAGCCCACAGCCTGGGCCTTAAGCCGCATATGCAGTCCTTCACCAGAGACGTGCTGTACGTATCTGCATGTGGCGGGAACCAGCTTGACCTCCTGGGGTAAAAGGCACTCCTCGCTGTTATCAGGAGACTGGATTTGTAAGGACGACTGGCTCACCGAAATGTCAATCGGAAATCTTTTGCCTTCCAGGCCACTTAAATGGAAAAAAAATATGGAGCATTATAATTAAAGAATATTTCACTTATAAATACATTAATTATTTATCACAATATGTAAAAATAAAATGGCCCTAAGCAAAACATAAAATTCATATTAAGTTAATTAAAATGCCATATTCAGTTTTTATGTTAGAATTACAGCAGGCCACTGAGCGGGAGAGCCAGGCTGTCAGCATGCTGTATAGTCCACATTAGTGGTCCTGACTACTAACAATACTAATGGCTACAATAAAACATCCACATCAACAATATGCAAACTGATCCGGGGGAGCGGGACCTCTAGGAGTGACCGATCCGGGGGCGCGGGACCTCTAGGAGTGACCGATCCGGGGGCGCGGGACCTCTAGGAGTGACCGATCCCTGGGCGTTGGACCTCTAGGAGTGACCGATCCGGGGGAGCGGGACCTCTAGGAGTGACCGATCCGGGGGCGCGGGACCTCTAGGAGTGACCTATTCGGGGGCACGGGACCTCTAGGAGTGACCGATCCGGGGGCGCGGGACCTCTACGAGTGACCGATCCGGGGGCGCGGGACCTCTACGAGTGACCGATCCGGGGGCGCGGGACCTCTACGAGTGACCGATCCGGGGGCGCGGGACCTCTAGGAGTGACCGATCCGGGGGCGCGGGACCTCTACGAGTGCCCGTCCGGGGGCGCGGGACCTCTACGAGTGACCGATCCGGGGGCGCGGGACCTCTACGAGTGCCCGTCCGGGGGCGCGGGATCTCTACGAGTGACCGATCCAGGGGAGCGGGACCTCTACGAGTGACCGATCCGGGGGAGCGGGACCTCTACGAGTGACCGATCCGGGGGAGCGGGACCTCTAGGAGTGACCGATCCGGGGGAGCGGGACCTCTAGGAGTGACCGATCCGGGGGAGCGGGACCTCTAGGAGTGACTGATCCGGGAGAGCGGGACCTCTAGGAGTGACTGATCTGGGGGTTCAGGGCTGGGACATAAGAAATTCTGCTCAGCACAGGCTGATTTATTCTATGACAGCTTTCTATTTACAAGATCTCTGATTGCAGTCAGTGAATGGAAACAATCACACGACCCAGAAACCCATGATACGGCCTGGGAGCCTGTACAGACACAGTGCTCAGCTGGTCTATAGCCCTGTCTTGCGAGAGAACAGAAAATGTCGCCTTTACCTCAGAATGAGAATGGCGCTCTGCATGCTCCTCCTGATCTCCAGCCGCAGGTTACAGCCCATGTTCACACAATGCCGCTTTCTATATTGCGCTACCTGCGTGCAGTAGGCTCTGTACCGGTGACCACTCTGCTCTACAGCGCCGCCTATCTACAGCTCACAGGTCTCCAGTGCTGCACATGCTGTTACTGTGGGGCTGGCTTCTATGCTGACACCGCCGGTGCTGTCATGCGCCCTGGAATGAGTACGACCTGTTACACTGGCCGCCCATATCATAATAAAAAACACCCCAGTAAGAATGACCAGAGGCAGCGCCACTAACACCTATGTACTGGCACTGCTCCAGCCTCCAAAATGGCAGCTTTGATCCCAGGTAACATGCTCTGTACTTCCTGTCGCACGCTCCTGACGTCACTCATCTCCCCTGCCTCCCTCTCTGCTCAGGATTCCCAGTGCATGCCGGGAGCTGTCAGCCGGGCAGCCAGCGGCGCCGCTCTGCTCAGGTGAGAGCCTTGTGAGGCTGGGACGGGGGCAGCCCTGGGGTGGAGGTCCCAGAGACCCGGGGGATGCTCCTGGGGTGTGGGGGCGGGGTGCTGACATCTCACCCCGGGGAGGACGGCCCTGCCACATCCGTGCTGTCCACCCAGACGTGTGTGACCCCATTATAAACCCGGGACTGGGATTACTGGTCACTGATGGGAGATCTAGGGCCTGTGATTGGGGCGTGTGGCCCTGTACCAGGCACCAAGGGGCATGTCCTCCGCTCTTATTATTTTTCTCATTTTGGTGGGGGTGGGGTACATATACTGTATGGTGCTTGGCTGGTCCTGGGGGCACAGACCACACACGGGGTGATAATTTGGCCAGTCTGCCCTATAGGTAACCTTGAGTGATACATTTTGTCCTTATCTATACGATGGCGCCGTGCGTGGTTCAGACCGTATTTCCAGGCAGGGTGAACTAAGATTGAGGGGGGGGTCTGGGTGTCAGAGGGGGAGATCCCAGTCCCCCAGCTGTGTACATGACAGAATGTGATGTCCCGGAGTGTAGCCTCGTCCTGACCGATCCACTACATTCTCGTCATCCATGCGGTCCGGCCTGGTATAGCGCAGACGGGTATGTAGTCCTTCTGTGCTTAGGAGTCCAGTGGGCGGTCCAGCTCTCTGACTGACACTACTGTTTGCATGGCCTTCACATCCATTAGTTTAGGTGTTTTCCTGACCACTGCCTTTTTGGGTCTTTTTTTGCACACAGAGGGGGTCATTTACTAAAAAAAGAAAGTTCCCAGACCCCGTTTTGCGACTTTGTAAACGCCTGTGCGACATTTTTAATGCTTCCTCACCACAGGGGCGTGACTAGAGCCCGGGCATCAGCCCTGGCGAATTCACTAATATGTATGCCAGTTTCCAGGGATAAATAGTGTTGGAAATCCAGGTGCACGGACCAGCAGAGAAGGGGTCTTATTTCCGTTGAGGCCCTCACCATAGATTTAGCGCATCCCCGGACAGCGCATGGGAATAAAGACCAGATAAATGACCCCCAGTGCGACAAGAAGCCAGTAACGGAGGAAGGGTTGTGTCCTGCATTTAATAGTGTCCCTAGGCCAGGGATGGCCAACCTGCGGCCTTCCAGCTGTTATAAAACTACAACTCCCACCATGCCCTTCGGCTAACATCTCTTAGTCTTGGGCTACATGGTGATATCACGTGGTTTCATACTACTATTTTTTATTTTTGCCCCAAATACCACTGCTGCCAAATGCTTGCTAATTGGAAATGATACATAGCTACATTGTTTTGTATTGGCGCTGTAGGGGCGCGTTCACATCACATAGCCCTGCTTTATACACACCTTCCATACATAACGTACCTCTGCATGCTCCACCAGCACAGTCCTACATGGAGCCTGTGTTCCCCTAACTCCTCCCACACATATGGCTGATCACATGACTGTGACATCACCACAGGTCCTGTGACCACAATGTAGTCTGGAGCTGCTCCTGGTGAGAGAGATGTCTGTGATGGGCGGGGCTTAACGTGTGTCGGTGTTCCGTTATTTTTCCCTACCCGTGAACTTTCCATACCGTCGTCACTTCCAGTTGTGACGCAGCCGCACCGGAAGTGACGTTTGGAAGGAGGTGTGTCACGCCGCTCGCCACCAGAGGGGCTGAGAAGGAGGTGTGTCAGCGCAGGCACACAGAGGGTAGGGAAAAATTATGGGCAAGTGCGCATGCGCTGAGGGTAGGGAAACATTACGGGCCTCTGCACGAGCGCGCCCATCTGCGCTGGTTCCTGGTTCGGCTCTTGCTGTGCGGGTAGGGGAAAATTACGGGCCAGTGCGCAAGCGTAAATACAACATGGCGCTGTCCAAGGTAAAGGTGGATAACGAGACAAGGGGAAGGCTGGTGCGAGGGAAACATATGGCTGCTTGTAGCCTGGGGCATGTCCTTTTATACCGCACTTGCGCACTTGTTTCCCTACCCTCGGCGCATGCGCACTTGGCCATAATTGTTCCCTGACCTCGGCGCGTTCACAGCAACTCCATCGTTTTGCGCCTGCGCCGACACACTTCCTTCTCAGCCACTCTGGTGGCAAGTGGCGTGACACACCTCCTTCCGGTGCGGCTGCGTCACAACCGGAAGTGACGAGGGTCCGGAAAGTTTACGGGTAGGGAAAAATAACAGAACACCGGACCTGGCAGCTTCTGATGCAGGGAGGGAGAGGGAAATGAAAACGAAAAAAGACAGATAAATAGAACCAATTGGAGAAATGATTTTCTTCACAAAAGAAATTAGTGTAAAACATTTTTTTTTTACAAAGGGGTCCATATCCTTTAAAGGTGGCGGTCACAATTTGACTCCCAGAGAATTGTCTCTTGAGCGGCAGGCAGTATGAGATTTCTATGTGGCCTCATGGTAATGATCGGGCGCTCCTGCTCTCACCATCTTATCCGCTGAGATCTTACAACCTGAATAACCAGTGGATGATGGGTGTTACTCACGTGGTAATTACCTGCTTCAGTACACACAATGGCTCCCAGAGTGGAGGCTGACAGCTCCGAGGAGTCTACTGCGTGGTGTAGCGGTAGTGCACCCAGGATGAAGACACTGCCACAATCCCGCCATGTCAGCCTGTGTCATATGGTTACCCAAATGTCCAGTACATGGGTACGAGATGTGTGCTGGTCATATTGTGGTCACCCAGCTTTCCCAGAAACAGATATCACTGAAACAGCTCAATCTGTATATTTACAGCTTTTTAAAGTATGTGGTTTATCTATATTGTCCTAGAATACCTCACAAAAGTGCTGTCAGTTGTGCCCGATTTCTCCAGATTTCTCCCCTCATGGCTGGCGTACGTCTGCACCAGTGTTTTGTGCCAAAATTGCACGTTTCTTGGACACATGACTCCTTTTCGCGATGTCCTTTTTCTGCCAAAGTGCACAGAATAGTGGCTGAAATGCATAGTAAATATTCTATTTTTGTGGTGTATATGGTGAGAGAATCGAATGGTAGTAAATCTACCCCTCTGTAGATAACTGTATAGGTAGAGTCCCTCCATAATACATGGATTATGTCACCTTGATTATTCTTATTGAGGATGTAAGGGAAAAAACTCAGTATATGGCCAGTTTCACACAAGAACGTTTAGTTTTGGAAACACACTGGTGTAAAGTAGAACTGGCTTAGTTACCCATAGCAACCAATCAGATTCCACCTTTCATTTTTAAGAGCTCCTTTGGAAAATGAAAGGTGGAATCTGATTGGTTGCTGTGGGGATCTAAGCCGGTTTTCCTTTACACCAGTTTGATAAATCTCCCCCACTATGTGTGATGGTTGCATTTCCAAGACCAAACACTTCTCCTCTTACCCGACCTCACAGCGTCATCACGACTCGTGGTGCCGACCACGAGTCTGTGTACTGTACTGTACAGTGAAGGCAGGAACTGACCGCTGGGGGTTATTTTGTGGAATTTTCAGCACTTCTGTATTTTTAGTGTCTGTTTTGCACTTTTTGGCACTTTTTTTGCTGTGAAAACAGCAGCTCCAGATGGTAAAGCATTGGAGGTCATTTATCAAACTGGTGTAAATTAGAATTGGCTTAGTTGCCCACAGCAACCAATCAGATTCAGTCTTTTACTTTCGAAAGAAGCTGTGAAAAATGAAAGGTGGAATCTGATTGGTTGCTATGGGCAGCTAAGCCAGTTCTACTTTACACCAGTTTTATAAATGACCCCAAAAGTCTTTTTGCTTCTGGCTTTTTTTTTCTAATTGGTGAAAAACCACACACCTTAGTACAGAGTGGCAAAAAAACACCCAAAAACAGTGCTATCCACACATTTGTTTTGGAAAAAAAACACTAAAAAATATCATAGAAAATTGCAGTTTTTAGTAGCAAAAACACGACAGAGCACTTGTCTGCAGGGGCCCTAACGCTTCCTTCATCTACAAATTTGCAGTTTTTTTTAGCTAAAAGAAGACCTTAAAGCTGCTTGTTTTTTTTTTTTTTGGTTTGTTTTTATAAAATACTTGTGTTTTTTATTGTGTTTCTGAGAGGCATTTTTATGTTAATGAATGTTTGAATGGGGGTTTTTCCCCCGATAGAAAAGGGGATGAAAAAATGAAAAAAAAAACAAAACACATGGCGTTTTGCGAATATGCTGCTAAATTGGAAAAAAAAAGCCAGTAGCAATGAACACTTTTGTGTCTTGCATTTCATTTTTCAAAAATACTGATGAGCACCCCTAAAAATCTATGGGGAGGTTTGTCAAAACTATAACGGAAAACTGGTTTATGTTCCCGTAGCAACCAATGAGATTGCGCCTGTCATTTTTCAGAGCTGCTTTGGAAAATGAAAGGTGGAATCTGATTGGTTGCTATGGGCGACTAAGCCAGTTCTACTTTACACCAGTTTTGCTAAATCTTCCCTATGTATGAATTCCATGTTCTGAACTCCGTGCCCGTCCTTCAGGCCTCATGCACACGGCCATTGTTGTGGTCCGCGTCTGAGCCGCATATTTTGCAGCTCGGGCGCGGACCCATTCACTTCAATGTGGCCGCAAAAGATGCGGACAGCAGTCCGTATGCTGTCCGCATCCGTTGCTCCGTTCCGTGCTCCCGCAAAAAAAATAGAGCATGTCCTATTCTTGTCCGTTTTGCAGACAAGAATAGGCATTTCTACAATGGGCCGCGTTCCGTTCTGCATAATACGGAACGCGGAGCAGCTTCGGTGTTTTGCGGATCTGCAGTTTGCGGACCGCAAAACACCAACGGTCGTGTGCATGAGGCCTCAGTGGGGTCACCGTGCAGCCCGCCTTGATATTCCAGCTTTATGTATCATTTCCAGGTGATGGTTTCTGCTGCACACAGAGCTGGTCTCTAGTGGGACGTGGAGGGAGAATGAACACTGAAGAAGTGGAGTTACTGAGTGACTCCAAGTATAGAAACTACGTGGCCGCGGTGGACAAGGCGCTCAAAAACTTTGAGTACTCTAGTGAGTGGGCCGATCTCATATCTGCTCTGGGGAAGCTAAACAAGGTAGGTGTACCCCTTGTCCTTACCTTTAGGCCCCTTGCACACGACCGTATGCCCTCCGAGATGTCCCGGAGCGCACAGTATCATAGGTTACAACCATAGCCCCTCCACAAGTCCACAGTAAGGCTCCCGTGCGCACGATGTATGCCTCTCTGGGACATATGGCCCACTCACGGACTGTATGTCTCAGAGGGCATACGGTCGTGTGCAAGGGGCCTTACTGTGGCCTTGGGGAGGGGCTGTGGTTGGGTGACCTCCAGTTTATGAGCATGCTGTATTTCATTACTTTCTGTGTATACTGCAGATTGCTAGAAATCTTCCATTTGGGCACCCATACACTAAGCAGACGATGCCACTTGTACAGGTGTGCCATGTGGTTTTTTGGCCACCTCTAGATGTAGGGCCACCATTTACTTGATGAGCTGACAGCAGTGGGTGTTGAAATGATGCATTTAATTTGGTCAGGCTGGCGTAGACGTGGCATTAGTATGGCCAAGGCCAGGTTTTGCCACGTCTATGTGCCATTCCTGCTCAGAGTACTCTGCACAGCCACAGGAAATGTGGACATCATAGAAGCTTCCCAGCAATTACAACATGGTGGAGCAACCCCTGGCATCACGTCCATGCTAAGTCATGGTTTCTATCCTTCCATTCATTCAGCCACTTCCCTGGAGGGGAAATGTTTGGTCAGGGGCAGGTATTCCAGAAGATCTGAACTCCGGACAGAGTCCTCATCATGATGAACTGCTACACCATGTAATATTTGCCCCTGTTACCCAACCAATGGCTAAAACGGTCACTTGCCACAAGCCAGAGTGGTCGTTGCACAGTTTTTCTAGTTACACATCTCCCCATGTCCTGCCTTGAGTTACTAGGAAAAAGGCTTCACTGCGTCTGTGCGTGTCTAAGGTTACCCGCACACCTTGCAAAATTGCACATCAGCGGCTATTCTCTCGCTCCCTTGCTTGGTTCTGTGTCTATCTCTGTACAAAAAGGCCTCCTGTGGTGACGTCGTGTCCCATGTGATAGCTGCAGCTTTTGATTGGCTGCAGTAGTCACATGGGACGAAACATCACAGGTGGCAGAGTTGTACAGCGACATTGGAGCAAGCAAAGGATCATGGTAGGTGAGTATTCTTTTTTTTTTGTTTTTTTTTTTTCATTTAAAGTTAAAGGGCTTATTTCATGATTAATGTAAAAAATGAAAATCAGACATCATATAGTACATGACGATCTCTTTCTAACAAAGCTAGAACCAGCCCTGGATCCAGTGATCTCCCCATTCATGGCTCTGCTAGATTTATGTCAAGCTGGGAGCTCAAGGGGAGTGTCTTTTCTGCTGCAGCTCAGGGGGCGTGTCCATGCTCTCCCTATCACAGCTCACGAGGTGGTTGAAGGATGAAACTGAGCATGTGCGGCCATCTCAGTGAGCAGGTCAAAGAAACAGGAAAAGAAACAACCAGCAGGTGGCGCTATGCATATACATTTTATTGACTAACTCAGTGGCTATACAAAATTTTTAATTACATGCTATTACTAAAGTATTCCGATCCAGGTGCTGGTTTGAAAACTGTAGAATATCTTTCGTGGGACAACCCCTTTAAGGCTCGCAGATTTTAATGGCAATTAGGCCTGCACAATATATAGCGAAAGCAATCGCAATTAATCGCCATATCGCAATTTGCCGACCCAAAAATGCTGCAATTATATTACCGTATTTTTCGCTTTATAAGACACACTTTTCCCCCAAAAAAGTGCGGGGGAGTGGCAGTGTGTCTTATAAAGTGATGGTTGACTTTCTACGTGACACGGACACTGTATCTCCGGGCGCTATGCTGCACAGCGCGGCCGGCGATACATCAGTTACAGTGCGGGGAGGGAGGAGGGGCTGGTGGAAAGTCGTTATTTTAATGAACACATGTTCTTATATCTATTTTATTTACCTGTTCTGTGCAGCGCTATTAAGAAAATGGCAAGTTTTGTATTTTGTACTTTTGCAGTAATGCAAATATGTATTGTATTTTGAAGAACACTGCGCATTTCAGTTCTTGAGTTCAGCATAACTACATTTCACATTATCAGTCATCTGTGTGTGCTTGACAGGGGTTGTTAAAGGGGTTGTCCAAGTTATATTTATTGATGACCTATCCTCAGTATAGGTAATCAATATCAGATCGGCGGGGGTCCGACACCCGGCACTGTTTGATAAATCAGCAGCGTCAGGCGTGCGTTATTCCGGTATTACGGATTACATGTTTGCGGTTTTTAATATGACTTAATAAAGGCCATGCTTTTTTTCAACTCCATATGTGTTTCACATGGACTAAGCAATCTGGACCCTGTGCACTGGGCGAGGTGAGCTGATGGATTTCCATTCGAAGTTATTGCTGTTCAACCATCCTGAACGCCGCTCCCCAAATATGAGGACTGTTTGAAGAGAGGGCACGCGCCTTCGCATCTGCAGCGGTGATCAGGTGTAATTACACCCAAGCCGTTCCATTCATTTCAATGGGACGGCTCGTTCCTATACAAGTGTATACTACAGAGCCGTCTTATTAAAATGAATGGGACGGCTTGGGTGTAATTACACCTGCTCACCGCTGCAGATGTGACGGCGCGTGCCTTCTCTTCAAACAGCTGATCTGCGGGGGTGCCGGGAGTCGGACCGCTGCCGATCTGATACTGATGACAACCCCTTTAATGGCTTCCGGAGTGGTGTCTGTCATTTGGGAAAATAGCGCAACATATCCGCTAGATTGATTTATGAGGGGCCAATCAATAGAACCACCTATCTTTGAGAATGGGTACACCTAGCGTTCTCTTTGGGGAAATACAAAAACCATCTGAAACCTTCATTTGAAGACTCCTGTTCCTCAGTAAGAGGTCTCGTCCATGCTTGGGATGCCATGGCGTGCTATGTACTATACCTTCCCTCATATTTGGGGAGCGGCGTTCATGATGGCTGAACAGCAATGACTTTGAATGGAAATCCGTCAGCTCACCTCGCCCAGTGCACAGGATCCAGATTGCTTAGTCCATGTGAAACACATATGGAGTTGAAAAAAAACATGGCCTTTATTAAGTCATATTAAAAACCGCAAACATGTAATCCGTAATACCGGAATAACGCACGCCTGACGCTGCTGATTTATCACTGATGACATAACAATCTTCCTCATCACATTTTCCTGGAGTAACGCTCCTGTTATTAATTCTGCTGGATGAACAGTAGCGGGGGCTTAATTCTTCTGTCTCCATAGACCGCACGCGCCACATCCGTGTAGCCCTGCTATCTGGTGTAAATTGAATATGATCACACTACGGCTTCTCAGGGGGAAATGTCTTTGCTGTCGTCTCGCCAGTTCTCTTTTAGGTTCAGTGTTATTCTTTCCTCGCTGATGCTTTCCAATATTACGTGTTTCGAGAGAAATGGTCTGGATCATTGATTTCAGCAGAGATCCATTGACTTGTGCCATTTAACCCGCTGTCAGATTGCTGGCATGTCACTGGTCCGAGACAGCTTCTATCTGATTATTACTGTATGTGTAGGAAGGGGTTCTACCGCGCTCTGCACCTTGTATGAAGTCTACTTATATGATATCATTTTATACATATATATCAACAGAGAACCGTTTCTTGCCAAAGACTTAACTTAATTGGCTGAAGCGAATGATCCAACTCTATCCTGACTGCTGACACGTGATGGATTTTTTTCCTCTGTTAGTCGTCCATATTCAGATATTTCTATTGTGGATCTATTTTTCCCTGCATATGATGGTTCTGTTGACCCCCATCCCTACACCAGCCATTGGTGTTGTCTACCAGCTTTCCACAGACCCAAATGACGGTTGCATTCTGTCAACAGGTCCTACAAAATAATGCGAAATATCAAGTTGTCCCTAAAAAGTTAACTGTAGGGAAACGACTGGCACAATGTCTTCATCCAGCTTTGCCAGGAGGCGTCCACAGGAAAGCTCTAGAAACCTACGAAATAATCTTCAAAATCATTGGACCAAAGCGGCTGGCCAAAGACCTCTTCCTGTACAGGTAATGACATGCCAGGAGGGGATGAAGCCCATGCTGATTCTGTATATCGCGTTCATATATTTATTGTCTGCCTTGCTTTTCAGTGCTGGCCTTTTCCCTCTGCTTACAAATGCTGCAATGTCTGTGAAACCAGCATTACTTAGTCTGTATGAGATATATTACCTGCCTCTGGGCAAGACCTTAAAACCCGGCCTACAAGGACTGCTCACTGGTATTCTGCCTGGATTGGAGGAGGGATCCGAATACTATGACAGGTAAGTGCCATCAAACATGGCGGTGCTGTAGAGCTGTAAGTTGGGTGTCAGGCCAGTTATCCAGGCAACTTTGAGAGGCGGCAGACCATTTACCACTTGTGCTTTCCTGATGGCTGTATACCCAGATCTCACTACCATTGCCTCCATTAGTCCCAGCGATCACATGATCGCCAGGTGACTGGTCAGTTGTCCCTGCTTCTGGGGGCTAATGGCCAAAGTGGCCTGTGTATTAAGGGGTTAATTTCTGCCTTTGATGCTGTCTACTGATTAGGAGCACCATGGCATATTTATGGTCTGTGTAATGGCCAACTATTTCTTGCCTGTCTCGGAACTGCATTTATTGTATTCAAAAATAAGGAAGAAAATATGAAAAATGTAAAAATACAGGGCAGAAAGGGGTTGTCTGGCCACGTAAAAGCTTTTAAAAACCGTTTAGAATGATATAAAATAATAAAAGATGTAATAATCACCTTCCCCATCCCCTGCCACTCTCATTCTAGGACTTCCCAGATCCCCTGTCAAGCCAATAATTGGCTGCAGCGATCACATTTCTGTGCCTATATACAAAACCACAGAATGGGGGCGCCAACTGGTGTGAGTACAGTAGGCCTAGCGGGAGGGTCAGGGGCTAGGCCACCAGACCCATAGTGGTTGTGCAAAGCCAGGCAGTGAGAAGGGGGTCTGCTAGCCGGGAGAGCGGTCAGGCTGCTGGGTAACGGTTCCGGAGCCAGGAAAAGCCAGCGGCATCCAGTGACCTCCCTATCCAACGCTGTTGACCAAGGGTCCGTGCCCAAGTTGTGATACTTTTTCCTAATGTGCATATTAAGCCTTTGGTGCAATGGGAGTGTCACCATTGCTCTTGTTGCAGCCATGCTCCTTCCCTGGTTGCTTTGACAGGGCCAGGTAGTGACAAAGCAGCGAGAAAGGGGCTGGCCACAGAAAGTAGTGGAGCTTGGGAGCAACAAGAGCAATGGTGTCGCCCTCATTGCACCAAAGGCCTCATTTGCATGTTTAAAAAGTATTATAACTTGAGAACGGAGAAAATAAAAACTGCATTTTTTAATTGGGTCACCCGCAGCTGTGTGTCTGTACAAACGGTTGGATAAGCAGGTCACTGGTGACAGATTCCCTTTTAAAGAGGTTAAAGCTCCACTGTATATGCAAGGTGGTAAGATGGACTTAACGTGCTTATTATGCTCAACTGATCTCCATCTTCTAGAACAAACACCCTTCTGGAGAAGGTGGCCTCAGCAGTGGAGCAGTCTGCCTTCTATAGTGCCCTATGGGGTAGTCTTCTCACCAGCCCTGCGGTACGTCTGCCTGGCATCACCTATGTCCTTTCCCACCTGAACAGGAAACTGTCAATGGAGGACCAGCTTTACATCATTGGAAGTGACATTGAATTAATGGTAAGCTGGGGTGCTACATTATAATTAGGATATTGGATGGGGGGGGGGGATGGATGGATGGATATGTGATGGGTAGATAGAGAGCTGGAGGGACGGACAGATGGATAGGTAGATAGAGGGATGGAGGGACGGATGGATGGATATGTGATGGGTAGATAGAGAGCTGGAGGGACAGACAGATGGATAGGTAGATAGAGGGATGGAGAGACGGATGGATGGATATGTGATGGGTAGATAGAGAGCTGGAGGGACGGACAGATGGGTAGGTAGATAGAGGGATGGAGGGACGGATGGATGGATATGTGATAGGTAGGTAGAGAGATAGGGGGATGGAGGGACGGATGGATATGTGATAGCTAGGTAGAGAGATTGATGGATAGGTAGATAGAGGGATAGAGAGATGGATAGGTGGGTAAATGGATAGATGCAATTTAATTCTCTAGCATGTATATTTTCCTTTCTTTTTGTATTTAAAGATCCCCTGCTCATTATTCCATAGTGAATGATATAATGTATGTGCCCCTCTACGCGCTGTATTTTCCGCACCATTAACATTCCTGTGTAATTCATCAGAATGTGACTGTTGGATTTTTTCAATTATCTTTAGAATGACTAGGTCCGGGTCATTTGTTGCAGTGCTGCTGGTGTGTAACGCCGTGGATGGGATGTGCTCTCGTCTCCATGTATAGTAATGAGCCTTATGCTCTCTGCCCTCCATGCCCGTCACATCACCCTGCTCATTGAGTCCCAGTCTTCTCCGTCCATCTCTCACCAGTGCTCATGATCAGATCTGGAGGGGCTCTGAACCTTTTGGAGCAGAATTGTTCAATTGAGATTTTTAATTTTTTTTATAATGGCAATCCTTCCTGAAATATATGCCCTGAGCCTATTTTTTTTATAGTTTATATAACCCCCCCCCATGGAGAGAATGATTGGGCAGCTGGTTTTCAGCATTTGTGATCCTGTAGTTCTAGATAAAGGTAATCTGCCACCCAAGGTGTCTGGCAGCAGTCCACGTTCAGAGCAGATTCATACTTGCACAAACCAACTGAAAGGTGGCATGAGGCAGGATGTGCTCAACCCAGAAATGCAGTTGTGCATATATATACAGGGGGACAGATCTTGCACATGTGGCCCGTTGCTGATGGTGATCCCCAGCAAAAATGCATACGGTGGAGGATGCCCGCAGCGGACCACAAGTACCACAATAGACATCCTACACAAGATGGCAATAGTGTGGATGTAATAAATAATATAACAATATAGCAATAACAAATGACAAAACAGGTCCACACTGCGGTCTTACTAAACCCTCAAACTGATGTTAAAATTGAGAGGTTAGTCAATATGTCCTACAGTGGAGGACATGTCTTAAGCCCGAGCACCACGCCAAGGTCTCTCAAGTAGCTCGGGACCTAACACTCACCTACCTGTGCCATATGGGCAATACCAGGGGCCAGTGGGCAGAATTACAGGAATGTATTAGGCCGACTCGCAGCAGACTCCTCAGTTACCTCCAGCATGTAACCATGCCTGCAATGGGAGGGGGGAGAGGGCTGTGAGTCCTAGCCAACACTCACCTACCATATGGCACAGGTAGGTGAGTGTTAGGTCCCGAGCTACTTGAGAGACCTTGGCGTGGTGCTCGGGCTTAAGACATGTCCTCCACTGTAGGACATGTTGACTAATCTCTCAATTTTAACATCAGTTTGAGGGCTTAGTAAGACCGCAGTGTGCACCTGTTTTGTCATTTGTTATTGCCAGATTCATACTTGGCTGTGCCCAGCATGCATGTGTATAGAGGGGCCAGGAAAGATGATGGCTACACGATTGTTGGGCAGATAGCATATGAAGTGTATGGCCAGCTTTAGGATGCAGGAATCACTAGCTTGGCTTATATCATTTGTCGACATATAATGTATGCCCAGCAATAAAAGAGGTTTTCCTAGAATTTCCCATCTATTTAGTGGATAGGTGATTATGTTAATACTCGGAAAAACCATGACGAGCCTGGATGGCAGAGAGTAAAAAGCCATTTAAAGGGATATTTCCAAGCGATGGTAAATCTTTCATTTAGTACTGCTTCTTATAAAGTGAAGGTATCACTAGGATATGCCACCTCTTTAAAATCTGTGAGGGTCCGACCTTGAGAATGATAGGGAATCTGTCACCTGTTTCATGCTGCCCTGTATGAGATGTGAGGTCTGTTGAGTGCACAATGGCGCTCGGCTCGATCTGCCGCTATTCGACTCATATTATAGTAAACACTTGGTTCAGTTAAAGTAAGTGACCCTCCATTTCAGACAGGGTCTCTTTCACCCTGCATAAAACTGATGACAGATTCCCTATCATTCTCAAGGTCGGACCCTCACAGATTTTAAAGAGGTGGCATACCCTAGTGATACCTTTACTTTATAAGAAGCAAGAACCCATTTCCGCCGTATTTCAGCATCATTCTACAGTGAAATGTTGGATGCTTGTTGTTTTACGTCTAACCTTTCTCGTCCGGCGTGTTTTCCAGGTGGAGGCAGTGAGCACCTCCGTGCAGGATGCCAGCGTGCTTGTCCAGAGGAGTACATTAGACCTCATCCTGTTTTGCTTTCCCTTCCACATGAGTCAGGTATTGAACCTAATATCCCTTCACATCCCTCATTAGTTGTGCAACTCCTGTATTATTGAATAAGGAATGTTTTACACTTGCAGGTGACTTTTTAGCTGTATTGATTCCTAATACGTGTGCGACTTACATTCAGTAAAAGGGCTGGAGGGCACATTCACATGCTCCACAAGCTTTTCCAATCCTGAATGCCGCCAAGGGTTAGAGAACCTATCCCCGTACTAATTACAGCCAACTAGTTGCAGTACTGCCGTAGGAAACGACTTCTATCACAAATAAGAATAATCTTCACCCATATTAGGCTACTTTCACACTCACGTTTTGGCTTTCTGTTTGTGAGATCCGTTCAGGGCTCTCACAAGCGGTCCAAAACGGATCAGTTTTGCCCTAATGCATTCTGAATGGAAAAGGATCTGCTCAGAAAGCATCAGTTTGGCTCCGTTCCCCCTCCATTACGCTTTGGAGGCGGACATTAAAATGCTGCCTGCAGCGTTTTGGTGTCCGTCTGACGAAACTGAGCCAAACGGATCCATCCTGGCACACAATGTAAGTCAATCGGGACGGATCCGTTTTCACTGACACAATAGGGCACAATAGAAAACGCATCTGTTTTGAACACCATTAAAAGCCAATGGGGGACGGTTCCGTTTTCTATTGTGCCATATTGTGTCAGAGAAAACTGATCCATCCCCTATTGACTTTTAATGGTGTTCAAGACAGATCCGTTTTGGCTATGTTACAGTTCTGAACGGATGCACGTGGTTGTATTATCTGTACGGATTTGTTTGTGCACATCCATGACAGATCCGCACCAAACTTGAGTGTGAAAGCAGTCTTAGGGGTATTTGTGCCGGCCACAAATCCTCCATTGGTCCTATACGATAAGGAGATGGTAAAAATAGACGTACCCTGCTCACCCCGGGCTCTGGTAGTGTTTCTCCTCCTTACTAGGCTTCTTTTCCCGAGATCTCATTAATCTTCTTACTCCATAAGTCGCTAAGAAACAATTTCCTCATGTAAAGCATAGGCTTTGACTCTAGTATAGGTTAAAGCCTTTAAGCCAATTTCTGTGACCGTTTCTTCCCCCATCACTGTACTTCAGGATGTCATTGAGAGAAATCTAAAAGTCGCCGCATGGAAATAATCTTAAAGGTTCTGAGTTTTAGTAAAACTTTTGATATGTCATAGTGATATATTAAAGGTTTTGATTGGTGAGGGTCTGAACACTGAGACCCCCACCGATCGCTAGAGTGCTGACATCTCTCAGGAGGTACGCTGAAGAGAACGTCTATGGGCCCACCTCAACTCCTCTGCAGTGAGGAGAGAGAGCGTGATATGCAAGCTTTTCTATCTCCTCGTTGCCGTGGTCTCTGCTCAGGCCCCCACCGATCAAAGCTTTTGATTCTGCGAGTCTGAGTCACATAGTACAACACAGGAACGGAGCTGATAAATCAGAGAAATAAAGCACCCTCCCCGAAAAATAACTACACACCTATTTATCTGATTATTTTAGAAACTGAGGAAATGGTAACATGGAGTGCTTCTTTAATGTGTTTTCTAACATTCAATGTCCTGTTCCTCTTCTAAATCTTAAAAAGTCCTATGATTAGTGATCTGTCTGTGATTAGTGATACTGTGGGGGTATGGTGCATCAGTTTGAGAACCCTTTAATTTATTGCATTAATGGATTCTTCATAAGCCAAGAGTTAGGGTACTTTCACACTTGCGTTATTCTTTTCCGGCATAGAGTTACGTCAGAAGGGCTCTATGCCGGAAAAGAACTGATCAGGCATATCCCCATGTAATCTGAATAGATAGAAATCCGTTCAGTTTGCATCAGTATGCCTTCCGTTCAGTCACTGTTAGGCGGATCCGGCATTAATTTACATTGACTTGTATTAGTGCCGGATCCGGCATTGTGAAAAAGACTGCAAGACGGATCCGTCCATCCGCATGACAAGCGCATGACAAGCGGAGCGACGGATCCGTTCTTGCAATGCATTTGTAGACTGATCCGCACCCGGATCCGTATACAAATGCTGTCAGTTGTCACACTGAACAGCGGATCCGGCAGGCAGCTCCGACAACAGAACTGCCTGCCGGATCACACTAACGCTAGTTTGAAAGTACCCTTAGTCGGTGATCTATTGGCCAGCCAACTCCCAAATTCCAGTTAGGGGAGAACATGCTCTATATGTAAAACGGCATGTTTCTGATAGGCTCAGAGGGATCACATGATCAACTGCATGACTCTTTTACCAGAAATGTGCCGTGAAGTCACATTTCAGGAGAGGGAAATAAGGATCAGGCATGTTTGATTGCAACATAATGACACGGGAGATAAACCTCTGCCAAAGGTTTCTTCCAAGGCTTACTTCCCTCTATTTAAAGGGGTTGTCAGAGAGTTAAAAAAATGAAAGTATCTGCAGGACATAAAAACATTCATTACTCCCTGGTTAAAGCCCTCACGGCTCCAGCACAAGGGCTCGGCTAGTACCAACCACTGAGGATCACCACTGAGGCCAGAAATCGGCTGCAGCAGTCATATGGATGCACAGCACATCATCATTCCAGGAAAATAAACACCGCCAACGGGGATGGTAGCGCATCGGTCCTGGCGCTGTGGAGCAATGGCTTTTTCATTTATAACCTTTCTTTAATTTCTTAACTTCTCAGACAACCCCTTTTGAAAACACATGGGTGGTCACCCAAGCAATATCCTTTCTGTAGAACTGAAATCAGGAGCGTCTCCAGTCATAATGTAATCTTGTAACATGAATGTCTGCTGCAATTCACCTGCCTTTCAGTCCAGTATATACATTCCTGTATGATCTGGGATTGCATTGGGCCCTGCTTACACTTGGCTTATAATGGGGTCCATCAGGTTTTTAGAAAAACAGTCTGTTTTTCTTGCTGTCGAAAAGAATCACTGGCTAAAGCGGCAGTGTGAACACAGCCTTAGAATTACTATTTTTACCTTATCTATAGAAAACTATAGAAATTATTACCAGGAATGTAAGTGATCCAACTTGTGACAGTTTTTTGTAACCTGTTCCTTCCCAGGCAACCCGTCCTGACATGATTCGTATCCTGTCGGCTGCTCTGCGTGTGGTCTTACGGAGGGATATGTCGTTGAATCGAAGGCTCTATGCCTGGCTGCTAGGTGAGCGGGTGGCCTTCTTATTACTTATCACGGAGAGCGGCAGCAGTAAAGGTCCAACTGGGTGATAATCATGTTGTAGCAGTAGATATTTTTGCAATGAGGAGTAAAAATGTGTGCCTCATCTGGATGGTAAAACCGGTTTTATACAGGCAGTGGATCAGGACAATTATCGGGGACACGTTCATACCAACACTTGTTCCTGATAATTGCCCTATGTCAGAGATGGCCAACCTGCGGCTCTTCAGCTGCTGTAAAACTACAACTCCCACAATGCCCTGCTGTAGGCTAATAGCTGTAGGCAGTGTGGGCATGCTGGGAGTTGTAGTTTTGCCTCAGGTTGGCCATCCCTGCCCTATGTAGTATGCCGTCGATCACCTGAAGACTGTGACTGCATCTTTCATGTGACACCAAAATTTATATTTGTGGGCAGTACATGTGTTGCCAAGTGAATCTGTGTGGGGATGAACGATTGTAGTAACAATTATTTCTTCCCTTGCCAAGGGGATGATTGCTTCATGTAAATGCAGCCTTATGGTGCATTCACACATCCGTATGTATTTTGCAGTCCGCAAAAAATACGAGTGACGTCCATGTTGCATCCATTTTTTTTGGCAGACCAATTGTAGCAATGCCTATTCTTGTCCGCAAAACTGACAAGAATAGGACATGTTCTATCTTTTTTGCGGGACTGCCGGGGGTGTACCAATATGCCTTCGACTTTTCCTATCAGTCATCAGTGCAGGTCACACTATGAACAGCACAGGCAGCGTATTGAATGTAGGCAGGCGATTATAGCTACATGTTAAAGTACAGGGAAGCAGGGGTGCACCTAGCCTTTCTGAAAACTGAAACAACGCCTCCCCGTCAGCCCTACTGTTAAAGGCATACTGTGATACAGTTGAATATAGAGAGATGAGCGCTTCAACAATAGAAACGCTCATTTCACTCAGCCCTGCCACCACCTCCACTTGTCTCTAGGCCTTACCGCCTGAGGCAGTCGCCTCACCTGGCCTCATTGGAGGTGCACCCCTGCAGGGAAGATATACTATGTTGGACTGTAGTATTTAGGTTAAGTTGCTGTGTTGGCACTTTGTAATAAATAAGTGGGTTTTAGGTTGCAGTTTTGGCACTCGGCCTCTAAAAGGTTCGCCATTACTGGTCTAGCCAGTGCAATGAAAGCAAGTAACTGGCTATGTCCTGGAGGAAAACGGGGACAAGTTTACTTGATACTGGTCACAGGCATCAATCCTAACTTCCACATTCAACCCAGCTGAATAGTCATCAGCAGAGACTGATAAATGGCTGCCAACACCTCTGACCTTGCTTGTTTCCAAGGAAAGCAAATTAAAGGGATGATAAAAAAAGAAAATTAAAATTACTGAAGATATTTAAATATTACTTTATTATAAATATATTCCCAAATACTTTTCATTAGTCATAATTGCTTGTTTTGCCTAGGGAGCAATCATCGGGGTAACATGGCTGCCGTCCTATTAGTACACAAAAAACCTGGCCTAATAACACAGGAGGAGAAGTTTCTTCACAACATTAACCTAAAAGCTGTCTCATCCTCCTCTCTGCTCTACTTGTCAGGGGTTATTATCCTGAATACAGCTAATAAGATCTCCAGCTAAATCTTTGCAGGAATGAAGTTCATGAGGAGACATGAAGTACATGATGAAGACCCGTACATACGGCCGTCTGAAGGAACCCTAAAACACACATTAAAGAGGACCTTTCATCAGGATAACAAATATAAACTAAGTATGCCTACATGTAGTGCAGCGCCTAGCTCACAGCCTGGAAGTTTTTTTTTCTCCCAGGCTGTGAGCTCTGTTCTGCGATTGGACAGCGCTATAGCCTGGGGGGGGGGGGGAGACGCCCAAGACAAAAACGGCAGTCTCCTCCTAGTATAACCAAGTCACAGAAGATACCGGAGCCTATACCGTGGGAACGGAGCGGCGCCCAGGGATAATAGTAAGTGCAGGGAGATCCCTGGGCGCCACTCTACATGTAGGCATGCTTAGTTTATATTTTTTATCCTGACGAAAGGTCCTCTTTAAAGCCTGCCTGGAGTTTGCAAAAAAGCACCTACCGTAAATGACTCTTGGACTGTGAGAAACAAGATTCTCTGGTCTGGTGAAATCAAGATTGAACTTTTTGGCCTCAATTCGAAATGTCATGTCTGGAGGAAACCAGGCACTGCTCATCACCTGCCCAATCCCATCCCTACGGTGAAGCATGGTGGAGGCAGCATCATGCTGTGGGGGTGTTTTTCAGCAGCTGGGACAGGGAGATTGCTCAGAGTTGAGGGAAAGCTGAATGGAGCAAAGTACAGAGATATTCTTAATGAAAACCTGATCCAGAGTGCACTGGACCTCAGGGCCGAAGGTTTACCTTCCAACAAGACAAGTAGCAGACATCCCAACCTGCGGAAACTTATTTCAGGGAGGTGCACTTCTCATTTCAGGGAGGTTTTCTTTTTTTTTTCTTTTTCTTTTTTTTCACGAACTTTTTATTACATTCATCAGCCCCCCAGTGCCTCTCATCAGACCCCAAGTGCCTCTCCATCAGCCCCCCCAGTGCCTCTCCATTTCTGGGATATATTGTTTTACATGCGGGCGTCGGGGAGACGCATCATACCCAAGAAGACTGGAGACTGTAATCACTGCCAAAAGTGCTGCAACTAAGTACTAAGTAAAGGTTCTGAATACTTATTTCAATTCAAGATTTTAGTTTTTACTTTTCAAGAAATTAGCAAAGATTTTGAACATTGAGGGTCATTTACTATCAGATATAGGCCCCATGCACACGACCATTGTTTGTTTCCGCGTCCGTTCCGTTTTTTTTCATGGATAGGATGCTTCCCCATTCATTTCAATGGGTCCGTCAAAAAATGCGGATGGTCAACCGTTTTTGTTCCGCATCCGTGATCCGTGTTTTCATTCCGTCAAAAAAATAGTGCATGTCCTATTTTTTTCACGTTTGCGGACAAGGATAGGCATTTTTACAATGCATCTGCCATAAAAATCGGATCCGTCAAAAAAAACAGTCCGTCATCCGTTTTTTTTTTTGACGGACGCAAAATTTCAAGGAGGAGCGGACGCGGAGGCAGGCAACGGTCGTGTGCATGTAGCCATATGCAACTTTTCCCTGCTCACGCCAGATATAAAAAGGGGGCGTGGCATTACTGTCTCATTTATCATTTTCTTTGCCTGTTTTAGGCCTTAAAAAATGTTCTAAATCTACGGCAAGGAAGCTGACGTAGATTTAAGCTGATGGTGGATGCGTCAAAGTTATGTAGAGGACGGTGCAGGGGTTATTAAGACCAGCATCTTTTAGATGTCTGTCTTAATAAATGACCCCTCCCCCCATTGTTTTTACTTTCTTATTATGAGGTATTGAGTGAAGGATAATGAGGGACAAATGTTAACCTTTTATAATTTAGCAATTTAGCACAAGAAAATGTAAAAAAAGTGAAAGGGTCTGAAGACTTTCTAAATGCGCTGTATGTTCATGGTTGGGTTACCTGTATGCGTCAGGATGAATTATGACATTTGAAGATGTAAACTTTGCCAAGGAAAATGTCTTTGTATAATTTCAGGCAATATTCATTTTTGTTATTATAGATTACGGTAGTTTCAAGGCTTTTTTAACCCCTTTGTAGCCCCTATTCACTTGACAAGTGCACCAGCTAGTGCTAAATTGCTTGGCTTGATGTGTAAGACAATGCCACACTTCTCACTGGTCACCGTACAGATGAGAAGAGCATTAGATGAATCTTGAGAAAATATATAAGCCCTCTGTTAATGACTATTCTTGTGCTATCTCTCCTGCTGTCACCTTGGGGACCATCCGGTGAGTTAACAGTGGTTATGTATATTCTCTTCTTGACATAACACCCAAGATGCCTTGATTTGATGTCTTACAGCATGCATTTCTTCTTAGGATTTGATAACAATGGGGCCCTTATAGGACCAAGGAGTACAAGACAAAGCAATCCAGAGGAACATGCTTCTTACTACTTCAACACATTCTCTAAGGATCTCTTAGTGCAGGTGTGTTTTCTGCACTATGTGAAAGAATAGATATTTACTAAGTAGGGCATTTAAGGTTCTGTTCACATGTGTGCTCATAACGGAGAGCACAACACTGTGCTGAAGTCCCTTTATGACGGACTCCAAAGGACCCCATAGACTAACAGTTTTGTCACTGATGCTACTTGTCTTATCCATGCTGTTCTTGCCGTTGAATCTGATGGAATCGCAAACAGAGCCTTCAATGCAGATGTGAACACGGCCTTTTAACATCGGACCGTATAGCTTATATAGGTGTATAGCATATTAATTCCATTGTTGTTCATATGCTTAAAGGGGTTGTCCAACTTCAAAGTGCTTATTAAATAATCGAGTATATATACATATACAGGAAAGGGTGCCATGGTGTCTGCTAGTACTACCCTTGTCACTTGCGTCTCTGCTCTCACTAACATAATAGATTACATGCTGACAATTTATAGTTTGCTCGTTGCAGTGGTCTGATTGACCAAAAATGAGCATGATAAGGGCTCATTCAGACCACCGTATATTTTTGCCCGCATCCGTAGCGCAATTTTGCAAAACATATCTGAACCCATTCATTTCATTAGGGCCGCAAAAGATGCGGCAGTACACCACGTGCTATCCGCATCCGTACTTTCATTCTGCGGCCCCGCAAATAAGATAGAATATGTCCTATTCTTGTCTCCAAAATGCAGAACGCCCACGGCCAGTATCTGTGTTTTGCAGATCCGCTTTTTGAAGTCCGCAAAGCAGATACGGTTGTCTGTATGAGCCCTAAAGCAGATCTGTCACTGTACTGCCTGCTGCTCATTCATTCTCTATGGGACTGCTAGGGATAGCACAGTACAGCGCCCTGCTATTTACGGCAGTCCCATAGAAAATGAATGAAGCAGTAATGCGCATTCCCGATCTGCAGCTCCATCAGACTGGGGGAATGGGACCCCCCATTCTCAGAAATAGTGGGGGTCCCAGCAGTTGGATCCCCATTAATGAGTTAATTATCCTTGGATAACATGCAGTCTTGGCACAACCCCTTTAAGCTAACTCTGGTTTTCTAGACAAGTGAGCCTTCAATGAGCCTGTCACTTCACTCTTCATTATTTGCTGGCTGACGAGCACTAATCAATAGCCAAGAGCTCTATCCATTCTGTTTCAGGCCTAAACTGTTTGTTCACTTTTTTACCAAATAAAAAATAACCTTTATTATGTGCAGTTCAAATAGACAGAGAGTGGATTAGTATCTCTTCTATCGCATCTCTTATCTTTTCCCCTGTGTTATATATTTTCAAAGCCTTTGGTGACATTACAAAACCAAAGAACTGTTTGTGTGTTGTTTTTTCTTCTCACTTATTTTCAGATCTTTACTGTATATTTCTGGTGCTGATAGTTGGTTATTGATATATAATACTGGTGGTTGTGGTAACTCGCACAATCCAACATTACAAATGTATCAAGTGGTTGCCAAATACTGAGAGCTATCCCTATCATTAGCAATGTTCCTGTTGCCAATATAGTCAATTGTTTCCATGTACTTTGTTATCACTAGCTCTCTCAGTATTCGCTACCATTCTCACATTCGTTTTAGTCATTTGGAGCTTACTCCTTTCTAATATGTCCCTATCCAACTCTCCTCCATCCTCTTTTTCAGATCTATTTCTCCTTGTAACTGCTGGGGAACATACTTATCTATGTGCTAAAGCTTTGAACTAGTAAATGTTGGATAGGTGGAACTATCCAATGTGTCTCCTCTCTTCCTAGTCTTTCATTAAGACACTGGGGGGGGGGGTGGGGGGGAGAGAGTCTGTTTGATTAAGTTATGATGTTAGACCACCAGAACGGTGTATGTATATTAAATAAGTCCATAGTCTTAGGCCCCTTTCACACGGGCGAGTTTTCCGCGCGGGTGCAATGCGTGATGTGAACGCATTGCACCTGCACTGAATCCTGACCCATTCATTTTAATGGGTCTGTGTACATGAGCGTTTTTTTTCACGCATCACTTGTGCGTTGCGTGAAAATCGCAGCATGTTCTATATTCTGCGTTTTTCACGCAAGCAGGTGCGGGTGCGTTGCATTTTTCACTGATGGTTGCTAGGAGATGTTGTTTGTAAACCTTCAGTTTTTTATCACACGCGTGAAAAACGCATCAAAACGCATTGCACCCGCGCGGAAAAAACTGAACTCAATCGCAGACAAAACTGAATGGCTTTGCCTGTAAAATCGCATAGTTTTCCCTGAACGCATCCGCAACTTTTATAAAAAGTGTCCAAAAAGTCTGCAATGCGATAAATTCTGTGGTAGCATGCGTGTCAGTACTGCTTTATGCTTTTCTCTTTCTGTAGGCGATGGTGGGAATTTTACAGGGAAAAGAGCCGAGTAGAGAGAGTTCACTAATGCAAGACCTAAAGCCATTCCGCATCCTTATAAGTTTACTGGACAAACCTGAACTTGGTATTATTCTTTTCTTTTATAAAAATTTTCCATTCAACGTTCCGTTCATGTAGTTCCCGCTTGGATGCCTTACACGTATGCCATTGCTGGTCCTGTTGGTACAACAGCTGTGCCTGTGCCACACTTCAAACTAAGAGCCAGGATCAAAGAAAAATCCAATCCCTGTCACTTAACCCCTAAAGCACCGTAATCAGGGTGGATCGCAGTGTGGGCAAATGGAAGAGTTGCCCTTTGTCCAATCCTGGTCACCTCCAGGCAATGCGATCGCTGAGGCTGATGGGGAGGTTGTGACAGCCCTGACCCTAATTAATAGTAAAAAAAAAAACACAGGGCTGTCTAGTAATAGTGTCTGAATGGCCGTCGGCCAAAGATTATTCTATTGACAGCTCCCGACTCCTCCATATACATACGTGTTCAGTTCGGCCGCTCATGTATGTGTATTCAATAGGAATTGAGGAGAAAGCTGTTGTCAGTGGTTTATCACTTGGGAGATTAAAAGGATCATATGAAAATAATCGCTTTCTCTCCCCCGACATCATCTGTCAGGGGAGAGTCAGGAGCTCCACGTACACATTAGGCTGTCGGTAGAACCCGTGGTTCTTGGCGGGTTCAGCTGACAATACACTATTGTTTGTGGAGGCCTTTATGGCATACCTTAGGTGTGCCTAACAGATACCAGGGAGCAATGTACTGCCATATACTTGCCTTGACCTGTACAATATAGTCATACCCTGTATTAATACTATTGGTGAACACCGTGAAAAATAAAAATCGAAGGCCTTCTTGCTTCTAAAGCATATTATTTGTTCTGTCCCTCTATTTGTTTGGCCCTTTTGTTCCAAAACGTGTTCTACAGCTTGAAAGCCAGTATGTATGGGTAAAGCAGAGTCAGTGATAAACACGTTCTGATCTGTCAATGCCCCAGATTTCCCTCCCTTGCAGTAATCCAGCATTTCTCCTGCAATACTCGGCGTACGATCTGATGTACTGTACAAGTTCCTGGCATTGTATCATTGTTGTACGGTTGTATTTGTTCCAGGGCCTGCCATTCTGGAAGATGTGTTAATCGAAGTGTTCAAGACATTATATACGCAGTGCAAAGCAGAGCTGGATCTCCAGACACAAACCCCTTTCAGCAAGGACCCTGCACAACTGAGCAGGTAACTGATATGGGACGGGGATCATGGAGATCTGTGCCACAATCAGTCTGAAGTTGCGTTGTTATAGTGTGACCCCTTTGGTGAGCAATGACTTTTGAGATTGTAGTCCACTGTTTAAAGAGCATCTAACAACAGACTGAAGCTGGCCATACTCATTAGGCTTCGTTCACATCACCGCTCAGCCTTTCCGTTCTCCTGCTCCTTTTACTACCCAATTCCATCAACTGGACACACAAATTGCACAGCTCACACAGTGATTGTTTACACTTCATTTACATAAAAAATGTGTCAAAAAGCAATCAAATGTGTACATGAATATCTTTCACCACCCATACGTTAGGCCTCCCCATCCCGAGGTTACAGTGAACGCGGCCGGGGCTAGTCCATTGGAGATGCTGCTGGCCTGCCATAAACTTTTCATTGGTGTACGTCTCGCCTTTGGGACCCACTCGTTGCTTGATAATGGGGCTTTGTCATGCTCCTCCATGAATGGAAAGGAGACCCTGTTTGCTTGGCTCTCTCCATTTACAACTAAGGGGCTTCTGAAAATAGCTGAGCACACTACTGTGGATATGCTATAACTGTCCATGTGGGGCAGCCCTTTAAATGTGGGGAGATAAGCTGCAGTCAGAGGTTTCTAGCAGGGGTTACACCACATTTAGAACACCTACCTGTGATGGCTAAGCTCCGGCACTCCAACTGTGGTAAAACTACAACTCCCAAGATGTACAATTGCTTGGCTGTTCTCAGAAACTCCACAGAAATGAATAGAGCATGCTGGGGGTCGTAGTTGCCTGAGGTTAGTCATCACTGCATGCTCGGCTTAGCTGGGTGTACATGTATATAGGTGGGACAGGAAGGAAGACCTGTATCAGCTGACAGCCACCTGAATGTATGGCCAGCTTAACCTTCTAATGTACCATGCTAGCACCTATAACATGACGCCCCAAACCCCTGATCCTACATTTTTTTTAAAAATTTTTGTAATCTAAATGAGTCCTAACCATTTATTTGTTCTGTTAAGTAAACTGCGGGAGAACAAGAGGACGGCAGAGCTCATTAAAACAGCCAACCTGTTATTTAACTCCTTTGAGCCGTATTACATGTGGGATTACATTGCACGTTGGTTTGAAGAATGCTGCAGGTAAGTCTTTTATTGAGCACCGCTCCGCCACTTTATTTGACTTTTTATTCAATATCGCTCAGGCTGTACAAATGATTTATTACAGCTCAATGGGTTTTGGTCCTTTAGGCAAGTAAGCGTTTGTTAACACAGCAGTGACAAATCTCCTCCAGTTCAGCTGTGGCGCAGACTGACCGTTGATATTTTCCTTCCTTTTTGTCTAGTTTTTTTTTTTCAAATGTCATGTCTTTGTAGGTAGAGTTGAGCGAACTTGTATTTTAAGTTCGGCGTCCAAAGTTCGGGTTCGGGTTATCGAAGCATCCCGTTATGGATTCCGCTACCACGGACCATAACGGCATTTGGAATCCATAATGGGATTCTTCAATGAACCAGAACCTTGGACAACATGGAGGACCTGGGGTGACGTCACTGTCATGTGATCAGTGCAGGGGACGTGGCTCAGTACTGGATCACCTCTTATCCAATCCAGTGCTGAGCCACGCCCCCTGCACTAATCATATGACGGTGACGTCACCCCAGGTCCTTAGTGTTGTCCAAGGTTTGGGTTCATTGAAGAATCCCCTTATGGATTCCAAATGCCGTTATGGTCCGTGGTAGCGGAATCCATAACGGGATGCTTCGATAACCCGAACCCGAACTTTGGACGCCGAACTTAAAATACAAGTTCGCTCAACTCTATTTGTAGGACATACGGTTCCATGTAATGTGTTTTATTTTCATAAAAGTTCATTTTTCAATATCTAACAGAATTTCAACTTTTATGGTGTAGTCTGAGCTGTGAAAACGTCACACACATGTAAATGACATTTACTTTCTGTCAAAGAAGCCTGTGAATGGGTACGTATGGGCTGACTTTTTTTTGTATTTGTTTCTTTTAGGCGGGCGCTACATGCCAGGCTTCAGCCTTCATCTAGTGACGGCAGTAATCAGCCAGAGTTACCACTTATCAGTTTCTGCTTGCTGGTGGATTTCTTGCTAGACATTGTGTCTTTGGTAAGAATGTCTATATTTTCTTACCTGACCTTCGTATGAAACAAGAAGGAACTGTCCCTTTTTTAAAGAATTTCTTCTTAAAGAGAACCCCTCCCCGATCCTGACATGTCTTAGTAATTACTTGAATTCCCCATGAAATAACGTTTCTGGTGCACCACTCTGTGTTGTGCGCTTCTTCTCTTTTTCCTCCAATTGGTAATGCCCAGTTGTCAGTTTATTTATAATTTGGTAGGAGGAATAAAAGAGGAATGGCACAACATAGAGTTTTCTATGAAAAGATGCTCCAGAACTGTTAGATTATATAAATACAATTATTTTTTAGACATGTCCAAAGTAGAAAGGATCCTGGATTCAACCGATTGAAAGAAAACATCCCATGAACATTACATGCAACATATGGACCATAATAGGGGTCTTTTTAAGCATAGTAAACTCCTGACCATTAGATGCAAGATTTAATACTACTTAAAGGGGTTTTTCCTTTGTATAGGTCATCAGTATCTGATCCGTGGGACCGCCATTGATCAGCCATTTGAGAAGTCATTGGCATAGCACCACAGCCTTCTCGCTGCTTTTCCTAGGTCGTAGCGTCACGTTTACTGGTCACATGGCCTGGACGGAGCTCATCCTTTTATAGTAGTGAATAGGGCTGAGCTGCGATACCAAACACAGCCGCTATACAATGTACGGCATACAATGTACAATATGCTTGGTGAGCAGGGAGAAGACCACGGTGCTACTGCGAGCGCCAGTGCCTTCTCAAACAGCTGTGGTGTCGGACCCCACTACCGATCAGATACTGATGACCTATCCAGATGATAGGTCATCAGTAAATATATCCCAGAAACCCCTTTTAAACTATTTGGGATGACCATTGAAAACCAATTGCAATTGACCCATTGACTGTCATTTGTAATACATGTAGTGTTAAACTTTATGGAAGACCGCCAAAACCCACCCATTGCCTGGCAGCCGTCACCAGAACACAGATGGTATTGTTGGGGACATCTTGTGATCCTGCTGTTTAATCACTTTTATAATGTGCAATGAAACCACACTATATTCTGTCTGCATTGTGCGATGTATTAATCAGAACCTGCTTTTTCCATTCTTTAAATCCTTTGCTTTCCTTTCCCAAGCCTACTAGAAGTATGAGAGTGATATGTCAGGTACTGTATGACGCCCTGTTTTCCTTCTCTTTCCTTCCTACCTGTGCAGACATCAGCCCCTCTGTACCTGTGCCTATATTTTATATACATTTGGGATGATTGCAGTTCTCTCTGCTGTCTTCAGTAGTCAGCAACTTAGCTTCAGTCTTAAATGGGCTATAGGGTCTTCCTTAGAGTAGGTCAGAAATATCAGGTGAGTGACCCCCAGCATCTCCATGATCATGGTCCTCAGGCCAGCGCTTGGTCCCTTTCCTTGTCTACCAGACGCTACTCTATACATTTTGTAGCACCTCTGTCTGGTACTTTAACAAGTGAAGGGGCGCAGCATTCGTCTGGTCCCCTTTAGCCAGCAGATCGGTGAGGGTGCTGGGAGTTAGAACCCTACTTAAAGTCCCAGTGCACCTTTAAGGGTGTAACGTTCAGTTGTTTGGCTGGTGATTTTGTTATTAGAATTCCTTATCCATCAGCTATGGATAAAATCTAAGTATCAGTAAATCAGAAGTGGGAACGAAACGCACACTTAAAGGGATTATCCTGGACATTATCCCCATTTTCACCCAGGCAGCCCCCCTGACTTGAGCATCGGAGCAGCTCTGAACCCGGACAACCCCTTTAATAGCATTTTTCTATCCCACTGCTAACTAAGTATTTGCCAAATTAAAAACTGGAGCTGTTTCCATATTGTCACTTCTCCAGTAGTTTCTCAGCAGCTGACGACAAGCTGTCACTGTTTGTAACACTATGTGAAAGTGACATTTGTTTGAAAAAGGTGCTAAGAAGTTATTTCAGAACTGGCACAGCAGATGCTGGGGATCAAAATTGTTAAACTGAAATTCCCAACGACATCTGTGGAACTGGGGCCTCTGTGAACCCATCACGACTAGATACGGTGGCCATAGCCCACTAGGAAATTGCCTTTGTCTATAGTTGTCAGTGAGGAGCTTTACATCCAACCAGTCACTGTATTAAAAATGGGACCTAACTGATCATTCATGTGTATTCGGATACCAAGCGGAGCCTATGCAGTGGTAATAATGCCATAAAACATGATTGTTAGTGATTTTCATTATGTGCATTGGTTCTGGTTAGTAGTCTAATGCTCTCAGTTGTAACAGATTGAGGACATTACATTTTTCTTGCTCGGTATTGATTGAATCTTAGGCCTCATTCACACGTCCGCAAAAGGGTCTGCATCCGTTCCACAATTCGTTTCATTCATTCTTTATGGGGCCGGACGGGAAGCGGAGAGCAGACTATGTGCTCTCTGCTTCCGCATTTGCGGAGCGCGGCCCCGAGAATAGGCTTTTCTATGGGGGGTGCCGGCCAGGTGTGTTGCGGATCCGCAGCACACAACGGACGTGTGAATGGACCCTTACAGTCACAAGCAGCAATTCATATGGACAATATTTGCGATTTTGTCAATACCTTCCTGTGTATTTTTCAATAACCTGAAATAGACTGTGGGAAGCTGGCACCTATATGGCCAGCTTAGCACATTTCTTTGGATGGTATCATGCCGTAGATCGAAGGCAAGGTAAAGCCCTACCAATATCAGACAGATATTGTCCATTTGGAACTGCATTGAAGACTTCATTGCTACAAGGTGCCATTGAAGTGGTAGTTAGCGGTTACTGCAGGTTTGTGCAATTTGGCTGCCTAAAGGGTTCATCAAATAGGTTAGGATAGTGTTTGATAGTAAACTCTCTGAAAAAGAGATGTTTGAGACTTTTTGTTTTCCTGATTCTGCTCATTAGAATGTAACTTATTGAAAATCCATGTAACCATCTGTCCCATGTTTTCATTTTCCTTCTCAGGAGACTTATATCGAAATTCAGACTGAACATCTGCCTCAGCTGCTCCTCCGAATGATTTCTGCCCTAACCAGCCACCTCCAAGCTCTGGACCTCAAAGAGCTGACCGATTCACTAAGGCTTTGCTCAAAAATCCTCAGCAAAGTGCAACCTCCGCTTGTGTCTGCAGGCAGCGGGGGCACATTCCAGCTTCCCAGTGGGCAAAATGGCTGCAGCAAAGACAAGGAGGATAGGAAGGTAAGGCTTGCGTTGTGCATAAAGAGCATATACTGCTTCTAATGCTGTATTCAAGGGCTTGTTTGCGTTAAATAGAAATTCAAGCAGCCCCTGTAAATGATCTAAAAGGACAGCTTAAAGGGAACCTGTCATGTTGAACTTGGTGTTTGAGTTTCAGGCAGCAGGTTATAGAACAGGAGGAGATGAGCAGATTGAGATGTACCGTAGTTTTATGGGAAAGGATTCAGTAAAACTTGTATTTTATTCATTTAAGTTCATTCTCATTCTGGACTTTGCAATCCAGGAGTTGGTCCTATCAGTGATGACAGCCTTCCTCTATGACTGTGTATACAGAGATAGCTGTATGGAGGAGGAGCTCCTAACTGTGATGACAGCCTTCCCTCTATGACTGTATATACAGAGATAGCTGTATGGAGGAGGAGGTCCTATCAGTGACTGACAGCCTTCCCTCTATGACTGTGTATACAGAGGTAGCTGTATGGAGGAGGAGCTCCTATCAGTGATGACAGCCTTCCCTCTATGACTGTGTATACAGACATAGCTGTATAGAGGAGGAGGTCCTATCAGTGATAACAGCCTTCCTCTATGACTGTGTATACAGAGAGCTGTATGGAGGAGGTGGTCCTATCAGTGACTGACAGCCTTCCCTCTATGACTGTGTATACAGAGGTAGCTGTATGGAGGAGGAGCTCCTATCAGTGATGACAGCCTTCCCTCTATGACTGTGTATACACATATAGCTGTATGGAGGAGGTCCTATCAGTGACTGACAGCCTTCCCTCTATGACTGTGTATACACAGATAGCTGTATGGAGGAGGAGGTCCTATCAGTGATTGACAGCCTTCCCTCTATGACTGTGTATACAGAGGTAGCTGTATGGAGGAGGAGGTTCTATTAGTGATGACAGCCTTCCCTCTATGACTGTGTATACAGAGGCAGCTGTATGGAGGAGGAGGTCCTATCAGTGACTAATAGCCTCCCCTCTATGACTGTGTATACAGAGGTAGCTGTATGGAGGAGGAGGTCCTATCAGTGATGACAGCCTTCCCTCTATGACTGTGTATACAGAGATAGCTGTATGGAGGAGGAGGTGGTCCTATCAGTGATGACAGCCTCCCCTCTATGACTGTGCATACAGAGAGAGCTGTATGGAGGAGAAGGTCCTATCAGTGATGACAGCCTTCCCTCTATGACTGTGTATACAGAGAGAGCTGTATGGAGGAGGAGGTGGTCCTATCAGTGATGACAGCCTCCCCTCTATGACTGTGCATACAGAGAGAGCTGTATGGAGGAGAAGGTCCTATCAGTGATGACAGCCTTCCCTCTATGACTGTGTATACAGAGAGAGCTGTATGGAGGAGGAGGTCCTATCAGTGATGACAGCCTTCCCTCTATGACTGTGTGTACAGAGATAACTGTATGGAGGAGGAGGTCCTATCAGTGATGACAGCCTTCCCTCTATGACTGTGTATACAGAGATAGCTGTATGGAGGAGGAGGTCCTATCAGTGACTGACAGCCTTCCCTCTATGACTGTGTATACAGAGAGAGCTGTATGGAGGAGGAGGTCCTATCAGTGATGACAGCCTTCCCTCTATGACTGTGTATACAGAGATAGCTGTATGGAGGAGGAGGTCCTATCAGTGATGACAGTCTTCCCTCTATGACTGTGTATACAGAGAGAGCTGTATGGAGGAGGAGGTACTATCAGTGATGACAGCCTTCCCTCTATGACTGTGTGTACAGAGATAGCTGTATGGAGGAGGAGGTCCTATCAGTGATGACAGCCTTCCCTCTATGACTGTGTATACAGAGATAGCTGTATGGAGGAGGAGGTCCTATCAGTGACTGACAGCCTTCCCTCTATGACTGTGTATACAGAGAGAGCTGTATGGAGGAGGAGGTCCTATCAGTGATGACAGTCTTCCCTCTATGACTGTATATACACAGAGAGCTGTATGGAGGAGGAGGTCCTATCAGTGACTGACAGCCTTCCCTCTATGACTCTGTATACAGAGATAGCTGTATGGAGGAGGAGGTCCTATCAGTGATGACAGCCTTCCCTCTATGACTGTGTATACAGATAGCTGTATGGAGGAGGAGGTCCTATCAGTGATGACAGCCTTCCCTCTATGACTGTGTATACAGAGAGAGCTGTATGGAGGAGGAGGTCCTATCAGTGATGACAGCCTCCCCTCTATGACTGTGTATACACAGATAGCTGTATGGAGGAGGAGCTCCTATCAGTGATGACAGCCTCCCCTCTATGACTGTGTATACACAGATATCTGTATAGAGGAGGAGGTCCTATCAGTGATTGACAGTCTTCCCTCCATGACTCTGTATACAGAGATAGCTGTATAGAGGAGGAGGTCCTATCAGTGATTGACAGTCTTCCCTCCATGACTCTGTATACAGAGATAGCTGTATGGAGGAGGAGGTCCTATCAGTGATGACAGCCTCCCCTCTATGACTGTGTATACACAGATAGCTGTATGGAGGAGGAGGTCCTATCAGTGACTGACAGTCTTCCCTCTATGACTGTGTATACAGAGATAGTTGTATGGAGGAGGAGGTCCTATCAGTGATGACAGTCCTCCCTCTATGACTGTGTATATAGAGAGATAGCTGTATGGAGGAGGAGGTCCTATCACTGACTGACAGCCTTCCCTCTATGACTGTGTATACAGAGGTAGCTGTATGGAGGAGGAGGTCCTATCAGTGATGACAGCCTTCCCTCTATGACTGTGTATACAGAGGTAGCTGTATGGAGGAGGAGGTCCTATCAGTGATGACAGCCTTCCCTCTATGACTGTGTATACAGAGGTAGCTGTATGGAGGAGGAGGTCCTATCAGTGATGACAGCCTTCCCTCTATGACTCTCTATACAGAGATAGCTGTATGGAGGAGGAGGTCCTATCAATGACTGACAGCCTTCCCTCTATGACTGTATACAGAGATAGCTGTATGGAGGAGGAGGTCCTATCAGTGATGACAGCCCTTCCTCTATGACTGTGTATACAGAGATAGCTGTATGGAGGAGGAGGTCCTATCAGTGATGACAGCCGTCCCTCTATGCCTGTGTATACAGAGATAGCTGTATGGAGGAGGAGGTCCTATCAGTGATGACAGCCTTCCCTCTATGACTGTGTATACAGAGATAGCTGTATGGAGGAGGAGGTCCTATCAGTGATGACAGCCTTCCCTCTATGACTGTGTATACAGATAGCTGTATGGAGGAGGAGGTCCTATCAGTGATGACAGCCTTCCCTCTATGACTGTGTATACAGAGAGAGCTGTATGGAGGAGGAGGTCCTATCAGTGATGACAACCTTCCCTCTATGACTGTGTATACAGAGATAGCTGTATGGAGGAGGAGGTCCTATCAGTGATGACAGCCTTCCCTCTATGACTGTGTATACACAGATAGCTGTATGGAGGAGGAGGTCCTATCAGTGATGACAGCCTTCCCTCTATGACTGTGTATACAGAGATAGCTGTATGGAGGAGGAGGTCCTATCAGTGATGACAGCCTTCCCTCTATGACTGTGTATACACAGATAGCTGTATGGAGGAGGAGCTCCTATCAGTGATGACAGCCTTCCCTCTATGACTGTGTATACAGAGATATCTGTATAGAGGAGGAGGTCCTATCAGTGATGACAGCCTTCCCTCTATGACTGTGTATACAGAGATAGCTGTATGAAGGAGGAGGTCCTATCAGTGACTGACAGCCTTCCCTCTATGACTGTGTATACAGACATAGCTGTATGGAGGAGGAGGTCCTATCAGTGATTGACAGCCCTCCCTCTATGACTGTGTATACACAGATAGCTGTATGGAGGAGGAGGTCCTATCAGTGATGACAGCCTTCCCTCTATGACTGTGTATACAGAGAGAGCTGTATGGAGGAGGTCCTATCAGTGATGACAGCCTTCCCTCTATGACTGAATTTAAATGAATAAAATACAAGTTATTCTGAATCTTTTCCCACAAAACACTTCTGTTCAGAGGCTCCGTTGCATATTCTGGCACATTTGTTAATAATAATAATATAGCTGTTCTTTCTGGTAACATGATGGACACCGTGACAGAGCCCCAATGGGGACAGTATGATTCTAATTTCATTAAAGCGCTGCAAAATATAGTTCCACTATATAAGTGAGTAAAATAAATAAAACTCAGTGGGGTCCATCAGGAGCATTTTTGTCAGATGGAACCAGCTCTCCGGATTGTATGGGTATCTGCGCCTATGATGGTGCAGAACACTGGAAGTGTCCAAGCAGATGGGAACTCGGCTAACATGGACATTTCAGAGCCTGTCTCATGAGAAGATGACACAAGAGTTGTGCAATTAAAGCTGATGTAACTGAGACTTGTGTTTCCTGAGAACGTGTGTAGTCCCAGCTTTATTTATAGCTGTGATTCATCAGTTCTGTTTTTAATGTTTTACCTTTTGTACCTTTTAATTGATTTTTTTGAAAGACATTTAAAAAAAGAGAAACATATGGTTCCCTGCAATGTTAAGGCATAATTGAATCAATCAAGTCACATCTCCACATTGCCTAAATCAGATGCATGTCAATCATGTACCTTTTTCCACCATTTTTAATTCACTATGGTTTAATATATATATAATTCAATATGGTATGCGCACATTTCAGTGAAGCTTTATAGCTTATCTAGAAAACCTCACCAGGGCTTGGCCAAGAGTCCAAGTCACTACCCTCGGCAGCCACGCTCCATACTTGACATGTGAGATCATACTTACTGTATCACAACTTGGAAAAACTTGTTCGGGTACAGCCGCATGGATACAGTTTTGGAAGCCAAAATCAGGAGTGAATTCAAAAACAAGAAGTTCTATCTGTCCTTTATATTTTATTACCTTTTGTGATGCACTCTTGATTTTGGCTTCCAAAACTGGCGTGATTTCCGCGCGGGTGCAATGTGTGAGGTGAACGCATTGCACCCGCACTGAATCCGGACCCATTCATTTCTATGGGGCTGTGCACATGAGCGGTAATTTTCACGCATCACTTTTACGTTGCGTGAAAATCGCAGCATGCTCCAGTTTCTGCGTTTTTCACGCAACGCAGGCCCTATAGAAGTAAATGGGGCTGCGGGAAAATCGCAAGTGTGGTTGCTAAGAGACAGGACCCGAACTTTATTTTTTTCCCTTATAACATGGTTATAAGAGAAAATAATAGCATTCTCAATATCTGGCATTTTGGGGAAGTTTTCCTCTGTACATTCTGAATATCTAGCTGGCAGATTCCTTAGACATGGTTGGTGGAGTCTAGCTGACATCCACTGCACACAAAAAGTAGAGGAGAATTTCCTTTCTGTCTCACAGTCACTCAGAAGTATGCCCCAAGATCATGAAGGTCATTACAGATAGGTACTGACATGTATTGGTTGTAATTTTAGCATGTGCTAAGAGATAAATCTTATATGTAGTTGTGCAGTCTCTTTACTGTCTCTTTGAGTCCCAGCTCATCAATGCTGCTGCTCACTCCTCCCCCTCTCCTCTCCAAAGATTTTTTTATTGACATGTGTAATATGATCCTTCAGTGGGGCATTTTTCAAAGTGAAAAGCAATTAGCAAGGGGGGCCAGTAGAGCTAAACAGCTGATAACATACAACATGATGCAAAGTTTCTTGTAGTCCCTTGTAGCATTGATTTATGTAAAGTGGTTTGAAAGTACAGTGACTCTTTAAGTCGGCCACACATGCGATAACTGCCAGCCAAACGCTTGTCGGCTACCTCTCCCAATCCTCCCTGTGTACATGCATGCTTGCTTGGCTGGGGTGGATTGAGATGGTTGTTAATTCACATCCATATGTACTCTATAAAAAAAAAAAAAAGTTCTTCTTTAATTTTATTTGCCTATTGTTTCACAAGATCAGTCATTCTTGTTAACTATGGATTGAGAGCGAAGAGTTTACTGATTGCCATTCATTTACTTCCTAGTTGTCCCCAGTTTCTGCCGAGAATCCAGGTGATGTGTTTGAAGATGGTGAGAACCCTCCAAGCAGCCGTTCTTCAGAAAGTGGATTTACAGAATTTGTCCAGTACCAGGAAGACAAGGCAGATGATATTGACAAGGCGCTGAATGATGGGCAAAGTGCAGCTGGCCTACACTTGGGTAGCACTTCATCAGAAACTGAAACCGCATCCACTGTAGGGTCTGAAGAGACACTTGTACAGCACCCGTGTAAGAGTCCAAAGGGGACAGCTACGCGGAGTATAAAGACCACACAAAAAACAGCAATGCAATGTTGCTTGGAGTATTTCCAGCAGTTCCTCACAAGACTTATTACTCTTTACATTCTTCCAAAGAGTGCTGCATCTAAGACGCTCACAGTAGAACAGCCCTCAGAAGGTCAAACAGAAGCTAAATGGGAGACATCAGCAGAAAATACTAAAGAGAAGAATACAGAGAAACCTATTCCTCCAAAAGACTACCGCCCGGCCTTCATTGCCGCATGCCAGCTGTTCCTTGAATGTTCCAGTTTTCCTGTGTACATTGCAGAGGGCAGTCACCCTGTAGACATTCATTTTGATAAAGAAGAAGGGGGTAGGTTTAAGTTCTTATATTGGATCGCAGTGTCAGATTCAGAATTCACAGGGACAGTTATGCCTCCCGTCATACAACTACAATTCAACATTGCAAGAATACAAGGAAATTATAATGACAACGATCATACATCACACAGACAGATTGGGCTCAGAGGCTCAAACTCTGTAGAGGAATGTAGTACAGGGCCCAAAGTCTTTAAATTGCTTAGATAAGGAGTTTCTAGAGTGCCCAGATATAGTAAGCACCCACCCCTCAGATATTGCTCCCCCGTCCCTCTCTTAAGCACCTCTCTTTTTGCTGATGCCAAGATATGAACAATTGAGCAGCCCAGTAAATAAAGCTATAGATAATAATAATGTTTTCATATTATACATGGCCACATGTGGGGTGCTGTCAGGATCAAGGAGGTAGTCATGTTTAGGGCATCTAAAATAGTAGTAGTTCAGTCATTGAGTAGATTTACCAGTATGGTCCAAGATATGTCCAGTGATGGAAGTCCATTCGCTCTTCGCTGTATAATTCCCTTCTCTTCTGCATTGATTTGCTTTTAAATTATGGTGACGTATTGCTTATTTAACATGAAGTGTGAGGAACAAGTTGCAAAAAGACATTTAGGTTGACATTTTGTGTTTTTGTAGCGTTAGGAATGGTCTATGCAGTAGTTGTGCATTTTTGTATATGACTGGTGTATGTTATTTCTGTTTTATTAGACTATGAGAAGGTCCAACCACCGGTGTGGCTTCAGACCCTCATGAACGCCTGCAGCGCAGCGGTGGACTTCAGCATACAGAGCGTTGCCATATCTCTTGTTATGGACCTTGTTGGCTTGACACAGTCCGTTGCAGTTGAAGCAGGAGAAAATGCTAGTAGCCTGGAGGCCTCTCAGCCCTTGAGCCCAAATCAAGGCAGAGTGTCTGTTGTCATCCGACCTCCCCTTACAGAGGGAAATTTGAGGTATATGGCTGAGAAAACTGATTTCTTTAAGGTGGGTAGAATGATTTATGTATGTATGTATCTCTTTTAGTGTTTGATACTTAAAGGGGTTGTGTCACTTCAGCAAATGGCATTTATCATGTAGACAAAGTTAAAGGGGTTCTGCAGTTTGTTTAAACCGGGGTTGCACAACGTTTCCTGGTTGGGGGCCACATTGCCAGACTGAACCAATGACGAGGGGCGAAATTAAAATTTACAGGTGTATTAACAACTGAAATATTGTATTTATGGCATATTGAACACACATTATATGCCATTAATGTCTAGTTACACTTCCAGGACTCCCTTCTAAAGGGAGAAATACATGAAAAATACATGTGAGCAGCCACAAGACATAAACATACATGTCTTTTACTAGATGGTTGGGGGCCACACAGAATGGTATCAAAGGCCGCATGTGGCCCCCGGGCCGCAGGTTGTGCACCCCTGGTTTAAACGGATGATCTATCCTCTGGCTGTACACAGGAGGACGGGGGCCGCAAACCTTGGCTCTGGGGGCCGCATGCGGGCCGCGGGTTGTGCACCCCCTTCCTACATGATAAATGGCATTTGGTGAAGTGAGACAACCGTTAGGTTATGTTTCATTGCGGTTTACTTACTTTGAAACGCATTATGGAGGTGACAGACTCCCTTTAAGTATTCTAATCACAAATGAAATGTGTCCTAATCCCAGATAACAACATCTGCTTTTTTTACTGCATCTGTTACAACCCTGTTCTCTCTGGACCATGTGCAGAATGTGGCTATAACACTTTGGCACCAACTGGGTGACAGGACTCCACAACACCATCAAAGAAGTGTGGAGCTCTTCTACCAACTGCACAACCTGGTCCCATCCTCCAGCATATGTGAAGATGTCATCAGCCAGCAGCTGACACACAAGGACAAGGTACGTGCTTTACATACATTCTGTAGTCATCACATCTTATATAAGATCTTCTTCCAGTTTTGGAGATTATGTAGAATCTGGCCATCAAACATTTGTCTGTGGTTTTATTCTCAGCCGCTATAATCTCCCAGTGTGAGGCTCTCCATTCGCCTCTTCTTTATCTGAATTTTGATGTTTTGCAGTGGACCTTGCCTTACGTGAAGCATTGTTACCTTATGATTTTATGAGTAGTTTTATTATCCGTATACTTACCATATTCTAAATTCAGATTTGAAGACTACTGGGCCCACAGATTTTAATTTCACACCTTACTTTATTTTCACAGAAAATTAGAATGGAGGCTCATGGTAGATTTGCAGTCCTGTGGCACCTCACCAGGGACCTTCACATCAACAAGTCCCCATCCTATGGCCGTACTTTTGACAGGTTTGTGATAGTTTCTAATGGATAATGCAGTATTGAGATGCAAAAACATAAAAAAAACGAACCACCTACCAGTTCTGAAGAAATAGTATACAGGAGCGTAATGTATCACTGATAGCTTTCTGTCAGACCTGCCGGGTGGGTTGTCTTACATGGACGTCTGCTCAGGTGTGCCTACAGAGAACACATAGCCAGGTGTGGCTACCTCCTGCAAAAGAAGCTGCCTAATGGGGATTAGAAAAGTTGGCCTTGTTTTAAATGGAACCTGTCACCATGAAAATGCAGTGTAATCTGCAGACAGCATGTTATAGAGCAGCAGCAGCTGAGCAGATTTATAAATGGTTTTGTGGGGAAAAATTCAGCAAAACCTGTAAATTATTCATTTACGGGGATATTCCATGACTTATGTAAAAAAATGAGAATCAGAAATCATATAGTACTTGACAATATTTCTAACATAGCTAGAACCAGCCCTGTACCTCACATGGATCCAGAGATTTCCTTATTCATTTCTCTGCTAGATTTATATCAAGCTGGGAGCTCAAGGGGAGTGTCTTTTCTGCTACAGCTAAGGGGGCGTGTCCATTTTGCTTCATCTCTCTCCCAATCACAACTCAGAGGGCAGTTGAAGCATGAAACTGAGCATGTGCGGCCATCTCGGTGAGCCGGACACAAAAACAAACAGCAGGTGGCGCTATACAAATACATTTTATTGAATAACTCAGTAGCTATGCAAAATTTCTAATTACATGCAATTACAAAAGTATTCCGATCCAGGTGCTGGTTTAAAAACTGCAGAATATTTTTCATGGGACAACCCCTTTAAATTCCTACTTAATCTCTACTTTGAAAGCAAGGAGGCAATCCTATCAATGACTGACAGCTCTCTGTATATAGTCATAGAGCGATGGCTGTAAATCACTGATATGACCGCCTCCTTGACTTCAAAGCCCAGATCGAGCAGAGATATAAATGCATACATTAAAGGGGTTGTCTGGGCTTTTACTATTGATAACAGATCATCAATAATCAATAACAGATCGGGAGGGGTCCGATACCCGGCACCCCCGCCAATCAGCTGCATGAGGAGATGCAGTGCACACGTGCCATCTCCCTTATCTCTTCCTGTCCGCTGCTGCTGTCTATGGTGTATAGACAGCAGAGAGGAAGAGAGACGGGAAATGGCACATGCACATTGGGTGCCATGTCTCCTCATACAGCTGACCAGCGGGGGTGCCAGGTTTCGGACCCCCTCCGGATCTGATATTGATGACCTAGGTAGTAAAAGTCTGGACAACCTCTTTAAGTTTAGCTGAGTCTTTTCCTACAAGCTATATATCCATCTGCTCACCTCCTACTGCTTTATAACATGCTGCCTGCAGATTACAATGCATTTTTATCGTGACAAGTTTCTTTTAAAAAATAGTCTTCTTCAAAGAACTCCTAACTGTTTCGGTAGTAATTTGCTATTTTTTAGATTAGTCACATAGATCGAAAGCTAAAGCAATAAATTAGTGGCGTTCTTCAAAAAGTTTCTAATTTGCCATACCATTGTATCGTGTCCATCTCCACCTTGTGGTGTCTTATTGGTTGCTTATTGTCAATTGCAGGTCATTATTTATTATGCTGGACAGTCTGAATAGCTTAGATGGCTGCACATCTTCTGTGGGTCAGGCCTGGTTACATCAAGTACTACAAAGACATGATATCGCTAGAGTCCTTGAGCCTCTCCTACTTCTGCTCCTCCATCCTAAGACGCAGCGTGTATCTGTGCAGCGAGTCCAGGCTGAGAGACACTGGAGTAAATCATCTCGACACTTGGAAGAAAGCCGGAAAGTCTTCAGTAAGGCATCTAACAATAATGACGGTATGTATAACCTGCTAACTATCTTTTATACGTGACGTGTTGAGTGCTTCTGGTTGTATATAGTGGGATACACATGTTTTATACCTTTAATGTGACACCATGTAATTAGTAAGGTGGTCTGTATGATGTCATGTTATTTATGCTCATATAGTAATATATTTTTTGTACATTCTTGCAGCTTTTCCCAGCTCTCGGATATGTTCTGGGGCCACATCTAAACAGGTTCTCATGGACGAGATGGAGAACTTTAGCCTTACGGTCAATCCTTTGAGTGACCGGCTTTCACTGCTGAGTACAAGCAGTGAGACCATCCCAATGGGAATATCGGACTTTGACCTTCCAGATCAGCAGATAGAAAACCTGCAGAGCTCGGATTCTGGTTGTTCGCAGTCTTCAGTGGGAGATGAGGTGGATGCTGAGAGTTTGACAGCTCAAGATAACTGTCCAGTCTCTAGAGAGGACTCTGTTGAGGAGATAGTTCAGCAAGTTATCACTGACCTGATCTGCAGTGTTCTTAGAAATGTCGACGAAGATCCAGAATCAAATAACTCTGATGCTGATCAGGTAGATACATCTGAGAGAATAAATGTATGCAGCACAGTAGTGGATGAAGCACCTCGCAGTGAGTTAGAGGTTCCTCAAGCAAATGAAAATAACCTCTTAGTCAGAGATCCATCTAACTTTCTGTCCGTGTCTGCAGAGGTCGGCATTGAAAGCTTGGCCAATGCCATAACCAGAAACCTGTCTTCTCCATCAATTATCGCTCAGCATATACCTGCAGAATTTAATTCCAACATGATGGGGGGACAACACCGAAAACGAAGTCACAGTAGCATCCAGTTTCATTTTAAAGGTAAAGGGATGGAAAAGGACCCAAGTGGTAAAGATGGGGGCAGTAAAGCAACAGGCACAAAACCAAAAGTAAAAATGCCCAGAAGGAAAGATGAAGACAAGAAAAAGGGCCAACATGAAAAGTTAAAGCAGACAAATGTTTTTTTCAGTGATGGACTAGATTTAGAGAACTGGTATAGTTGCGGGGAAGGTGAAATCTCAGAAATTGAAAGTGATGTGGGATCTCCTGGAATACATAAATCCCCCCATTTCAACATCCACCCTCTTTACCAGCATGTGCTCTTGTACCTCCAGTTGTATGACTCCTCCAGGACATTATATGCTCTATCTGCTATAAAAGCCATATTAAAAACCTGCCCAACGGTGTTTGTAAGTGCTATATCCACCACCAGTGTGAACAATGCATACACTCCTCAGTTATCTTTGCTCCAGAATCTTTTAGCGAGGCATCGGATTTCTGTCATGGGGAAGGACTTTTACAGCAGTATTCCCCTGGACTCCAATCACAGTTTCCGAAGCTCCATGTATATTGAGATTCTTATTTCATTATGTTTGTACTTTATGAGAAGCCATTACCCTACGCATGTGAAGGTTTCGCAACAAGATCTCATGGGCAACCGCAACATGCAAATGATGAGCATCGAAATCTTGACCTTGCTGTTTACAGAGTTGGCAAATGTCATCGAGAGCTCAGCTAAGGGCTTTGCCAGCTTTATCTCTGACATGTTGTCCAAATGCAAGGTTCAGAAAGTGATCCTCCACTGTTTACTGTCTTCAATATTCAGTGCCCAGAAGTGGCACAGTGAGCGCATGGCAGAGAAGAATATAATGGTCATTGAAGAAGGCCTTTCTGAAGACAGTCTCATAAATTTTTCTGAAGATGAATTTGATAATAATAGTACACTGCAATCTCAATTATTGAAGGTCCTTCAAGGTCTTATTGTCTTAGAGCATCGCGTCTTGACTGTTCCAGAAGACAATGAGGGGGGCTTTGATTTTGTAATAACTGAGCTGGAGCACATAAACCCTCAGCAGCCAATGACCTCTTTACAATATATGCACTCGCAACCAATCACATGCCAGGGAATGTTCCTCTGTGCTGTGATCAGGGCTTTACACCAGCACTATACATGTAAAATGCACCCGCAGTGGATCGGACTCATCACATCCACCTTGCCTTACATGGGGAAGGTCTTACAGAGAGTAGTGGTTTCAGTGACTTTACAACTTTGTAGAAACCTTGATAACTTAATACAGCAATACAAGTATGAAAGAGGATTGTCCGACAACAGGTAGGTGTGTGCCAAAGCTGCCATTTTCATGTTTGTCCTATTTCTGGAAGCATTAGGAGTTCACTTTTCTGTATGCTTTTCAGGCCTCTCTGGATGGCGTCATTCATCCCACCCGATATGATACTGACTCTATTAGAAGGCATTACAACAATCATCCACTATTGCCTGCTTGATCCTTCTGCTCAGTACCACCAGGTAAAAAGAACATGTCAAGAATTTCTTGGTGTACGGTGTAAGAAAAGTCACTTTAAATAGAAATGTCTAACACGGAGACATGCAGGGTTTTGTAAAGATTCTATAATAGTGTGAAGATTTTTTTTAATATGTTCATAAAATTGTACAATTAGCGTTCTTCTCTACAATTACTGTTGTTAAGCTGACTGAAAGGGAAATACAGCAACTTGGTAGATCTTATAAGGAATCTGTCAGAGTTTTAAAGGGGTTGACCATCTCCAGTGGTCTTTTGGTCAGACCACCCTTCACATTGCCAGACCTACAGAGGGAAGCATACTTACCTGATCCCTGCCTCACACCAGTCCCCACTGGTAAACTTCCTATTTGACGGGAGTCACGTGGCTGCTGCCAGTGACTGGCCACAATGGTGATGTGTCCATGCATCACATGAACCCTGTCAAACAGGAAGTTTACCAGTGGGGACCGTGGTGGGGGAATGAAGGAGCCGAAAGCCAGCAGCAGGGAGCAAGTAAGTATACTTCTGTCTTCAGGGAGGTCTGGCCAAAAGACCTCCGAACGTGGACAGTCCCTTTAAGTCCCTTTCACAGAGCTAGGTGCATTTATCAGGAATTTACGCTCCTACGAACACTCATTCACAATAATTGCCTCGTGTAAATATGCCACTAATCACCCAGTGACTGAGCAACTGCTCACTTGTCAAGTGATCAAATCTTTCATGCGGCACCAAAAAAATCAGTATTTCTCGTGAATGGCACTGAGGGACACAGCACCATGGGTATGTTCCCAGCTGCCGCTAGGAGGCTGACACTAGAAAGAAAAAGTGTTGGCTTTTTGGCCTCTGCTCAGACACTAAACTAACCAGTTTTTAGTCTAGTGTCCGTAAGAGGCAGACATGACCTGCTCTGTTTTTTTGGCAGGTTTTTCTGCTTTTTGTTTTTGCTTGCTTTTATTCTGGGCCTCCATCTTGTCAGCACTCCTGAGGGATGCTCTCCAGATCTCCCTGCAGCCTTCCTGGCACTCTCCTGCGACTGCTGCAGCACCTTTTCGGGGACACAGCTCCTTTTTTTCAGGCTCCCAAGAAGTCCTTATGTCCTCCTTCCAGAGAATGCTCCCATCCCCAGCCCCCCCTCGGGGTCGCCACATTTTATACATGCACCCGTTGTAATAAAAAGTTGTCATGCGATCAACCTGAGCCTGTTTGTGTGCAGTGCCTTGTCCCCAAACCCTCTCAGGACGCCCTTAATATCCCTTCTGGGTTGGTCCCTCATGAATGGGCTGCCTCTCTGTCCCGAGCCATAGGGGACCTTACCCGACTCTCCCAATCCATGGTTGAGTTGCTGGATCGTTTGCCTGCCCAAATTGCAGCCGCCTCGGTCCCTCCCAGGGACTCCTTGGCTGAAGGGGCACGCTCCAGTTCAGACACCAGATCCCGCAAACGACCTCGGGTTGTCACAACCATGTCCCACTCCTCCTCGGCATCCTCGGGTCACTCCCACGACATATCTGAGGCTGGCGACGAATCCGCCCCTGCCGCACCTTCCGCCGGCTCGGGGGGCACCTCTGACTCTGATTCCGGATCAGAGCAAAGCACTGCCCTGTCTGCTGCCATGCAGGATCTCATCAGGGCAGTTAAGGATGCGCTCCGCGTGCAGGAAGACCCCTCCTTTTCGGCTGAGGAATCACGATCATTCCGCCGTTCCAGGCACCCCGCTTTGGTTTTCCCTAACAATGCAGATTTGGACGCACTGCTAGCCAAGGAGTGGCATCACCAGATAGGTGTCTTCAGCCCGCCAAGAGCTCGGACGTCCTCTTTCCCTTTTCCGAGGAGTCCATTACTATGTGGTCTGTCCCTCCTCAGGTAGAACCACAAGTGGCCCGACTTGCTAAGGCCACCACCCTTCCTTTGGCCGATGCGGCCTCCTTGTCTGATCCATTGGACAAGCAGATAGACTCATTGTCCAAGTCCTCATTTGTCGCAGCGGGTTCTGCTATCTGTATGTGGCTTCATAGGTGGCTAAGGCCTGGGTTCTGGAGGTTGTGTCCTCCGGATACAAAATAGAGTTCTCCGCCCTGCCCACGGGTCAGTTCTTTCAGTCATCTCCGCCCAGGTCCCCCTCCCGAGCGCCCGCTTTTTTTCAGGCCATTCATTCACTTCACTCGCACGGAGTGTTCCCCCCCAGGGGTTTTACTCGAACCTCTTCACCGTTACTAAGAAGGACGGTTCCCTTCACCCCATTTTGGATTTAAAGGCGCTCAATTTCTTCATCATTGTCTGCCACTTTTGCATGGAGTCCCTCAGGTTGGGGATTGCTTCCCTCACGGTGAGTTTCTGTCGTCCATTGACATCCGAGACGCCTACTTGCATGTCTCCATAGCTTAGTCTCATCAGAGGTACCTTCTCTTCGTGGTAGGTTCTCTGCATTTTCAATTCGTGGCATTGCCTTTCTGCCTGGCATCTGCCCCAAGGGTCTTTACCAAGCTGTTGCTCCCCTTGTCGCACCTCTCCGTGCCATAGGAGTTGCCATAATACCCTACCTGGACGATCTTCTGGTGAAGGCACAGTCCCGGGAGGACAACCTTTCCAGGCTCCACATCACCCTGTCCGTGCTGTCCCAGAGGATGGAATTCCTATGCATGGTCCTGGGCACTCGCCTTGGCAGAGTGTTCCTTCCTCAGGACAAGGTAGTGGCTTTCCAGTCGGGTGGCTCGTCTTCGTGAGCCGTCTCTTCTGTCCATCAGGGTGCGCATGTGGGTCCTGGGCCGAATGGTTGCCGCCTTCGAAGCAATTCCTTACACCCAATTCCACACCCGGTCCCTTCAGCTCTCAATCCTTGCTCGGTGGAACAAGTCTCAGTCAGGCCTCGATCGTCTGATCCGCCTGTCCCCTCGGGTCCGCCGGGACTTGAGCTGGTGGCTGAACACGCTGACCGTCTCCCTCTGCTGATCCTTCCTTCCCCTCTGTTGGCAGGTGATCTCTACAGATGCCAGCCTGGCAGGTTGGGGGGCAGTCGTCGGGTCTCTAACTGCCCAGGGTCAGCGGTCGATGCGGGAGAGCTCCCTACAGATCAATATTTTGGAGCTCAGGGCCATTTACCTAGCCTTGTCACATTGGACTCACTTCCTCCGCAGTCATCCTGTTCCGATGCAGACGGACAACTCCACTGCGGTGGCTTATTTTAACCACCATTGGGGCACCAGAAGCACGCCAGTCCTGAAAGTAGCCTCTCGCATCCTGCTGTGGGCAGAGGGACATGTTCCCGCTCTCTCTGTGGTCTACATCCCCGGGGTCGACAATTGGGTAGCCGACTTCCTCAGTCGCCAGCGCCTCGACCCGGGCGAGTGGTCTCTCAATCGTTGGGGAATCCCAGACATGGATCTCTTCGCCTCCCGTTTGAATCACAAGCTCCCGCTTTACGTCGCCAGGTCTCGAGATCCTCAGGCTCTGGCGGTAGACGCCTTGGTGCTCTCGTGGTCCCAATTCAGTCCCATGGTGCTGTGTACCCCAATGCCATTCACGAGAAAACTGGATTTTTGGACACAGATCCCACCCTTGTTGTTTCTGTCTTCATTCGGGTTTTCCGGATTTTCCGTGACCCTTTGATAATGGTTTAGGTCATGTTGGCTTAACTGTTCGTCTGTTTTTTTGATTCTCCTACTGCTTTCGGACCAACTGGTTAGTTTAGTGTCTGAGCAGAGGGTATAGCCCATTTGCGCGGAGCCAACACTTTCTTTCTAGTGTCAGTCTCCTAGTGGCAGCTGGGCATATACCCATGATTCCGTGTCCCCCAATGCATCCAACGAGAAAAGGATTTTACTTTTGTCGGCAGTACATCACCCTCTGTAAACAGCGCTTTTCTGCCAACAAACAAGGAAACTGTATGGGGACAAGCAGGAATAGTAATGATTGCTCAGCCCCACACATCCCCTAACATTGCTGCAGTGATTGGGAACGAACGTACATTCCCGATCATTCCCTCTATCAGCCCATGTAAATCTGTCAGATGTTCTTTCTAAATGACATCAGTGGGCACTGTTTGTATGTACATTAAGGTACTTCTAGCCCCGATTGGCTGGAAGGCACAAATTAGTTATCTTCCCAACATGCTAGGGGCAAAAAGAGTAACAACCATGCTGTAAAACTTAAACTTATAGTAGTCTGTAACCAATGGGACACTCAGATATGATGCCAAACTCAGTAGAGTATTTGTATTTAAGAATATTTGCAGATATGCCTTCTTTTAAAGGGCATCTGTCCCTGCCAAAATTCATTTTTTATCAGCTGACATTAGCTATTTGCCGCCGCATCCCCCAGTTGCCGACACGCCCCCTCTCCTCTTGATAGACAGGGCCAGCGAGCGCTCGCTTGCCGCTGGCCCTGTCTTCTCATTAAGTCTCGCGCCTGCGCTGTAACGTATTCTTCAATCGGCGCAGGCGTACTGAGTGAAGGACGCCGGCTCCGTCCTCCGTGCTCCTGCGCCAATTACGTTATGGGTGTACTGTGACGTAATCGGCGCAGGCGCACTGAGGACGGAGTTGGCGTCCTTCACTCAGTACGCTTGCGCCGATTGAAGAATGTTACGGCGCAGGGGCTGGACTTAATGAGAAGACAGGGCCAGCGGCAGGAGAGCGCTCGCTGGCCCTGTCTATCAAGAGGAGAGGGGGCGTGTCGGCAACTGGAGGATGCGGCGGCTACCAGCAAGTTACCGCCCAACTTGCTGGTAGTGAAGATATTTGCATATAATAAAAGTAAGAATTTTAAAAGAACGAAATCACGGGAATGTAAGAAAAGTATGTTTGAGATCAGCTGACATTAGCAAATAGCTAATGTCAGCTGATAAAAAATGAATTTTGGGAGTGACAGAAGCCCTTTAACATTTCCTGATACAATCATCTGTTCTGTTTGCTGTGATCCTTTATTTCCCTCAAATGTTCTACAAAGAAATGTCCCTTTTATACCTCCTGCTACAGCTCATGGTCAGCGTAGATCAGAAACATTTGCTGGAAGCCCGCAGTGGAATCCTCTCTATACTCCACTTAATAATGTCATCAGTCACCCAGCTATGGAGTATTCTGCATCAAGATGACTCTTCCGAGAAGAACTTTGCAGCAGCGGCCGCCTCGGTCACCACGATCAGCCTTGGCTCCACAAAGGTAATAGGAGAGATGCATTAGTCTGAAGAGGTCAGCCATGTTATGTTTTATATAATCCAGTGCTCTGGTAATTGAATTCATTGGATTAAATGCAATTAGTGTAATGAATATGTACAGTCATGCTGTGTGCTAGGAATAGCTCACAATGTATACATTAACATTTCCATGGAGGCCAAATGAGTATGCATCCATATACGGGCTTCTCAACTGTATAGGAGAGCGCAGAATATTGCGCTTTCCTATACAAAGGGCTACAACAAAAACTTTTTTTTTTTTGGGATCCTAATGGGTGGTAGATGCCTCTGTCATGGGCCTCAGTTGGACGTACCTGTTCACCCTGCGGGAGTAGTGATATCACCTCAACGACACATGACTGCTTCAGCCAATCACTATCTTTAACCCTAAAGAGGCCAGTTATTGGCGGCAGTAGTCACGTGTTCTCAGAGTGACATCACCACTGCAGCTGGGTAAGGTTACAGCTATACAGCAACACTGGTTGCGTCACGGCCAGGGAAAAGAAAAGAAATCACAGCCAGGATGCATGGATCCCATATAAATGAATATGGTCACCGTGCTAGTCACACGTGTGCTGTGACTGCGACCCCTGAATCGCAAAAAATCCAACTGTGCTAGATTTTTACTATTTCAGGAGTCACACTCACAGCACAAGTGCAACTCGCCCTGTGACCCCATTAGTTTCTATAGGATCCTCACTACACTGCAGTACCCCTGCGACTTGACCACGACAGCTGTCGCTGTGTAGCTATACCCTATGTAGATCCCAACTGGATCTGTCAGGTATGTAATAGGCACTTCTGGATCCTTTGTTTTTTCCTGAAACCGAAAAGCTCCTAAAAGGGTTGTGTCATCTTAGACAACGGGGGTATAGCGCTAGGATATGCCCCCATTGCCTGATAGGTGTGGTTCCCACCTCCGGGACCTGCACCTATCTCGTAAACAGGGCCTTCAAAGTCAAGGAGTGACCAACGCTCCCATTCATTTCTATGCGACCGACAGAAATAGCCAGCGCTTGGCTATTTTCAGCGGCCCCATAGAAATGAATGGAGGGCGGCAATGCACGCACGGTGCGCCCTCTTTGGCTTTCAAGTCTCAGTTTACTAGATAGGTAGGGGGTCCCAAAGGTGGGACCTGCACCTAACAGGCAATGGGGGAATATCCCAGCGATTGTCTGAGATGGGAATAGCTCTTTAATATGTGATAGGTTTGTTAAAGTAGTTACATTTCTCCTTATTCACTTTGGTGTACATCAAGAATAGTTTAGGAAATATTGCACATCATCTGGAAAAGTTTCGGAAAGCCCATTTGTATTTTTCAACTGAAATAGTAGAAACATTTGAAGAAAAAAAAAATATATACTTTTATGTATTGTATTGTTATGTACCAGTCAGAAATGTCATCACATGCAGGCCAAATACATCAGTTGACACGATTTTGACATCCTGTGAAGCCGCCTGTACTGGAACACATCAGCATATTGGTTAGTGTTTGTATCAGTATTTGTCAGTCCAGCCCAGGCGGGCGTCCAGGATAAGGAAGTAGTACAAATCTTCCCGTTATACCTTTTCTGTGTACGAGCCCCTTCTAGGAATACTGCCATGTGAATGAGTTCTTAGATCAGTAATCAGCTCAGAAGTCGGCAGAATTATAAAAGCAGCTCTGGAAGGTTTTGTATTTTTACGTTTATTTTGTTTTAATCAGATAACTTAACTTAAAATTTTGCATTAACAGAACTTAAGGCAGCAGATCCTGGAGCTCTTAGGACCAATATCCATGAATCACGGGGTTCATTTTATGGCAGCCATTGCCTTTGTATGGAATGAACGAAGACATAACAAAAATTCTGCACGTGCAAAGGTACAAAGAGTTCGAAGAACCTGCTCTGGCATTAGATAGCAAAGTGTCCATTGTTGTAAGATATTCGCCTATGCCACTCTTTGTAGCACTGGGTAATGGAGATTCGTGAACAGAGACGTTAAAGCCTCTTTCATTATTTGCCCTGTGATCTGATTGCAGTTACCACTATTTTTATGTGCATTTCTTTTTATAAATCTCCTCTACGGTCTTTATCATGTGCACTTATATATCTTTCTTGTGTGCTTAGGTTATTCCATTAGCAAGTGAAGAGCAACTTCTGCTTGTAGAGTTAGTTCGTTCCATCAGTGTGATGAGGACGGAGACTGTCATTCAGACAGTGAAGGAAGTGTTAAAGCAGCCTCCCGCCATAGCTAAGGACAAGGTATATTATTAATATGCTTATACTATTACACCTCTTGTTATTAAAGGGTTACTGAGGTTTCATAAAACTTTTGATGTGTCATGGAGACATCACAGGGTTTGATCTGTGGGGATATGAGTGCTCAGGCCCCCACCGATCACTAGAACGAGGAGAGAGAAGCGCTCACATATCGTGTTCTCTCACCTTTCTGCTGGAGAAGAAGCGAGATGGATGCAAAAGAAAGTCTATGGGGCAGAGTTATCATAGCCTCGCGGTGTACCATGGACTATGACAACCTGGTGCGCTGCCAGCCGTATGCCTCATCATAAAGTAGGCCCAGCATGCAGCAGTCTTTGTGCCTGAACTGAAATACATTTTAGTGTTCTACTTCTATGCCAGAAAACTGGCGTAGAAGATGATATATCAACCTCCCCGCTCTCACCAGGCCTCCTTTTCGGGAAAGTGGCGAGGCTGGGGGAGAAACGAGGCTGCAACTTTTTTATGCCACAAAGATAGCATATCTTTATTAATCTGCCCATGTGAGTCTGTCTCAATTCCATCTTCTCTAGTGAGGAGAGAGAAAGCGATATGTGCATGCTCTAGCAATCAGCGGTGGTCTCAGCACTCAGATCCCCACCAATCAAAACCTTTCATATGTCTCAGTGACAAATCAAAAGTTTCATGAAGACTCAGTAACCCTTTTAAGTGAATTCTTCTGGAATACAGATATACATAGCATTCAATTAGGGCTAAACACGGGCAGATTATTCAGATGAATGTTCACTTATGATAATTGGCCCATTTAAATGCCGCAGCGATCACCCGATGAAAATGTAAATCCTCAATAATCGGGTGAATGCATCATTGATGTGGCACATTAAAGGGGTATTCCAGAAGATACAACAGGGTAGGGGATAACTATCATATCGTGTGGGTCCTACCACTGGGAGTTTTGATGACACGGCATCAAGAGACGGATGCATTATTTGTTGCATGCATACATTGTGTAGGATGGGGTGGTCCCATCTTGCCGTTACTAAGGCAAGATGAGACTAAACTCCGACCACCATGTAGCCGGGAAACAGTGCAGCGGGTCGGCGCTCTGCTGTTTCAGTAGATCCCAGTGCAGTGCATGGAAGCTTCGGAAAAGAGTGTAGCAGAGCAGGCTACTGTATGCTGGTTTACTGACTCAGAAACAGTGAAGCTTGCTGTGCTACTCTGATTCCGTACCACCCATGCACTGCAATGTGATCTACTAAAACAGCGCAAGGCTGGCCCACTGCTATGTTTTCCGGCCACTGATGGTCGGAATTTAGTCTTGTCTCGCTTTAATAATTGCAAGATGGGATCACCCCTTTAGGGCTCATGCACATGACTGTATGTATTTTATGTAGGGGTCGACCGATATTGATTTTTTTAGAGCCGATACCGATATTCTGTGAACTTTCAGGCCGATAGCCGATATTTTATACCGATATTTTGCGCATTTTAATTTTTTGATTTTTTTTTTTTCTTTTTCTGTTACAGCGTCCAAAGCTTTTAAAAAAAATTTTTTTTAAAGTTTGGACTTTTTGGGCACGGCGATATGTTTTTTTATTTATTGTTTATATATTTGATATGTAAAATTGGAAAAGGGTTAATTTATACTTAATATTTTGGTGTTTGTTACTATTTAAAAAATTTTTACTTTTTATTTTATTACTATTTCCCCCCTTAGGGGTAGAACCTGGGCTCTTTACATCCCTTGTCCTATTCACCCTAATAGAGATCTATCAGGGTGAATAGGACCTGACACTGTCCCTGCTGCCCTGTGCTATGGGCACACAGCAGCAGGAACCATGGCAGCCAGGGCTTCAGTAGCATCCTGGCTGCCATGGTAACCGATCGGAGCCCCAGCATTACACTGCTGGGGCTCCGATCAGAAGAGAGGAGGTGGGGGACCCTGTGGCCACTGCCACCAATGATATCAATACTGAAGGGATGGGGGAGGGGGATGGGGGAGCGCGCACTGGCCACCAATGTTTTTATACTGTGGACAGGGGCTGAGGCGCACTGGCCACCAATGATAATAAGGTTTAAGATATTACAAGCACATTGCCCAGACCCTGCCTCTGATAGATGGCTGCGATCCGCGGCAATTAACCCCTCAGGTGCGGCACCTGAGGGGTTAATTGCCACGGATCGCGGCTCTCTATCAGAGGCAGAGTCTGGGCAATGTGCTTGTAATATCTTAAACCTTATTATCATTGGTGGCCAGTGCGCCCTCAGCCCCGCCTCCTCTTCTCTCATTGGTGGCCAGTGCGCCCTCAGCCCCTCCTCCTCCTCCTCCTCTTCTCTCCATTGGCAGCGCGGCACAGGGGGAGGGAGAGACACTTCCTCCTTCTCCCCTGTGCTGCTGAGGGAACATGGCCGCGCTGAGAGCAGCGCGGCAATGTTCTGTGATGGCACAGTTATCGGTATATCGGCCTGGTTAGGGGCCGATACCGATAACTGTGCAAATCATGAATATCGGTCGACCCCTAATGTTATGGTCCACACAAAACGGATCCTCAAAAAATGCGGATGACGTCCGTGTGTATTCCGTATTTTGTGGAACAGAACAGCTGACAATAATGCGTAAAATAATAGGTCATGTTCTATCCTTTTGCGGAACGGACATACGGAAACTGAATGCACAAGGAGTAACTTCAGTATTTTTCGCGGACCCATTAAAATGAATGGTTCGGCATGTGGTCTGCAAAAAAAAAAACGGACACAGATAGAAAATACGTTTGTGTGCATGAGCCCTTAACTATAGATAGTGACATGGAAAAAAAAATAAAAATCTGCTATATATATATATAGAAACTTGATTAGGTCATTTTCTCATGATATATTCCCCATTAATAGATATACAAAGATAATAAAGTGTGCAAAATTGTCTTAACCCATTCAGGACATGGCCCAAATTTCTTTACCATAGTTTCATTTTTCCTTCCTGCCTTCCAAGAGCCATCATTTTTTTCAATTTATGTTCACGTAGCCAAAATAGGACTTGTATTTTGCAGTTGTATTTTATGTAATTGCACTGTTTATTTTACCATAGCTTGTACTGGAAAATGGGGGGAAAATTTTGTGGGGTTTTTCTTTCAGTTACAGCGTTTACCACACAGAAAAAAAATATTTTTAGATTTTAATAATTTGGGCATTTTGGGAGGTGGCAATACCTATTATGCATATTTATTTTTACTTATTTTTATATGTGAACTAGGCAAAGAGGGGTGATTTTAATAAAAATATATATATATATATATATATATATATATTATACACTTTTACAACTTTTTTTTGTTTACATTTTTTAAGTCCTCCTAAGGGACCTGAACTTGTGACTGTCTGATCAGTTCTCCCATAGACTGCAATGATTTCCCTTTGCATCCTTTGGTAGTTTCGCTATGGGCAGGGCTCCATAGGAACTTGTGGTAAGCCTGTTTCGAGGCTACCAGAGAAACCAGAGCGCAGCACTCCCAGATTAAGCTGCCTCAGATGCCATGGTCACAATTGACTGCGGCATCTGATGGGTTAAATGACCGGGATTGGCATCATAGCTAATCCCAGTCATTGAGGCAGAGTGCCTGCTGTACTATGCAGCCGACATCTGCCGCATACAGAGTGGGCTCAGCGAGTGAGTGCGCTCCATACATTTCATACCACAATGTAACTGTACATGACAGTGCGTGTAGGGTGAATACTAATCTATTTCGTCTGCCTTACACATTTTAGAAGCATCTTTCCCTCGAGGTCTGCATGTTACAGTTCTTCTATGCTTATGTACAGAGGTAAGATTAACTTGTGGTATACTTTTTAATTCTAGCTGTCATGTTCGCTGTGAGACTTGGCAAACCGGATCAGACATGCTTTTTACTAGTCTTTCTATGTTACCAATGTCTTATTCTAGAGTAACATCATCAACTATAACAAAAACTATTTTACTCTGACTGTTAGACAGTGAATATTATTAGACATTTATGGCGTATCCACATAATTTGCCATAAATGTCAGATTGATGCATGTCCAACCTAGGAGCTACCTCAATAAGGTGGTCCCCTGTCCATGTCAAGATGGACGCTGTCCGCCGCGTCCAGGCATGGAGAGGTGGCCGGGATTACAGACACAACTGGGTTCTCTTTGCTCTTACCGTACCTCTTTTTAGTAGTGAATGAATTTAATCGCAGCCTGTATGCTGTGGCCCACAGCCGGCTCCATGGAATCAAACAATTCTGCTTCTAGACATGGGACCCACATCTATCCCATGTTCAGGGCATATGTCTGACATGGAAATAACCTTTAATTCTATGACGTGATATTAATTGGGCATCCTAATTAGGCACAAAGCCATGACTATATGCTGATAAGAGTTCCATATAGCCTTCTGTGTAGTAGCACATATGCTACACCTGTTGATGGTAGGTGTACGTGTAACTATTTTTGTGGTGTTCTTTCAGGGTTCCTGTGTCTAATCTTGTGGATAGTTGGGCTTCTTTTCTTGCTCTCCTTAAAGAGTCCATCCAGCTCAACCTTCCAGCTCCTGGTCAATTCCTGATACTCAGGTAATACATTTACTAGTATGTTTCAAGGCTGCTAAAAATACTATTACAATAGAAAATTAAAAATAATGGTTTTATATGGATGAGCATAATTTATTTATTGGATGCACATTCTCCACAATGTTGAAACAGGAGCACATATCTTGCATAGTATGTGCATATCAAGATTGGTACCCTCTTCTTCTGTGGGGGCACTGAAGTAATAGATTATGATTTACCATACCTTTCCAAAATGTTGAAGGTATAGCTTTAGAGCATGCTTCATGTGTTGTGTGAAAGAAAATAGTCTACTTGTGGTGGTATGCCTTTTGTATCTCATCGATGGGGAACAATTTTGGGGACATTACTTTTGAAAACAACATAAATGTAAAGATTGAGCACTAGTATTTTATAGATAAAGCTTGTGTGACTGCGCCTCTATTTCAGCAGTTTTTACTTCAGTGGTTGGATTGGGATCCATAATATGGATTAAACAGAACATTGTTGTGCTAGTTCTATAGACCACTAGGCCTGACGAGGGGTCCACAGTTGTAGCTTTTCCAGTGTAACTGAGCTTTTAGATGTTCTGTCTGTTTCTTGCGCTACAGTAACTCTGCTTGCTGGTATTTCTAGTAATGTCCAATATCTCTATAAAGAAAATTTAGTACGCAGCAAAATAACATGAGACCTATCAATCCTGAATTGTATTTTTCCTTCAGTACTCTTTATTAACCTATTTATGTTTACTCTTCATTTTGGTATTTTAGGGTTTTAAATGAGTTTATTATGAAAAACCCGACACTAGATAACAAGAAAGACCAGAGGGATCTCCAGGTAAAGAGAACAGTTTAAAGGGGTTTGAAACAGTCTTAATCACATGATGTAGGACAGATTGCTTAGTTATTTTATCATTTCCTCCTCCCAAAGTAACTAAGTAATTGACCTGAGTAAGAACTAGTTGATATTCACAATTTTGCCGGTGTTGGAAACTCTCATGCTTCTTGTTGACATATCCTTAACAGCTTAGATAAGCCTCTATAAAATAATGAGAGAAATCATTTTATATCTTATTAATGATGTTGGGGGACAAACAGCACCATATATACATGGTCAGCTGACACTATAAAAAAAGAAATGTTGACTTTGCCTAAGTGGGTATCTTGGAAATTGGTAGTTTCTGTCATCTATTAACATCCCCAACACCTATCCCCACATTCCTATTGCCAAGTTTCATCAGTGGTTCCTAGATTCTCATCATCTCCAGTTCCTGGCTCTACCCTTCAGCTTAGCCACCGCCCGAGGGTCTTCACCAAGGTCATGGCTCCTCTCAGAGTGATCCTCCACCGAGGAGTAACCGTGCTCCCATACCTGGATGATCTACTGGTGAATGCCCCAGGGAGGACAATCTTGCCAGCCTTCACATAACCCTGGAACTTCTCTCCATGTTCGGGTGGATTATGAGCTACAAGTCCTTTCTTGCCCCCACCTAGTGAATGGAATTCCTGGGCGCGATCTTCCACACCCACCTCGGAAAGGTTTTCCTCCGACAGGACACGATTTTTACCATCTGGTCAGCGTTGTGTCACCTTTGCAGGCCATCTCTTGTATCCATTTGTGCTTGCATGAGAGTCTTGGGCAGCTGGCGATACTTGCCAGATGGTACAGGTCCCCTTCTACGCTGGATCATCCAATTCTTCTCTCCCTTTGAGTGCGCCACGAATATCTTTGGTGGCTTGCCCCCTGGACTGTCTCGCTAAGCAAATCTTTCCTCCCACTACTCTGGCAGGTGATCTCCAATGATGCCATTCTGTTTGCTTGGGGGAGCTTAAACTCTCTCACCATCCAGAGTCTGTGGACACCAGAGGAGGACTCTGTACAGATCAACATTCTGGAGCTCAGAGCCATATTCCTGGCGCTCTCATTAGATGATCCTCCTCTGGGGTTGCCCGTCCAGGCTCCAGACAGACAACTCCACAGCTTTGGCTTACCTAAACCACCGGAGGGGGCATCAGAAGTGCAGCAATATTTTGAGAAGCTCCCTGCATTGGGAGGAGAGAAATATACCTGACAATGCCATTAACATGCCCAGAGTCGACAGTTGGGTGGCTAACTTTCTCAGTCTTCAGAAAGTGGATGTGGGATAGTGGTCCTTCCATCTAGAGGTTTTTCGTCAGATGTGCCATCGTTGGGGTCTCCCAGACGTGGACGTCTTCACCTCTCGCCTATACCACAAGATTACAAATTATGTTGCCAGATCTCTTGATCCTCAGGCTTTCGCCATAGATGCACTGATGGTCTTCTGGACCCAGTTTGCCCTTTTGGTTCTTTTTCCCAATATGTCCATCTACCGTTAGCCAGGTAAGCTTCGTTAATGGCTGACCGAATCTAAGGGCTGGATTCCTCCCTTTTCAGTGTCTGATACACTCTTCCCAGACGGTCGGAGCCTCCTAGGCCGTTTGGCATCAGACTTATGCTTCCCAGGTCTGCAAGGCTGCCACCTGGGTTTCCATCCATATCTTTTCCAGATTTATCCAGACTCACTCCTTAGCCTCTGCCATTGCCAGTCTGGGTCTCAAGGCTCTGCGGGTGGAAGTATGCTAGGGTGTTCGTGTGGCTGACTTTTCCCACCTTGGGACTGCTTTAGGACATCCCACAGTGCTGTGTCCCCCAAAGTCATTCACGATAAAATTGGATTTCTGTACTAACCATAAAATCACTTTCTCGTTGGATGCATTGAGGGACACAGATTCCATCCTTCTGTTTGCTTTCCATTTTCTCTCTGCTCCCGGGCTGTTCAGGACATGTTGCTTCTTGGTTCGTTGTTTGCACATTGCCACTCTTACTGCTTTTGGTACCAACTGATTAGTCCAGTCACTGGAAAGGATCCGGTCTCTTGGGCTCCCGGGTCTGCAGTTCTGCTCCCACGTGCGTCAAGGACAACATCTGTCAACAGGGGCACATGCGACCACTGCAGCCAATCACAGGCTGCAATGGTGACCTGCTTCTCTTGTGCCACACATTACGTTAGATGTGACGTAGGGGGAGCAGGTCACTGCTGCGGCCTGCAATTGGCTGCATCAGTGACTTGTGCCCCCATCGACAGATGTTATTCTTGGCGCTTGTGGGAGCACAGCTGGCCCGGGAGCCGAGGAGAACGGATGCAGTGGCGGGGATCAGGAAAACATCACCCACCACCAAAGGTTGGGCAGGTCTGGCCCACTGTTTTTGTATTGGATAACCCCTTTAGTAGCAGAGCTGATCTGAAGTGGGCGGCTTAACTCTTCACTAGAAGTGGTAACGGTAGTTTTGTTTTTAGTTTTGCTAACAGATCAGTATCTTTCTGATTTTCCTTTAGGATGTTACTCATAAAATTGTAGATGCCATTGGTGCGATTGCAGGATCATCATTGGAGCAGACAACCTGGTTAAGAAGAAATCTTGAAGTGAAGCCTTCACCTAAGATAACTGTAGATGGGCCGACTCTGGAATCTGCTGTAGAAGGTACCATCTTATTTAGCTACATGTGGTTATATCTGTAACAATATCGTATAAGCCTGGCAGAGAGAAGTAATGATGATCCGGATTACACATTCAGCTTTCCAAAAGAACTTGTAGAATTTGAAGATTTTGATGTATCATGTCCAGCAATTCACATGGAGAATACGTCCAACAGGGGGAATTATTTTCCACATGGAGACGTGCCCTTTACTTATAAGGGTTTCAATAGTTAAAAGGAGTCTGTCACCACCATAATCCATATTAAACTTGTGTGGATGAACTCCCCAATATTACACTTCTAGGCAACGCGGATCGCAAAGCCGTGACTCCTCAGATTTCTAACAAATTTACAATTTGTTTATCTTCAAGGTCAGAGAAATATTTACATTGAAAATAAGATTGAAATAAACAAAAAAAATCTCACACTCTTCATTCGACTTCTGTGTCAGAAAAAGTGGAACAGGTGCATCAAAAATGTGGTGCCCATTCTGAACACCATGACCCATATTTAATGCTCCTCAAATATGTCTAAAAAGTAGGGCAAATTGGGGAAAATTTGGCACAACTAGGGCCTCTAAACTTTTTTCCGATTTATTCGAAAAGGGAGCGGGGTCTAGTAGTTGTTGGTATAGAGCTAGACAAACATGTCTGTCCCAGCACTGCAGTTACCATCCAGCCTGAGCCCCTGTGATAACCCTGGTGCAGGTCTACACAGCATCATTCTATATGGGGACATACTGTGGAGGATACAGCTGCGTTTACATGACGAGCAGACGATCGCCAGGGAGGAACGCTTCCTTTCCGACAATCATCTGCTCTATCTGACAATGTTAAGTGGTCTTAAGCTTTCGAGTTCCGTCATCGGGGCTCTATGCCGGAAAAAAACTGATCAGTCACATCCCCATGCATTCTGAATGGAGAGAAATCAGTTCAGGATGCATCAGTTCAGTCGCTGTCAGTCGTTTTTAATGGAGGAAATACCGCAGCATGCTGCGGTTTTATCTCCATCCAAAATGCCGAAACACATGCTGGAATGCCGGCATCAATTCCCATTGACTTGCATTAGTGCAATTAAAAATTAAAAAATACCGCTACTATGGATCCGGCATTCTGTTCTGCGCATGCGCAGACCTCTAAAAATGAGGAAAAACGGATCTGGCATTGCAATGCATTTTTATGACTGATCAGGCATAGAAATGCCTGATCAGTCAGAAAAGATGACATGCGTCTACATACAGTTTGCTGGATTCGGCAGGCAGTTCCGGTGACGGAATTGCCTGCCGGAATCCTCTGCCTCAAGTGTGAAAGTACCCTAAGACGTTTTGTTGGGATTAGAAGGTTTTACTATGTTCCCTTTGACTCTTCTTTAGACATTATGCTGTCTCCAGCTGTAGAGATATCACATATCACCCCTTCAGTCTACAGTGTACATGCCCTCACTTTACTAGCAGAGGTAAGAAGAACTTGTCAGTGTTAAAGCATTATCATGGATATGAGGTAGTTTTATTCATTCTTGTATTTTGCCAGGTTCTTGCACATTTGCTGGATATGGTGTTCTACAGCGATGAAAAGGAGAAGGTTATCCCATTACTTGTCAATATAATGCATTATGTAGTACCCTATCTACGTAACCACAGGTAAAGTTACTGTTTAACTGATGTGACATACTCTAATGGGTTATGCCATGATTCATGTTAAAATGAAAATTATACATAATCTTGTAAATGACAATCTCTCTCTAACAAAGCTGGAACCAGCCCTGTACCTCACATGGATCCAGCGCTCTCCCCATTCATTGCTCCAGTTGTTCTGCTAGATTATCATCGGGCTAGCAGCTCAGGAGTCCTGTCCTTTTGCTTCTGCTCTCTTCCTGTAACAGCTCAGGGGGCGGGTCCTTCAACTTAAAGGGGTTGTCCCACAAAAAATATTCTACAGTTTTCAAACTAGCACCTGGATCTGAATTCTTTTGTAATTGCATGCAGGGCTCTGGAGTCGGAGTCATTATAAAACGGACTGACTCCGACTCCAAAAATATATAATTATTGGTACAGTTAGTTCATTGCAGTATGTGCTGAATTTATTTTCATAAGAATACGGAAAATGATAAAAGGTCCTTATAAATGTCTGTTCTATTCCTGAACTAAGGATCTAGGCTTTTAATTGAGATGAATGTGTGCTGCCCTTTATGTAGATGCTCAGTAGTGAAGCTCCTCGGCTACAGGTCAGAGGAAAAAGGCACTGGGAAGGAATGGCTGCACTCATCTCAGATCTGCTAGAGAAAACAGGATTAAAGAGGTTTTCTCACTGGTTACAAAGATTAGCTTTCAACATAAAGGGACAGTATAAAGAAGACATTTTCTAAATCCATTGGTCAGTAGATTTTACTTTAGTCATGAGCTATAGAGTCTAGACAGTTCAGCAGGTCTCTGACTGCGCACAGGTTTCTCTGGTCACCTGCATACCTGATTAGCTGAGAGCAGGAGTGACCTCACCCCCGCGGAACAATGGGACTGAGCTCTGAGGGAACTTATAAGGTTTAGCAAGATTACCTGCGGTAAGCAAAAGGTCCAAGTGTAAGGACTGAGAAGCCTGGCTTTACCTGCAATTGTGTTAGAGATTACAATCTCCTGCTCTGTCAGAGTAAGTTAAAGGGTTATTCCCATTTGCATGTTTCATACTTACCTGCTCCCGGCGCGCCGTCCACTTCCTGGTTTCGGCAGGGGGCGGGTTCCTTCTTGAATGAAGTCTTCTCCCTGCCGGGCCATGCGCTGGACTGAACGCGCATGCGCCCTGGTGACTTCTTCCTGGCAAGTGTACTATACTGGCCAGGAAGAAGTCATCATAGCGCATGCGCGGCGCCGGCGTGCGCTTTCGGGAGTACGCGCGTGGCCCGGCCAGGAGAAAAGAAGTCGTCTGCGCAAGCGCGGCCACTGCGATTCCGGAGAAGAGCGGTGGCCGTAACCAGGGGAGACGAAAGACAACAATCAGGTAAGTATATGTTAATTATCTTCTAAGTGGTGGGAATTAGTTAATTAATTATATTTAGAAAAATGATCACTGTTAAATCATTAACAGATTTAACAGTGATCATTAAAATGGGAATACCCCTTTAATATATGCTAATAACTGCTGGAGACCCCCACTGAGTGAGTGCAAGCTGCCTGTTAGCCAGTGCATCAACGTGCTGAGAAACCCCCTTTAAGGCAAGTACTTCTTAGTATATCTAAACTTTCAATAAACTGTGCGTAAATCGGTTGTCCAGTGCATGTTCTCTCTGTATGCTTTTCCTCTGAGCTCATGTTTGGAGAGGTTAGCTGCTCTTATGGCTTCTATATGCTATACATAGAATATAAGGGGGAAAACTGTAACATCTCAAATTCAGAAACACACATTTGAAAAAGTACTATAGGTGTAGAAACCATTGCCAAGCTTTTGTAGTTTCGCTTTCTAGACTGTGAAGCAGTGTGATCTAAAACACCTAGGGCCTTAGGCTACTTTCACACTCGCGTTTGGTGCGGATCCGTCATGGATACTTCTGCGTCCCTTCAGAACAGATCCGTTTGTGTTATCTTTAACATAGCCAAGACGAATCCGTCTTAAACACCATTGAAAGTCAATGGGGGACAGATCCGTTTTCTATTGTGCCAGATTGTGTGAGTGAAAACGGATCCGTCCCCATTTGGCTCAGTTTCATCTGCAGGCAGCGTTTTGGTGTCCGCCTCCAGAGCGGAATGGAGACTGAACTGATGCAAACTGATGTATTCTGAGCGGATCCTTTTCCATTCAGAATGCAAACTGATCCGTTTTGTACCGCTTTTGAGAGCCCTGAACGGATCTCACAAACGGAAAGCCAAAACGCGAGTGTGAAAGTAGACTTATGTATGAAAACTGTCTAGGTGTAGAAGTTTCTTTGTTGGAGGCAATAATATTTCTCCGAAGAAATTCATAGACTCACCCCACATATTTTATTTAGGACTTTGGTCCCTTTCACACGGGCGAGTTTTCCGCGCGGGTGCAATGCGTGAGGAGGACGCATTGCACCCGCACTGAATCCTGGCCCATTCATTTCAATGGGTCTGTGTACATGAGCGTTTTTTTTCACGCATCACTTGTGCGTTGCGTGAAAATCGCAGCATGTTCTATATTCTGCGTTTTTCACGCAGCCCTAGCCCCATAGAAGTGAATGGGGCTGCGTGAAAAACGCATTGCATCCGCAAGCAGGTGCGGATGCGTTGCGTTTTTCACTGATGGTTGCTAGGAGATGTTGTTTGTAAACCTTCAGTTTTTTTATCACGCGCGTGAAAAACGCATCAAAGCGCATTGCACCCGCGCGGAAAAAACTGAAGAACTGAACGCAATCGCAGGCAAAACTGAATGGCTTTGCCTGTGAAATCGCACAGTTTTCCCTGAACGCATCCGCAACGCATCCGGACACGCTCGTGTGAAAGAGGCCTTTTTGTTGAAAACTGTTTTTTCCCCACTTACTGCGGCCTTTTGCATATTTACAATTTATTAAAGTTTTTTATGTTCTAAAGTTGTATCCAATAAATATATTTTATGTTCTACCTAAATAGCTTGATTATTGTATCAAATTAAGACGCACCATGTATGAGGGCGTGGGAGTCGTTTTAAGGAGTCAGAGTCAGGGCTTTTGCTTACCAACTCCACAGCCCTGATTGCATGTAATTAAAAATTTTGCCTAGCCACTGTCTTATTCAATAAAATGTATCTGTATAGCGCCACCTGCTGTTTGTATTTTTTCTTATTTCTTGGTCCTGCTTACTGAGAAGGCCGCACATGCTCAGTTTGATCCTTCAACTGCCTCCTGAGCTGTGATAGGGAGATGAAGCTGGTTCTAGCTTAGAAAGAAATTGTCATTTACTGTATGATGTCTGATTTTCATTTTTTACATTAGTTACATTAGCGTTAAGCTCGTCTTGTGAATAAGGCTTGTCTAGTTGGTGCTTTCATTTGCTCCGTAGTCCACAACCCTTGTTTATAGCTCTCTACCTGTAACTTTCATAGCTTTTAACAGAAGATAGGCCTGGTAGCAGTTGAAGGTTGTAATATACGTTATTGTCTCTTCTTTTACAGTGCTCATAATGCTCCCAGTTATCGGGCCTGTGTGCAGCTGCTGAGTAGTCTCAGTGGTTACCAGTACACCAGGCGCACATGGAAGAAAGAAGCGTTTGATCTCTTCATGGATCACAACTTCTTTCAGATGGATGGCTCCTGTGTTAGTCAGTAAGACACATCTCTCCTCTTCACAATGTGTTTGTGACAATCCTGTTTACGTATTCAGGAATAAACTGCTGTATATATACAGTATTATATAAATCAGAAATGTGTTATCTATATAAAGGAAGATCTCTTTTAGGATGCATTCACATGACCCTATTTATTTCTCATCCGTATCATTGGGGGACATAGGCTTGACCTTGATATAGCTATTGCCACAAGGAGGCGACACTAAGCACAAAAGTGTGAGCTCCTCCCTTTAGCTATACCCTTCCTACAGGGACTAAGCTAAATCAGTTTTAGCTTAGTGTCTGTAGGAGGCAGACCTCCCTGCTTTGCAGGTCTGCTAGTTTTTTTTCCCTTTTTTTTTATTTTTCTTTTCCTTATAGCGAAATTTCAGGCAGTCTTAGCTGCCTGCATTCCCACCCAGGAGACGGAAGACCAGGGAGTCCCCAAGCCCACTACTCCTTCCCGGTCTCCAGAAAACTAGGAGGACCAGTGGTTCTTAAAGCCTCTGCATCCTGCCAGCCTTCAGGTCACCACCCACGACAAGTCCCCTCTATTCCAGTGTAGCGGCCCTCCTCAAGACTCAGTCCGCGTCTTCCCTGAAAAATCAGGTTCGAAGGTCTGCCCGTCATTCTCATGGCCCCGGACTGGCCATGCAGAGTATGGCACGCATCCCTAGTCTCCCTCCTATCTGACGAACCCTGGTGTCTTCCCCTTCGGAAGGACCTCTTGTCGCAGGGACCAATCTTCCACCCGAAATTAGGGTCCCTACATTTAACGGCATGGCTGCTGCCATACTAAGGGCTTGGGGTTTCTCGGATGCTGTTGTCCAGACCATGATTCGGTCTAGGAAACAATCGTCCTCCCGGATCTATTACCGGACCTGGAAGTCTTACTTTAGTTGGTGTGGTGAACTCCACCAGTTGTCTCCCATTCTGTTCTCGTTGCTTCGACTCTTGTCCTTCCTGCAGTCGGGCATGGACTTGGGGCTGGCTATCAGTTCCCTCAAAGGGCAAGTTTCGTCCCTTTCCATTCTTTTTCAACAAAACCTGGCTTCGCTTTCTGTGGTTCGTACCTTCCTGCAGGGGGTGGGGCACGCTGCGCCCCCTTACCATCCTCTGTTGAATCCGTGGGACCTTAATCTAGTGCTCAGCGCTCTTCAGTCCTCTCCGTTTAAGCCTTTGCAGCAGGTGTCCCTTCGCTTCTTGTCCTACAAGGTGGCCTTTTTGATGACAATCACTTCCATCCGTAGGGTGTTGGAGCTAGCGGCTCTTTCCTGTCGGTCTCCCTTCCTTATCCTCCACCAGGACAAAGTGGTCCTTCGCCCTGTCCACTCCTTCCTTCCGAAGGTCGTGTCGGCATTCCGTCTCAATGAAAAGATCATTCTCCCTTCCTTTTGTCCTGCCCTGTCTCATCCTTGTGAACAGTCACTCCACACTCTGGATTTGGTTCAGACCATTCACATCTATCTGTCTCAGATGTCCTCTTTCCGACGGACGGATTCTCTATTTGTCATTCCAGAGGGACCGAGACGAGGGCTGGCTGCGTCCAAAGTTTCAATTTTCCGATCGATTTGTTTGGCCATTGTGGAAGCATACCACATAAGTGACAGAGCCCCGCCCTTCCGGGTTACTGCTCATTCTGCTCGGGCAGTGGGGGCCTCTTGGGCAGTATATCATGGGGCTTTGGCCCTTCAGGTGTGCAAGTTTTACAGAATACATACTTTAGCATCTTCTGATGCTTCTCTGGGGCGTAGAGTATTGCAGACGGCGGTTCTCTGATTGGCCAGAGGGCTTCTTCGTTATGGCCCACCCCTGGGACTGCTCTGTTTCTCTTCCGTATATTAGAGAACACAGCTCCCACACATTTTCTCTGGCTGTGGACCTCGTCGTAACCTGCGTGATTCTGAATTTGTACTTTGTTTGCTTTTCCTGTTTTTTGTTTTGCTTCTCCTACTGCTTTTGCACAAACTGTTTTAGCTTAGTCCCTGTAGGAAGGGTATAGCTGGAGGAAGGAGCTCACACTTTTGTGCTTAGTGTCGCCTCCTAGTGGCAATAGCTATACCAAGGTCAAGCCTGTGTCCCCCAATGAACGGAAGAGAAACAGTTTTTACGGTAAGTACAAAAATCCAGTTTTTGCAGTCCGCAAAAATGCAGATTCGCAAAAAAATACGGATGAGGTCCATGTGACTTCCGTCTTGCATTCTTTTTTATTTTTTGCGGATCCATTAGAACACTTGTACTCATTGTGAGCTTAAAATAGTTTTTTTCAATTTATCATTATTAAAAATGTTCAGTCCTTTTCTCTGCACAGGGCTGAGATTCTCTAGTAGCAAAATTTGTATTTTTACTCTCTTTCGTCAGGCAGCTCAGCTGACTACTCCTTATCTCTGACCTTTATAGACACTGATTATAGCTTTATTCTTATCTTACTGATAAGAATGTGGCTTAAATAAGTGTTTATGACCTTTTAGTAATTTGTTTAAAAGGGTTATTAGATCACCAGCATAAAGTGCAAGTAGGATTCACACAGCTAGAAACAGTTAACCATTTGTGACCGAATGGCTGAATATTTTTAATAAAGACCAATTGAAAAAAATGATTTTAAAATTCAATGATAAAAAAATTGCCCACAAAGGTGTACATAGCCTTTACTAAACAATGGTAAGAAAATATAAGTTGACTTTTTCAATGGCTTTTGTCACAAGATAACACTGTGACGTGTTATCACACTTCCTTTTACTTCTGCTACATCTATGTATTCTGATCTGAATCCTGGTATACAATGTAATTAGATTACCCCTCTGAGTTCTCTTATATTCCTTGTCATACAGCTGGCGGGCCATCATGGACCATCTGATGACACATGACAAAACAACATTCCGTGATTTAATGAGTAAGTTTTCTGAACATTTGTGGTGTATCTCTTGCACCACCATATATATTGTCTGCCACTTCAGCATTGAAAAGTAAAGCTTTTGATATGTTATATGGCTGCGGAATTTCTCAGTCAAGCGCTGTGCCCCTTCAGCTGCCGAGGAGAGTTGAAGAGAGCTGTTCACAGCCAAAGGGGCACAGCTCTCAACGGCATGATACTGCCCCTTCATTTCATAGATCAGTGGGGGTCTCCGTCCCGCTGATCAAATCTTCTCACATGTAACGGCAACATGCCACAGGTATTCTGAAATGTTATTTGCTTCCTAACACCTAATTAAGCTGAACAATCGGTGTTGGCCTGTGTACTGTAAATTGCAATTGCTATTTATTAGTGAAATGACTCTGCTCGGCGTGCTATTGATTTTGTTTTTTCCTTAGCTCGTGTGGCTGTTGCCCAGAGCAGTTCTCTCAGTCTGTTCACCAACCGGGATGCTGAGCTGGAGCAGAGAGCAATGCTGTTGAAGAGACTGGCCTTTGCTATCTTCAGCAGTGAGATTGACCAGTACCAGAAATTCCTGCCTGATATACAAGGTAAGGCTTTAATGTTGCCTATTGATCATCCTAAAATAAGTGAAAAATTATCTCAGCATTTATTTTAAATACTAGGGTCCTTCTTTGGGTGACCGCAGTCATAGTATGGTTTGACGGCTGAGCATCAACACGGTTCACTCCACACCAGTCCATGGAAAATACGGAAAGAGAATATGCTCTCAGTATAGCTGTCGTGCTTCTCAGATCTAGCATTTATTATATATCTGCTTGAAAATGAAAGGGGTATTTCTATCTCGGACAATGGGGTCATATTGCTAGAATATGCCTCCATTGTCTGATAGCCATGCACTCTCCCCATAGGATTGAATCGGAGTGCACTGCGCTTACGCGGCCACCGCTCCCATATATTTCTATGGGGCCAACGGAAATAGCCGAGCCAGCGATCGGCTATTTTCGGAGGCCCCATAAATATGAATGGAGGGCGGCTGCACATGCGCAGTGCACCCTTCACAATCTTCAGGGGTCCATTCTCATTGTAGGTACGGGTCCAAGAGGTGGGACCCGCACCTATTAAACAAGGGGGGCATATCCTAGCTATATGTACCCATTGTCTGAGATGGGAATACCCCTTTAAGCACCATGAACATCACAATTAGCCAAAAATTACGTTTTGCACTGAAGAATACATTCACCATTTCTTTAAACCTGAGAAGGAATAACATCTTGTATTTCGTCTTTTTGTTTTTAAGAAAGGCTAGTAGACAGCTTACGGTTGCCACAAGTGCCCACACTACATTCCCAGGTGTTCTTGTTTTTCCGAGTACTGCTTCTAAGAATGTCTCCTCAACACCTCACCTCCTTATGGCCAACCATGATCACAGAACTAGTGAGTTACGATATGCTTTTCTTTTGTCATTTGTAAATTCTTGGTTATCGCCTATATGTGACCACTCTATGTTGCCTGCAGTGTTACATAATGTGCAATACGGTTTTCTTGGCTTTCTCAACTGTATTGTATTTGAAATTGAGATTTGGTTTCTGTGTTTTATCAGGTACAAGTATTTTTATTAATGGAGCAGGAACTTACAGCAGATGAAGATATTACCAGGTAGGTTTCTATTTTCATACAGTAGTAGTCATTATCCATCCCTTCCTCACACAGGAGACTACCAAAACCCTCCATGCATTGACAATATCCTGGTAGACTGCTCCAGCACCTGTCTTTGTCACCTACTGATAGATTAAAGCTGGTCCTACACATAAGATAAGCATCAGAAGGATTACAGACAAGCAGTCATCTGTCATCATCATGCCAGACTAAACTAGCAGATCAGGGAGGGACTATTAGAAAAGTGGTCTTAAATAAAGTGACAAATGATTTGCCAAATTCTGTCAGTGATTTCATAGAATTGCAGCTGACAACTGGCAAAACCAAAAAAAAATCACATTTACTGGAATGGTAAAAATCTACCATTTTGGCCAAAATGTATCTTGTGTACGAGCAGCTTATTGTTTCTCAAATCTGTTCTTAAAAGGGTCCTCCGGTTTCATAATGATTTTTTCTTATCTGCCCAAAGTACTCCAAAAACGACACGTTTGCCCTATATACATGTTTTTCATGTCCGCACCATTTCCCGAACTCGGGTTCGGTTCCAAGTGGTACCTTGGAACCGAAACAGAGTTCGGGAAATGTTTTTTTACAGTACAAATTAATTTATGAAGTTATTGCCCGAAGTCTTGCAAGACGTCCCAAAGCAATAACTTCCGGCTCATCAGAGACAATACATTCTAATACTGTTCGGAGCTCCTGCTCCGTACAGTATTGGAACGAAGTTTTATGCGAATCGACTTTGGATGTTTCATCCGGAGTCGATTCGCTCATCCCTAATCACTGCATCCAGGCAGGATGTTTACATAAATTACTTCCAGTCTTCATGTGAACTGTTGCAGAGCAAAGCATGCTGCGTTTGGCTAGAAAACCCAGCAGGAATCTGAGGAAAACGGGAAGCTCTGCATGTAAACATCGTGACAGCATGCAGTAATGCTGAGAAAAGGGGGCATAAAGTGTGGAGTACTTGGTTACTATGATCAGGCAAAAAGATTTTTATTTGCATCCAATGGACTCCAGACCTAGAGTAACTAAACTTTTGAATAAAATTTTAATAAGACTTTAATATACTTTATTAAATGCTTTTTGTATTTTTATTGTACCTTTACCCCCCCTAAAGCGCACCATTCCCTGTGCGCTTAAAATTCAGTTCTGCTGCTCCTGCCCATGCCCCCCCTGAAGGTTTACTAACTCCTGGCGTAGCACATGGGTACCCTGTACCCATGTGCTATGCCAGGATTAGCTCAGCAGAGCGGGCTCCTGCTTCGCTAAGAGCTGACATGCAGGACTCTTAGCTTAGGGTACCCATGTGCTGTGCCAGAAGTTAGTAAACCTCTGGGGGGCACTGGCAGGAGCAGCAATATGCACTCCAGTCCGTACTCACTGCGCTGCCGTCCCATTGATAAAAATGTGTACTCCATACACCGCTGAGAAGTCAGTGGTGTACAGAGAAGTGAATTTTAAGCGCACAGGGAATGGTGCGCTTTAGGGGGGTAAAAGCGTATTAAAAATACAAAAAGCATTAATATAGTATATTAGAAAAAGTGTTACTATGGCATTAGGAACATCTTATTAAAATGTTATTCAAAAGTTTAGTTACTCTTTAAGCCAAAGGTGTTATTGCACTGGCCGACGCAAACTGAATACAGGAGGAACAATTGCTACCACAGTGGTTCCTCCCTCATTCTGTTCTATTCACTATCGGCGACCGATTACACAGATAGATGTGCTGCTGATAATCGGTCATTTTTCATCCTGATGAAGGAGGCCCATCAGCCAATGAATGAGCATTTGTTTGTTCATCGGCTGTTCAATTATACAAGGCAATTATTGCAAATGACCGTTTCTATAAATGCTTTCTATAATCTGCTGATAATCGTGTGGTCTAATAGGCCCTTTAAGTCTAAATCTTTTACCTGGAGATGTTTATTCCTTTCCCTGACCCTTTTTTTTTTACCTGTCCCTAATAAATTATAAGATGGTATGGGCAGGTCTCCTACCAAACGTGTCTTATAAACATTTTCATGTAGAATAGAATGTATATCTATGCTCTGCTGGGAAATGTTGGGATATCCTCATTATGCATTCATTTTCTGATTGTTGTCCTTCCTGCAGGACTTCTGGACCTTCTGTAGCTGGTTTGGAGACCACATACACTGGTGGAAACGGATTCTCCACATCATATAACAGCCAGCGGTGGTTGAACCTCTATCTGTCAGCCTGTAAATTTCTGGACTTAGCCCTGGCCTTACCCTCTGATAACCTGCCCCAGTTTCAGATGTAAGTTGTTTGGTATCACTGTAGTAATATCTTCCTGGAGTCCTACTTTTATAGATGCTTTTTACACTTCCATATTTATTTGTACTACTCTCTTGTAATTACTACTGCCACTATAAGGCATTTAAAGACTTGGTAGGTACTCTTCTTTCCAATGAGAACCTGGTTGAAATGATACGTTTCCCCCACTTATCGTCTATCATTATTTGCTATGTGTTGATATTTCGCATCCACCTCTGTATTTTGTGCTGTCATTACGATGACTGTACCTTTAGGTATCGCTGGGCATTCATCCCAGAAGCATCGGATGACTCGGGGCTAGAGGTTCGAAGGCAAGGAACACATCAGAGGGAATTTAAACCATATGTGGTTCGACTAGCAAAGCTTTTGAGGAAAAGAGCAAAGGTATTGTTCTTCACGTTAATATATTACAAGATACCTCTGTGAAAGTAGTCATAAAATAACATATTAGACTCTGTTCACATCTTCATTGCGGTTCCCACTATAAACAGAAACAACAACGCAGGCTGGATCCATTGCTCGGTTGACAACAATGGCAACTGTCAGACCCCATTGGCATATAATGGAATCGGCCCCGTTTCTGTGCAACTCTGTCAAAGTGTAGTAGTACTGTTCTCTTTTAAAATGGTGGAATCATGGAGGCTCCGAAATGAGCCTCATTGTGTATGTGAAGATTGCCTTGGTCAGAAAGATTACTATTATTTCTTTATGCATTATACACTTAGTGGCTAGTTTATTAGGATCAGCATCTACTTAATACTGTGTTGGCCCAACTTTTGCCCATACCCACATAATAATAATATTACAATACAATAGTATTTTCCAGAATTATACTGCACAGCGAGCGTCTGGGATCAGGATCTAATAGCCACCGCAGGCATGTAATTGAGTACACTCACTGTTCTTTAGTTTATAACCCAGTGTAAGAGTTTAGACGCCCACAACCATTAGCGTATTGTTGGCTGGCTTGCTGTGTAGTTTTCGTCTGGCCAGCTTACATCCTAACTTGTAAGAGGAGCCCTCCAACTCTCCCCCAACAGATGAGGTTGGGCAAGAAATGAATCAGCAGCGATAGATTCCAAAACTGATCCTTATGTCCTGCTGGGAGATAAGCGGCTGCCTTAGCTGTTTGTCAGCAGCTTTCTGCTCTTTACACTTGACTGAACCGAGTGTGTATGTGCATAGGGGAGTCGGTAGAGATACTGTAGCTGTCGGCTCAACAAGCATTAGGCTACTTTCACACTGATGTTTATATTTTACGGTATTGAGATCCGTCATAGGGCTCAATACCGGAGAAAAACGCTTCTGTTTTGTCCCCATTCATTGTCAAGGGGGACAAAACTAAACTGAACAGAACGGAATGCCCTGAAACGCATTCCGTTCCGTTTGGTTGCGTTCCCATACTGGAGAGCAAACGCAAAATGCATTCTATTTCGTTTGGTTGCGTTCCCATACCGGAGAGCAAACCACAGCAAGCTGCGGTTTTCTTTCCGCCATGACACAATAGCCATTGACTTTTTATGGTGTCCATAATGGATCCGTCATGGCTATAGAAGACATAATACAACCGGATCCGTTTTCTCAGACACAATAGAAAATGGATCTATCCCCCATTGATTTTTTTTTATGGTGTTCATAATGGATCAGTCATTGCTATCTTACAGATAATACAACCGGATCCGTTCATAACGGATGCAGATCGGTTATATTATCAGTAACAGAAGCGTTTTTGCTTATCCCTGCGGGATCAGGCAAAAACGCAAGTGTGAAAGTAGCCTTAGCCGACAGCTTTTGAAGCTGTTTAAGCACCTTTACCCTTACTAGCTCCAGTACTTCACGTACAATTAACCCAGGTTGTAAGGGTGCCCGTACATATCAAATAAGGTTCGTCTGAACCGGTGGTCCCGTCCTGCCTAACAGCGGATTTTGATAGAATAAAGGATCTGTTATGCTGAATTTCAACTTACCAGGTACTTTTAGGTGCATTTACTGCTGTTGTATGTTTACGGGCAGCTTAGGTTTGTGAGGTCACATAGTTTACTCTTAATGGATTAAGATGGCCATACACACCAGATAAATGTTCACTGAACCCACAGACCATGTAATGTGGATCGGGATTTCCGAACGGTTTCCCAATGACAGATATCGTTGGAGATAAGGATCTGGCAGCTGCATTCCCAAGTTCCCAACAGCCTGATCTTTTCGTTTTGGGGAGAAATGTCAGCATCCTTTTCTCCTCTCCCTCAGGACATATGCATGCTCGTCGGGGGAAAGAGCTGATCAGCCAACAGCTACCTAATGTGAATGTCCAGCCTTCGAGACTCTGCGGCAGATTTACTATTAAAAATGTGCCAATTTTTTGCCTTAGGCCTCTTTCACACTGGCGTTTTTCCTTTCTGTCCTAGAGTTCCGTCCTCGGGGCTCTAGGACGGAAAGATACTGATCAGGATTATCCCAATGCATTCTGAATGGAGAGAAATCCGTTCAGGATGCATCAGGATGTCTTCAGTTCAGTACTGAGACGTTTTTTGGCCCTAGCAAAATCCGCAGCATGCTGCAGATTTTGCTCCGGCCAAAAATCCTGAAGGCATGCCGGAAGGACGGATCCGGAATTAATGCCCATTGAAAAGCATTAATCCGGATCCGGCTTTAAGTTAAACGTTGTTTCGGCGCATAGCCAGATCCAACGTTTAGCTTTTGTGAATGGTTACCATGGCAGCCAGGACGCTAAAGTCCCGGCTGCCATGGTAAAGTGTAGTGGGGAGGCAGGGGAGAAGTATACTTACCGTCCATGCGACTCCCGAGTGCCGGGGCGCTCAACAATGACGTCAGAGCGCCCCATGAGCATGGATCACGTGATCGCATGGATCACTCTGACGTCATAGTGCTCCCCTGGCTCCCCACTACTTACTATGGCAACCAGGACTTTAGTAGCGTCCTGGCTGCCATAGTAACACTAAAAGCATTTTGAAGACTGATCAGTCTTCAAATGCTTTCAGTTGTCTGCGTTGTGACGGATCCGGCGGGCATTTCTGGCGACGGAAGTGCACGCCGGATCCACACAACACAAGTGTAAAAGAGGCCTTAGTTGTGGCCAAAACCGCATTGCAGTGTTTTAGACACTTTTTTTTTTTTTTTTCTTACACCTCATCCAACAAGGGGCCTTACTTAGAAAGAGATTGTGGCTTGGTGTAAAAGGGGTGTAGTTTTAATGCATCTCCATGCGCCAAAAAAGTGCCAACATTTTGTCTCATTTCCGGAGCAAAATAAAGCCAACGTATAGGTGGTGTAAACTTAGACTAAACAGTTTACACTTATAAACTTATCAATACAATATTTGCTGGCGTGATTTCAGTGTGAGCATTAGGCTCCCAGCACTTCACCATGCTGGCTTACCCGCTGTCACCTCAGTTAGCAGCAACAACTTCACAGTTCTGAAACTTGGACAGAATTCTACCATAAATCTGGCACAGGAGTTACCATACGCCAAATTTATAAAGGTCCATGCTCCTGAATTAAAAATAGGTCTAATATTAAGACTAGAGTTTGTATTCTTAGACCAGGCAATGTTCGGCAGTATCGGTATACCTTCCGCACTGTGTAGATCTCAATATCCAGTCACATGAAATGCCCACAAGCCTGCTAGGTTGAATAGTGTAAAGGGACACGCAATACAATTCCATAAACTTTATTAGTTGATAAAAAGACCAACAACATACACAATGTCAATATAAAAAAATATTTTTTATATTGACATTGTGTATGTTGTTGGTCTTTTTATCAACTAATAAAGTTTATGAGTATGTGCGTCCCTTTTTGGTCATTCGGTAAACAATTTGTATAGTCACGCTTTGTACTGTGATTGAATAGCGTTGGCATTACTAGGTTGAATAGTGGTAGTAAGGCATGGAACTAAAGCTGGACCACAGGACATCGGCAATGGTCATTTGACATATTTGATCAAAACAAAGCAAGTTTCAGGTTTTATTCTAAAATTTGAGTACAGAGGTCCAACACTGCTTAGTCAACCCTTAGATAAGCATATTAGTATCAACCTCTGTGCATGCTTGTCCTATTCTCAGGTGGTATCTTTTTATTGTAGTGCCTGCATTTTTTATGAAAATGTCAAGAAGAGTCTGTTCTGATCTGATTAATGATTTCTTTCAGAAAAATCCCGAAGAGGACTGCTCAGGGAGAATATTAGACTGGGACCCTGGACATTTACTGCTTACCATTTCCACCATTCGCAGCATGGAGCAGCTTCTGCCTTTTTTCAATGTACTCAGTCAAGTCTTCAATAGCAAAGTCACAAGCAGATGTGTTGGAGACTCAGGGAGCCCCGTCCTATATCAAAATTCTTATCCCAACAAGGATATTAAACTGGAGAACCAGAAAATGTTCTCCAGCAAAGCAAGACAGAAAATTGAGGAGATGCTCGAGAGAGATTTCCTGGAGGGAGTGCTGAAAAGCTGATGTGCTCCATGGTTCATACCACTCACGTTTCCGACTTGTATAGACTTTTTTACTCTGTATGTATTGTAACTAATCTGCTTCTTATGTTTTGACTCTTATTTAATTTGAATATTTTTTATTTGTAAATAAAAGTGAGACTTCTGGATGTGAACCAATCATATTAACGTACTGTCTCCGAAGATTATGGTGCATAAATTATGTTGTATGATGTTGATTGCTCTAAGAAAATATCAAGAATACAGATTTGACAATTTTTCCATCAGGCTTAGCTTTTTATTTGTACTTAATGGATGTAGCCAGTATCAAATTCCCATGTGCATTTTTCGTTATTTTTTAAGCTCGGAGTGGATCCTAAAAGAAGAAAAAGTATTAAGGATTGTGATATTTCTCCACTCCTTTGTGTTTGGCTCAAAAACTGACATACAAAACTGAATGTTTGATTATACCCTAAGGCCCCTTTCACACGAGCGTGTCCGGATGCGTTCAGTGAAAACGGTGCGATTTCGCAGGCAAAGCCATTCAGTTTTGCCTGCGATTGTGTTCAGTTCAGTTTTTTCCGCGCGGGTGCAATGCGTTTTGATGCGTTTTTCACGCGCGTGATTAAAAACTGAAGGTATACAAACAACATCCCCTAGCAACCATCAGTGAAAAACGCAACGCACCCGCCTTGCTTGCGGATGCAATGCGTTTTTCACGCAGCCCCATTCACTTCTATGGGGCTGCGTGAAAAACGCAGAATATAGAACATGCTGCGATTTTCACGCAATGCACAAGTGATGCGTGAAAAAAAACGCTCATGTACACAGACCCATTGAAAATGAATGGGTCAGTATTTGGTGCGGGTGCTATGCGTTCACGTCACGCATTGCAACTGCGCGGAAAACTTGCCGTGTGAAAGGGGCCTAAAGGTTCCTTGCTTGCTTAAAGGAAATGTCTGAGATACATTTAAAAAAAAAGTTACTGTCCCAGGAGCGTACTGGGAACTTAAAGTAGCCCTGAAATTTTTTTTTTTAACTTGTACCCAATGTTGTAGATGGTGCAAGACCAGTTGGCAGGGTCAGTAATACCATAATGCAGCACAGAATACCTTTCCAGAAGCTATGCGTCTCTGCGGGCCACCCATAGCTGCCGCCAGTGGCGTACCTCTAATAGAGGCAGACCACGGAGCTGCTATGGGGCATCTGCTTATTTGCACAGACGGATCCGCACCTATAATGCAAATGTTTGTATCCGTTCAGAACGGATCCGTTTGCATTAGTTTTAAAGAAAAATGTCAAAGTTGAAACGGATCCGTTTTGAATTACATTGAAAGTCAATGGGGAACGGATCCGTTTTCAAATGCACCATATTGTGTCATTGAAAATGGATCCGTCCCCATTGACATACATTGTAATTCAAAACGGATCCATTTGGCTCCGCATCGTCAGACGGACACCAAAATGCTGCGTTTTGGTGTCCACCTCCAGAACAGAAAAGAGGCTGAACAGAGACTAACTGATGCATTCTGAACGGATCCTTATCCATTCAGAATGCATTGGTACTGAACTGATCCGTTTTGGACCGTTTGTGAGAGACCTGAAACGGATCCCACAAACGGAATCCAAAACGCCAGTGTAAAAGTACCCTTAGGCTGGGTTCACACGGGCGTCATGTTTGACGCCCGGATTGGATGCGGGTGCGTTGCGGGAATATGCGCGATTTTTCCGCGCATGTGCAAACTTTTGTAATGCGTTTTCCACACGCGTGTGAAAAATCGCCATGTTTGGTACCCAGACCCGAAGCCGGACTTCATCACTGAAGTCCGGTTTCGGGTTGAGTATTCTGGAGATTCTTGATAAAGAATGCTTTGTAGAATGCTAAGTGGTTAAAAATAAAAAACTTAACTCACCTTAGCCCCTTGATCGCGTAGTTGGCGATCTCTCTTCAAGCTTTAGCTGCAGTCTAAAGGACCTGTGATGACGTCACATCCCATGGTCCAATCACATGGTCTGTGATGGAAAATCGCACTGCATCCGCACTTGCTTGCGGATGCTTGCGATTTTACCGCAGCCCCATTCACTTCTATGGGGCCTGCGTTGCGTGAAAAATGCAGAATATAAAGCATGCTGCGATTTTCATGCAACGCAGAAGTGATGCGTGAAAATCACCGCTCATGTGCACAGCCCCATAGAAATGAATAGGTCAGATTCAGTGCGGGTACAATGCGTTCACATCACGCATTTCACCCGCGCGGAAAACTCGCCCGTGTGAATGCAGCCTTAGTCAGTCATACTGTAGATGTATTTCATGTGTGTGTATATACAGTGTGTGTGTATATATATTCACACACAGATATAGCAGAGTTAACACACACTTGATGAGTTTTCACATTTATTTAATGTGTTATGACTAGTATTGAGCGAACTTGTTTTTTGAAGTTCGACATACAAAGGTTCGGGTTCGGATTATCTAAGAATCCCGTTATGGATTCCATTTCCACGGAAGCCCATAAGAGGCATTCCGTATTGCATGCTGGCCATAGACTTATTTTATGACGAAATACAATACAGCATGCCTCTTATGGGCTTCCGTGGAAGTGGAATCCATAACGGGATTCTTAGATAATCCGAACCTTGTACGTCGAACTTGAAAAAACAAGTTCGCTCAATACTAGTTACGACTGAGACTGTTAAAGGATTTCAGAGCTGAGTGGGGGAAGAAGGGTGATATGTCCGGGTTCAGCTCTGAACCCTGACAAAATAAAGTCATCTGATCGCTGCACTTTGATGCGTATTGGTCTTCGTTTACATCTCTGGTGATCGGTATCTGGTAGAGAACATCCTGCCAGAGTTCACCAGTTCCAGCATTGCTGGATTCTGCCCTTCACCAGTAGAACAGTTTTTGTCATGCTGAAACCCTGCTGGTAGTCTGCCATAGTCTATGGCAGGAAAGCTCAACCTGCAGCCCTCGAGCTGTTGCAAAACTACAACTCCCAGCATGCCCTAATAGGTGTAGACAGCTGGAGGGCTGCAGGTTGGGCATCCCTGGTCTATGGGGTCCAGTGGTGAACGGTAGATACTTTAAATGCTGGATCTGGTGAGCTCTGGCAGTATGTTCTCTGTCGGATACAGTCACCTGAGATATGAATAAAGCCTTAGGCCGTTCTGATCCTGTATTTAAGGCATTCATTATGCTCCGTTCTGCATCCTCTTTAGCAATTTCCGTCTGAGATCAGTTTTTTTTAATGTGTAAAAAAGTTCTACACAAAGTTTTTTTTTTTTGTCGTATCTCAGACATAAATGGCTAAAACGGATGCAAAATGTGCATAACTGAGCATAAGGGATGCTTAAAATACAGGATCCGTTATTTTATATATTTTTGGTTTCTTCTGACGGATAAGAACAGAAAATTAACAGCAATGTGAACGCGGTCACACTATGTGTTTTGCAAGAACTCCCCAGATTATCAAAAACAGTAATAATCTGTAATGTAGCACCAATGTACCTACTTAAGGCACCGTTCATGGGTAAGGGAGGGGCTGGGGTAGAAGGTTGAAGGGACCAGGAATGGGTAGTCAGAGGGGCCTGGGAAGGATCATGGGGGCCCGTTTCAGATTCCTGCTATGGGGCCCAGTGAATTCTATGTACGCCCCTGGCTGCCGCATTCTGTCTTCCTACTTTAATTGTCTCTAATATGGATATGGAGCAGGGTGCTTAGGCGGTGAGATGTGGGCCACAACATCAAGCCAGCCCTACCTGTTGCATACTGCCTGGATTTCCTATAATAACCCCTATAGTTTCCACAGTACCCGGCCAGCGGCAGTGAGGAAGGCACTTGCTTTCTAACCAATCCAACAGCTGTAATTGGCCATTGCTTTCTTTAAAAAAAAAAAAAAAAACTTTTTCATGTGCTTCTTATATGGCAAAAGGATAAGGCAGCAAGATGTTGGTGTTCTGTCACCACATTTTTTACTATTAAACAGGCTGACATTATGCATGTGCAAAGTCACCTGAATTTAACCCTGTTAATTATTTTTTCCAGTGTGACCCGGTTTTTGTGTAATTTCATCTTTTATTATATGCTAATTATCCTCTAGGAGCAGAGGGGGCGTTGCACCTGCTCCTAGAGGCTCATTTCACCCACCTCATTTCACGCCCTTCTCCTCTTGATTGACAGGGCCAGCATTGCTATCCTCCTGCTGACCCTGTCTGCCGAGGAAATTTCGCGAGCCGTCCTGTTTAGAATTCGGCACAGGCGCAGTGAGTGAAAGACGCTCGACTGCTTCCTCACTGGGCCGATGCCGGATGACTTCTCTTCCAGGGAGCACTGTGATGTAATCTGCGCAGACGCAGTGAGGAAGCGGGCAGCTGGCGAACGTCCTTATTTACTGCTCCTGCTCCGAATTCTAAACAGGATGGCGCAGGCGCGAGATTTCCTCGGCAGACAGGGCTGGCTGGAGGAGACCAACGCTTGCTTGGCCCTGTCAATCAAGAGGAGAAGGGCGTGAAATGAGCCTCTAGGATCAGGTGCAACGCCCCCTCTGTTCCTAGAGGCTAATTAGCATATAATAAAAGTTGAAATTACACAAAAATGGGGTCACACTGGAAAAAATAACAGGGTTAAATTCAGGTGACATTTGCATATGCATAATGTCAGCCTGTTTAATAGCGAAAAGTGTGGTGACCGAAACCCTTTAAAGCTAACATCTTGCTGCCTTATCCTTTTGCCATATAAGAAGCACATGAAAAAGGGGCGTTTTCCTATTAACGGTAGTGGCAAGTGCTCAACCTTTCTGCGGCTGGGGCAGATTTTAGACAGACTGCTTTTCTCGCTCATATCATTGGGGGACACAGGACCGTGGGTATAGCTTGCTGCTGCCACTAGGAGGCGACACTAGGCTGAAAGCTGTTAGCTCCTCCCCTGCAGGCTATATGCTCTCTCCAGGCTGGAGAGAGCATATCAGTTTTTAGCTTAGTGTCGTAGGAGGCAGACCTCCCTGCTTTGCAGGGTGGCGTTTGTATTTTTATTTGATTTTATTTTTATTCACAGACTACTGGAAGGGGGCACAGGGTCGCCTGCGTCCCTGTATCCCCGGGAGGCTGGCCGGTGTATCTAATTCACCACCTTGCCTCCCCCAAGAAGCTAAAGTGGACCAGGGCAGCCTCGCTCCCCTGCTTCCCCCCAGCAAAAGGGCCATCCTCTCTTCAGCCCTTCTCTGCCCGGACCCCTGTCGCCTGGTGCCAGCGGTCATAGGGTGGCCCTGCTGGTGATGCATCATAGGGTAAAGAACACAGATGCTTAGGGACACAGCACCCGCCCATTTTTTCTTTTTCATATTGGTATGAGACCTGTGGGTCCGAGTTGCCGGTTGGGGCTGGTGTCCGGTTCGTTTTTTGTTGGGCAGTGGTCCTTACTGGTTGTGTTTTGTTTCGGTACGGTTTCTCCTACTGCTGAAGCACAAACTGATATGCTCTCTCCAGGCTGGAGGGGGTATAGCCTGCCGTAGTACCGGTACGTCATGGTTTCCGAGTCCTTAAGGACCCATGACGTATCGGTATGTCATGAATAGTTCCGATCACTGCTCCTCAGCCGGCAGTGATCAGAACAAGGTACCTGCTGAAATCATTCAGCAGGTACCTTGTTAAAATGCCCAGGGGGGTCCTGTAACACCCCCCCATATCGGCGTTCGCTGCAAACCGCAGGTCAATTCAGACCTGCAGTTTGCAGCGCTTTGTGCGGTCGGTGACCGCGGGGATCAGAGTTAATGCCCCTAAAGTGTTAATTTTTAACCCCCCCTGCAGCCCCCAATCATATTTTGGCGGGGGGGGGGGGGGTGGTTGCGGGAGGTGTCTAGTGGATCTATCAGAGTGTCAGCACATTGCTGACACTCTGATAGAAACGGCTGGCATCTGTGCTTGATCAGATGCCAGCCGTTTACCCCCTTTCATACCACGGTCCCAACAGGATGGGATCGCAGAGGGAGGGAGCCCCCCTCCCTCCCCATCCATCACCCGCTGCGGGTGATGGTTGCCATGGAAGCAGGATGCTTTCAGAAGTGTCCTGCTCTCCATGGTGCTAAAAGTCTGAATAGACCTGCTAAAAGGTCTATTTAAACTTTGTAAAGTAAAGAATACAGCACAGTGCACTATATAGTGTACTGTACTGTATTATACAGACACCAGATCCACTGGATCTACAAGAACCAAGTGGGTCTGGGTCAAAAATGAAAAAAAAACACATCACTGAATAAAACAAAAAAAATAAAAAATACACTACACATATTAGGTATCGCCGCGTCCGTAAAAACCTGCTCTATAAAAATATCACATGACTGAACTCCTCAGGTGAACCCAAAAAATGGTGTAAATAAGCCATTTTTTGGCACCTTACATCACTATAAGTGTAATACAAAGCAATCAAAAAGGCGTATGCCTCCCAAAATCAAACCACCATCTCATCCCGCAAAAAATGAGCCCCTACCTCAAACAATTGGCGAAAAAATAAAAAAACTATGCCTCTCAGACTAAAACATGATTTTGGGTATCTCCACGTCCGTAAGAATCTGCTCTATAAAAATTTCACATGACCGAACCCCTCAATTAAACACTGTAAAAAAAAAAACTAAATAAAAACTTTGTCAAAAAGCCAAAAAATGTAATAGCAAGCGATCAAAAAGTCATATGACCCCCCCAAATAGTGCCAATCTAACCGTAACCTCATCCCGCAAAAAATAAGCCCCTAGATAGGACAAATCGGCCAAAAAAAAAAATATATGGCTCTTAAATTATGGAGACACTAAAACATGATTTTTTTTATTTTAAAAAATGATATTAATGTGTAAAACTTATATAAATAAATAAAAAGTATACATATTATGTTATGTAACACATGACCTAACCCCTCAGCTGAACACAGCAAAAAAAAAAAAAATACGGTGTCAAAAGCCATTTTTGTCACCTTACATCACAAAGTGTAATAGCAAGCGACCAAAATGTCATATGCACCCCAAGATAGTGCCAATCGAACCGCCATCTCATCCCGCAAAAAATGAGCCCCTACATAAGACAGTCGCCCAAAAAAAAAAAAAGTGCTTTCAGAATGTGGAGACACTAAAAAATTATTTTTCAAAAATGCTTTATTATGTAAAACTGAAACAACAACCCCCAAAAAGTAGTCATATTTGGTATTGTCGCGTCCGTAACAACCTGCTCTATAGAAATAGCACACAATCTAACCTGTCAGTTCAACGATGTAAATAACAAAAAATAAAAACTGTCCCAAAACAGCTAATTTTCCATTCTAATCCGTTTTGCCAGTAACAAATTAAGGGTTAACAGCCAAACAAAACTCAATATTTATTACCCTGATTCTCTTGTTTGCACAAACACCCCATATGTGGGCGTAAACTGCTGTATGGCCAAACGGCAGGGCGCAGAAGGAACGGAACGCCATATGGTTTTTGGAAGGCAGATTTTGCTGGACTGGTGTTTTGACACCATGTCCCATTTGAAGCCCCCCTGATGCACCCCTACAGTAGAAACTCCAAAAAAGTGACCCCATTTTGGAAACTACGGGATAAGGTGTCAGTTTTGTTGGTACTATTTTAGGGTAAATATGATTTTTGGTTGCTCTATATTACACTTTTTTTGAGACAAGGTAACAAAAAATAGAAATTCTGAAATTTCATCTCCATTTGCCAATAACTCTTGTGGAACACCTAAAGGGTTAACAAAGTTTGTAAAACTGGTTTTGAATACCTTGAGGGGTGTAGTTTCTTAGATGGAGTCACTTTTATGGAGTTTCTACTCTAGGGGTGCATCAGGGGGGCTTCAAATGGGACATAGTGTCAAAAATCCAGTCCAGCAAAATCCACCTTCCAAAAACCATATGGTGTTCCTTTCCTTCTGCGCCCTGCCGTTTGGCCATACAGCAGTTTCCGACCACATATTGGGTGTTCGTGCAAACTTAAGAATCGGGGGAATAAATATTAAATTTTGTTTGGCTGTTAACCCTTGCTTTGTTACTGGAAAGAATTGATTAAAATGGAAAATTTTCCCATAAAAATCCAAATTCTGAAATTTTATCTCCATTTGCCATTAACTCTTGTGGAAAACCTAAAGGGTTAATGACGTTTGTAAAATCAGTTTTGAATACCTTGAGGGGTGTAGTTTCTAGAATGGGGTAATTTTTGGGTGGTTTCTACTATGTAAGCCTCACAAAGTGACTTCAGACCTGAACTGGTCCCTAAAAAGTGGGTTTTTGAAAATTTCAAGATTTACTTCTAAACTTCTAAGCCTTGTAATGTCCCCAAAAAATAAAATTGCATTCCCAAAATGAACGTAACACGAAGTAGACATATGAGGAATGTAAATTAATAACTTGTTTTGGTGGTATTACTATGTAATATAGAAGTAGAGAAATTGAAACTTTGAAAATTACAAAATTTACCAACATTTTAGAAAAATTTGCATTTTTTTTATAAATAAAAATGAAATTTTTCGACTTCATTTTACCACTGTCATGAAGTACAATATGTGACGAAAAAACAGTCTCAGAATGGCCTGGATAAGAAAAAGCTTTTTGAAGTTATCACCACATAAAGTGACACTGGTCAGATTTGCAAAAAATGGCCTGGTCCTTAAGGTGAAATAGGGCCGAGTCCTTAAGGGGTTAAAAAATACATCAAGTGTAAACATATACACAAATACTCACACTAAGTGTAAGATGATGAATAGAGAATAGATAAAATCAAATTATAGAGAACTCACTTCACCCAGGAGGTACCGGATGGGATAAAGCGCCTGGGTAGCCTGTAAGATCTCTGGGAATGACAGCAGTCCACACTGGTACTTCTTGCCAATCGCCTTTATTTAACCGGCTCCCTAAAGCAGCTGGCTGACGGGTGTGCCAGTAAGATAATGATAACCTATCCTGAGGATAAGTTATCATTATCATTTCCTGGATAACCTCTTTAAATGTCATAAAACACCATTCCTTCTGTCTCGGCAAACATAAGGCATAATTGGAACCGTAGACTGCATTAGGGAACCACATCACAGAGGAAAACATCTCCGAACTGGTGCCTCAACTAAAACAGACATACACAGGAGCCTCGTTCTTATGCTGCACTACATAGGCAAACTTTTTTGCTGGAGTGCTTCTTTAAGTTCTGTGCAAACCTATTTTATTATTCTTTTTTTTTTATTACTAATCCCCCACAATTAACATTATAAATTAAGTACACAGTGCCATATAGACTTTGTGAAGAATCAAACAGGAAAATAAACTGAATGACTTTAAAGCGGTTTTCCTATATTTTTTTACATTTCCAGAGAGTGAAGGGCTGTATTAAATACTCATCTTTTCAATGTTTTTCTGCTCCTGCACTGATCACTTGGTTGTTCACATGAACGCTGCAGCCAATCACTAGTTTCAATGTTCTGTTCATGCACACATGACTTCTGAGGCCAGTGATTGGCTGCAGTGGTCAAGTGAACGATGAATGGCATGTGACCACTGCGGGCCCAATGGGGAATGAAGCACCAGCCAGGGTGTGGCTGAACATTTAAAAGAAAAGTGAGGGTTTTTCTTTATTTCATATAGCCTCTTGCTCATTGGCAAAAAAAAATCTTGCAAAGGCCCTTTAAAAATGAATAAACACACCAAAAGTAAATTGCAAAATAGTGTATTACACAAAAGATCTGAAAATAAATCCTTCAAGGCACCGTATAAGAAATGACTACTATATATTAGGACTGAGATACATCACGCTAATTGTAAACCTTTTACATTTTGTGATAGAAAATTCCAGTTCCACAGAACTTTATAAAGTTGCAATGTCCAGAGTCAGAAGTCTGTACAAACAGCATCCAGCCTCATTAATGGCGCTTCAACTCAGGGGCTTTGGTTGATCTCCAACTCCTCCTGCAAGGTGGAAGACTGCCAAGCACACCTCATGCGCCAAGGCATCTGCATTGTCCTGTCGATACAAAATAACAAAAGCAGCTTTACAGGCAACGTTATGTCATGGCCAAAGTGTAAAAGTTATTGGGGTCGTGCACAAAATGGGGTTACAGAAGCAAGAAAGGACAACATTGCATTTATGAATGTTTCCTATTTCATTAAAGGGGCTGTGCTAGAGTTTTAAGTCCCCCAAGTGGCAAGTTACCCAGGGGGGGACTGCCTAAAAGGGTTTCAAAGCTGGACAGCTGATTAATCTGAAAGAAGTGCTCTTTTTGTCCAAGAGATACTCAAAGTTAAATTAAAGGGGTTATCCCATGACTAATGTAAAAAATGGAAATCAGACATCATATAGTACATGATAACCTCTTTCTAACAAAGCTAGAACCAGCTCTGTACCTCACATGGTTCCAGAGATCTCCCTATTCATTGCTCCGCTAGATTTATATCAAGCTGAAAGCTCAAGGGGAGTGTCTTTTCTGCTGCAGCTAAGGGGGCGTGTCCATGATCTCCCTATCACAGCTCATGGGGCGTGTCCATGCTCTCCCTATCACAGCTCAGGAGGCAGCTGAAGGATGAAACTGAGCATGTGCGGCCTTCTCAGTGAGCAGGACAAATAAATAGGAAAAATAAACAAAATAGCGCTATACAGATAACTTTTATTGAATAACTTATTGGCTATGCTCAATTTTTTATTACATGCAATTACAAAAGTATTCAGATCCAGGTGCTGGTGTGAAAATTGTAGAATATTTTTTGTGGGACAACCCCTTTAATTAAAATAGCCATTGTCCTGTGTAAGAAACCCATTCAATAATGTAAGTAGGACGGGTTGCCTGCCGCTCAAGGCATCAGTGACAGTAACTGATTGTGGAACAGGTGAGATTTGTGGTGTTCCACAATCAGTTACTGTGACTGATGCTGCAGCCGTGGTCCATGTCTCCAACATCCTGTCAGTCTGAACAGGAACTAAGTAAATCAGTAGGAAAATATATGCCTATAGACTAATTCACGTAGAATAGATTAGGGAGAACAAATCAGGGCTAACGAGACAACGAACCAATAAATAAAATACCTTTATTAATTCCTTAGAGAGGTAAGGGTACACAAGGTCCCCCAAATTAGCTAAAAACTAGGGCCAGTCACACACAGAAGACAAAACTTAGATAAATGCATAGATAGTGACACAGATGAGAAGGGTGGGGGAGGGTATAGGGTAATCTGTCCCTGCAGCACCCTATCTAACCCTCAGCACAGGGACACCCCCTGATGGTGGAGGTTCCCTGCCCCCATACCTAGGGCTATTAGGCCCTATAGACCCTACGTAAGGTTGGTATCCCGGGGAAAGGATGTATCCTGGATCCAACCGTGTTAGAGAAACCCCAATGAATAGGAACAAAGGAGTGTTAAGCAGTATTAAGACACACACGTCTTGAGCAGCACGCAACCCATCTTATGTACATTACAGGACGTATTTGCGGCCATTTATTTAACAACCTGGAGTACCTGCTGGACAAAATGAGGATTTCCTGCAAATTAGAGGTGATTCGGGCTTTATTGTTGCTTGCATGTTTATCATGACTTATTCTTCTATTCCTGGAGAACCCTTCAATACGGAATACTAAATGTTAAAACAATCTTGTGGTTAAAGGATAAGTATTAGTGGCACAACCCCCTAAATAATGCATCTGAGTTTCTTTCATTTAGAAATTATTTCATTAAGTTTCCTAGGGTACCATTAAGGGACTATACAATACATACCTAATGTACTGTAATATTTCTATTGGCAAAATACTGACTGGCACCCTATTAGGCCCTGCCACTAGCAGCAGCTAAAAGGTGCACTAAAATGCCAGGCATTGTTAGGACCCCAGCTTACATGGCAATCCATAGGTACCCTATGTTTACACCACAGGGGGTTTATGGGGGTGTCAGTTACCCAGTCAGACACTTTGCATGTTGCGGCTGCTTTTTACCATGGCATCTTAGAGGTTAAATGCCCAGGAATGGAGTTCTCTCCAATCTCAGCCTAGCTGTGTATTACATGCAAAGCTCCTCTGCTCATGTCATCCTATGGACATATCTATACATCAATTTGCGGGAAAACACTGCATAAAAAGAGGTATAGTTACATCCATTGGCAGCAGAAGGTTCAAGTATTCAACAGGTTCCCCATTACCAATACAACACAGCTAAAAAACTAAAATGGTAAACCAATGTCTTTTCCTTATGTTGTTAGTCTGGTCTCACCTGGGTGTCCGCCTCAGCATACACACGGACTACATCTTCAGTTCCTGAAGGACGCACAAATGCTCTGGACATATTGTACCCCTTGACAAGCTCGTCAATTTTCTCCTGCAATCCTGGGGGTTTTACAGTACGTCTCTCAGCATCTGTTGTGTCTATTACTTTTCTATCTGCCACCTATAGAGCAAGAAAATGATTTACTCAAGATTCCTTGGGATGTATGGGAAATGCTTACTGCAAGATACACACCTAAAATCGCCCTAGGCTACTAGTTTTTCTACTTTCAGTGTGAATGGGATTTCATGTAAAATCCTCCATGTTAAAAATGGACAATGGCCTATAACTGCTTATCCCTTTTCTTCATAGAAATACACAGTTAAAGGGGTAGCCCATCTCATACACTGGGGGCATATCGCTAGGCTTTGCCACCAATGTCTGATAATTGTAGGACCCGCACCTATCCACGATGTGCTACGTTATAGTCAATGGCTAAAATGTGTATAAAGAGAGAGTCCAGTGAGGAGATAGGAAGTGAAGAACCAAGCAAGAATAAGCGGAGGAACACAACGCAGCTGTGTAGGACGGTAGATATGTTCATATCCCTTGACTTATAATAGTGTGAACATGTATATCTATGTGTTTTGTATATGTTTAGTTGGTCTAGGTTATTTCATGTTGGGTTATTGTAATGTTACACCTACTGTCTTGAATGCATGCTTAGTTAAAACCTGAAAAGGGGGCATAGTTGTTGACTGGAGGTAACTGATATGGTTCTGAATCCTTAAAGGGGTTGTGTCATCTCAGACAATGGGAGCATATCGCTAGGATATGCCCCCATTGTCTTATAGGTGAGGGTCCCACCGCTGGGACCCGCACCTATATCGAGAACGGAGCCCAGCAAGGAGGTGGCTGGAGGACTCCGGTCTGGCCACCACCATGCGCTCTCCCCATAGAAGTGTCAATATGCCTCATAAGGGTATATGGGCATGATATAATGGTATTCCCCCTCTATAAGGGCATCTCTCATTCTGGAGGTAAAAATTCAGCCATGTAGTACATGGACAATTACTCATCTGAATGGCTGCCATGTAAAATGCCTGGCTGGCAGTGGCTGGGGTGGAGTGAGACTCAGGACAATCAGCTGATGGCGCTGGGGGAAGTATTTTGAAAGGGTTAGTCTTTGTCGAAACTGACTGCTGGGACTCCCACCAATCCCAAGAACAGGGGTCCCGATCCCTCATACTGAGCATTTACACTGGTCTATACATTGTCTGTTTGACTGCTTCAGCAGTGCCATAAAGAATGAATGGAGCGGCAGGGAGCACTCAATCTGCTGCTACGTTAGGACAGGGGAACTGGACCCCTCTTCTTGGGATTGGTGGGGGGCCCAGCAGTCAGACCCCCTCTAAGATCATGGCACAACCCCATTAGGCTAATAATCAGTTAACCTGATTTATATTAAAATGTGAAATATAGCAAGTTACAATAAACCGTACAAAACAAGGAACCAAATGCTGAATGACATAACTCAGCATTTAAGTGACCAACTAACCGTTACTTTCAGCTGGCGATTTGGAAGATCGGAATAAATTTCATCCCACTTTTGTACAGTGAGACCCTTGAGTAAAAGGATGGCTTCGATGACCAACATGTCAGAGATGGCATCTCCCACTGTCTGGAAACACAAGATGAACAGCGCGTTTCATGTGAACATACAGAGTAATGCCTACATCTGCTGAGAAGGTGCTTCTGTCCATGTAGCAATGAGGTAGCAAAAATCTATGCCATATTGTACACTTTTTGCGGTTTACTCACAGTGGAACGCGGCAGGTCTGCCCCTTAACTACTGTCTTTAGAAATCTTTTTTACCTGATTAATGAGACTGATGACATGTTCAAGCATCTGGGCGGCTTTTCTTGATTCTTCATTGGCTCCTGCACTGGTCAGATGTCTAATCTGCTCTTCAGCGGTTTTACTGAACAGTACCTGAAGATATAAGCAGTGTATCACATCTGTAATCATGACGGCAGCAACCACCTTGTACATAGTGTTGATTTACTGAACAGGTTGTCATTAAGGATGAGTGAATTTCATATTTGTTGTGGTATTCCGTTATGGATTCCGTTACCATGGACCATAATGCAATTCCATGACAGAATGCATAACGGAATGCCTTTAGAGGCATTCAGTTGTTCATTCCGTCATAATAGAAGTCTATGGGCTGCATAACGGATCTGTCCGGTTTCCGTTATGCTGGAGTAACCGAATCCATAACGCAATTCACATTATACCACAACCCGAACCGAAAACGAATTTCAAAATAAGAAATTTACTGATCCCCAGTTGTCATGTTTCTGCCTTTCATGGCCAAGATAGGAGAGACCGCAATAAACACTGGCCAGGGGAGGCGGAGATATGGAAAAGGCCAAGCAGCTGGCGCTCCACTGTTTCCGTAACTGCCCTAGCAATGGATGGGAGCTTCACAATCAGCATAGCCCAGCAAGCTGCACTGCTTCCATAACTCAGGAGCTATGAAAAGAGCATATTTGCTGTGCTACACTGTTTGCATAGCTCCAACTCGGATATGGGAGTTAAAGAAACAGCAGAGCATAAGCCACACCAAAGTATGCGTAATTCCGGCCACCCCCGGCTGGCACTTACTGTAGTTATTCCCATGAAAGGCTAAGATGGGATAAACCCTTTTAAGACTACAGTTGCCAACCATGAGGGGATTGTCGTAGTGTTTCCTGCCAGGACTTCACTGAAATACCAGGGAAAGTCAGCAGCATGTCCTCATTTCCCCGGCAGATATATGATATTCCATACAACTCCTAAATGCACCATACTGTAGATCTTCCTATTTCTCTAAGTGATAAAATGGAGTAGGGTACAACATTTTCCTAGCCCAAACTCAATTTGGCATTGGCTACAACATATAATTGTAAAACTGCTATGTAAGGGTACTTTCACACTAGCGTCTTCAGTATCCGGCATACAGTTCCGTCGTCGGGGCTCTATGCCGGAAAAATACTGATCAGTATTATCCCCAATGCATTCTGAATGGAGAGAAATCCGTTCAGTATGCATCAGGATGTCTTCAGTTCAGGACCGGAGAAAATACTGCAGCATGCTGTGGTTTTCTTTCTGTCCTGGGATACGGAGCAAAACAGATCCGTCATGACCCCCAATGTAAGTCAATGGGGACGGATCCGTTTTCTCTGCACAATCTGCCACAATAGAAAACGGATCCATCCTACATTGACTTTCAATGGAGTTCAAAACGTTTTGACAATGTTAAAAAATAGTCAAAGTTAATACAGGCGGATCCGTTCAAACGGATGCATGCGGTTGTATTATCTGTAACTAAAGCGTTTCTTTCCGGCATAGAGCCCCGACGACGGAACTCTATGCCGGAAAACAAAACAGCGAGTGTGAAGGTACCCTTATGTACATTATGTGCAATATGATCTTGCATACTACTTACCGTTCCATGACCGTTTGCTTCAAAATAAACTCCAATATCAAACTCTTGTGCTTTATGATGCAGATGCTTAACACCAGTTTTTGCACAGTATACAGGAACCTGATAAAATATTTTAAAAAGTAAATATCTTAAAAAAAAACATGGGGGTCATTTGCTAATCTGAAATATAACTAAGTTAGGCGTATTTCGGGCACAGATGGCAGCGCAACGATTAGTTGCGCCGATATCTGCGACTTTTCCTCTTTTCCTTGCTCACACCAGGTCTAAAGTTGTATCTTGGCATGGGCGTGGATGGGGACAGGACGGCAGGTCGTCTTATTTACCATTTTCTACGCCTGTTTTAGATGTAGAAAATTGTCTAAATGTCAGACAGCTAGGAAGTTGTCTTACATTGAATAGCGCTGGATGTGCTGAAGCTATGGAGAGCCCTGCTCCTGTATTAGAACTTCGGCGAAGTTATCCGCCAGCTATGGGCCTTTACTAAGAGTGGTGTCTAAAACGCAGGTCTTAATAAATATGCCCCATAATGCCTTCACAAGAACCAACAGAAACTATCTGCATTTGGTACAGCAGCCACCAGATGGTGGTGATTTCTGGATTGTTTAGGGCCTCTTTCACACATTTGCATTCTGAGGATCCCGCCGGATCCGTCAGAACGCAAGTGCGACTGAAAGCATTTGAAGACTGATCAGGATCCTGATCAGTCTTCGAAATGCTTTCAGGTTACCATGGCAGCCAGGACGCTACTGAAGTCCTGGCTGCCATGGTACTCCGCAGCAGTGTACTTACCTGCGCTGCGGCTGCAGGCGCTCCTTCATGGCGTCACAGGTCCCTGCAGCGCATAGATCAATCGCCGCCCGGACCTGTGGCGTCATGAAGAGCCGAGGCTGCAGCGCAGCTAAGTACACTGCTGCGGAGTACTTTCCATGGCAGCCAGGACTTCAGTAGCGTCATGGTTGCCATGGTAACTGATCGGAGCCCCAGCTTACACTGGGGCCCCGATTAGCTCTTTGCATGCGCAGCAGTTCCAAACGTCAGATCCAGCGATACGCCGAAACGACGTTTAGCTTAATTCCGGATCTGGATTAATGCACTTCAATGGGCATTAATTCCAGATCCGGCATTACGGCATGTCTTCCGGATTTTTGGACGGAGACAAATCCGCAGCATGCTGCGGTTTTGTCAACGTCCAAAAAACGTTCACATACTGAACGGAAGACATCCTGATGCATCCTGAACGGATTTCTCTCCATTCAGAATGCATTAGGATAACCCTGATCAGTTTTTTTCCTTCTTAGAGCCCGACGATGGAACTCTAGGACGGAAAAGAAAAATGGTAGTGTGAAAAAGCCCTTATTTGGCTTATGGCTGTAGTTACACATTTTATTATCCTTTGTATTTCCTTAAGTATTAGGGGCCGAGCAGAATTTTGGCGTGGACAGCCGCGGGCAAACCGAGAAAGGACATGTCCCTTCTAAGCACGGCCGTGGCTTTAAGCCACCGCTCCGCAATCCTCAGTGATGCCTCCTATTGAGGTGTACGGGAGGCAGAGCGGACATGGCCTTTGGTCGTGTGAACATCTCCTTAAGCTATTTCTCAGTTACATTTTGTAAATATTTTTTGGTAAAATAAAATCTTTCATCTCTAAATAGAACATGCAAGTCCCGTTACCTTCATAACTTCTTCCAAGTAACGAGTGGAGCTCCCATTTGCATAGGCCGTTTGGACAACTCCCATATTAAGCTTTAAATCAACCTGCAATAACCCAACAAATAACAATTCATATAGTGATGTAATTATTCCGTATGTGAAAAAAAACATAGCAAATATAGGGAGCCGGGCATGTCAGTTATAGTATAAAATACTGTATAATGCAGAAATCATTCAGTCCTAGAACTAGTATTCATTAGTGTGTACATGTATTTTAGGCACTGCCTGCTTATTTGCTTTGATATATTGGCCACTATTTTATACATTTTATCTGAAAAATGTCTGCATCTTATAATACAGATTTTGTTAAAGTGGTCGTTCATTAACAAGGTTGTCTGATCCTGACAGGCTTTTATTTACATGGCTGCAGCAGTGATGTGCTCACGTACCCCATGTGACTGCTGCAGCCAATCACTGGCCTCTGCCTTGAGACCGCAAAGGACAAAAATTGGCTGTAGCAGTTATTTGGGGTGTAAGGGCACATCACCGCAGCAGAAAGCAACAAAGCCCAGCGGCGAGGACTGCTGGAGCGAAGAGGGATTAAACCAGTAAGTATAGGATCTTCATTTTAAAACATTTCCAACTTTCTGCCTATTTTTTGATTACTTCAGACAACCCCTTTAATATACTGACACAAAATCATAGTTCAAGACAGAGTGCAACTTTGCGATATACACCCCGTCCCAGTTCTACAGCTTGAAGGGCCAGGTGGATGCCTTGAAAATATGGAAGGTCACATCTTGTCCAGTAAGTCCTCTTCTATTGTGCATATTCTATAAATCTACTTTGCTCCTCCTAGCAATCCCACAATCGGTAAACAGACGCAGAATCACGTGTGTGTCCTTCGGGGCACCGTTTACAGAATTTAGGATGCTTTTAAAGGACTGATTCAAAGTCCTCAATGGAATCTAGTATAGGCAGCAGCACTTGTTCATCCTCAATATACTTTCCAACAAGATCCAAAGTGCAAGGCCTAGCAATTGAAAGACCTGAAAACTATTGATCTGGACCAAAATGTCCGATTGTATGGGTGGCCACATGTGCATCACCTTCACTAAGAGTTCCTTGATAAACGTGCTTATCAGGGTGGCAATCTTATCCCCATCTAGAAGGTGGAAGCGATCGTCACTGTCCATGTAGTAGTATACAATGCGGTCAGCATCACCATCAAATGAGCAGCATCGCTCTCCAGGCTTCAAATCCATACCTAAAGCCACAGAAGCAGGGAGAATACATATTTAAAAGACACACATGACCAAAAACCCACAGGCAGAAGCTACAAGTATACTTAGGGTACTTGCCCCAAACAATATAGAGATGGTTTACCCTTCCTATAGCCACCACTAACAACCTGTGTAAGACATGCAAACCTAGAAATTAGACTCACACTACTTGAGATGTATGTTATGTAGGGCTTCAAGAAATTTTAGTGAATTTTTGAAATTCAATAATTAGCAGTGAACAGTCTAGATACATGTTTCCAAGTTCTGGTCGTCTTCACCTTCAGGAGGTTTCTGCTGCACCTTCACATAGTCTGCTCCGCACGCATGGTTTAATTTCCCTATAGAGCCATCATTGAACAGCTGTAAGGAGAGCATGGACTTAAGATGTTCTTCCATCTCCTTTATCTTCAAAGCGCCAATGCCATTAGCTCCGTCTATGCTCAAGCACTTCTGCCCCGCTCCACCATCAGGAGACTAAAGACACCGTTGAAAGTTAATCAGTGTTATTGAAATAAAACATCAGTGTTTCAATATATTTTACTGCCCATGAAATGTTGTCATGAATAGGTCAGTACCTGTTTGGCTAAAGCACTAAATGCCTTTGACAGTTTTTGGTAATATCCTTCAACAGTTGGTTCCCCATATCTTCCATCTGTATTGCGACAGCAAACAATGTAGTGCAGCTGCGGTGTGGTCACCAGGCCATAATCTGAAGACACAACATCGGAAGAACATTAATAACACTGAGTGCTGCAATAAGACTTAAAGAGCTCAGAGTGGGTTAAAAAAATGAAGCATGTGACACCTCACCGATCACAGTTGTTCTGGTTCTGACAACCAAGTCTCAACTGGTCTCTGCTTCCTGGTCCTGTCTGAATGAGCAGGTATCTCCCTGCATTTTCTGTGTGTCAAAACAGGACCAGGAAGTATAAACCAATGAAACTCTAACCATCAAAACAGGACCAGCAGCAGACTTATTTTTTAAGAAATTCTAAACCCTTTGCATACAATTCTTCCACATTGGACAACCCTTTAAAGGGAAATCCAGCAAAACATTGTAACTAATTATAAGAAAGTCCCTCGGACTGACAAGAACACACTTTAAGGCCTTATTCACACGTCCGCAATGTAGTCCGCATGTATTCCGCAATTTTGCGGAATACATGCGGACCCATTGACTGTGAATGGGGCCAGGAAAGATGCGGAGAGCACACACTGTGCTCTCCGCATCCGATTTTGCGGAGCGCGCCGCCGATTTTCCGGTCCGCAGCTCCGCAAAAAAAATAGAGCATGTCCTATTCTTGTCCGCAATTGCGGACAAGAAGAGGCATTTTCTATGGAGTCCGGGCAATGTGCGGTCCGCAAAAATGCGGAATGCACATTGCCGGTGTTTCCGTGTTTTGCGGATCCGCGGCTCCGTGGATCCGCAAAACACTTGCGGACGTGTGAATGTAGCCTAAGGCCTCTTTCACACTTGCGTTGTGAGGATCCGGCGTGCACTTCCGTCGCCGGAAATGCCCGCCGGATCCGTCACAACGCAAGACAACTGAAAGCATTTGAAGACTGATCAGTCTTCAAAATGATCTCAGTGTTACTATGGCAGCGAGGATGCTACTAAAGTCCTGGTTGCCATAGTAAGTAATGGGGAGCCAGGGGAGCAGATACTTACAGTCCGTGCGGCTCCCGGGGCGCTCCACAATGATGTCAGAGCGCCCCCCGCGCGCATGGATCACGTGAGTCATGCTCATGGGGCGCACTGACGTCATTGTGGAGCGCCCGGGACTCGGGAGCCGCACGTACGGTAAGTAGACTTCTCCCCTGCCTCCCCACAACACTTTACCATGGCAGCCAGGACTTTAGCGCCCTGGCTGCCATGGTAACCATTCAAAGCTAAACGTCGGATCTGGCGATGCGCCAAAACGACGTTTAGCTTAAAGCAGGATCCGGATTAATGCTTTTCAATGGGCATTAATTCCGGATCCGGCGTTACGGCATGTCTTCCAAGTTTTTGGACGGAGACAAATCCGCAGCATGCAGCAGTTTTTTCAACGGCCAAAAAATATTCACATACTGAACGGAAGACATCCTGATGCATCCTGAACGGATTTCTCTCCATTCAGAATGCATTAGGATAATCCTGATCAGTATCTTTTCATCCTAGGGCCCCGAGGACGGAACTTTAGGACGGAAAGCAAAAACGCAGATGTGAAAGGGGCCTAAGAGTGGTTTTCCAGAGTAAAATATTCATCATATATCTTCAAGATAGGTCATCAATATCAGATCATTGAGGGTGAGGGTCTGACTCCCAGCAACCCCGTTGATCACCCACAAGATGTCTAGTCCTGTCAATCCGGGAGAGTGGAGGTGGCTAAGGATGCGAAGTTGCTCACAAATTGGTGCTCCTAGGCCTCTGGCCGGCCCCTTGGTGCTCCCAACTAGCTAATTAGCATATTAATGAAAGCACTGTTTTCTCTGGAACGCACCGTTTTGTCTGTAGAATGCACCATTCTACAGACAAAAAATGAGATATTGTTTTAATCAACATGATCAACCCTCGCAGGCAGTGCTCTTTAAAAGGGTTATCCAGCCTCTTAACCTTTGTCACATTAAAAAACCCACTGACCTGCCAGTAGTCACATTGTTCCAGGCCAATTCAGAGCATTAGTTTGGTCAGCCCCTAGGCCAGACACCCCGTTAACCACAAACATTGCATCATGTTGCATTTTACATACCTTGGTATTTGGAGTCAAGAGCCGTAACTCCGTCAATAACCGCAAGGGAAAGGTTTTCACTGCTTGGCCTGCAGATACAGATACGAAAGCAAATCAGTGTCTGGATATACAGGTTGTTTTATTATCTTTGAGCTATAGTATAGTTACATTAGCAGATACATATACAAGAACTTCTGCTACTCTGGCACTAATCACAATACAGGCTTTGGAGAAAAGTGCTTCTTAGGGCCCACTTACAGGAGCCGAAACACAGGGCAATGACTTGAATCAGTTTAATTAACTGCTGCTCGATGGGGATGAATGATCGCTACTATGATTATTTTTCCCCATACAGTTTCACTGCTTGACGGCGATACATCCCTGTTTACACAGCGCCATGTGCTCCCGATAAATGAGGATTTTACCTACCCAATAAACTGAACCGAAAAAAGGGACATTAGCTCAATTCTCAGATGATTAGCAGCAGGGTAATTATTGGGAACGAGTGTTCCACTGTATGAGGGCTTACATGAATAGAATTCTGCTAGAATATAAGGAAACTGATATAGTCACACAAAGCGTGTAACAATTTAACATAAATATGCAATTTTTGTCGTAAGATCATGTGATACATAGGGCTGTCAGTCATGTGACTTTATCTGGCATCCCAGACTCATCACATGGAATCTATATACAGGGTGTCTCCGTATAAAATGAAAAGGGTTTGGCAGATGGTGATTCAATTTGCCAAAGGGGGAGAAGGGGTAAACCTATTAGGCCATGTCACCAACATTCGGTCATCCTGAATGCCGCCATCTTGGATTCAACTTAAAAGGGCATCTGTCAGCAGATTTTTCCCTATGAATCTGGCTGACCTGTTACATGTGCACTTGGCAGCTAAAGGCATCTGTGTTGGTCCCTTGTTCACATGCGCCCGCATTGCTGAGAAAAATGAAGTTTTAATGCATGCAAATGAGCACCCAGGAGCAACAGAGGCGTTGCCATTGCACCTAAAGGCTCCGTTCTATCTACAACTGTCACACCCTGTGCACTTTTATTGACAGCGCTAGGTGTGATCACGTTTACACTGCCTGGCTCTGTCAATTGAAGTGGAGAGGGCATAGCAGTTGCAGAGAGAGCCGAGGCTCTAGGTGTAATGGCAATGCCCCTGTTGCTCCTAGAAGCTCATTTGCATATATTAAAACATCATATTTCTCAGCAATGTGGACACATATGAACATGGGACCAACACAGATGCCAAGTGCACATGTAACAGGTCAGACAGTTTCAGACAGGTACAAATCTGCGGACAGAGCCCTAATGGGAAGGTGGGAATGTGGCATATCAAATAGGTAGGGAATTTTATCAGACAATCAACTGTGTGCTGTGTGTTAACCTAATGTTCTTCATTCTCATGTGAAAACAGTGATTTTTCTTCTGTACAGGCGATGTGAAGAATGGCGTTATCCCTGTCAGAACTAGGGTTGTTTCGGGTATCGAACTTTCGATACCCAATCGATACTTTTCTCTGGTATCGCACTCGATACCAGGAAAAGTATTTTATCGATACTGGGCTGCACTACTGCACAGCCCAGTATAGGAGAGCATGGCTGCGCCGCTCTCAGCGCGGCCATGTTCTCCTCGGCAGCAGAGGGAGAAGGAGGCAGTCTCTCCCTCCCCCTGTGCTGCCGCTTCAACCAATAGCGGGAGAGGGGACGGAGCGGGGGCGGGAGGAGGGGCGGAGCTGGGGGACGGGAGAACTGGCCAGCAATGCCGAGTACAGTTTCTTATATAAATGCAGGCAGAAGACACAGCCTGCCGGCACCTGCCTGTGACCCAGCACTGCAATCAGAGGCAATTAACCCCTCAGGTGCGGCACCTGAGGGGTTAATAGCCCCCGATCGCAGCGCTCGGTCACAGGCAGGTGCCGGCAGCCTGTGCCTTCTGCCTGCATTTATATATGAACGTAATTAGGCTGGCCAGTGCTCCGCCCCCCCCCCCTCCCTAGTATTAAAACATTGGTGGGCGGTGGGCAGTGGGCAGTGTGCCCCCCCCCCCAGTATCAAAACATTGGTGGGCAGTGGGCAGTGTGCCCCCCCCCTCCTTCCCCCCAGTAATAAAATCATTGGTGGCAGTGGCCACAGGGTCCCCTCACCTCCTCCTCATTGGTGGCAGTGGCAGTGATCGGAGCCCCAGCACTGGAATGCTGGGGCTCCGATCGGTTACCATGGTAACCAGGACGCTTCTGAAGTCCTGGCTGCCTTGGTCTGCTCCCTGCTGCTGTGTGCACAGAGCACAGGGCAGCAGGGAGAGGGTGAGATCCTACTCACCCTGATAGAGCTGTATCAGGGTGAATAGGATGAGAAGATCCCAGGTTCTAGCCCCTAAGGGGGAAATAGTTAATAAATAAACTGTAAAAAAAAAAAAAAAGTTAAAGTACACCGAAATATTAATTATAAATCACCCCCTTTCCCAATTTTACATATAAAATATATAAACAATACATAAATAAAATATTACATATCGCCACTAGAGATGAGCGAACATTTAAAAAAAGTCCGTTGTTCGGGGTTCGGGTGGTGGTTAATTGCGCATCCCGTTATGGATTCCACAATAGCGCATATGGAATCCATAAGGGGCGGCTGCCACCAACCCGAACTGTAGAACAGCTGAAGGACCTGGCGTGACGTCACTGTCATGTGATCAGTGCAGGGGGCGTGGCTCAGCACGGGATCAAATCCAGCCCCCTGCACTGATCACATGACAGTGACGTCACGCCAGGTCCTTCAGCTGTTCTACAGTTCGGGTTGGTGGCAGCCGCCCCTTATGGATTCCATATGCGCTATTGTGGAATCCATAACGGGATGCGCAATTAACCACCACCCGAACCCCGAACAACGGACTTTTTTTAAATGTTCGCTCATCTCTAATCGCCACGTCTCAAAAGTCCAAACTATTAAAAAATCCACTTTTATGCGGTGAATGCCGTAAAAGAAAAAAAAAGAAAAAATGCACGAATCACCATTTTCTTTTAGTCGTCTTGTCCCCACAAAAAAGTAGGATAGGACTGTTGCATTATGAGCCGGCGGTTTCATAAAATGTGGAATGCACGCGGATTTTTTTGGCGTTTTTATTTTTTTCGCGTGGTATCGAATGGTATCGAGTATCGCAATACTTTTTTATGGTATCGATACCGAATCAAAATTTTGGTACCGAAACAACTCTAGTCAGAACGTGAGGAGACCGCCCTCATTTCCGGTAAATGAAGTACACGTCATCACAGAAGATTTCAACCAACGCCAACTAAATATTACCCACAGTATAGTAGCCGGACTTCTTACCAAACTCTGAGAAACAGGTTCTTTCGCCGATAAACTGTCATCATCTTCTGTGATGACACGTGTGCTTCACTGACCGGAAATGAGGACCACCTCAACACGCCGTTCTTTACATCACTTGTACAGAAGAAAAGTCACTAAGGTGTGTTAATATGAAGCACACCAGTGTTTTCTAGCCAAATTCTCAATCAGTTTCATGTGTCACACGCCTACCTTCCCATATGAAAAACTGAAGATAGCAGCAACCAAAGATGACCGCATGTTAGCGACATGGCCTAACAGGTTTCTCCTTCCCCAACTGCTTGTATCTAAAACTGGATCATTGTCTGCCCAACCGTTTTCATTTGATAGGCTCGTTTCCTTACTTTGCGGTATATAAGCATGTTTTAGTATCAGCACCAACTATCTATGGGAAAGGACTTCATATGGTCAGAAAAGCATTAGCAGTGTGGTTTTTCCCGTTGTGGACTTCAACGGGAACTAAATAACATCTTTTCCATCTTATGTACTTTGGCTGCTGGATAACTGGTATATACAATTTCTCTACATAGCCTCAGAACTTTCCCACATTGGCATTGGACCCAGGTGAGATGGGTTTTCTCACCAATTCAGCTATGCATCAAGGTGAACCTAACCAGAACACCTCACTGTGCTTACCGGGTATCTCTTCCAATAGCTACACATGACTCATCTTGCATGTTGATGGACTCCTGCTTGATGATGTTGGTCAGAACCGTCTGTAATTCATGCTCCTCAGCATTCACCAGATTAGTAGCATACAACTCCCATTCCTGAACAAGCATTTCTCCCATGGGGTCCACCAGCTTTACTCCATTATCTTCCTAGATAAGAATGGTTTAATGATGTCATCTGGTAAACAAGGATGGAAGAAAACTGAACATAGGCCACTTCCACTGACCTCAGGGTTGTGAGAAGCAGTCACCATAACTCCAATAACAGACTTGGTCTTCTTTGACCTTAGAGCAGCTAGTAAGCCCATGCGATACATAACATGGTCCAGATGTTCTGCTTTGGTACGGAATCCTGCAGTGCCATACTGGAGTGTAACCCCAGCAGGTTTGGCATGGCGTGTGGATGATCTCAACAGAGCTTCCAAATGCATCCTGAAAGACATACAGAACATCAAGAGGGTCAAGTCTCAAAGTTCTGGTGTGGCTACGACTAGCTTTTTAGAGGAACATATTCATAACATGTACAGAAGAAATATAGATGTTGCAGTGTCAGGTTCACATATTGTTCTGTTTGCTATATACCGTTTGCTAATGAATGACGGTTTACTAAGGGTACTTTCACACTAGTTATTCTTTTCCGGCATTCAGTTCCGTCCTCGGGGCTCAATACCGGAAAAGAACTGATCAGTTTTATCCCCATGCATTCTGAATGGAGAGAAATCCGTTCAGGATGCATCAGGATGTCTTCAGTTCAGTCCTTTTGACATTTCAGGACAGAGATAATACCGTAGCATGCTGAACACTTGCTGGAATGCCGGATCCGGCATTTTTTCCCATTGGAATATATTAGTGCGCATGCGCAGACCAGTAAAAATGTGAAAAAAATATATAACGGATCCGTCTCTCCGAATGACAAGCGGAGATATGCATTTGTAAGACGGATCCGTAGCCGGATCCGCCTTCAAATACTTTCCGTTTGCATACTGATTGACGGATCCGGCAGGCAGATCCGGCAACGGAACTGCTTGCCGGATCACTCTGCTGCAAGTGTGAAAGCACCCTAAGTGCTTCCAAGGTGGCCTGATCAGCGATGAAGAGAAGGTCTTTCTTACTATCGTCTCTTTTTCAGATCTAATATTCATGTGCAAAAATGTCAGAATGTAAAAAATTCCTGTTGAGGCACTCAACTTGAGCAGACTCTAATGTGGCCCCTGAACCCATCACAGGTCTGACTATATCACGCAACCAGGGCCTCCTCAAGGACACATAGGAGTCATTAATATGGATGTATGTCTGGTCTGTTACTTCTGTTGGTTCTTAGCAAAAAAAATGCGGTTACAAAGGAAAATCTTAGTAACATCTTAGATTGTCCTACTCTAGATATGCCCTTGTTTCTTTACCTCTGACAGAAGTTTTTGACGTATACCACCGTATAGACATACTGGGCTATATGTCAGCCATTGACTCCCACTGAAATAAAACCTATACCGCGCAGTATAACCTCTTTTTACGGTGTCCTTCTGAATAGGAAAAACACTGTAGACTAAAGTGCAAAATAAGGTAAGCCCACATATAGCGTCCCAACATATGGCATACGCTGGGTGCCCACGGATATGTTTGGGCTGTGTGACTGTAGCTTCCCCAGCAAATACCCTGAACGTGAAGATCCAACAGAAAAACTAAATCCAGCTCGATTCGCAGACGGTGCAGCGGTACTTTATTTCAGCAATTAAAAGTTAAACATCCAGTTTGACAAATCCTCGTCTAGCGGTTTCAGGCTATTGTGATGTCAGCCCTTAATCATGACATGAACGGATCTGAACGTGAAGAAACAACAAGGTGTGAAATGACTACAAGTGCGGCGGTGTAAACGGGGCAGATGTCAGTGCATCTTTGTCGGAGTCAATGTCCATACTGGAGTCAACCAGTGGTGGCCAGGTTGTGCTGCTCTAGAAGAGGGGTACACAATGATGTGCCACATGCATGTGTGGTGAATACACCAGGAGTGCAGGGGACTTCTAATCACCAGAGAGGTGGGAGTACAATAGGTGGAACCCACACCAATCGGATATTTACGGTATGTACTGCTGAGGACGGGACTACGCTGTATTGTAGCCCTTGGGAGTGGTGGTCCACACTCTAGGAATGTTGTTCACAGTTGCTCTACACCAGGGGTCAGCAGCCTCCGGCACTCCAGCTTTTCAGAAACTACTACTCCCAGAATGCTTCATTCACTTTCATGGGAGTTAGAAGAGCAGCCGAGCATGTCTGCATGCTGGGAGTTGTAGTTTCACAGTGGCTGAAGGTTGCTGATCCCTGCTGTAGACAATGCACAAACCCTTCAGAACCAGACCAGGAAGCAGAGAGGAGTTGCCTGTCATATTTACAGAATGACAAAGCTCTGCAGATGATTACCTCTTCATCCGGGACTTGAAAATCCTCATACAGACACGCCTCATGCACTCGACGGTATTTCCAGTCTGCATCCGATCGGCATTTTTAGCGGATCAGATGCGGACCCATTCACTTCATTGGGGCTGAAAAAGATGCGGCCAGTACACTGTGCGCTGTCCGCATCCATACGTCCGACCGCGGCCCCGCAAAAAGATAAAACATGTCCTATCCTTGTACGTTTTACAGACAAGTATAGGACCTCTCTACAGGAGTTTGAAGAAAATGGCGCCATGCACACAGCCTGTAGCCAGGTTTTGCAGATCCGTGACAATTGTGTACATGGGGCCTTGTGATGGGGAATACAGGGCACACTACACCGCTCCCCCAAGCCAGTGCAGTCTATTACAAAGGTCTATAAAGTGGGTGTTATCTAGCAGGAGTAGTAGTAGAAGTACTACTACTCCTCATTATCTTGCTGATACAAACACCATGTATTCAGTGTAGTTATACCTCACAGCATTTCATCAGCTCTACAGGATGCTGGGGACTATAAATGCAGACTAAACTCCATGCCCTCCATACAAGAGACATCCCTGGTGAAGACCAATAAGTTATGGAATCTCCCAAAATCTAAAAGGAAGACACCCAGTAACATTACTTCCTGATATCTGCATGACAAGATGCAAGCACAGTACAAGCAAACAGTCCCGAGCCATCACACAGGACTGTCTATCCCCCACATCAAGCCCCTTCTAAAACAAGCTGCACCCTGCCCCTACCTGCTCTCTTCTCCCAGCCAGGAAGGTGACGATCGCCTGGATGACGTAGCCAGACGAGGGATGCAGGAGGGCGGTGACGTCACCAGCTGACGAGTCCTCACCGTCAGACGCCGTATTCAGAGTCCTCTGGCTCCGCCCACCACGCGTGCTGGCTAGGAAGGGGCGGTGATGTCAGCAGCCAATCAGGACTGGAGAGGCGGAATAAGCTGAGGTGACACAGGTCGGTCAGTTTTTCGCCTGCGTTGTACGTTGTGTGTGTGACATGATGGCTAGCACGTTAGATTGACGGTTACTGTGCGCTGCGCTCTCTGCTGGGGAGGCGCCCCCGGGTGCTGAAGAAAATATGTGCGAGTAGGCTTAATGCAGATGTGCCGGCAGGGAGTGCAGAGGCTGCCGCTTCTCCGAGTCCCCTGCTTCCCTTCACACGGCTACTGAAGTGATTGCCTGAAACCACCACAAGGGGGCGCGCTGTGCGCAGACATTGCCTAACAGGTGTCTGTCAGGTTCACACAATGCAGTTTGTGCATGCGTTTTCTTCTTACTAAAACCAAAGAGCAAACGCAAGACACAATAAGGAAACTACTTGTACCTCTAGATACTTCCCAACTAAAAGCCCAATGACAATAGCAGGTTTTTTATTTACACGAAGCCACGCTTCTAACATCACCCTGTCTATACATGCCCATTGCCCAATAGCGGCCAGTTCATTGTGTGCGCCCACACAGTAATCCCCCCTACTGCCCTGTCCGCACACAGTAAAAGGCCCCCACACAGTAATCCCCCTTACTGCCCTGTCCGCACACAGTAAAAGGCCCCCACACAGTAATCCCCCTTACTGCCCTGTCCGCACACAGTAAAAGGCCCGCACACAGTAATCCCCCTTACTGCCCTGTCCGCACACAGTAAAAGGCCCCTACACAGAAATCCCCCTTACTGCCCTGTCCGCACAAAGTAAAAGGCCCCCACACAGTAATCCCCCTTACTGCCCTGTCCGCACACAGTAAAAGGCCCCTACACAGAAATCCCCCTTACTGCCCTGTCCGCACACAGTAAAAGGCCCCCACACAGTAATCCCCCTTACTGCCCTGTCCGCACACAGTAAAAGGCCCCTACACAGAAATCCCCTTACTGCCCTGTCCGCACACAGTAAAGGCCCCCACACAGTAATCCCCCTTACTGCCCTGTCCGCACACAGTAAAAGGCCCCTACACAGAAATCCCCCTTACTGCCCTGTCCGCACAAAGTAAAAGGCCCGCACACAGTAATCCCCCTTACTGCCCTGTCCGCACACTGTAATCCTCCTTACTGCCCTGTCCGCACACAGTAAAAGGCCCCCACACAGTAATCCCCTTTACTGCCCTGTCCGCACACAGTAAAAGGCCCCCACACAGTAATCCCCCTTACTGCCCTGTCCGCACACTGTAGTGCTGACCCCTACATTCATGTAGCCCCGATGAAGGAAGCACATCATGCTCTCTAATGCAGTGACGTCATCACGCCTGCTGAGCTGGGCAGGACAGCACACAGGCCGATTTCCGTGCAGAGAATGACCCCCAACCTCTAGCCTTGAGCTCAGCAGGCTGATGATGTCACTGCCTGGCGCCTTCTGCTGGGGAGATCATCGGCCTGTGATTGGTGGAGCAGGGAGCAAACCTTACTGAACTCCATTGTACTCCTCAGGACATGGATACAGCTGCCTCAACCGTCCCGGGACCACAGGACAGCCACCGAAATGCGGGATGATTGGGAGGTCTGGATCTAGGCCCAGTTCTGACTAATGCCTCATTCACACGTCCGTGATGAGATGGTCAGCGATGTATCCGTGAAGATGTCCATGAAGGATCTGTGTTGGGTCTGTATGTCCGTTTTTTCAGTGTTTAACGGACACTGCACAGCTGAAAAATAATTTTCATAGCATTTACTCCTAATGTTCATTGAAACGCGGACGGCGTCTGTTTTTAGTGGACCCATAGACTTTATAAATTCACACATTAAAAGGAATGAGTACGTGTGTACGAGCTTATGTCCGCAAATCAGTGACGTGTGAATGAGGCATAAAAGTGCATTAAGAAGCTGCGCCAGATCACACCGCGGCCTTAGCATATATCCACACATTGCAGTAGTGCCTCGTTCAGACACCCATAATGCAGCATTTTAGCATCCGTTTTCGGTACATAAATGCTGGGCCAACTTCTGCTCTAACGCCTGAAACTCACAGCCCTGGAGATTTGTGGTCAGGCTGGGACTTACCGCTGAAGCGCAGACACATGAGAGCTGTCTGAGTGGAGTCTAAGGCCTCATTCGCACGTCAGTGTTTCACGTACATGTTCTCCGCAGACACCGCACGTCCCCATTGATTTTAATGTGTGTATTCATACATCAGTGTTTTAGCACGGTCCGTGTTTTTAGCACAAATGCATGCTCTATTTTGGTCCATGTTCACAGATCCATCAAGTCCATTATAGTCTATGGGTCCGTGAAAACCACGGATGCCATCCGCGTTGCATCCGTGTTTCACGGATCAGTAAGAAGCGATCCTTTGAAAATTATTTTTCAGCTGTTCAGTGTCAGTGAAACACGGATGGCACACGGACAGCAAAAAACTGACACATTGACCCAACACGGATGCGTCACTGACCACCTACTCACGGATTTGAGCACGGACGTGTGACTGTGGCTTAAGGCTGGCTTCATGTGTCTTTAAGGCGCTGTTCACACTGCCATTCGTGGCTGGTTCTGTAAAATCTGATGGCAAGAATGATACAGCAGAATGTTTTTTGTCCAGACAACATAACCGCAACGGATCCCGTTATACGTCAGCGGGAGCCATCTTACCATGGATCTGGTGTGTCTTCATGGCTTTCATTGAGGCCCCTTTACACTGCTCAGTTTAGTACAGGCATGCTCAACCTGCGGCCCTCCAGCTGTTGTAAAACTACAACTCCCACAATGCCCTTCTGTAGGGTAGCTGTGGGTTGTCAGGGAATGATGGGAGTTGTAGTTTTGCAACAGCTGGAGGGCCGCAGGTTGAGCATGCCTGGTTTAGTAGATGATTGTCAGGAAGGAAGTGTTTCTTCCCGTCAACGGCCTGCTCGTCAGTGGAGGAGACACATCTACATGCAGCAATCCCCTCCACAGTATGGGAAGGAGTGATCGCTAATGCCATCGCTCATCCCCATACCGAACCATTATTTACCGGTGACAGCACAATCTGCTTATGGTAAACAATGGGCGCGCTGATTGGATAGTTAATATACAGAAAAAGGAAGAATGATTGGTGGAGCGCCTAGTGGTCAGGATCCAGGGAAGGGGTGGCAAGAGGACAGTGATGAACACCTCTATGTAATTTTAATGAGTCACCCTAAATACCTTAGAGGAACACTGTGATCGTAACCCCATATATCCAGTGATTGAGATAAAATCGAGCGGTATATAGATATATGAAGAAAATGACATACGGTTATAACCTTAAAACCAGTCTAAAACGACTACTGGAGTTTTTGATAAGAGAAAGTACAAGCAATGTGGTTTAGTACTCATGTCACCAGGGAGGGTGGTGCAAGACAAGCACATAACACTTGACCCCAAACCCTCCCCTGCCGAGGTCGCCTATAAGTTGGTAGTTCCTTCGTCGTCCTATTGAAAGATGACCCAACGGACTTCCAAGGTACGAGGTAACTTCTTTATTTCAAACAGCTCGACGCATTTCTGGGCAATAGGAACCCCTTCCTCGATTTTATCTCAACCACTGGATATATGGGGTTACGATCACAGTGTTTCTCTAAGGTATTTAGGGTGACTCATTAAAATTACATAGAGGTGTTCATCTCCTCCTCACTGTCCTCTTGCCACCCCTTCACTGGATCCTGACCACTAGGCGCTCCACCAATCATTCTTCCTTTTTCCTTATATTGATCATCCTTTGCGGCCTACGGTCCAACCTAGTGTGAGCAGCCTCATCCTTCTTGCTTTCTTACTGTTTTGGGTATCCCTTGGCGCCTCTCTTCCTCTTCCCCTCCCACCCTTCTTCCTTGTCTACCTCCTCACCTCTCTATTCCATACCACTCCTATTTCCCCCTCCAGTACCCTTACTTATGCTCCTTTTTTTCTATAATTTTTTTTTTCTGATTGGATAGTGTCAGACTATTTAGTTGTTCTTGTAACCCTCATCGTGCACATCGCAGGTCCCGCTGAATGAAGATAAAACAGACTGCTGCAGCGCGATCAAGTGGATAAGCTCAGGGTTTTTTGGAGGGGTTTTTTAACCCCTAAATGACCATATTCTTTTGCATTCTGTCAAAATTATATGTTATAACGAGAAATAATAAAGAGAAGTTCAATGGGGTTCGGGATCGGGTTTAAGTTCGGGTCCCAAACCCAAAACTTTGACCTGCAGCACGGCCGTACCCGAACTTCCAGAGGTTCGCTCATCCCTAGACAAGATATCATTTTCCAGCAAATCAGCTGTATTTGTCAGACATTTGCATCTATAATCCAGGACTTGCAATAAAAAGATCAGTACCTCGGGAGCAATCTGACAAACTGTACGTGATCCTTCCACTAGATGGCGCCGCTGTTCCAACTATCAGAATGAGAAGCTTGCAGTCCAAATGGCACATCTTCAGTATCTCAGGCCCAGAACAGCCCTTTCATTTCCCCCATTGGTATCACTGCATGAATGTGACTCTCAGCTCATCTAACTGGCTAATGAGGGGCGAGCCACTCCTAAATCTGCTCTTCGGGGATTCTTCATTGGGTGCAAAGAGAATGATAATGGTAACTCTGTTGCAAATGTTTTAGCTACTAAATCTCCAAGTAGGATCATAAGGGTGCAAGCACAGATGTAACACTATGGCACACTGATGTCAGGGCTTCAGTTGTGTGGTATTACATTGAAGGAACGACATTTAAAGGGGTTGTCCATGATTTTACTATTGCTGGCCTATCTCCCTGATCGTGCTTCTAACCTCTTGTAAGTAACCTTGCTTGTTCCTATCCTAATAAGCCTTAAAGGGGTTGTGTCACACAACACATTCTACTTTTTTTCAAACCAGAACCTAGATCTGAATACTTTTGTAATTGCATGTAATTAAAAATTTAGTATAACCACTGAGCTATTCAATACAATGTATCTCTATAGCGCCACCTGCTGTTTGTCATTTTCCTTATTTTTTTTGTCCGTCTCACTTAGCTGGTCGAACTTGCTCAGTTTATATCTTCAACTGGACCAGCCATATGTTTTGTTAGAAGCTGTAGCAGCTACAGGGTGAGGGCTGCAGCAGAAAGGACACGCCGCTGAGAAAAGACACGTCCCCTGAGCTGCCAGCATGAAGATAATCTAGCGGAGAAATCTGAGAAGTGAATGTGGAGATCTCTGGATCCATGTGAGGTACAGGGTTGGGTCTAGCTTTGCTAGGGTATTGTCTTGTACTATATTATGTCTGATTTTCCTTTTTCTACATCATTAAAGGAATTGTCCAGGATTTTACTGTTGATGGCCTACCTCCTGACCGACGTGCGTCTGTTACCCCACACATTGGTATATCAGTTGTTTCAGAGTAGCTCTGGTTGGAACTACACCAGGCATGGCCAACCTGAGGCTCTCCAGCTGTTGCAAAACTACAACTCCCAGCATGTCTAGACTGCCTGCAGCTATCAGCCTACATTAGGGCATGGTGGGAGTTGTAGTTTTACAACAGCTGGAGAGCCGCAGGTTGGCCATGCCTGAACTACACTGTTCCGTCCATTGTGTAGTGGATGGAGCGAATTACTGCAGCACTGCTACCATTGACGTTAATAGGAGCAGCGCTGCAGTAATCTTTGACAACCCATTTAAAGAGGCTCTGTCATCAGGATCAACCCTATATAACCAGGTATATAGCCTAGTAGGGTTGATAAAGTTTTATTTGATTGTCAGTGCCGACAGTTAGGATAAATTAACACTTTTATTTTTATGCAAATTAGCTACTGGAGCACCAGGAGGCAGGCTAATGCGGTTTGAGCACTGCTCCATATTGACGCCACTATCCTTATAAGCACGCCCCCAACCCTTAGATTGACTAGCGCTGATCTCGTGTTTCACCGATCTCATTGGTTCCCTAGCATGGTGCGTAACATGCGCACTACGCCTTCTTCTGCTTGCTGAGCAGTAAAGGCGCTGTCTAAGGGGTGGGGCATCAGTATGGAGCAACAGGGGTGTCGTTCAAGCGGTGCTCAAACCACAAAAGCCTGCCTCCTGGTGCTCCAGTAGCTCATTTGCATACCAATAAAAGTGTTAATTTCTCCTGAACGCCGATGCCTACACTGCAAAGAAAGGTACTGATTTACTCAGCTTCATCAACCCTACCAGGCTATATGCCTGGTTATATAGGGTTGATCCTGGTGACAGAGCCTCTTTAAGGCCTTTTAGGATAGGAACAAGCCAGGTTACTTCCAAGAGGTTAGAAGCATGAGCAGATAGTGGCTGGAATACAATCCTGAGAGAGGATCTTCCGGGGTATTTTTAATATAAGCTGTACAATATGTGCACATATATAGGTGCGTATGATGCTGTTTAGTGGGTATTCCAGGATTGACACATGGATAGGTCATCAATATCAGATCAGTGGGGGATAGTGTTGAGCGAACTTGTTTTTTAAGTTCGGCGTCCAAAGTTCGGGTTCGGGCTATCGAAGAATCCTGTTATGTATTCCAAATTCCGTTATGGTCCGTGGTAGCGGAATCCATAATGGGATTCTTCAATAACCCGAACTTTGGACGCAGAACTTAAAACACAAGTTCGCTCAACACTAGTGGGGGACCAATACCTGGCGCCCCCACTGATGAGCTGTTAGTGGCAGCTGCAGGTTCCGGATGTAAACAGTGTATGGAGCCCGAACACGACAGCGCCACACACTGTGTACTGGCCGTTCTCAGGTACTGCAGCTCAACAGTGACTAGAATCGCATTCAGGCCAGTATTCATGGTAATGCACCCCTACATTGGCTATAAACATAGACAGGCTTCCTTTGCTACACCAGGCTCCAATGCAGGTGTGAAGACACCCTTACAGGGACAGACGTTTTGGCATGGATTAGGAGTCATAACACCCGAATGTCAGATTGTGATGACTAGAATTGAAAAAAAATGTTGTTTTCACAATCATCTGAAATTTTTTTTAATGTAAGAACTAATGTGGTCATTTATCAAACTGGTGTAAAGTAGAACTGACTTAGTTGCCCATAGCAACCAGATTCCACCTTTTATTTTTGACAGCTCCTTTGGAAAATGAGAGGTGGAATCTGATTGGTTGCTACGGGCAACTAAGCCATTTCTACTGTACATCAGTTTGATAAATGACCCCCTAAGAGTTTTCAGCAGCAGCATGCCATAAGCCATGTACAGCACAAAAAGCCCACACCCAGTAATACACTGTATAACCTTTTTCCCTCATTGCTTGACTGCTTCATAGCAATGCACCCTTAGTTCCCAGCCATGATCTGGGGCTTCTGCTCAGCTGCCTTGTCATGGGGCTCGAGTATTTCAGGAATATCAAGGCAGTGTCCATAGCCTGTAATGGGCCCATACTGTCCCTCTGTGGATTATATACAGAGGCCAAAGATGCTTTTTACTCACATACTGTGCATGGATTCATGAGTCGTGAGATGTTCTTTGACATGCTATATCACAAAAGTGTTGCTTCTTTGGAGGCATCATGAAGCAGCAATATTTCTCTATGGTAAAGAAGGAGGCAAGGTTCAAGATTATGCTTAGGAGAACATTGAAATAACGGTTACATTTTTCTACAGGCTACATTCACGTGTGTCACAGATTCAATAACAAAGGACAAAATACCGCTGCATGTAACAGTATATTGCCCGGCGTAATGCTGGCATCCATATTGACAATCCAACGGACACCATTCTACAGGGTGGGCCATTTACATGGATACACCTGAATAAAATGGGAATGGTTGGTGATATTAACTTTCTGTTTGTGGCACATTAGTATATGTGAGGGGGTAAACTTTTCAAGATGGGTGGTAACCATGGCGGCCATTTTTAAGTCGGCCATTTTGAATCCAACTTTTTCAATAGGAAGAGGGTCATGTGACACATCAAACTTATTGGGAAGTTCACAAGAAAAACTATGGTGTGCTTGGTTTTAATGTAACTTATTTACAAGTTTCTGACCACTTATAAAATGTGTTCAATGTAACATAGTAACATAGTATATAAGACCGAAAAAAGACATTTGTCCATCCAGTTCGGCCTGTTTCCTACAAGTTGATCCAGAGGCAGGCAAAAAACCCCTGTGAGGCAGAAGCCAATTTTCCCCACTTAAGGGGAAAAAAATTCCTTCCCGACTCCAATCAGGCAGTCAGAATAACTCCCTGGATCAACGACCCCTCTCTAGTAGCTATAGCCTGTAATATTATTACACTCCAGAAATACATCCAGGCCCCTCTTGAATTCCTTTATTGTACTTACCATCACCACCTCCTCAGGCAGAGAGTTCCATAGTCTCACTGCTCTTACAGTGAAGAATCCTTTTCTATGTTTGTGTACAAACCTTCTTTCCTCCAGACGCAGAGGATGTCCCCTCGTCACAGTCCTGGGGATAAATAGATGATGGGAGAGATGATGGGAGAGATCTCTGTACTGACCCCTGATATATTTATACATAGTTATTAGATCTCCCCTCAGTCGTCTTTTTTCTAAAGTGAATAACCCTAATTTTGATACCCTTTCAGGGTACTGTAGTTGCCCCATTCCAGTTATTACTTTAGTTGCCCTCCTCTGAACCCTCTCCAGCTCTGCTATGTCTGCCTTGTTCACAGGAGCCCAGAACTGTACACAGTACTCTATGTGTGGTCTGACTAGTGATTTGTAAAGTGGTAGGACTATGTTCTCATCACGGGCGTCTATGCCCCTTTTGATGCAACCCATTATCTTATTGGCCTTGGCAGTAGCTGCCTGACACTGGTTTTTGCAGCTTAATTTGCTGTTTATTAAAATTCCTAGATCCTTTTCCATGTCAGTGTTACCGAGTGTTTTACCATTTAATATGTACGGATGACTTGCATTATTCCTTCCCATGTGCATAACTTTACATTTGTCAGTGTTAAACCTCATCTGCCATTTCTCTGCCCAAGCCTCCAATCTATCCAGATCCCTCTGTAGCAGAAAACTGTCCTCTTCAGTGTTAATTACTTTACACAGTTTAGTGTCATCTGCAAAAATAGATATTTTACTGTGCTGCCCATTGTGTTGGATTGTCAATGCAACCCTCTTCTCCCACTCTTCACACACTGATAGCAACACCGCAGGAGAAATGCTAGCACAGGCTTCCAGTATCCGTAGTTTCAGGTGCTGCACATTTCGTATCTTCACAGCGTCGACAATTGCCTTCAGATAACCCCAAAGATAAAAGTCTAACGGGGTCAGATCGGGAGACCTTGGGGGCCATTCAACTGGCCCACGACGACCAATCCACTTTCCAGGAAACTGTTCATCTAGGAATGCTCGGACCTGACACCCATAATGTGGTGGTGCACCATCTTGCTGGAAAAACTCAGGGAACGTGCCAGCTTTAGTGCATGAAGAGGGTGGTGCACCCTGTAGTCAGTGAGCTCCATTGGGAAGCGGTGGTGTCCAGCTTATGCCTATCCCAGTAAGGTCATGTACCCAACCAGTTGTTCATCCTTACACTTAGTCTGGGGAGAACGTTTCCAGGTTGAGACTGGAGTCTCTTCTTGAGATTCCAGTGAATCTCCAGTACAGTGCACCAGCATTTTCTATGTGCAAATGCATCCCTTTCCTGCTGAGACCAGACAGCTTGAACCTCCTATCACTGCAGCTGTATATGAATGTTGGCCAAACTTAATTTCAAGGGGACTTCCAACCATGATGTGACTCTCCTCCGATAGTATGTCTGTAGATAAAGGAATTAGGTAGCTAGATTTCAGTATGTCCAGTCCTTTTGTTCTCAGAGGAGATAGGCCAATGCCAGAGGAGTTTACTCCCATCTTCCTATTAAGAACGTGCATGATACCAGCTGACTGGTATCTACTGTGTACAGCCAGCCTGAAACGTATCTAGATACTATCTTTAGATCTTTTTTTAGGTCCTTTTCTCTCTGCCACTCTCTTGCACCCTTATTTTTCCTAGACCAGTTCTTTAGTTACAAAAACCACACTACAACCACAAATGTTCCAATCAAATGCATCATATAACTTCAATAAGTATTGTGACTAATCTTAGAGCGTTCCATTGTCATGTAATGGTCAAGCTCACAGAACCTAGAAGAACAAAAAAACACAAAAAATGAGCTCAGAAAAGAGCAGGTGTCAAAAAATATAAATTTTATTAATTTATCATATTGTCCAATAAATACCGTTAAAAAGGGGAAAGGTGACAGAAGAAAACCACCATCCCGGCATATCACATCCACATGATTCGATTCAATGTAAATAGCACAGGTAATATCCAATTTACATTTAGACCTAAGTAAAACAAAATACCTCAGGCGACGCCCAAAAATGGTACATGTGCGCTGCTATATCACAGATGACATTAGCAAACTAAATAGTACATACTGCAATTATCAGTATGACCAGGACCAAGATCCCTAACAGTAACATAAGTACCGCAGGTCACTGTAACCTAACTCACCAGCTTAGAGGGAGATGTGTGTGCCGGGATGGCGCTACCCCGACACGCGTTTCAGCGTGCCTTCGTCCGGGGGTCCAGTTCTTTAGATAACTAAACTGGTTTATAATGGAGTCACACTCTCCTGAGACAGAGATGTTGCTTGTCCCACAAAAGGTTTTCCCAGTATACTGTGGAGACACACAGGAGATGCTGCCACGGGCGAGATACGCCTGCTGAAACTTTAACAGGCAACCGGCTGAAATGAATTTCTTTCTCGAGTATGCAGATGATATATAACCTTGTAGAAATTACACTTATGAGCACAGATGCATAATACAAAGCTTCCTGCAATCCAACATTTTATGTCCCTTTTTTCTGTGTTTAGGCGGTCAGTGACATCCTTCTGTATGAATATTACAATGAGTACAAGCACAAGAGAATGCCTTGAACTTCAGCTCCTAGAGCTGGAAATGCTCTTCTCAATGTTTCCTAGCAAAGAGGACATTGTCATCAATGGTGTGAATTCACTTTCCATTTTAAGAAGGTATTTAGAAGGAACGTATGAGTCTCTGCCACCATCTATTGAATTTTCGGTTTTTGTTAAAACTGAAGATCTGAAGGTAAGAAATGTTCATTTGTACTTACTGTTGTACACAGAAATCTTTCCACTGAGAGCTGTCCCAAAAAAGGCTTTATTATTACATTTCATATGGACCGTATCTCGATAGACAAATATAAACATTTTTGAAAATGTATTAAAAGGAAAAACTAAATTGACGCATAAACATAAGTATTCAGACCCTTTGCTATGACACTAGAAATTTAGCTCTGGGATCTTCTCATTTCTCTTCATCATACTTGAGATGTTTCTGCAGCTTGATTGGAGTCTACCTGTGGTAAATTCAGTTGATCGGATGTGATTTGAAAAGATACGCCCCTGTCTATAATAAGGCCTCACAGCTGGGAATGCATATCAGAGTGAAGACCAAGCTATGGGGAGCAAAGAACTGCTTGTAGAGCTCAGAGACAGGATTGTGTGGTGACCCACCAAAGTAAGTAATAGAAGGAGAAGGGCCTTGGTAAGAGAGGTGACCCCTCAGGCTGAGCTCCAAGGATCCTGCCATGGTAGCATGCACTTGAATTTTCTTTATACATAGTTTGGAGGTGCTGGTCTAATTTTCTTCTCCTCAGTAAAAGACACATAGGCTTTGATGTATCATTCCTTCACTCCAGAATTCTAGCATCAAAAAGTTGCATTTTTACACCACTTACTCCAGTAATGTGGGTGTGGTTAGCTAAGATAATGAGTTTTACTTCAGATTTATCATTGAGACTTTTTTTTTTAAATGTCTCAAAAAAAAGTCATAATCTCATTTGAGGAGGAGGTGGAGTAGGAAAACCGTAGTAGCTTTTCTAGACAAAAATATTTGATAAATGTGGCATAAAGTAATTCAATGCAGACTCAAGCAAAACTGACTTCAAATATTCCCCTTATGATAAATTCCCTCCATAATGTTTTAAAAAAAGCACCGAAAAGACCCTTGGACTGTGTGAAACAGGATTGTACCGTCAGATGTGAAACCAAGATTGAACTTTTTGGCCTCAATTCTGAGCGCCATGTTTAGAGGAAACCAGGCACTGCCCGATACCATCCCTAGAATGAAGCTTGGTGGCAGCATCATGCTGTGGGCGAGTTTTTCACCATCTGGGGCAGTGAAACTGGTCAGGGCTGAGGGCAAGCTGAATGGAGCAAAGTACAGAGATATACTTAATGAAAACCTGATCCAGAGTGCTCTGGACTGAAGGTTTACTTTCCAACAAGATAATGGCACTAAGCACGCAGCCAAGACAACACAGGAGTGGCTTATGGACAACTCTGTGAATGTCCTTGAGTGGACCAGCCAGAGCCCTGACTTGAACCCAATTCAACATCTGTGGAAAGACCTGAAAATAGCTGTCCACCGATGGTCCCCATCCAACCTGACAGAGCTTGAGAGGATCTGCAGAGAAAAATGGTAGAAAATCCCCAAATCCAGATGTGCAAACCTTGTGGCATCATACTCAAGAAGACTGGAGGCTGAAAGCGTTGCCAAAGGTGCTTCAACTAAGTACAGAGTAAAGGGTCTGAATACTTATATCAATGCAAGATTTTAGTTTTTTGCTTTTCAATACGTTAGCAAAGATTTCAAACATTCTTTTCACTTTCTCATTATGGGATACTGAGTGCAGAATAATGGGGAAAAACTTTAAAAAAAAAATTTTTTTTAATTTAGCCCAAGGCCGCAACATAACAAAATGTTAAAAACGTGAAAGGGTATGACGACTTTACGAATGCATTGTATCTAAGGATGAATTGTAGAGTTCAGTATCAGAAAGTAAAGATGCAGCAGAGCTAAACTAATTGGGGTTTTCTAGTTTCAGCAAGAAACAACGCTATGGAATAGTCTAAAATAAAGCAGTACTTACCTAGCCGATCCCGCACCACCACTCTAGTTCTCCCGGCTGAGCTGTAGTTACCTATGTGACCGCTTTAGCCAGTCAGAGGTGGACCGAAGAATTTAGTGATTTGGGTGCAGCAGTCTTCTGTTGTCGATATGTCGTCAGCCCTGCAGCCCATAAAGCCCAGCCGAATTCTTATATTAAACTACTCCCACGGCGTTTTTTTTGTATTCTTGCTGAAACTATTTCTGCAATGTATAGGAATCAATGTGTTACTGCCAGTGTGCACTATGTTAAAGATGAAAGGGTATTATCTGAATTTCAGGAGAAAGCAGAATTACACGTGTATCTTCCTCACACTTACCCAACAAAGGAACCTCAGCTGTTTGTTCGGTCAACCGCCTTGGACAAGCTGCAGCACAATGATCTCAATAAATGTCTGGCAACCTATGTAAGTTCACTGGACCGTGGGGACCTGTGCATCACAAACGCTATTCAATGGCTGACAGACAATCTATCCTCCTATGTGGAGAAATCCAAGCACACCAATGGGAATGAAGCAGACATGAAAAAAATCTCTATTACTTTCCATCGCATGTGGATCTATAGCCACCACATATACCGGCAGGAACTACGCAAAAAGATCTTGGACTGTGCTAAGAGACTGAATTTGACAGGTTTCTGCTTGACAGGGAAGCCAGGCGTGATATGTATAGAGGGGGATAAGGAGCACTGTGAGGAATTCTGGAGGGACATCCGCTACCCTAACTGGAAGCACATCTCATGTAAGCACACCGAAAGCAAAGATGTGACTGAATCCATCGATGGTCTACGACTGTTCCAAGCCTTTGAAGAGCTGACTTTTGAGGCTCATGGAGACTATGGATTGAGGAACGATTACCATATGGATCTAGGGCAGTTCTTTGAATACCTCCGAAAGCATCAGAGTGAACATATCTTTCAGATTTTGTTTGGCATCGAGGGAAAATCCTGAGTTTAGATTCATTTGCTTATATTAATTATAAAAGCAAGTTTAAACCGCATCTGTCAGCATATTAAAACCTCATATGTACATGGGACCAACACAGATGCCTTCAGCTGCCAAGTGCACATGTAACTGGTCAGCCAGTTTCATAGGCAGAAATCTTCTGATAGATGCCCTTTAAGGAACTACAGAACCCATAAATACAGGGTGGCTCACGAAAAAGTAGCCCACCAGCAATATCTCCAAATCAAACTGCCTAATAGTAAATCTGTTTTAGTTGCCCATAGCAGCCAACCAGAGCTCAGCTTTCACTTCCTACAAGGCTCTGAACAAATAAAAGCCGAGCTCTGATTTGTTGCTATGGAAAACAAAGACAGATTTACTATTAGGCAGTTTGATTTGGAGATATTGGAGGCGGGCTACTTTTTCATGGCCACCCTGTATAATGGTTTAAATTTTCATCCATCTAAAAAAAAATGTAATTACATTGTGTTGCCATTCACAAAGGCTTTACTAATAGTTATTTCTTCCGATAATGGAAACCGAAACCTGTATGACTAAATGTAAACATTGTATTACATTAGACAATCTTGCCTCGGTGTTAAACCATACAACATATACGTTATTCCTACTCATATGGTAAATCTAGTTCACGTGTTTCATGAGCTAGCACAGGTACATATTGGGGTCAGAGAAGGGTGATGGGTTTTCTTCCAGGGATGTAGCCCAACAGAGTTATTGTTTCCAGTGATATGACACTGGAGACACTCGCATCCCTGTCCAGAATTCTGTTAAATAACTACGGATTCCATTATAGTCAATGGGGATTCGGCAGTGTTCAGCAGTATCCAACTATGTTGGATACAGTAACTCCGGTAGTCTGTTTCTCTGCTGGAAGAGACTACCGGATTACCTTTAGCGCAAATGTGAACCTACGCTAATTTTAACTATTTAATAACTTTTTTCTTTTTTTAAGTCCCCCTAGGAGACATCACATTTATAATGTACTGGTATACCTTGTATACTAATGCATTATGGCCTATAACTGTGGCAGTCTGTGACACAGCCTAATACCCATACATTAATGTCAAGCCTAGAGGCCTTTATTAGACCCCTTGCTGCCATGACTACACTTTATCATCCGCGATTGCGTTCACAGGGATCCAATAGTGACAGGTCCCTCTAACTGCCAGATGCTGTGGTCGCTATTGACCATGGCATATAAGAGATATCTCCAATGCTGGCCATTACAATGGGAGCCATGCTCTTGCGTTGATCTGGAGCGCTGCATCAGCACAACCTATGAGGTCTGTTCAGTTCATGCCGCCCATGCCAGGATTAATGATGTGAGCAGCAGGGACTAGACAGTCTTTTTTTTTTCAGAAAGTAAAATTGACTGTACAGGCGTCTATGACGCTTGTGTGACGGACCTCCAGTGCTCAGGAAGAGTATGTCCACCTCTGCATTCTTCCTTACTCAGGAGATATTGCAAACCGCTGATCTTTAGCTCCCAGATTCCCCAGTCAGTGGTCAAGACTCAGTGTAGGTGAAACAAAAATCTTTATTGAAGACCAACTCAATATATATACAGTTTAAGAAGTCTAACAACATAACTCAATTAAACATGAACAGCATGCAAACAGACATCCCCTCCCCAGTGTCTTAATAAAAGAATAGGGAGAGGAGACACATGTGATCTTAATTCCATCACTAACACAATAGAACAAAGGGACAAATAAACTAACACATTATTTGGGAGTCTCGGTGCAGAGTTAACTCTTTTTGTGTTGCGGGATTCACACCCTGCACCTTTAATGGAAAAATAGGAAAGATGTTGCCTATAACTCCACACATAAATCAGGGTTAATAGTTCCTTGTAACCCCAAGAGGTCTGAGGGGGTCTCCATAGTCCGTAGGAAGGAGGCTAGCCTTCAGTCTTCTCTAGCAGCCCCAGTGACTGTTCAGTCCGTCACAGCGCCTTGTACAGGCGTTATTGCGATCTCAAATTCAGTTTGCTACCACGGTTCTGTAGGTGTTCTGGGCCAGCACAAGAGGCACATGCTTCTTCAGCTTCCCTCACCGCTGCCTCCCATTTCTATGAAAGCAGTGGAGACCTGATTGTATTGACCCAACAGATGTGAAATATTTCACTGTCAAAGTTTTTCAAGAAATTGTTGGCATTTTTCCCCTTTTTTGGCTGCAGATTGCGGAATCAATTGTTTAACGCATATTTTTCTGATAGGTGGGAATGGAAAAATGTTAACAACTTGCAATTACTCTTTTTTATAATTCTGAAAGAGAAGTTGTTGTAATGTTAGCCAGTTTTTTATACTCCGCACTAGAGCATATTAAAGAGAATAGTATTAGTCTGAAGTCTGAAACTAGGAGTAGGCTGCAAAGTGAATAAGAACGTGTCTGGAAGTTGCTGAAGGTATGAGGAGACTGAAATTTGTGTAACTTTTTTACTCAAGGTAACCACTAACATATGTGGGCTTTATCTTCTGCATTTACATGTATCATCAGAACAATCCCTCAGAAATACCAAGCCATCAACTGATCGCTATGGGTCCAGCTACTGGAAGTGTTGTTACTAGAAGCTGTGGGCAGCCACATAGTTATTGCTGTAGGGAAAATATAGTATTAGATGGTGTCTATTAAAACAAATGCGGGATTGTGAAATACAGGGCCCTGGGCAGATGACGGACAATTAGATTTAGTACATGTAGTATAATGCATTTCTATCCATAGAGGCAGATCTAGGAACACTTTTTAGGGTACTTTCACACTAGCGTTTTGGATTCCGTTTGTGAGATCCGTTTCAGGGCTCTCACAAACGGTCCAAAACGGATCAGTTAAGCCCCAATGCATTCTGAATGGATAAGGATCCGTTCAGAATGCACCAGTTCGGCTCCGTTCCGCCTCTATTCCGTTTTGGAGACGGACACCAAAACGCAGCTTGCAGCATTTTGGTGTCCGTCTGACGATGCGGAGCCGAACGGATCAGTTTTGAATTACAATGTAAGTCAATGAGGATGGATCCGTTTTCAATGACACAATATGGTGCATTTGAAAACGGATCCGTTCCCCATTGACTTTCAAGGTAATTCAAAACGGATCCGTGTCATTTCTCTTTAAAACTAATGCAAACGGATCTGTTCTGAACGGATACAAACGTTTGCATTATAGGTGCGGATCCGTCTGTGCAAATAAACAGACGGATCCGCACCAACGCAAGTGTGAAAGTACCCTTAGCCATACGACCACCTTTGCGTAGTTTATTTTTTACATAATGTATGATTTCTAATAATTATTATGAAACAGAAAATACTAATATATAAAAAGGTATAAAGCTTAAATAAAGTTGGATACACAAAACCGCAGTAAATGATTTTGTCACTGGTCTAAAATGCTCATTTTTATTGTAATACCAGCTGAACAGAAACTTGTATGAGAGCATATTTCACACAGTCCAATTAAAACCGAAAATCTACAGTATCATGACAAAGAAAAAGTTAGTAGAAGAATAAAAATATCTACAGTATCATGACAAAGAAAAAGTTGGTGGTAGAATAGAAAGTATAGTAAAGATATTCATCAAGTTGGTGCAGCTAGTAAAATATTCAATAATTCAAAGAATCATAAAGATAAAACTTTATTAATCCATAAAATGTGGAAATTGCAATGTTATAACAGCAGCAACACAACACATATACAAAAACAATAACGAAGACCAACAGTAGTGATTTTTTCTGCCCACCCTGCCTCCCGAATGTCCATGTACACAGTGTTTGCATCTGCTGCAGCATGGGCACGGTCACATGCTCTGCTGCAGGCAGTGACTGGCATCGTGCTGCCTGTAGCCATGTCAAGCCAGGGCAGCGGAGCATGTGACTATACGCATGCTGTAGCAGATGTGAACACTGTACGGGGACCAGGACATGGACACACGGGAGGCAGAGTAGAGGACCAGAGTGATGGGAAACAGGTAAGCATGAATCTTCTTTTTACGAAGTCAGGCTGCAGGCACTTGCAAAAAATCATTATTCCCAGAGAACCCTTTTGCCATATATTACTGTCAATTAGTTCTGGTTTTGGTGATGGATGCCCAAATGCCACGTTTCAAGCCTGGCAAGTGGCAGTGCCTCAATTAAGACCTAGGCTATATTGTTACATGTATTTATACTTGGTTGTTGCATTGGTGTTTCCAGTTCTGTATAATTGCTATGAGGTGATGCCAAGTGTTTCTGACCTATCATTTCACATTGGCATCTTTTGCTTTAGGCTAGGGATATTTAGGAATGATAACGCTTCTTGGGCACACATATACCAATATTTAGGCATTTTAAGATTTTACACTGTGTGAGTAACTAGTGGTATTACACTGGCATCATGAAAGTGTTACGTAGCTTTCCTGGAACCAAAGGGAATGTGTAAAGCCAAAAATAATGTCCAGTTATTTAGTTAAAAAATGTTTGCTGCATAAAGTGCATTAATCGCAGTAAGGGAGCGTCACTGCTGCAGACAGTAGATTCGTTACATACTGGAAACTTTCATAAAGCATTACACGGTAACTTGCTTCATGTAATATATTTCTAGTGAACAACAAAAAACATGACTGGAAATCATGTGCAATATGCCAAAGAACGACTGGTTAGTTGGCATCATTTCAGAAAACAAGCTTAGACGATAAGTTAAGGAGAACTTCTACCTTTACTGGAGAATGGACAGCTGGATGACTTCAACTCCCTGCTCAAACCTTTTCATGAAACCTTGTAACAATGGCTCCAACTGGTGATGATGGTGTGCTTGTGTGGAGGATGTTTCAGTGGCTCTTTTCAGTCCCTTGTGTCATATGGTCCATCCCTTCGAGAAAATTGCCAATAGGCTGCAGTAAAGGTCCAACTGGGTGTTATCAAATAGGGTGTGTCCCTGCACAGTCTACCACTGGCATCACTGATTTGATAGTGTCAGACTGTGCTGGGACACCCACAACTAGTAACATCCAGTTGGACCTTACTGCAGACTGCTGGCAATTCATTCATAAACTAGTTCAAATAATATAGGAATGGCACAACCTAGAGTCATAAGAATAGATGCCCCAGAATGGTTATTACATGTAGAATGCAAGTAGTTCCTAAAATGGGCACGTCTGAAGAGGCGACAGCTCCTCTATAAACCTAATTGTAAAGTAAATGGAATTTTTAATTTTCCATGTCTTATGTTTAAAAGAAATTCTCAAATCTTGCCGCTTTCACATTGGCCACTAAACCTAATTACAAGCTGACACTTTCTGCTCTGTGTCTGTAAAGATGTGTGTTTTTGTAACAATTAATTACATGCTGGTATGACAGAGAAGGTACTGATATCTCTGTGAAAAAACAAGGCCCATTCATATAATTACGGTCCATAGATAAATAGTTTGAGAAACATTCAGAGAGACGCCTAGAGGTCTGTCTTTAGTTGTTTCAAAGTGTCTAAACTAATCCCTTATCTCTGATTTAAAGCTATTAAGGTCAGGTGTATATAATACAAGAGTACCATAGTTAACTCTTTATGGTATGCCACTAATAGCTTGCACAACGGTGCCATCTGGAGACAGATGGCTATCATGACACCATTCTCCACATTGCATTGTGGGTAAATATGATCTTATAGAGTCATTAGCATACGTTACACCCACCTCAGTTGATTGGAAGATTTTAATCCAGGAGGATGTGACATGAGATAAGGGGGGAAATAATTATAGGGACACAGCAGGATTAAGATCGTGATCATCATAGCCAGAACAAGAAGAGGACTCACAAGGGGGACCCAACACCCAAGAGAGAGGGGTCTATCAATATGAAAGTCATGGTAAGACATGCGATGAAGGACCACCCAGCTTTCCTAGGAGCAGAAGTGTGATTCCTACTAGGACTTGGTAAGAGATATAAAGAATGATATTTCATTTTATTAAGACTAATTGGATAATGTGGGTGAAAACATATCATCTAGATTGGCGAAGACATAAACATTAATTAATTGATCATCTCAATATTGAGATGTAGTCTTAGGATATTGTGAGTCTTCATTCTACCTGCAGAAGAATCTAGACTCCTAATCTATCAAAGTATTAAATGATTGCATATATAAATATATTGATAGTAACATTCTTAGCCAAGCTAGGGGAACAAGTCTTTCCAGTGGGAATTTATCAAAGTTCTTCCCATTTCTGTTGTGTGTCTTAATAGTCTTACCAAGTCATACATGTGAGAATAGTCCAGGATGGGGCGGAAGGATACAGTTACCTCTTCTAAGTTATTTCCTTGGATGGATTTACCCATTCCTGAAGTCATGTGAGGTGTAGTTGGTTAGAAGGGGGCGGAATTTATTCAGCATTCCATATTGATGTCTAGGATTAGACAAGCCCATCATGATATCATGAGGTTTTCTCTGAACAGAAGTGATCTATATAACTTAATTTCTTATTTTAATATCCTAACCAAATATTAGCTTGTTATAATGTGACAAATTGTTCCTACTCACATGTATTGTTAAGCTTGTTATGCTTTATATCAACTCCGTATATATTCATTGGCATATATCATTGTTTATTTATTTATGTTTATAACCTTGTAACCAATACATTTGCATATTTTTATAATACCTGCGTATTATTATATAATGCAAAATGACATATTTAGCATTAATGTCATCTCACAAGAAAATAACTTATTATCTGAGGAAGTAGTCGGACTCAGATGTGAAATGTATCAATTAGGTTATCCACAATTTACCTGGTCATGATTTCAAGAAGTTATGAAAAATTAATGGTTAATTATTTCTATGACCATAATGAATAATTCTTAATTGAATTATTATTAACCCGACACTACACAATGACCTCTGCAGGGGTCACAGCTATTTGCCTGTATGAAACAACTTATTAATTTTAAAGCACCCTTAACCCCTTCGCACTAAATGAAGGATATATCCATCATACGCTCACAGGGCAGGCTCTTTGAGCAGATTATTTAAGAGGACAGGTTCTGGATAGTTTACAGCCAATATTTCTCACGGATAAGGCTACTTGCACACTAGCGGCAGGTCGGATCCAACAGGCTTATCACTCGACAGAACAGCCTGTCGGATCCATCCTGCCGCTAGTGAACGTGTGCCCCTGTACTACCGCTCCGGCCCCATTGACTATAATAGGGGTGGGGCGGAGTTCCGGTGGAGGCACAGGAGCACACGGCGAGAGGCTGCCGAAATAAAACTACAACATGTCCGACATTTATTTCGGCAGCCTCTCGCCGTGCGTTGCCGTGCCTCTGCCGAAACTCCACCCCGCCCCCATTATAGTCAATGGGGCCAGAGCGGTAGTCCGAGGGCACACGTTCACTAGCGGCAGGACGTATACGACCAGCTGTTCCGTTGGGTGAACAGCCTGTCTGATCCGTCCTGCTGCTAGTGTGAAACTAGCCTAAGTTTACAATATTTATGTGCATATTTCTAAGGTTTACATCTGCAGTATCAGAAGAATATGATGAAGACAGATTAGGAGGACTGCTGTTCGTCTTTGCTGGGAGAGCAAGATAAAATATACTGTATTGCACGGCTGTATTTTGCTGCATTATTCGCTAATTGGAATGTAATGGGTGGGCAGCACCATATAAAATCCATTTATTAATTTTTATACAATGTTTAGAACACACCCTGTATTCAGAAAGCATTACATTTGTTTACCGAAAGGGAATTATTTAAGGGTGTAGCTTGAAGACACAACACAAGCAGCCTGGTAAACAGATGTGTCAGGAATTGTCATTGTAATAACAGCATACAGACTGCGAGCATACAGTACGTGTTTTACTAACTTCAGTATGATTTCTGATCTCTCAGATTAGAGGCTCTACAGGTATCCGAGAAGTAACACTCTAGCTAAATCTTGCATTGTGTCTAGCTGAGCTGTGATATTAGTGCCCACATCTAGCACAGAACGACATCAAAGATGGAACCCAACACCTTTGGAAGTCTGTGTGGTATCTACAGGTTGGAACAGTTTGATGGTTCCTTACATGTACATTCAGTTCACTAATGAATGTTGAGGATCTTTGCAATACACTGTCCTTTTTTTACCAGTATCACTGCGGAAAAGTAGTAGACAGCTTTACTGATAGCAGCCACCATTCCTCAGCATCTGTCCTTCAGTAGTAATGATGACAAAAGACTGGAACCACCAGGTTTGGAGTTGAGTAGTCCAGCTAGAGTTCTCAGTATTAAAATTGGCTGTCACTTTGTTGATTGTTTCTTACAATCTTTCCAACAATGCAGACATCCTAGATTTCAGATGGAAACGGTTAGGAAAACATACCCATTTCTTATTACAAGTACTCCCTTGTCAAGGGAAATATAGAATGAAATAGAAACACATTATTCTTATTTCCCATATCCCACCCCCTGCACAGCAGAAGAGAAGAAAGAAAATATTTCTAACGTGCCTGTGGATTAAGCCAAGGCTGGTACCAAATCCTGGATTTTTGGTTTGCTGTACTTTACACCTATTAGGTTGTGTCACGGTTGTGTTGCAGCCATGCGGCTGAAAGGGCTGCAGCGGGCTCTACTAATGAAAATCACACTGTTCAGTGGGTGTGTTTTGTTAATGGCTATGTGGCACCTTTAATACAGCATGGCCATTAACAATACAGACCCACTGATTTCAAATGGATCCCGGGAAAACGGGCAGAAATAGGCCATCCTATTGTTTGATGACCGCTAAATCCTTAGTGACCATTAATGCGCCTTTTTACAGTGGTCACTAAGGATATGTCATTGATATCTGATCGGTGGGGGTCCAACACCCAGGACTCCTGCTAATCAGCTGTTTGAGAAAGGACTGCTACTTGCAGTAGCACTTTGGCCTTCACACAGCTTTCCCTAGGCTATGTGACGTCACGTTCATTTGTCACATGGCCAAGGCGCAGCTCAGCTCCATTGAAATTAATGCGGCTGAGCACGATGCCAAGCACAGCCACTATACAATGTACGGCACTGTACTTGGTAAGCAGAGAGAAGGTCGCTACTGCCAGCGCCTTCTCAAATGGCTGATGAGTTAAAAAATCGTGAAAACCCCCTATTAAGGCCTAAAACAAGCTGGTCACTAAGAGGTTAAAGAATGTATACATGAATAGCACTGTAGACTGCAATGTGCAGGAGCCCTTATTCAAATACTTCTCTGACTTGTTCTGCAAAAGTACCAGAGAAATGCACCTACTGAAGACTTGCCTGAATGTATGGCAGATTGCCAATAAATGAGTGACTAAAAAGAAACTTGCACACACAAATTAAGAAAGTGTAACAATTGATAAGCAAATTCTTAAAATTATTTATGTTTAATCTTTTGCATGAGAAGCTGTAATTTAACATTAAGTCCATAAGACGTATGATATGGGGTCCAGTAGCTGTGTTTGGTTGTGTTTTATTGTGCTTCTGAGTAGGCTCCTGGACCTGGCATTTCTTTTCTAACACTTTTAGGTTGATTGGGTTAACAATAATTTTAGCAATGTCTTTTTTGGTAGAAGGATCTTCTGATCATAAGCGGATCACACTGGTGGGATCCCTAGCAATAAACTGCCATATGTGAGGGACCGTGGCAGTATCCGTTCTCCCTGTAGAACCACCACAAGGGGAATGAACCATCAAGGAGCGCTTACTGGAGTCAATGGACTGTGTGTAGTATCTAATATGTAGATGTGAGAAACACTTTTTATAGCACCCTCAACTCTGGCCAATAGACAAGGTTCTGAATCAGGACCCTTCTTCTGTATAAACGTATAATTCCCAACTTAACCAGACATCCCCTTTAGTTACATTTCCACCCAAATATTAAGATGGGAATCCACACCAATGTATTGATCAATCAAATGGTTACCAACCATTCCTCTGCCAATCTGATAGATGAGAACTCCACAATAGAGTGTGCCACACACAGGCCTGATGCACATGACAGTGCCCATATTTCAGTCTGCAAACAGATCCAGTTTCGCAAAATAGGGATCCTTCCATTTTTTTCTCACTACCATGAACAGATGTGCTATTCTCCTCTGCAACAGACCAAAAAACATTCACAAAACACACTGACATGCATGGTCCCATAGAAATGGGTCAATGTGCTGTCTGCAAAAACCTATGAAATTTATAGCCAAGACACTCTATATCTATTGCGGGGTGTATCTGTTGTAGAGTTCCTTCTTCCACTGTTGCCTGGTTCTCTTGGGATCAACTATTATCAGGTTGCTGTTGAAGTTCTGTTATGGGCGACCAGTTGCAGGCCAGCTCTAATTACATTTTTCGGGCTCATGCACACTAATGTATTTTTGGACCCATTTACTTCACTTGGGCCGCAAAAGATGCGGACAGCTCACCTGTGTGCTGTTCACATCCGTATGTCTATTCCGTGGCACCCGCAAAACTATAGAGCATGTCCTATTATTGTCTGCATTACGGACAAGGACAGGACTGTTCTATTGTGGGCCGGTTGTTCCGTTCCACAAAATGTGCAACACACACGGCCATTATCTGTGATTTGCGGACTGCAAACCGGCTATGGCTGTGTGCATGAGCCGTTCAGAGGACACTGCGGATTTCTAGGTAACGCTGAATTCACACACACCAGGTTTCTTGCAAAAGTTTCTGCGACTCTCATATTCATCCGTGTGCTTGTCACAAAAACACCCCCATTCAGATAAATATAAGTGATTTGCAGATCCAGAAATTACTTCAACAAATCTGCCGCATAAGAATTCACCCTTAGTGAGGCCATGCATTTGTTTTGGAGGCAAAATGTTTGACTCTTTTATGGGGGCACAGTGGCTCCTGAAAATTCTAAGAAACAAAACACAATGCAGCAGCTCTCTGCAAACACAAAGCGCTAACGGTACGCTGATTTTGTAATTTTGAGATTCTTGGCAAATATATTTTGTGCAAAACTATTTGGGCCTGTTTGCCAAACATCAAGGCGATTTCTCTAAGACGGGAACCTAACAGTAAATGCTACCTGTTATGTGCCATAACGGCCACCATAAAATTCAGGGAGTGTAGGTTCCAAACGCATGCTGGGTCCACTCTGCCTTTACCATTTTTGGTGCCATAATGGCCTCCGGGATCCAGGGAATGCAGGTACCAACATGCATGCTGAGCCCACTCTATACCTCTCCTGGTGCCAGACGGCTTCCAATGAATGCAATGAGAGCAGGCTTCAGCTTCACTGATTAAAATCAGCCTGAATTTTATGGTGGCCGCTATGGCACATAGCAGGTAGCATTTAGTGTTAGGTTCCCGTCTTACAGCCTACTGTAGTTTTGTACAAAATGTATTTGCCAAGAACCTCAAATTTACAAAATAAGCATAGCATTAGCACCAGAATATTTTCTACAACCATGGCATTAGTGTACGTTATTTGTGTTTGCAGAGTGCTGTTGCATTGTGTTTGTTTCTAGCCATGGCGGCGTGCACCTGCGCATTGGGATGTGCTGACTGATCCTCTTTTTTTTTTTTGCACTTTCTCGAAATTCCATCACGACACATTGCACATTTTTCCCCATTTCTTCCATCAAGAAAAGTTACCGATTAGCACAACCTTTGTGTCATTAGAAGTCTATGTTCATCCCTTTTCTGTGAACGTTTGTGGTATGCACGTGACATATACCTGAAGGGTGTACACAGGGGGCCCAATGTATGACATAATGTAAGAAAGCACATCTGGAAAACACTGAACCAACCCAGATATTAAAAAGTCAATACAGAAGTAAATATAGAAGACAATCGACCCATATCGTGTGCCTCCTGTATTTATCACTGCATTTCAATTGGATTTTAATATTATTGTTTGAAATTGACTTACAATTTATCATTTTAATATTCCATTTTGTCTGATAACGTACAATACGTGCTCACCTGTCCAGCTACAATTAATGCAAATGTATTTTTAAAAAGTTATATATGTATGTAATATGTGTAAGTATGGCTTATGGCCACATATCAGCAGTGGTTCAGTCGATGGACTATTTCTGACTTGCATCTACTGTATATTAGTGCATATTTAGGCAATAAAGGAATTTCCAAAAAGCTTCATGTACTCAATAGCATATTTATTTAAAGTGTGATTTTGTAAAATTAACTGGTTCAATACAAAAAGTTTTGCACAACAAAATTTCTTAATGTTTCATGGAGAAAAATCAATCTGACTCCCGTCGTTCGTGTCTAGACAGTGACGGTCTGAACTCTCATTGCCTCCTTAGGCCAGGAGTAGGAATCCACCACAAACTGCTCATAGTCTGTGCTGTACATCTGGGAACGGACAAACGCCTCCTTATCCTCGGGCTCCGGGAAGACAGATGCTGACTTATCCTTGTAGGCATTCTCTACAATCTGAAAATACATAGGATTATAAACTTTCAAAATATCATCCATCATAACCTAGCCATGATCTATGACTCCTGCCATGCTAGATCAAACATCCAGAGAGTAAAGTATACTCTCACATCACACGCTGCTCGATTTATCAAAAGGTTTATTTGAAAATGCTCCATTCTTGTGCTGCATATGCGATAGAGTTCATTTCCACATACCTATCATGAATAAAATGACCTGCAAAGTCAGAGCAACCTCTATGAATACCTTTAACTGGTGTAAGCTGCTATTATTCTCGTCTGTTACTGGTGAGTCTTAGGGTGCGGTTGTGATGCGACCGCGCGGCGGTACACGTTACGGCAGGCTCTAATTAACTAATGAAGACTGCACTGTACTGGTGGGAAATTAGCGATCATCGGACTCAGGACAGGTCCACGTGGACAGAATACATCTGTATTCCAGAGAAAATTACAGAGCAGAATTTGGATCACTGTAGTCAGCATACAACATTGCCAAATATGTGTTTTGTCCAACCCAGGGCTTGTCAAACATTTTCGACTGGGGCCTCACCAGCTTTTCTCCTACACCCAGTATAACATTAACTGTTTTACCTATTTTAATTATGTTGCTAAGAATCGGTGTAGTCAGAGAAGGACTTGTACAGCAAGAGTTATCAGCACAAGGGTCCATTCACACGTCCGCAAAATGGGTCCACATGCGTTCTGCAATTTTGTGGAACGGGTGCGGACCCATTTATTTTCAATGGGGCCGCAAAAGATGCGGACAACACACAGTGTGCTGTCCGCATCCGCACTTCAGTTCCACGGTCCCGCAAAAAATAGAACATGTCCTAATGTCCTATTCTTGTCCACAGACAAGAAAAGGCATTTCTATTATAGTGCCAGCCATGTGCGGTCCGCAAAACAGTTGCGGACGTGTGAATGGACCCTAAGATGGCTGGAAGACGTCTCACCTGTAAGATAACTAAATAGGTATCTTGTGCACCAGGTAAGATATAGGCGTATTAAAGGGGTTTTTCAGGTTTGTAATATTTATGACTTATCCTTAGAATCAGCGGTGGTATCCCAGTACCCTCGCCAATCAGCTGTTTGAAGAGACTGCCTTGCTCCAGTGACCACTGCAGGGTTACCAAGCACAGGGCCATCTGTTGGATAGTGTCCGCGTTTGGTATTGCAGCTCAACCATATTTACGTGAATGGGACTGAGCTGCACCTAGACCATGTGACTGACAAACGTCACTGACTTAGGAAGAGGCCGCAGCACTCACAAGGCGTTGATTTGACTGCCGCCGATCTGATCCTTAGGATAAGCCATCAATATCAAAATCTCAGACAACCTCGATGACATGGGGGTGGGTTTCACCTTGATCTACCATAGAAGTCCAATAAACAAGAAGGGTCCAAGGCACCACCAGACACATTTTTCATTGCTTTATTGTGCAGCACAGAAGCACATACAGTATCTTAACAGTGTGGGGAGTTGCTGATATTTCTGTAGGGCTACTTTCACACTTGCGTATTTGTTTTCCGGCATAGAGTTCCGTCGTCGGGGCTCGATGCCGGAAAAAAAACGCTTCAGTTACAGATAATACCACCGCATGCATCCATTTGAACGGATCCGCTTGTATTAACTTCAACTATTTTTTACCATTGCCAAAACAGATCCGTTTTGAACTCCATTGAAAGCCAATGGAGGACGGATCCGTTTTCTATTGTGGCGGATTGTGCCAGAGAAAGCGGATCCGTCCCCATTGACTTGCATTGGGGGTCATGACGGATCACTTTTGCTCCGCATCCCAGGACGGAAATAATAGCGCAGCATGCTGCAGTATTTTCTCCATCCAAAAAACGTTCAGTGACTGAACTGAAGACATCCTGATGCAGTGGCGTACATACAGGGGTCGCAGGGGTCGCAGTTGCGACCGGGCCCGGCACTCCAGGGGGCCCGGCCGCCTGTGGACCCACCCCCCAGGCCAGCAAGCTACCCTAAATCATGTACTAACATGTAATGGAGCGCTCTGATGGGGCCCAGCACGAAGTACAGAGCGCTCCATTACATGTATAATGTGGGGTGGGGGGTAGGGGGGGGGGAGCGCGCACTCACACACCCGGCTGGTCGGCATTTCTGTTCCGTAATGAAGCAGGGAAACCTCTTTCATCCCTGCTTCACTGCTCTTCACAGCTCAGGAGCTCCCCCTGCTGGCCCCAGATCGCGCTGCTAGCTGTGGGAGGAGATCTGAAAACCCGGGAATCTGCCTTCAGCACAGCCAGCACCGAGATGAGTGAGGAGGGAGCCTGTCATCAGGGAAGAAGGTAAGTATGTTTTTTTTTTTTTTCTAAGGCTGCAGACTGGGGGCAAAGAGCAAGAGGGGGTATAACTAATTTGAGGGGGCACCTAATCAGGCATTACTGTGAGGGGGCACATATGAAGGCATAACTATGAGGATTGAGGGGGCACATATGAAAGCTTAAAGGGCTTCTGTCATCACTTTTTGACATTATAAGTTGCCTGACACTGACATTAGCTATGTGCTAATGTCAGAGCAGCTTGATAATGTCCTTTACAAAAATCCGAGTTATACTGGGTCAAAACGTAATTTTATAATATGTAAATTAGCCTCTAGGAGCAGGGGCGTTGCCCTGCTCTAGAAGCTCTGTGCGGCAACCTGCTGGCACGCCCTTCTTACTTTGAGTGACAGTGCCGGGCAGCGATCCTCCGGCACTGTCTCCTTATGAAATCCAGCGCCTGCACGGCCGCTCTGTATTCGGCGCAGGCGCGGTGAACAGAGGACAGCAGGCACCAGCGTCCTCTGCTCACCGCGCCTGCGCCGAATACAGAGCGGCCGTGCAGGCGCTGGATTTCACAAGGAGACAGTGCCGGAGGATTGCTGCCCGGCACTGTCACTCAAAGTAAGAAGGGGCATGCCAGCAGGTTGCCGCACAGAGCTTCTAGGAGCAGGGCAACGCCCCTGCTCCTAGAGGCTAATTTACATATTATAAAATTACGTTTTTGGCCTGAATATAGCTTCGGATTTTTGTAAAAGACATTATCAAGCTGCTCTGACATTAGCACATAGCTAATGTCAGACAGCTTATAATGTCAAAAAGTGATGACAGAAGCCCTTTAACTACTGTGAGGGGGCACATATGTGGGCATATCTAATTTGAGGGACACATAATGTGGCATAACTACTGTGAGGGGGCACATATCTGGGTATAAATATTTTGAAGGGGCACATAATCTGGCATATCTACTTTGAGGGGGCACATAACTAGGCATAAATACTGTGAAGGGGCACATATTCTGGTCATTACTACTGTGAGGGGGCACATATGCGGCATTACTACTGTGAGGGGGCACATATCTGGGCATATTACTGTGAGGGGACACATAATCTGGCATTACTACTGTGAGGGGGCACATATCTGGGTATATTACTGTGAAGGGGCACATATTCTGGTCATTACTACTGGGAGGGGCACATATCTGGGCATATTACTGTGAGGGGGCACATATCTGGGCATATTACTGTGAGGGGACACATAATCTGGCATTACTACTGTGAGGGGGCACATATTTGGCATTACTACTGTGAGGGGGCACATATTCGGCATTACTACTGTGAGGGGGCACATATCTGGGCATATTACTGTGAGGGGACACATATTCTGGTCATTACTACTGTGAGGGGGCACATATTTGGCATTACTACTGTGAGGGGACACATAACTGGGCATAACTACTGTGAGGGGGCACATATCTGAGTATACTTACTGTGACAGGAACAAAGGTGGGCATTAGTACTGTGAGGGGCCTCAAGGTGGGCATTAGTACTGTGTGGTAGCACTAGATTACCCTGCTATATATTGGCATGGCTCAGTCTTAAAGGCCAGCACAGCGCCCCCTGCTGGGGATTTCACAGGGTCAGTCGCCATCTCTTTCTCATGTAATTATTCTTTTTTTCTCACCACAGGGACCTTGTTCTGGATCCAGCGGACATCACGCCGACACCAGCGACACTCTGGATGAGGTAGGACCAGATTTTATTAGTTAGGACTGGGTAAGTGTAGCCGTGCATTGGGGTTAGGGCTCTTTAACATCCTGTACGGGTAATCTGCTGTGTGAATAAGTGCCAAGCTCCGCTCCAAACAGCAGAGACACAGAGCACTAACAGGATTGATAACGCTCCGTGCCTCTCTGTGATCTTTTTACTACAAAATCACAGTGAGATAAAGTTGTCACCGTGATTTTGTAGTTAAAAGATCACAGAGAGGCACGGAGCATTATCAATCCTGTTAGTGCTCTGTTCTCTGCTGTCTGGAATGGGGCTTGGCACTCTTTCACGCAGCGGATTAGCCGCACGGAAATGGCAAGTGATAGGTTACATTTTTGTAATATACTTTATTTAGCCAAAATAATTTTAGTAGTAAACTGGAGCTGAAATGGCCATTAGCAGCGCTCTTAGAAATTAGGGGGGGGGGGGGCGACAGGGAGGGGGCCCCATGGATCAGTTACGCACCGGGGCCCCATGGATTGTGTGTACGCCACTGTCCTGATGCATCCTGAACGGATTTCTCTCCATTCAGAATGCATTGGGATAATACTGATCAGTATTTTTCCAGCATAGTGCCCCGACGACGGAACTCTATGCTGGATCCTGTAAACGCTAGTGTGAAAGAGCCCTACCTGAAAATCAGCCCCATTCATCTGAATAGGGTGGATTTAGTGGTCAGTACATGGATTTTGCAAGCTCAATTCAGATAAATGGGACAGTGGCAGAAATGTTTGCAGCAAATCTGTCACACTTGAATATATCTTAATTTTACAGATGAAGTAATTATGCCATCCCTCTATTATTCCAATTATAAGTTTATGTATGAATTGGCAGGAGGCTGCAATAAAAGTCCAGCTGGGTGTCACCAGTTTAGGGGTGTCTCTGCATAGTCTGTCACTGGCAGCACTGATTGGATAATGTCAAACTGTGCAGGGACACACGGCCCACTGGTAACACGCAGAATTATTTATTGCTGATTGAAAGCAATTCATGCATACCGTTCTAGTAGTTATAACAGAGGCACAGCATAACAAAGCCATAAGAATAGATGCTTCAGAATTGTTATTACATGGGTAACGCAAGTAGTTACTAAAACAGATATGTCAGGGGAGGTGACAGGTCCTGTTTAAGCACAATACCCTGCACCATTACCTGTACTGTTACTTACCTTTACAGCTATCTTTACAGACACTTCTTGTATGGTCTGTAGAGGTGGGTACAGACGTCCTTCTTCCAAATGTTTATCAGAAACCTGCTCAGCTATGACCTTTGTAAGAAAAGATAAAAAATCCCTTAGTCAGTATCCATCAACTTTTCAATTATATCCCCTTATATGTCCCCCTACAGTATCTTATACAATCACTTACTTTAGATATTTGACTGTACAATATTGTTGCATATATTATCAGCACTGTACAAATTCCCTCTAATAATAACATTGGAAGATAAGAGTTAGCTACCAGAATATCAGTGAATTGTCCCTGACTTCAGGTGGGTGCTGAGCTCCAAGTATTGCACCTAGAAGACTGACATGGTCCAACTACCAGGTACCATTTGACAGTTAAGATTCTGGGGTAATATCCAGCTCTAAGCCCTAAAATCCTAGCCGCAGCAAGTGTGTAAAGAGGGTGTCCAGTATTTTGATACTGGTGAGCTATCCTCAGATTGGCCGGGGTCCAGTGCCCTGCACACCTGCTATTGTGCAGTAGCTACTGTGCCAGAACTACACAGTTCCATCCATGGTATAGTAACCAGTTCTGCGGTACATTGTGGTAAGAGGCGCCATCCACTACACAATGGTGTAGTTTAAGCACTTACTTCCTGCACCGGAGCTACTCTGGAATGGCTGATCTATGGGAATGCGGGGTGTCTGACCCTAAACTATCTGATATTGATGACCTGTGTGTGTGTATAGCAGCACTTTAAGATCAGTAAGAAGATCAAGATCAACCTTAGATCATCATCATGGAAAAGGTGGATTTCACAGATTTCTATAGCAGATCTATATTATATACAGTCTATTCTGCCAGTCCAGTCCTTATCGTACCCTGATTTTCACCATGTAAATAAATCCCTCTGGTTTGTTTCTATCATCTATGTAGCACATCCCACCAAACCCATGATGCACTACTCCTTTCTCTAGCACCGGCCCAACAACGCCCAGCTAGTTTACAGCTCCTCCCACCCAGCTAGTTACATAGACACTCCCTAGTCAATGGCACTGCTTTGACACACCCATGGACATACCATCACAGGAAAATAAGAAAGAGCTGTATCTATATGGTCATGTGAGCACAGCCCAGAACAGAAGATAGGAGCAATAAAGGTAAGAGAAATACACTACAAAATTACAGCTACCTTTATAAATGATTATTTTAAAGGATGTTGACGCAACCTGGAAGAACCCTTTAAGGACATGTGCCCAAATGATTACATTTTAAAGTTAACTTGCCAAATAAATACCCCACTTTCAAATGATCTGGGGTCAATGGCACGCTACATGAAAAGCTCTACTCAGCATTATTCTCAAGTATCAACATGAAGATTTCTTTTATTCCCTCCTCAATAAAGGATCCTTATTTGTAAATGAAGATTGTATCATGCAGCCAGGGGGACTGTAGGCCCAATCATGCTTTGCCACCTCTTCAGCTCCCTGTCATTAAAGTAACAGTCCATTTATTGTCAGCAAGAAAGGCTGCCATTCAGGTGTTCGTTTTCCAAAGCCGACTCAAAGAGCGTAACTTTGATTTGCGTTGATAAATGTAAGGTATTTCAAGCCGTAATACCTACTAATTGCAGACAATTTCACCGTGATGACAAGGAATGGTCCCTGTTTTTATGAGCTTTACCAAGCAGAACAAAAAATGCCAAGGATTTTGCAAACTAATGAAATAGTTTTTGGCAAAGCTATCTGGATGCCCAACTAGCTTCATAGATAATCCCATTAAAAATGTATTCTGGAGAAAACTATGCTGTAGGGAGGCCAAGATGTGCACGTGCTGCCTATCATTAGCTGGAAGCACAAAGCACTAAGAAAACGAACAAGCTTGAATCGGCGGAGTTCAAAGACACCATAAAATCTTGAATGGACTCCTAGATGTGCAGACAGAGTTTTCTCGTTATTAAAAATGGAAGAAACACTGAAGACTGAGCACTTGTTCAATAATACAGTACTTATGGCCCCTCTCATTGATGTTTGCTGGCAGCTTCCATGATTGCTTATTGCACTAGATTATATTAGTCTCTCCAGAGGCTGGACCAGTCAGCATTCCCAACTTTTCTCGACAGCCTTATCCAGCTCATCTCATGTTCAGTGACATGCACTCCACTACCAATAGTATAAGGAAATCACTGGCGCATCCTTCTATAGTCTCCTCTGTCATGCTGCCATTAGGCATAGTCACATGGAAGCCAAATGCTCCTGAATATCGAGCTTCCAATTGACCAAACATTTAACCAGCCCAACAGTCATAATTAAAATCCAAAATTCTGCTGAAAGCAGGTCTTTACACCATGCCATAAACCAAGAGTGCATGTCAACGTGATATTCCTGTCTGGTAGTGGAGCGTCTGCGGCCAATAATCAGTGTGTTTTTCACTCTGAATAGGTGGTATGATTAACTCCTTCCAGACACAGCCATTGTTCATCTCCTGACAAATCTTATCATTCCAAATCTGACGTGTCACTTTATGTGGTAAAAACTTTGGACTTGTTTTACTTATCCAAACAATGCTGCGATTTTTTGTGGCACATCGTACTTCAGGTTAGTTGCAGTCGATATGTTTTACCTTTATTTTATTTATTTTTAATTCAAAATCTGGAAAAATTCACTATTTCCTAATTTTCCTTGTAAAATAGTTCTTATTTATTTTATGCACTTATATAGCGCTACAATATTCCGCAGCGCTTTACAGACATTAGCATCACACTGTCCCCAATGGGGCTCACAATATAAGTTCCCTATCAGTATGTCTTTGGAGTGTAGGAGTACCCAGAGGAAACCCACGAAAACATGGGGAGAACATACAAGCTCCATGCAGATGTTGTCCAAGATCAGATTTGAACCCAGGACCCCAGTGCTACAAGGCACCAGTGCTAACTACTGAGCCAAACAAACTTTGTTAACCCTTTAAGTGTTCCACAGGAATTAAAGGATAACAGCAAGGGTTAACAGCAAAACAAACCTCAATATTCATTACCCTGATTCTGAAGTTTACATTAACCACTTGTGGTTGTAAACTGCTGTATGGGCACACCACAGGGCTCAGAAGGGAAGGAGTGCCATATGGCTTTTGGAGGGCATATTTTGCTGGAATGGTTTGCAAGTATGTCCCTATTTTGTATACTACACCCCTCAATGAATTTATTGTGGGGTATAGTGAGTGCTTCAAACCCCGCAGGCCTTTCAAAGAATTTAGAAACACTGGGGGAGATTTATCAAACTGGTGTAAAGTAGTACTAAATTCCATAGCAACCAATCAGATCGAGCTGTGAAAAATGAAAGGTTCTACTTTATGCCTGTTTGATAAATCTCCCCCACCGTCTGTGAAAAAAAATAAAAAAAATTCTAATAACATATTGATTTAGCCCCAGATTTTTCATTTCCACAAGGAGTAACAGGAGAAAAAGCACTTTGTGACAATTTGTTATTAGTTTTCTCCTGAACACGGCAACACACTATCTGTAGTCATACATTGCTGTATAGGCACACTGCAGGGCTCAGAAGAGAAAAAGCGCCATGTGGCAATTAGAGGGTACAATTTTCTGGAATGGGTTGGATGCCATATCACATTTGAAGAGACCCGGAGCTGTCCCTACAGTGGAAACTCCAAGAAATACCCTCATTTTGTAAACTATACCCCTCAATAAATCTATAGAGGGGTGTACTAAGCATTTTCACTTCTCAGAAACAGTTTATAGATTTTAGAAACACTTGGCTGTGAAAATTATACATTCTATTTTTTTTACAATAAAATATCACTTTAGCCCAGATTTGTCATTTTCACAAGGGGATAAAAAGGACCCTAAAATGTGTTACCCATTTTCTCCTGAATACGGAAACAGCCCATATGTGGCCATAAACTACTGTTTGGGCACACAGCAGAGCTCAGAAAAGAAAAGAGCACATGTGCATTGGATGCCTAGTTTGGTTATTCCTACAGCACTAGCCGACAACTGCAGAGGCTCTAAGGTTAAATAAAAATAAAAAATAAAACTTCAAAAGGGGTGTAGTAAGCATTGTGACCCCACAGGTACAAAATTTGATTCACAGCGGATGGTGAAAAGTGAAAATCTTGTTCTGACAACTGTAGCGTCTCTGGGGTGAAATAATAAATGGATCCCCTGGGAAGTGACCCCATTTTGGAAACTAAAAGTTATTTATTAACGTCTGCAGTGAGCAGTTGCACAAGGTGTTGCACAGGCAATGGCGTACATAGAGAAGTGAGAGCCCCATAGCAAGGTTCATACCAGGCCCCCCACACAGGACAGAAGGGTTTCTGCCTAAACCCTTTTCAATGACCCCTGGGCCATTTTTTCCATTGCTTCATTTGCTAAAATTTGTTCCTAGTTTAGAGTATAGAGTCCTGACCAGGTTTTCACCTCCAGTGGAAGAGGAGATAATCCCTGTTTCCCTGGGCCCCATAGCAGTTGCATGGTCGGCCGCTAGGGTAGTTATGCCCTTGTGCACAGCAGATGGTGCAAAGTGAAAATTGCAATTTTTACACATACAAAACATTCCATTTCATTGCCCAATATGTTGTGACTATCGTCTACCAGTGTGAAAAGTCAGCCCTTTTATTATTTTGTTGTGTTTCCTGGTTTTAAAAACACCCTACATGTGACCCTAATCTTTTGACTGAACGTATGAAAGAGCTCATGAGTGAAAGAGCACCATGCATATTTGAGCCCCCGAAGAGGTAATTAGAAACTCCACCTATCAAGGTTAATTTATGCACAACAGACTATGAAAAGTAAAAATTGCAATTTTTCCACAGATATGGCATTTCAGTGCCCAATATGTTGGGCCAAGTTGGTGTCATCTGAAACACACACCGCACTACTTAAATTGATAGGCAGGTTCTACTGGGTATGGAAATGCTATAAATGTAGACGTAGACTGCTGTATGGATACACGGCAGGGGTCAGAAGGAAAGGGGCACCATTTGGCTTCTGGACCAGAGATTTTGCTGGTATGATTTATGGGCAACACATCTCATTTGCAGAGGCTCTGATGTACCTGTAAAGTGGAAAGGACTAATAAGTGACCACATTTTGGAAACTATACCCATCAAGTTATTTATCAAGGGGTGGAGTTAGCATTTTCCCACCACAGGTGTTTTGCAGGAATTAATAAGCAGAGGACTCTGCAAAGTGAAAATTGCTAATTTTCCACCTATATGGAATTTCAGCTCCCAATATGTGTCATCTGAGACACACCACTCCCTTTAAATTGTTAGGCAGATTCTACTGGGTACTGAAATGCCATTAATGTGAAAGTAAACTGCTGTTTGGGGACGCTCCAGGGTTTAGACCAGCTTTTGGCTTTTGCAGTGCAGATTTTGATAGATGGGGTTACAGGCCCTATGCTGCTTTTAAAAATCCACTTGGATACCACTACAGATATTTTCTGAAAATGATACGTTTTTTTTCTCTTGATGGAGGTGTGAGGGCTTATTATTATTTGGTTATATTTTGGGGTACATACAACTTTTTAGTTCGTTTTTTGGGATGCAGGATAAAGAAAAAGCAGTAATTCTGTCATTGTTTTTTGGGTTTTGTTACTGCGGCGTGTACCGTGCGGGGAAAAATAACGTTATCTTTATTCTGCTGGTCAGTGCAAATTGCACACAATGAGGGACGTTTAGCAATACTGGCGATCCCCTCTTAGAAGTTAGTCGCCTCTCTGGCAGCCCATGCGCTAGAAACTGAAGTGTACGCCAGCTACAGGTGTAAGTTATAGTAAATCTTGCGGGCCACTTGAAGCCCAGGGCTATCTCAAGCACTGACCCCACCCCCTTTTCTCATCACTAAAAGTTGCAAATTATGGTGAAAATATGGCATGTGCTATAACCTGCAACTTTTTAAAGAAAAATGACCCCCAGTTTTTGATAAATTTGGTGCTTGGTGGTCTAACAGTTCTATCTTGAGATGTTACTCCACTGTCTTCACCATCCCTTTACGTGACTAGGATTGTGATAATTTTTGTGACTTTTTAAAAAGTCAAAGTTGCTTAAACTGGCTTAAAGGGCTATTCCAATCTCAGACAATGGGGGCATATCGCTAGGATATGCCCCCATTGTCTGATAGGTGCGAGGAGAGATTTCCTGGGGTCCGTCCACCACCAAGCTCGGCTCCCATAGAAGTGAATGGGAGCGTACGGCTATAGTCGCCAGCCCCATAGAAAATAAATGGAAGGCGGCTGCGCATGCACAGTGCGCCCTCCTTCACTTTCGGGGTTCCGTTCTCGATATAGGTGCGGGTCCCAGCGATGGGACCCGCACCTATCAGACAATGGGGACATATCCTAGAGAAATGCCCCCATTCTAAATCAGTTTGACAGGCTAAATATGCCCACATTCCAAAACTGGAGTGAGTGGTGTAAAAGCTTAGAAAGTCTGAAGGGGTTTTCTGAGATTTTTTTTACTGATCAGTATCTGATCAGTTCCTTCTGTCTGAATTCAGTATCTGATCAGTGGGGGGTCTAACACCAGGAACCCCTGCCGATCAGCTGTTTGAAAAGACACTAGCACTCACAGCAGTATGACTGTGCTTGGCTTCACAACTCAGCCCCCTTCACTTCAATGGACTGAGTTGCGCCTAGGCCCTGTGAACAATGAAGGTGACATCACATGACCTAGACAAAGTTGTGAGTAGGTCGCAGCGCTACTGCAATTGCCAGTGCCATCTCAAACAGCTGATCAGTGGGGACCCCAGGTGTTGGACCCCTATCGAACAGATACTGATGACCTATCCACGAAAAATCTTGGAAAACCCTTTTTAGGCATAAAGAGTCACAAAGGCCTATTTTGCAACAATTTGAAGCCAGAATTCTGGAGTGCCTTGTGTGCTAAATCCCCCACTGACAGTATAGAGATTTGTAAAGAAATATTACATTGGAAAAAACAAAAAAACAGAAACTATCATTTAGACCCTTTTCATTTGTCCAATGAAATATAGCCAAGGTCTCAGATTTACTTTATTTTATTGATTATTTTTGCAGTGGGACTGACATTATTCTGTAACTCTGCATTATCCACTAGTATTTTATCCGCATAAGAGGTTAGATGTTGCATGGTTTACTAAAGCCATTTATGCCATTTTATCCAGAATGAGCACTAAGTACTCTTGCTTGAGACTTTATATCTACTGCTGGAGTGGGAATGCTGAAATGGAAAATACAACATAAGACGTCTCTGCAGGGGAACTATGTAACCTGCCTGCTAGTAAAATAAATAAAAAACCTTAATAGAATAAAATAAAGTTTAATTTTATGACTTGATATGCAGCTTAAAATAATTCTATGTGCTGCCAGTGACCCTTTATGTCACGGCCTGGGTGTTGCTTACCTCAGCAGTAGTCAGGAAGATGTCGTCACTAATGTGCCTCACACCACAAGCCACAACTCCAAGAGCAACACCTGGGAACACATAAGAGTTGTTGCCCTGACCAGGGTACAAGGTTCGTCCATCGGAGAGAGTGACAGGATCAAAGGGACTTCCACTTGCAAAAATACCACGGCCCTGTAGATAAGACAGATTTCTGAAATGTCGAGATGTATATAAAATAGTGTGTATTTCCATGCCAAGTGCCAGCAGGATCATGAAGTACTGCCCTAATGTTTGCCTTCACTGCAATCACCTTTACCTTTGATAAGGACCATCAATAAGATGGCACAGCAGTGCTGCACAGCTACAATCACTTGACTAGTGTTGTGTTACAGTGCTCTGTGCAGCTCTGTTGCACCCCTGCAGTACTTTATTACATACCCTAGCAATATGCTAGAACATTGCAAAATGGACATACACCCTTAAAGAAACCAATTAAAAATGTGCAGTATTTCAGAGTTTCATATGACAGACATGTCACCAATGTAAATTCACTGTAGTTATCCATTTATCTAGTGGAAACCTAGTCAGACAGCTGCCAGTGAAATTTAGAGGGGTTTTCTGAACTTGAATCTATCAGCTAAAATGTGGAGAGAAGACACTTTGAGCAGTACCCTTCAGGTTTTTTTACTGACTCCGCGACCCTGGCTGGGATCGTATGACCGCCCAACTGGCTGTGGGCTTTTCCTCTGATATTGTGAGTGGATGTGCTCCTCTTGACCCCTGTTCAGCTACATTTACATTATGCAGCTGAACAGGAAGAAAGAGGCGCACATCCAGTTGTGACATCAGAGGAAGATCTTGCAGCCAGTTGGGCGGTCATGTGGTCCCAGGAACAGAAGGGTAAGTGCTGCACTGTAAGTGTCCTTTGTCCACAGGTTAACTGAAATAGAGTTATTAGGTACAGGCTCGCAGATCCTCTTTAAAGGGGAAACAATTAGTAACAATGTTTGAGTTAATAGATGGGGGTCTGTAACGTGCAGATGGATGGCGACAATAACACTGAGGTGGGCGGTGCAATTTCTTTACTAAAGATAACGGTATGAATTAATAAATAACATGACAGATGCAACCAGCATGCAACTAAGATTCCTTTTAAATTTCTGCTTATGAACAGTCTCTAGAGTCACTAGTCGCTTTTCAGGGGTAACAGCGGCAATGCAAATGAGTAAATATTCCCTTTAGGATACAGTTTAACAGGTACTACACCAGGTGCCCTTTACACTTGATAACTTAGACTTCCTCTGCCTTATAGGACAGTGCTTGTGTTGAAGTCATGCTCCACTTTCACAATCCACTTCCCTGGTTCTGAGGCTGCCATACTTCTTATGCTCTGCTCTGTGTCTTCATCTTGCAGCCTGTTACACAGTTCCTTCTGTCTGTATTCAGCTACTCATACTTGGGGGCTAGCTTTTCCCTTAGGTCTGCAGACACCTCTGTTTATGCCATCTCTCAGTCCAGAACACACTACATCCTCTCTGTCTGCTTTAGTTCGGGAACTCTGGTGGACACTCCTCATACTTCCCTAACTGTCTCCTGAACTTTGGTTCCACCCCCCTCTTTCTGACAAAAAACACCTAGACACTGCCAGGCAGTGTCTGCAGAGGGAGTGTATGTTCTCTAAGTGTTACAGGCCCTCCACCCTCAATTTGCATCAGCAGGGAGTTTTTAGAAGGACCTGGCATGTCCATGAATTACCCAGACAGAGCATAGATTTTAATAGACATTGTGCAATGCTTAAATTATAATATATTGGTGCTGCAGGGGGTTAAACACTAGCTGCAAAAATGCAGGTGGGTCCCAGCTTTTTTCCACATTTCCACAACCACCCACATTTTGTAAATCAAACACATTGCTTACTGTGCAATGGAAAATAGAGGGTTTCTCTACACATCAGATGCATTTACCGGCTATGAAAATTAAAGGAAACATCACACGTTGCCTTCCATCAGTTCAATAAAAATATGATACACAGTGTAACGCGGTACCTCAGTCAGCCTGTAGCACTCTTCTGCAGTACACTCCGCTTTACTTGTTGGATTGCTGAGCGCAAATATTATGGGTCGCTTATTGAAAGCTGCCATATCTTGTATAATCTGCTCAGTGAACGCTCCGCCTATAGCTGCCACACCTGCAGAAAAGATATTTTTAATAGAAAACAGACAAGGTGAAAACCAAAAACTAATCTATGACTTGTATGTTTACCTATGAGAGCAGTAGGTTTGATTTCTTTAACCACATCCTCCAAATTCTTCATTTCTGCATGTGCTTGGGCAAAGCGTTCCTTTTCATGTGTCAGCGAAGATCTGCCCTGTAGGAGTGAATTAACACCAATATTTGTGTGAGATTGAGAAACTCATGTCCACATTTAAAAACGGAATTGTGCCATAAATGTTCCAGTAGATGGTGCTACGGCCTGCCAACAAATTGTGACTTTTAACCTATACATCATGTCTATAGTTACATCCTTTCTGCTATTTTAAGCAAAATTCTGCGTGCTTATTTTATCATTTGGGAATTTTACCAGAGGTCATTACTGGTCAGAGGGACATAAATCACATATATTCAGATCTCATCATATGTTTCTATGACTGATTATGTGGCAAATATGCAGGAATGCCTTGTTATTTTAAGAGACATACGTAGGAGAGTATTTAGAGAAAATACACAACGCACACAGCCATCGGCCAGAAACAAGGCAAAAGTGATATGATGCCATCCAGTGCTACCCGAATGAAGATTTCCATCCAAAACATTAAATTATCCATAATTGGACAGAAATACTGGCATTTTACTATTTTGTTGTTTTTCCTCACAGTGGCTACTTTTTGCAAAACGATAGTTCTTAAATGCTGAAACTGGTCAGTAGTCAACCTTCTGCTGAAAGAGATAAGTCCTCCGGCCACAAGTCATTGCTCACTGGAATATTTAGGCAAGAAGAGCCTTTACATACTAATGTTTGCAGTCCTATCAGACTCTAACACAAGCCCCTTATTGTATTCCAATAGAGTTCAGCATTTGTATACCTAATGCCAAGTATAACGCTGAATAGATCATAAAGTTATCATTGTTGGCATAGCAGAATTCTATATATCGCTGGCCAATGGAAAACTGAATGGATTCTCCACATGACTATAAGGTGGGTGGCAGCAATAGAATACTGGCAATATCCAGCACTTATTGCCTTCAGGAACCAATTATGAAGTTTCCAACATTTAACTGTTATAAGATATAGTGATCTAAGCACTAAATATTGAAAAAGGAAAATAGACTACTCCTGGGGGAGGAGAACATCATACAATGTCTCATAAAATATAAGAGAATCTGAATTACAACAGCCCTAATGAGCACAAAACGGGAAATTTATGTAGGTCTAGGAAATTGTGCAATGGCACCTAAAAGCCAAGCACCATGGGGCTGTCAAAGCATATTAGGATCACACTTCAATGGGGAGGCCTGTACTCCAGAATTCTGGTTTCAAAAAGTCACATAGTAGGGCAGGGATAGTCAACCTCCAGCACTCCAGCTATTGTAAAGCTACAACTCCCAATATGCAAACTTGCTCTACTTTTCTCAGAACTCCCATAGAAGTGAATAAAGCATGCTTGGAATTGTGGTTTCACAACAGCTGGCATTCCAAAGGCTGCATACCCCTGTAGAAGGGCTTGGCAAATTTTTTTGGGGTTTATTTGCAGACAAATTGTGAGATTTTGCATTTTTACACCACTTACTTCAATTTTGAGAAGTGGGGGGCAAAGTGGGCATGGTTAGCCTGCCGAGCTGATTCATACCAGCTTCATCAACTGTGAAAAAGTGTTGCAATCTTAGGCCGAGTTCATTCCCAATCGCCATTTAGGTTTTCATTCTTCTAATCCGTCAGAAGAAGAGAAAAAAAAAACTTTTTTTTTTTACAGGACCCTGTTTTTTTTCCCTTCTCCCTCTTTATCTGATGGATCAGAAGATCGGACAGCTAAACGGTGGTGTGAACTCATTACTCCAGTAAAGGAGCGGCATAGAAAGTGCTGCAATGTCTTAAGAAGGGTTAGATTTAGAGATGAGCGAACTTTAAAAAAAAGTTTGGCGTTCGGGTTGTGATAATCGCCGCATCCCGTTATAGATTCCACTACCGCGGCATATGAAATCCATAAGGGGCGGCTTCCACCAACCCGAACTGTTGAACAGCCGAAGGACCTGGGGTGATGTCACCGTCATGTGATCAGTACAGGGGGCGTGGCTCAGCACGGGATCAAACCCAGATCCTTCGGCTGTTCAACAGTTCGGGTTGGTGGAAGCCGCCCCTTATGGATTCCATATGTCGCGATAGTCCGCGGTAGTGGAATCCATAACGGGATGCGGCGATTACCACAACCCGAACGCCGAACTTTTTTTTAAAGTTCGCTCATCTCTAGTTAGATTCAAAGACGCAGCAAATTTTTCGAGCAACATTTGATACATTTTAGGCAAATTACATAGATTTTTGCAAAACTGACTTTATACATTCCCTTAATGATGCTTGACTTTTCCCCCAGCCGTGGTGTGATGCTGCAGTGTGAGAGGGACAATTTTTGTTCCCTACAAAAGTTGTCTTTAAGATTGTATCACTAGATAACCTCAGCATGGACCCTCATGACCTTCCCTTATTTCCCTTTTAAAAGGACTGAGAATGTATTTAATAGAATCTTGGAATTAATCACTCTTTTCCTACACCAAGGTTGCTAAATCCGATTCTCGGAATACCCTGTAATACAGCTTTCCTTGTATAAATTATATTCCAGCTGCTCTACCACACCACTCCTGAATTACAGCGTTTCTCTGGGCCTGGGTGTGGTATTCCTAGACCTACACTTAAAATTCCATGTGGAAAAGATAGGCTGCCAGGCCAAGCATGTCTTTATCTTTCTAGTGCTGCTGCTGGAAAAATGTATATTTTTTAGAAGAAGCCTGAAATGAAGAGTTTATATGACAAAGTTTGTAAATGAATTCAAAAATTGGAATGAATGGATTCAATTTCCAAAGGATAAACAGAAACCATATACCAGATAACACTATACATGGCTGCTGCCAGGAGCAAGAGTAAGAGACTTCAGCAGATGTTACCGGATACATGTTTCTAATTTTTGCAATGACAATGTGTGGTCAGTTTTTTTTTGGAATTAGTATGTAGAACATGGACTACGCTGTAACCAGAGCTGTTAACTCTTTCTTTACTGATGTGCAGTTCTGACCACTGTGTAGCCTGGTCCACCCCTCACCTCCCTTAGCTACTCTGTAGTCTGGACCAATGATGTCAATTATTAAATGAGGTTCATAAGTGAGAAGGCTTTAAAAGGGTTTGGTTCAGTTATTTTTTTAATTGATTTATTAAAAAGGCAGGAACACGAAGACTATCCTGAACCCCCTCCATTCCAGTGCTGCTGCTCCGTCCTCCCTGCTGGGCTTTGCTTTACAGATTGTAGCGGTGACTTACCCATATAACATGTGATTATTGCGGCCAATAACTGACCTGCCCTGTGCTGCATACTGCAGAAGCCGGTGACTGGCTGCAGTAGTCACGTGCAGTATACAGACACATTATCACTGCAGCAAGAACATGATGTCATGGCTGTAGCGGCAGGGCGGATAGAAGCGGTGGCACTGGAATGGAGTAGATATGGAATGGTGAGTACTGTCTACCTTTTATAAATGATTCTGATACCATCCCTGCCTTTAAGAGAACAAATCATCATGGCTGAAGCCTGAATATCTTACAAAGAGATCAATGATGACTGAAGACAGATGACAGAGAAACCCCAGCACATGCTCTATTAGCAGAGAAGTCAGGTCTCATTTCAGAACTAACTGTGCATGCATATGATGCAAGAGCAGAGAAAAGAGAATTTCTGAGGTTTTCAAAAGCCAAAAAAACACAATATGCCACAAGCTAACATGTGTAGTGGCATATATAGGTGGTGTATTTTCAGAGTTACATTGAAGTGGGACCAGCGGAAACCACTAATTACAAATCTGGGAATGTCACAGCGTTTAGCTGAAAATATACCGGTACGTAGTTCTTTTATTTCCAACCAGTGAACCACAAGTTTATTCTCTGACACTGCTCTTCTTTCAGTCTTATACATAAGGAAAATCATATGCAAAATGACATCTAAAGCACTGAATGTAAAAACATAAAAATGTATCTAAAGTTAAATATTCATCTACTTGTCTAATTAAGAGTGAGCACCATGACATCAGCATAGTTGGTTTGGGGGCTTACATTTCAGGTTGCAGTGTTCTGTTTCTGTAACATTGAGCACATTTCTTCTGCAGGGGTGCACCTAGCCTTTCTGCTACCTGAGGCAAAAACTGAAACAGCCCCCCCCCCATGCCAATTTTGTAACCTAACCCCTTTGCCACAATGAAAGCCCTCATTGACAATGGCCCTTCTGCTGCCCCCCTGGTGCTGTCAGAGGCAATCGCCTCACATTGGTAGTGCACCGCTGTTCTTCTGGTTGCCCTTACATCCTGAAAATCTCAGCTGCCTGTTGTCACCAGTGGGGGACAGGGGTTGGTGTCAACCTGTATGTGGCTCCTATTCACTTCAATGCTTAGCTCCATCGTGGTACCAGAATACTATGAAGACTTTTCCAAGTATGTGTATGGAGGAAGAGGGATAGAACAGTGTTCTGCGCTCACAAATGGAGCGCTGTAGTATTCTAAGGAACACAATGTGGCCAAAAGTATGTTGGCCCCCACGCTCCCAATTATTGAGTTCATGTTTTTCAGCCACATGAGGTGAACACCGTTTGGCAAACAGACCTTCTAGAGAACAGTGGCGCCTGATCTTACAAAAGTTCTTATGGCTGAACAGATACAAATTCCTATAGACACACTTCAAAATACTGTAGAATGCCTCCCCACTAAAAGGGTGGCCCAACGCCATATTAATGTCCATGGTATTGGAATGGGATGTCCACCAAGCTCATATAGATGTGATGATCAGGTGTCCACATAGTTTTCGTCAAATATTGTAAATTAGGAAAAGACCTTAAATAAATATTATATACATTAATAATAGATAAAGTAAATTTTAATGTTGAAAAGTGTATCAGTTATATGATTATTGGTTGAATAACCTAACCTTTACGATTAACCCTTTGGAATCCACCATCCAGATCTTCTTGCGTGCTTCATCTCTTGCTGTCCCTTCTTTCTCCATTGCCATAACTATCAAGTCCGCAATTCCCATGGCAGCCTCAAAATGAAAAAATATAAATGTTATTTAAGGTTACATTATGTAATCTTGAGTAGTAGTCTATAGAGGTCTATGTTTGTGGGTGATAAAGTAATATTTTCAGACTCAAAAAGTATTTGAGTTCCATATAAATTTTATATGTAGTAGAATTTCTTTACTCCACCATGTGAGGGTCAGAAAATCCCATATGGTCCATTACTCTAATATCAATTGGATAGCCAATACCGAACTTCTCATGAATAATCCTACTGAAGGATACACCTCTACTCATATAATAAAAATGGAAGTTAAATAGTTAATGTACCTCCCCAGCTCCTTGGAAGAGGACTGTGTGGTCAGACAGTTTATTCTTGGTTATACGAAGTGCTGCAAGAAGTCCAGCTACCGCAACAGATGCAGTGCCTGCAATACAATGATAACATTTATAACTGGTGTGGTCACTGTATTCAGTAAAATCTGCTAACACTGATAAAATAAAGATAACTGTTTCCATCCATAGTAAATATGCATGTAACCAACTATACAACATATATACACCAAATATTAATATTAATAAACTAATGTGTTGTATGGCACAAGCATGATGCCACAGAAAATATGGAGGAGAGTTCTAAAATTAAGCACGGAGCTACTGTATGTATAGACTGGCAATGTTTATTTTATGTATTCCACCTCTTCAGTCTACTAGACTGTTTCCGCCATAGATCATTAAGAAGCCAGTGTTGGACTGTCCCACCAGAGTACTAAAGGATCCTCTGATAGACCCAGGCTCTGATACCATAGTGAGCCTCAAAGGTCCAGGAGAAAAAAAAAGACAATAACTTGTTACTAGGGTCTATTTCTTTGATTTAAAACCTAGTAGACTTTACTGATAAAAAGTTATGATAGAACTTCTGATGGGCCCAAGGAACCACAGTCCAATGCTGTAAGAAGAAATATGTTCTTCTTTGTTTATTGCAGAAAGATGGCAATAACAATATTGAGGGTGAAACATAGGACTCTTTTTGGAAGAGTTTACAAGTCTTTATTTTACCATAAAGTGATACATAATGAATACCATATTTGTCCTTCCACTAATCTGCCAGGACATTCACATCCTCAGATCCCTACACAAACATCTGCATTTTATGTTCTGTACGTTGTGTTATATTAATGTGTATATTTAATGTATTGTAGAATAACAAAAACCCACAGACCAGACATGGGAGGAGAAGTTGGGATGAATTGTAACTGCTTATTAACATCACGTGCTTCTCAGACTAATACACAAGATGTTACGAAACTTCACCCAGACCAGAGATACTGAAACTGCTCCTGTCACCCTCCCCCAGGATAGGAATGCTGTACGATTTGCTGTATATTCTATATTGTTGTGCTTCTAGTCTTAAAATGCAGTTCAGCTATTCCCTAATCATTTATTCTGAGCAGACTCGAGGGCCCTCATGTAAGCACCTAAGACCAATGAAGAAGACTGAGATGGTTCAATTACCCACATCTGCACTTGGCACTATGAATATGTGCCTCCATCAGAAGAATGAGTGTGCCATCTAGTGGGTGCAGGAATATCCATTATCTGGCCATTTTTGCAAGCCTAAAATAAACAGCATTGTCTGGAGACAAATGCGAGAAGTTATTCTACTGTTTGATCATTTGGCCAGCTCTTATCCAGGCACTGTGTCTGACATTGCAGCTATGACCTATCCACATGAATCCATAGAGCACCATAGGCCCTTCAGAGTTATGATGGTTGTGGGTCTAGGCAGTCAGAATTCCTCCAAACATACGATGGTATAGACATTGATGTCACTAGCCCCTATACCATTCATAAGCAACAATATAGGTAGATAAGAGGTCCACTTGATATTTTACAATGAGCTTGGCTTCTGCTAAGTAAACATTGCATTAGTTCCCCATTAGGAAAAAAATATATAATTAAATATTACACATTATTACAGCTATACGTAAAAACCATGAACTTAAAAGGAATGCGTCTTGTACTTCATTTTCTTGTACTTCATGTGCTTATTCCATTTGTTAACAGTTGTTGCTATATTTTTATTTTTGTAAAAACCTGATTGAAGTAGCATGTCCTTCTCTGATGCATTTCCCTTTAAAGTTCATTACTTAACCCTGTTTCAGATTTTGGAACCGAGGAAACCAGATGTACCTCTGCTCAGTTCATACTCAGCAATTTTAAGTTTCCGAAACAGCTGAAAGTATAGACATGATAGAAATATAATTTCCACCACCGATTTCCCACGTTCTCACAAACTCCAGCATCCTGGCACGCCCTGCTCATTCTGTTCATTAGCTGCAAATACTTCACACTTGGCATTTTGGGCTTTGTTCATGTTTTTGACACACTACCTTATTGGCCAAAATACACATTATAAATTATAGTCAAACTTTCTTTGGCTTGTTAAAATACCACTTTCTATTATTTCAGAAGATTGTGTAAAGTAGAAATAAAGGAAATCTGTCACCAGCGACCTCCCCATCAAACTTCTTGCATAGAGACATAGCTGTGCTTCACCTGATTAAAACAGTTTTTCTATTGATGATCTGAGGCCCGGATCCCAAGATACTTTTTCTTAATATGCAAATGAGGGCTTTGGTGCAATGACGGCGTCATCATTACTCTTGTCGCTTTTGATTGACAGAGCCAGGCAGTGGCAAAGCAGTGAGGGAGGCGCTGGCCACAGAAAGGAGTGAAGCTTGGGTGCAACAAGAGCAATGGTGTCACCAAAAGCCTAATTTGTATATCAAGAAAAAGTATTAGAACTCAGGAATGGAGCCTCAGATCAACTAAAGAAAACCTGCGTTTTAATCAGGTGAACCACAGCTATGTGTCTATAGGGAGTTTGATAGGGAGGTCACTGGTGACAGATTAACTTTTATGTAGATGTCCTTTCACTTGATATCATGAGTTGTCTTATCGATGACCTACACATCTGAATGAAATATAATACGGACTGTATCCAATGCTCTTCAGAGTACATCAAGATACGCCAATGCTATGGAGATTAGGGTCACAGGACCAAGCCGGTTTCTGGCTTTGCAGGGACCAGAAGTGGCTGAGAACGGAGCAGGGCTGGACTGTGGACAAGCTCTGTGTTTCTTTTGTTAAGGGCCATGGGTTAGGACCACAGGGGTGCTGGACTCTAAGACTGGAAACCCCTTTAAAGTTTATAAGAGATAACTGTGTGAATTTCAAAGCTCAAATATCATTGTAATTATTTTTTTTTTCTTTTTACAAGCAAGAATATTTTAATAATAAAGAAAAAAAGATAGACTGACCCTTCTGGTCCACTCTCATGGACAGAATGCTCTGCATCACTGCATTGACTGCATCATATCCATTTGGTCATACGAAGGACCGTTTTCCACTCACCACCCACAGTATGTGGTTTCACAGCTTAAGTAGCATTGTAGGTCCCATGAAGCAAAATATCCCTTGCTCAAGTGCCAGTTTCTTAGAGTGCTAGATAGGTCTTCCCCTCCAAATGTGTCCCTTTGCACTGGTTTAAACAGCCTCCGCTGTAGTTTTGAGCTGGTACGGAAAAATGTAAGTAGAAAGAACATTGGCTGCCTTGCAGGCTGTTAAGAGACTTCTGCTGCTTGTAAAGGGAGCGGTTCTGATAATTCTCTATATTATAAACTTATACAGTTCCCTCAAGTCATTCATCCTTAAATTTAGTTCAATTCTAAGAAATTGTCTGTGTGGTCAGTCCAAACCATTTGGTGTTCTTGGTCCATTAGCACTAACCATATTCTTGCCACCAAACTTCATCTGGTTTTGGTTTTGAATGAGTGAAGAATTGTGTGGATGTCTACAGGCTGTAGGGAACGCTTCCTCCAGGCTCCGGCTCTTTTTGGCAATTTATCCAGGGTTTATTGCAGCAGCTGGCGTTGACTTCATAGAAATCTGGCCTAAACTCTAAAATACTGGTCTGGGTTTCATATTTTTATCCTTAGCTGATGTTTTTCCAGCTGCTTCACTGCCATATATACACAAGGCTGAATTAGGCCCACACTTCTTAAACACATATGTATGAAGCAGAAAATGAAATATGAAAGCTGAGAAGACAAACATAAACAACCAGCATAATGGAGCTGACAGAGAACATTGCAGGGTTAGAATTCTGCTTTTCTAAATACCGCACAAATGTTTAGAAGCATCAATGCATATGCCATCAATTATCCTATTGACTCATGCGACATCACTGTTCATACAGAAAGGGTTTCATCACTAAAAACTATCTCAGGCCTTTTAGCCCAAAGCAACCAACGAAAATTCAGCTTTCATTTTGTAGACTGCAAAGGAGAAAATAATGGAGTGCACTGGTCGCTGTTAACATAGTTAGTGATATCTTTATAAAATCTATTACATTAATACTCACAGTATGAAAACACCAGCATAATACTTACTTATATCCCAAGCCCACCCCTCCCAATTAATATGACCACCAGCTAATATCCAGAATAACCTCTATATACAGCACGGACAACAGCTAGACGGGATGGGAGTATCTCAGTAAGGTCTTGGTAGGTTGTCACAGGTATCTGGAGCCATGCTGACTGCAGTGCATCACACATCTGCTGGACGGTGTGTGGGGGAGTATCCATAGAGGGAACTTGGCGCTCAAAGTGGTCCCACAGATGCTCAATTGAGTTGAAGTCTAGGGAACTAGGGAACCAACGTAATACTTGGAAGTCTTGGTCATGCTCTTCCAACTATTGTTAGACTTTTCTAACTGTGTGACATGTTGCATTGTCTTGCATGAAGATCCTATCCGCCCCAGCAAAGACAATCATCGTATTTGGGTGTACGTGATCTTCAAAAATGTATTCATAGCCAAATCGGTTAACAATACCTTTCCCATGGATGAGTAGGCCCAGAGAATGGCACAAAACCATTACCCAGACCATAACACTGCCACCACCAGCTTGTGTTCTTCGAGCACTGCTTGCAGGGTGTGTTCTCTGATGTTTCTTGCCTTACACATCGGTTTGATGAAGCAGAAGATGTGACTCAATAGAGAAGGCAACCCTTTGCCAATTAGAAATGGTCCAATTCGGATACTGCTGTGATAATTGAAGCATTTTCTGTCAATGTAACTTTGTTAGCAGAGGTGCAGTGACCATCCTTCTGCTTTGGAGCCCCATATGAAGTATGGTAACCGGAACTGTTTTTTTAGGCACATGTTTGGTAGCTCCTTGGTTCATGTTGGCAGTGAGCTGCTCCACTGTAGCATGTTGGTCCACGTCATGCACCTTCATAGTTGACATTCACCTCCTACATCAATGGCACATGGTGCTCCGCAGTTTCCATGTTGCTTATTTGCAGTGGAGTCATTTGTCCGCTCACGGTACACTTTTAGCAGAACATGAACAGTTCACAAACTGCATAGTTTCAGAAACACAGACACAAAGCCAATAATCATCCCTTTTTGCAACTCTGATAAATTGCCCCTTTTAACCATGAGAGCAATGAGGGATATGTGTGTAGGCAGCCTATCACACACCTTATATACCCACCAAGCCACTCATCACGTTACTTCCTTCATGAGCAGCGCTAGGGGTGGCCAACCTTACAGACACAAAGAGCCAAAAAAAAAAAACAACTTATGACTACCAGGAGCAACAGGCTATACATTTGCACACGAGTCACCATATTTTTCGCCCTACAAGATGCACCTAGGTTTTAACAAAGAAAAATAAGAGAAAAATATATTTTTTTCTTACTTTTCATTAGCAGAGAAAAAAATTAAAAAGATATTTTTCATCAGACCTCAGACCAGACTCCTTGATCAGATCCCCAATCCTCATCTGACCTAAAATAAGATCCCCACACCTCATCAGACCTCCAAATCAACCCCCAATGCTCGAATCAGACAACACAAATCAGACTCCCAGTGTTAGACTCTCAGTGTTCAGATCTCTCCCCCCCCCCCCCCAAGCTCAGATCTCTCCCCCCCCAATGCTCACATCTCCCCCCAATGCTCAGATCTCCCCCCCCTCAAATGCTCATATATCCTCCCAATGCTCAGATCTCCACCCTCCATGCTCAAATATTCCCCCCCATGCTCAGATCTTCCACCTTGCTCAGATCAGACCCCCATTGCTCAGATCAGGACCGCCCTCCCATGCTCAGATCAGACCCCCATTGCCCAGACCAGGGCTCCCCCCACCCCTCATGCTCAGATCAGAACCTCCCATGCTTAGATCAGACCCCATGCTCAGTTCCATAATTTAAAAAAATCTCTTCCCTCTCCTGATCGGGCACTGGGCTCCTGCTTGGACAACTGCTACTATTACCAAAAACAAGGCAAAAAATACAATAATAATTCAAAAAATTCATCTTTATTCCAAATACATTATCATAATAAAAAACAAGGAAGATGGGACATTAAAAAGACAGGAAAATGTAATATCCATAAAGGGAGCAGTGATGTATCCAATGAACCACAGTAGGTACTACTCAAAACAGAGGAGCATAAAGACTCACATATAGTAATGACATAAAGTGCAAAGTGCCTATTACAAGAAAAGCAAATTCACAAAAACAATATAAAGGCATAAAGTGCCAGGTAATACCTACAAATACATCAATAGCACTGCTCACCGAACCCGACGTACGTTTCGCGATGTTAGCTTCATCAGGGAATGTCACATTCCCTGATGAAGCTAACATCGCGAAACGCACGTCGGGTTCGGTGAGCAGTGCTATTGATGTATTTGTAGGTATTACCTGGCACTTTATGCCTTTATATTGTTTTTGTGAATTTGCTTTTCTTGTAATAGGCACTTTGCACTTTATGTCATTACTATATGTGAGTCTTTATGCTCCTCTGTTTTGAGTAGTACCTACTGTGGTTCATTGGATACATCACTGCTCCCTTTATGGATATTACATTTTCCTGTCTTTTTAATGTCCCATCTTCCTTGTTTTTTATTATGATAATGTATTTGGAATAAAGATGAATTTTTTGAATTATTATTGTATTTTTTGCCTTGTTTTTGGTAATATTATTGAGGGACTAGGTTCTAATAGGTTTTTGTCCCATACATTTATAGGTGTTAACAACTGCTACTATGCAGATCTGACACGCTCTCCACCGTGACTTGATGAGCACAACATCAGGTCATAGTGCGTGTCTCCACGTACTACGTTCTTACACTGTGTGCATCAGGACATAGTGGAGAGTGAGCTGGAGCTGCAAAGTAGCAACAGTGCCTGATCAGCAAAAGAGATCTGAGTATGGGGTGGAGAGTGAGCCGGCCTGACTGCTTCCCGGCTCTACAGCTAGAGCCGCACTTGATGAAGCAAAGAGCTGCATGAGGCTCAAGAGCCACGGATTGGCCACCCCTGAGCTACGCTCTGCTGACATTGAAAGTAGGAAATGGTTATAATGATATGACTTGCCTGTGTATATAAGGCTAGAGCTCCACGGCAACATGTGTTGGGCAATATATAGAGTACAACTACACTGCAAGATGTGTCGTGTGACATTCATGTGGTAATAATGTCATGCAACATATTTTATACTGGTAGTCTATGGCGTCGCACTGCAACATGCTACGACTGCAACACGACAGTCGCACAAAAATCCATCTTGAATGGGTTTTGTTGCGACTGTCATGTGACAGTCTCAACATGTCGCAGTGCAACACAATAGACTACCATTATAAAATATGTCGCTCGACAATACTGCGACAATTAGTTGCACAAGAAATCTTATCGTGTAGCTCTAGCCTTGTCCTAATAATTGGTAGGACAGGTAGGGAGACACAGGACCATTAATTGGATGGCTGTCCAACTACCAGCTCATTCTAGACTGCAGTCCAACTTTGTAATAGGGCACATTTTGAAGCTTGTCCCATTCCTGTGAGCGCGTTCTCTCTAACACATATTCAGCTCTCTGTACTCAATGTACTCAAGTCTTTTGTTTTTCAATGCTCACCCCATACCCCCACAAATATCTATATAAATATTCCACAACAGTGCTCTTCTGATATATTACCCTCTCATTTTGGAGCTAACAGTCTGAATGTTCGTGCGAATATACACAGACCTAAAGGAACACACCAAAATGACTAGGAGAACATTGGATGTCCATTCATAATGGAGAAGCAAACCTATAGTATCAAAATCACTATTATATTACCATTTAGATAATGGAATATGCATTATGTTCTGTAACAATTCAGAAGACATACAAAGGCAAGTCAAAGAAGTAGCCTAAAAAGTGTTCTCCTGTCGTGTTTCTGATGCTTGATTGCCAAAAAGAAATATCTCCCTCTTCAATGAACGCCAAATCAACTCTTTCACATTGAAACTAATAGAAAATTTGGCTGCTTCGATAAGATATGATGCTAACAATCGCTAAACAGATCTGGCCAGATGTGTACTGTAATTGACATGCTAGCCAGTGTAGTAGAGAATTCCCCAGTATTCCCCTTGTTTTATACTGGTATTGCTTAATGGTTAATGTATGTTACTGTGATCTGTAAATAATGTATAAAACGACATGCAAATATAAAGATGACGATCTGCGTAATATGTATCATTATGAAAACGTATAGGTTAAGATAATGTATAATGAAACATCTAGCTCTAACTGTTATGACTTATTATATTGGCCATACAGAAATTCATTTATTCTGTAAAGCAATTTGGTTATTATATGCTACAAAGGGAAACAAAAAATGTTAAAGAGGTTGGGACGGAGGATTCCCTAGAAAGGGATCAAAGTGAGAGAAAAAATAAAAAAGCATGCTTCTACTCATGGATCCCCCGCAGCTCTTGTTTCAACACTTCTCGGTCTACTGTAGACATGTATACCTGGAGAGGGCTGTTCAGACAGTCACTAGCTGAGGCTGGTCAATGCTGCAACCAGTGACTGGCTGGGCAGCTATCTTCAGGCACTTCCTGTGTATCAAGAGCCGACTAGGAGGCAGAGATCAGCTGGAAACCAGTAAGCATCAAAATGGGAGCTGAACTGGATTAATGAGGGTAGCTGTACTTTTATATTTTTATTTCACTTTCAGCCCTTTCTAAAGAATTCCCTACCCACAGACAGTGGCGTACATAGAGAAGTAAGGGCCCCATAGCAAGGATCAAACCAGCTTCCCCTAAACAGGACAGAGGGGTTTTTGCCTAAACCCTTTTTGATTATGGGAGTAACTGGGCAAAGTACATATAGTCAGGCTCTGACTGACCCACAGGGGAACAGCTGAATCCCCCAGTGGACCCCTAGTTCCTAACCCACTGCACAAGTGGCACATGATACTGTAGTCTAACTGCACTACATACAGATAGGTAGCATATAACATCTCAGCCAGCCTACCTTCATATAAAAAAAACTGGATGGATTATTTAGCAAACTACCTAGTTTATTATTATAGGTGCATTGAATAGCCTTCTCAAAGTCGCTGCAGAACCCCTCTCAAAGTCACTGAAGGGACACCCATAATCAATCATCTTCAGCATCTGGCTGCTGCCGCTATGTGAGCAGCAGGATGAATTTTACTGGTGGGCCCTAGGAACCCTGGCCCGACACTGCATACAGTTGTACACATTGAGCCTATAGGTGTGGTATATACAGTATATCAGATAGTATTCTCTGCCTATACTACAATTGTGGTGTGAGCAGAGCATTATGCTGTCAGCTCTTTCTTAATACTATGCAGAGTGATCTACCAAGCAGGATATCATATTTACAGCCATATACACATTCAGATATCTGCCCCATGTTGTTGCAGTATGAAGTCTCACTAATTCCATTGTTACTTGTAATAATGTGAAGAAATTAATGCTGCTTTCTAGGGTTTCTTACACCAGAATATATACGATGCATTTGGACGTCTTCAGACCATTTCCCTTTTTTCACACTTTGTTATATTGAGGCCTTGTGCTAAAATAAAAACAAATTAAAGTTTTTCCTCATCATTCTGCACTTAATACCCCATAAAGCACTGCTAAAACAGAATGTTCAAAATCTTTGCCAATTTATTGAAAAGGGAAAACAAAAATTTTGCATGGACATATTCAGACCCTTTGATTTGACACTTAAAACTTAAGTCTGGGGGCTTCCCATTCCTCTGGCTCATCTTTGAGATGTTTCTGAACCTTGATTGGAGTCCATCTGTGGTATGTATATTCAGTTGATTGGAAATGAATTGGAAAGACAATATATAAGGTTTTACAGCTGACAATGCATATGAAAGCAAAAACCCTGCATACAGAGCTCAGAGACAGGATTAAAAATTGAAGCTCCTTTGACAGCGATTACAGCCTCCAGTCTTCTTGGTTGTGAAGCCACAAGGGTTGCACACCGGTAGTTGGGGATTTTCTGCCAATCTACTCTGCAGATCCTCTCAAGCTTTGTCAGGGAGGATGGGGACCATCAGTGGACAGCCATTTTAAGGTCTCTCCAGATAGGGTTTAAGTCAAGGCTCTGGTTGTACAACTCAAAGACATTCACAGAGTTGTCCCTAAGCCACCTCAGTAGTGTCTTGGCTGTGTACCTAGGGTCATTGTCGTTTTGGAAGGTGAACCTTCGGCCTAGTCTAGGTCCAGAGCACCCTGGATCAGGTTTTCATTAAGGATATCTCTGCACTTTGCTCCACTCAGCTTTCCCTCAACCCTGACTGACCTGACTTTTACTGAGGAGAGTGTTCTTTTTGGCAACTCTGCCATAAAACCATATTGGTGGAATGCTGCAGTGATGGTTGACCTTCTGGAAGTTTCTCCCATCTGCACACAGGATCTTTGGAGCTCAGTCACAGTGACCATTGGGTTCTTGATTACTTCTCTTACAAAGGCTGTTCTCCCCTGATTACTTAGTTTAGTGGGGTGGCCGGCTCTAGGAAGAGTCCTGGTTGTTCCAAATGTCTTCCATTTAATAATTATGTAAGCAACTGTGCTCTTGGGAACTTTCAGTGCAGCAGAAATTATTTGAACCCTTCTCCAAATCTGTGCCTCCACACAATTCTGTCTCTGAGCTCTATATGAAGTTCTTTCCCCCTCATTGCTTGGTTTTTGCTCTCATTTGCATTGTTAGCTGCCAGACTTTATATAGACAGTTCATGTCCAAATAATTTCCAATTAACTGAATTTACTACATACGGACTCTAATCAAGAAACATCTAAAAGAGAGAAATGGGAGATCGCCAGTAGGGATGAGCGAATCGACTTTGGATTAAACATCTGAAGTCGATTTGCATAAAACCTCATTTCAATACTGTATTAGCTCAGATGAGCCGAAGTTATTACTTTGTATAATAACTTCATAAATTGATTTCTACTGTAAAACCATTTTCCGAACTTGGGCTCGGTTCCAAGGTACCACTAAAGGGTCTAAATACTTATGCCCATGCAAAATTTTCCTTTTGAATAAATTTGCTAAAATTTCTAAAATTTTGCTTTACACTTTTTTATTATAGGATACCCAGTGCAGATTAATGAGGGAAAACCTTATATATTTTTTTTTTACTTACTAGCACAAGATCACAACAACTGTATGTCCTTTCTATAGATTCAAATCTGAAAAAAATACATAGAACACTTCTTTCCACAGCATTTTCTAAGTTTAACTGACTATTAGAGTTAACCCCTTCAGGACCTCCGCCGTACATGTAGAAGTCCGGTCCTTAAACATGGCACTCGCTCGCACGTACAGGCGGGCGCCATAGCCACCCGGTTTCTGCTATTTAAAATAGCAGCGACCCACAGCACATGTATTCGATCAGCCATAAGGTTTGCATACATTTTCCCCTTCAGATACTGTGGTCAAATGTGACCACGGCATCAAAGCAGTCCGGAAGCGGAAGCCGCGCGCTTCCAATCCTGTAACAGAGTTCCCCGGCAGAGATCAGGGAACCTGTTACAATACTCAGACAGAAGCCTCAAGCAGGCTTTGGAGACTATTAGAGGAATATACTAATACAGGCCACTGTATTGTTATATTGAAAATTAAGTGTTAAATGATGGCTATATAGCCATTAATGAACACAATGGGCAATAGAAATATAAAAAATATATAAAAAAAAAACAAACTTCAAATCACCCTCCCCCCCTCTTTTCCTTAAAATAAAAATACTTAACCAATAAAAAAAATTCAAATTGGTATCACTGATATGTACAGATCGCCCCGCAAAAAATAATGAGCCCTTACACAGCTCCGTACACGTAACTACAAAAAAAAAGTTATAAAAAAAAAAGTTATAGGGGTCAGAATACGGTGATACATTTTTTTTTCTCAAAAGTTTTTTTTTTTTTTCAGTATTAAAACACAAGAAAACTTATACAAGTGTCAACCGTACTGACCTGGAGAATGAAGGTAACAGGTCAATTTTACTGCATAGTGTACGGTGTAAAAAAATAAAAATCTTTGTCAGAATTGTTTCCCAATTCTACCCGATTTGGAATTTTTTACCGCTTTCCACTACATTGTATGAAACAGTACATGGCACTATTAGAAAGTACAACTTGTCCCGCAAAGAATAAGCCCTCATAAGGCTATGTGAACGGAAAAATAAAAAAGTTAGGACTATGGGGAAGGCGGGGAGTGAAAACAAAAATGCAAAAATGGGAAATGGCAGGGTCCTCCTAGGGTTAAAGGGAATCTGTCACCATGGCAATGCAGTGTAATCTGCAGGCAGCATGTTATAGAGCAGCAGGAGCTGAGCAGAATGATAGTTTTATGGGAAAAGATTCTGTTCAACTTGTCATTTATTCTTTGAAATCTCTTCTATGCTCTCTCTATGCTTTGGAGTCATATATGGTACTACTTACTGACTGAATGACTAAGCATACAGCGATAGCTGTCATTCAGTAAGTCGAACCGCCCATATGACTTCTAAGCATTGAGAAAGCAGAGGCCTCAACAAATATAATACAAGTTATATTGAATCATCTCCCACAAACTATACATCAATCTGCTCAGCTCCTCCTGCTCTATTAAATACTGCCTACAGGTTGCACTGCATTTTTATGGTGACAGATTACCTTTATGTAATGTGTAATAAAGTGTAGAGGCCCCCATACACAGTAGTATATTGTAAGCCGACTGGACTGGCCAACAATCTAATGTGCAAAGGGAGCCCCCGCCTCTTCCCCGATGGATGATGATGAGAGACAGAAGATCCAGCTCACTGAATCTCAACATCCTTTCCTTTTGTTCCCCGAAGAGAAGGTGTCTACCAGCGACTTTCTTCTCCCTTCCCATTGAATACACATAGGAATCAGGAGAGATAGCTGTCGCCCACATGATTGTTGAGCTGATAGCTATTGAAGGTGTATGGGCACCTTAACACCAGGTCGATGATAGCACAGGTAGCTTATCAGCTAATGCCTGCTACATCTATGCCAAAAGATACCTCCACTATCGCAAAAAAATATGTGAAACAACAGTGTGCCACTCAAAGCCAATAGGTTCACCTGTAAAGCTTAATATATATCAAGCAGCATTCTGATAAATAGAAAGGGGGGGGGGGGGTGTAAAGGTAGGATCTTGAAAACACTCAGCTAACATACGGTATAACAATTTTTTCTCCCTCTTCAAACATGTGGTCCTTTTCTTTGGACATAGATTCTAATGGATTATTTATTATCAATGTGTTGCTTAAAGGGATTTTCATATTGATGGCCTATCATCATATGAGACCAGTGGGTCCAACTCCCGGCACCCAAACATTCTGCTGTACAAAGAGACCATGGCCTAGGCACAGCTCTGCCTCATTCAAGCGATTGGGCCTGAGCTGCTATACAAAGCAGAGCTGCTATCAAAGCTTCCTCAACTAGATGATCAATAGGAGTGCTGGGAGTCTGACCCCCACCGACCTCATATTGATGACCTATCCTGAGGATCGGCATTCAATATAAAAGTCATGAAAACCCCTTTTAACTTTGTGTTTTTTTATGTCGTGAAATATATTGGCATGGACTGCGCTATTTTTATAATCTTGTTAGTACAAATAGGTCAGCCTCACGGAAACTGTTAGAAAGACTGGATTTGTGTTCCTAAACAGGAATTTAAAGATAAAGGTTAAAAGTAACACAGCTGCCGAAATTCTATGAGAAACAAGGAATATAAAACGGAATGTATAAACCCGGTAAATTCCACCATCATAAATAAATAACGGCATGGATGTTGTATGACTGAGTCTTATTCTCACAAGAGAAAGACCTGCTGGAGACCCATACAAATTCACTCACTCTGGAATATTCTGTGTGTGGCCTACGCATCTCCAGCGCATGTCTATAGAAAATACACAAAGTATGAATGGGGGATTTTGCTACTAACACCATCCACACATACCATGCTCAGGAGGATATATGCAGAACATAAAGAAACTATTAATATTGCATGTACGACTTTGCAAGCTAGCCACATACGCCATTAAACCTTTTGGGTAAATGAACCCTGTGGATTTTGTTAGAAGAGGAACATTTCTATAAACATAAAAGAACAATGCTCCTTCTTTATACCATTTTATTGCTAAACCTGTAGCATTACCAAAGCTTGTCTAAGATGTAAGTAGAAGTGACAGTTGCCTTGGGCAAATCCAGCCTGGATTATTTTTCTTAAGCTTTAGCAATGGTGTACAAGCAACTTTTAAGGAATATGATTATCATGTCTATTGAATATTGAAGAGATGTAATGCCATCACAGGGCGCAAACCAGAGTATAAGGACCACTTCACCATGCTTCTCTATAAATATTACAACACTGTTCATTCATAAAGAGAATTTATACATTTCATATTACTTTAAGCTATTCTTCAGGACCTATCTACTCATATAAACCTTGCAAATGCCATATAATCAAAGACTGGTTAAATATTATTGCACTTACTAATACTCAAAGACTCTTTGCAATATAGACCATTGAACATCTGGGGCTCTGTTTGCTAATAATCCATGCCAGGCGCTCCAGCCACACTAATGCATAGTGGAAGGACACACAACCTGTCTTCTGAGCTTCTGTACCCACCACCAAGATGCCTAAATCATTGCTCATAGCTAAGCCGCCTAAGCCATAAAGTGGGTATGGGTTTCTAGGAGATAAACCTACTTTGTGTTGTGCCATAAGACTGTCCAGCAAAAATTATTACTGAACAGAGGCACAATCCTCTAATAGCCTACAAGCATTCGGAAAGTCTTCATCTGTGCTAACATTTAAAAAAAAACTTCCATTCCCCCCCTATCATTCTGTACTCAATGTACCATAATGAGAAAGTAAAAACAGAGTGTTAGAAATTTAGCAAATTTATTACAAAGGAAAAACTAAAGTTTCGCATAAGTATTCAGAACCTTTGCTTGGAAACTAAGCTCTGGGGGCCTCCCATTTCACTTAATCATTTTTTAGATGTTTCTGCACCTTGATTGGAGTCCACCTCTGGTAAAATCAGTTTATTGGACATGATTTGGAAAGACACTCCCTTGCTATATAAGGTTTCACAGGTGACAATGCATATCGGAGGAAAAACCAAGCCATGAGGAGGAAAGAACTGCCTGTAGATCTCAGAGACAGGATTGTGTGGTGGCACAGATCTGAAGAAGAGTACAAACAATTTATGATTAACGGAAAGCTCCCAAGAACACAGTGGCCTCCACAGTTCTTAAATGGAAGAAGTTTGGAACCACCAGGACTCTTCCTAGTGGGCTGCCACACCAAGTAATCAGAGGAAAAGGGCCTTGGCACTGTAAGAGAAGTAACCAAGAACCCAATGGTGCCTGAGCTCCAAAAATCTTCTGTGGAGATGGGAGAAACTTCCAGAATATCAACATCACTGTAGCACTCCACCAATCTGGGCTTTATGGCAGAGTGGCCAAAAAGAAGCCTCTCCTCAGTAAATGACAAAAATCCTTCCTGGAGTTTGCAAAAAAAGCACCTGAAGGACTCTCAGTGTGTGAGAAACACGATTTCCTAGTCTGATGACACCAAGATTGAACTTTTTGGCTTGAATTATAAGTGTCATGTCTGGAGGAAACCAGACATTGCCTGCCCAATACCATCCCTACAGTGAAGCATGGTGGTGGCAGCATCATGCTGTGGGGGTGTTCTTCAGGGGCTGAGACAGGGAGATTGGTCAGGGTTAAACAAAAGCTGAATGGAACAGAGTACAGAGATATTATGAATGAAAAGCTCATCCAGAGCATTCTGGACCCCAGAATGGGGCAGAGTATTAAAGCAAAAAAAGAAGATATAAATCTAATATTGTGGTTTAGATCACCAGTATTATTAGGCAAACATTAAACGGAGTGATCAATTGTAAATACTAAGATATAACTTTTAATAAGAAAGTCTTTAAAATATAGCCCTTTGGAATAATGTAGATTATATTTAAACAAAACAAATCATAGATAAATCAAAAGATTTTAAGTGGTTAGGAGCAGAAAGTGCATAGCAACACTTTTACAAAATAAGTGATGATCCTACCACTCTGACGACAGGTCCTTGGTTGTGGCAAAGAGGAACCTTAGATATTTGTCGGTCACTTCCCTCTGTGGATACCGTTGGGGTGCTTTGGATGACTACTGGCCCTTAACAAGCCCTGTGAATAGATGAAGCCCTGACCTAATAATGGGCAGAGCAGCCTAACCACAGGGCACTCGTCCTTACAAGGGCGACCCTGTCCGGAACCTGTCCCTATGACACACTAGCCCTTAAATGTCCCTATTCTATCCCCAATATGCATGTTTCATATTCAAGCATAATCATCAGGAGGAAAAGAATCAGGATCTAAAGAGACAAATAGAGAAAATACATTTGCCAAAAGGGGTTCATAGTTAATTAGTCCCACATTAAGCAGATAGTGCTTTTAAGTTACCTGTATTGATGGTAGGTACCGTTAGGGCAGATGGAGGTAGGCAGACAATAAGATATTCCCGCCTATTCCTGTTTCAGGGCATGATAGCAGCCCAGGCTTTAGATGTCAGCCCTGCTGCCTAAAAGTGACGCGTTTAAATAGCCCGCCTTCATACTATATGTGGTGATGGCGTGCACGATGTCCGGCGTGATCACGCGATAGTTGGCGGCGCCGGAATCGCATTGCGCATGCGCACCTGAATTGGTCACATGATCAGAGCTAACGTGACGCAAATGACTCAGATGATGTCAGCACATCAGGACGTGTCTGTCCGCGGCGCAATCCATTGTGGCGTCGGTTGCCAGGAGACCAGGGCTGCGTCCCCAAGACACCGATACCAAAACAAGCGAGGGGCATTTACAGCGGATAGATAGTTGTGCTTCAGAAGGAAGGGGGAAAGGATTTAAATTATCAAAGACTAATTGACATTTAAAAGAAAATGATTATATGGCAACAGAATAAACATATATAAGAGGTAAACTGAATCAATATATGAGAGAGGTAAATCCCCAATTGTGGTGATACATACAGGGGATACCTCCGTTGTGGTTATTATCACTATAGAGGAGAGCCAGTATAACCGATACAGGCGTACTCTGGCATGAAGATACAGGATGGAGACAAGCCCACCATTCTCTATGTATTTTTAATTTTAGATATTTGTATACAGTCCTCATAGAGGAAAGTTGCAGTGCTTATATTTTATCAGATGTATCTTTAAATAAAGCAGCTAAAGTTCAGCTGTTCATTCAACCCATTAGGGGAAGTTGCAGTGCTGATATATTATCAGGTATGCCTTTAGATGAAGCAGCTAAAGTTCAGCTGTTCGTTCAGCTCATTAGGAGAGACTGTCCGTAGGCGAAAGATCCATCTGGTCTCTCTTTGTAGTAATACTCGGTCCCAGTCTTCCCCACGGGCCGTTGGTTTGACTAGTTCAATACCCACTGCATTGATACACCGTAGATTGCCTTGGTGACACTCCTGCACATGTCTTGCAATTGCTGTGTCCCTTTTATTGGCTGTATCATTGAGGTGTTCACCGACTCTTCGTCGCAGCTCTCTTTTGGTTTTACCAATATATTCAATCTGACACTCACAGGTGATCTTGTAGATCACTCCGCGGCTTCGGCATGTAATGAAGTCCCGTATTGGGAAAGAGCGTTGTAAATTATTGCTAAAGAACTGTTTAAAGGGCTTGATTGTACCACATGCCACACATCCACTACATCTGAAACAGCTATTTGGCCTCCGATCTAACCATGTGCCAGAAGTTGCTGCCTCAGTGTAGTGGCTGTTCACTAGCACATCCCGTAAGCTCTGTCCTTTCCTGAAGGTGATCTGGGGGTAGTCATGTATCGTTTCACGGATGTCCGGGTCCATTAATAAAATGGACCAATGTCTCTTTAAGACATCCCTCACTTGACCAGACATTCCATCAAAAGTAGTGATAAGGCGGATTTTTTGTTCCCCCTGTTCTTTTTGTTTCGGGGTGAGTAGTTCCGTGCGCAGGGTTTGTTTAGCCTTTTGATAAGCTCCCCGGAGAACCTTGTCTGGGTAGCCCCTTGTCTGGAATCTTCTCCTTGGGTCTTGTGCTTGTCTTACAAACACAGTGTTGTCTGTGCAGTTTCGGCATAGCCGTAGATATTGTTCCCCAGGGATTCCTCTCTTTAGAGGGGTGGGGTGACTGCTGGACCAGTGTAACACTGAGTTTGTGGATGTTGGTTTCCAAAAGATTGTCGTACCCAGCTCATCCCTCTGCCTCCTAAAGATTTTTACATCCAGGAATGATAGTGAGTACTGATCTACTTCGTAAGTGAATCTCAGTCCTAGATTGTTTTGGTTCAAAGTATCCACAAATTGTGAGAAGGCTGGTTTAGTGAAGGCCCATAGTAAAATGGACCCGGTACTCAACGACATACCCTCACTGAATACTATGGTAGCTTCCCACCAGCCCAGGAGCAAATTAGCGTACGAAGGCGCACATGAGCAACCCATCGCTGTGCCCCTGAGCTAGTGGTAAATTCGCTTGTTGAAAAGAAAGGAATTATGCGTCAGGAGGTACTGAAGAAGTTTCAATACGAATCTGTTGTGCTCTGTGTATTGTTGCCCCCTCATATTCATAAAGTGTTGGGCTGCCTTTACGCCAGCCTCATGGGGGATTGAGGAATATAATGCCTCTACGTCAATACTGGCCAGTAGTGTGTGATCATCTATCACAATCCCATCCAGTCTTTTAAGTAGGTCCATTGTGTCCCTCGTGTAGGATGGGAGTTAAGTCACGAAGGGCATGAGGATCTGATCTATGTAAATCCCAATGTTTTGGCAGATACTCCCGATCCCCGACACGATCGGTCTACCCTTAAGGGGTTTTAAGCCCTTATGGATCTTGGGTAGACTGTAGAATGTAGCCATAACCAGGAAGGTTGGGAGTAAAAAGTCAAATTCCTCCTGTGTTATGAGTTTTTTGACCTTTGCATCAATTAAGATGTCTTTTAACTCTGATAGGTATAAATCGGTCGGATTAGAGGACAGAACTCCATAATTTGTTCTATCCTGCAGAATCTGAGTACACATAGATTCATAATCCAATTGATTCATTACCACAGTGTTACCTCCTTTATCCTTTTTAGCTGACCTTGAGGACGAAGTTGTAAAGAAAACGTCCAAACAGGAGATGTCAGTGGATGGGGGCATCTTTTTACTCTTCAGTCGTAAAGGTGTGAATGGTCCTTCTCCTTCGATTTTCTTAGTTTCTTTGGTAATACTATGTAGTAACTGGACGTCTGCCAGTAATTCAACTGGGATCCTCAGCTCCTGGAATTTTCGTCTGTCATTATATTTGAAGAATTTATGCCAGCGTAGTTTACGAATGAAGAGTTGGAGATTTTTAACCCAGGTGAATTCATCAAATCTACGGGAGGGGACAAAGGAGAGGCCCTTACTAAGAACTGTCATTTCTGTATCTGATAGAGCTCTATCTGACAGGTTTATTACTTTTGGGCCGCTTGATCTCTGGGGTTGCCATGGTTTCTCAAATGGAACGTTACCCCTTGATCTAAAAAACTATTGGTAGGTGTGTTAAAGTAACTCCTGCCTCTACCACCTCTACCTCTGCCTCTCCCTCTCCGTGTATGTCTTTGTTATACCGGTGGGGCATGGGATTCTCTCCCGCTATCAGATAAGTCTGTTTCGGTTGTAGATAGATCGGAGATATTTTCTTTTGGTATGGGTTTTTCTTTCAACACTAAGTAGGCCTTATTTTCTTTGAACTCCTGAGGGTCTTTATTGAATTGGCGATGTTTCCTTTCTCTTAGAAAGTATTGATATTTTTCAATGGCTGTCTGTAACTCTAGTTCTTTATTACTGAAGTCAGGGTCCTGATTGAAGCCCTTTGTAACCTCTATTTGTGCCTTCAATTTGTTGTTCAGAATGTCTAAATTGATTTTTTCTTCTTCTAGTAAAAGAGTCATAAATTGTAATGAGCTTTTTGTGGCTATTGTTTCCCAGTGGCTATTAAAGCCCGGACTACAGGTTTTTGGGACCGGGGTTAGATTTACTCTAAGGCCTCTGGGAACAATGCCATTTTTGATATAACTATCCAAACTTTGGACCTCCCACCAACATGTAAGGTGTTCTTTATAGATTTTCTGTAACTCCCTAAATGCCGCCTTAAATGAAGGGGTACATTTTTTCTGTGTGTAAGATTTTTCGGAGAAAACCTCTTTAGCTTCAGTTAGTCATGCATCTGTGTCAATTCCACCTGCCAAGAAGCCCACCATGCCACTTTATACGAATCAAGCAGAGTATTAAAGCAAAAAAAGAAGATATAAATCTAATATTGTGGTTGCAAGACATGTGCACGAGTGTCACCAAGGCAACCCACGGTGTATCAATGCAGTGGGTATTAAACTAGTCAAACCAACGGCCCGTGGGGGAGACTAGGACCGAGTATTACTACAAAGAGAGACCAGATGGATCTTTCGCCTACGGACAGTCTCCCCTAATGGGCTGAACGAACAGCTGAACTTTAGCTGCTTCATCTAAAGCAGGGGTGCACAACCTGCGGCCCAGGGGCCACATGCGGCCCTCGATACCTTTCTGTGCGGCCCCCAAATATCTGGTAAAAGCCATGTAGGTCTATGTCTTATGGCTTCTTACATGTATCTTTCATGTTTTCTCCTATTAGATGGGGGTCCTAGAACTGTAACTAGACATTAATGTTATATACTGCATGTTCAATATGCCAAAAATACGGTATTTCAGTTGGTAATACCCCTTTAAGTTTTATTTTTGGCCCTTGGAATTGGTTCAGGCTGACAATGTGGCCCCCAACCAGAAAAGGTTGTGCACCCCTGATCTAAAGGCATACCTGATAAAATATCAGCACCGCAACTTCCCCTAATGGGTTGAATGAACAGCTGAACTTTAGCTGCTTTATTTAAAGATACATCTGATAAAATATCAGCACTGCAACTTTCCTCTATGAGGACTGTATACAAATATCTAAAATTAAAAATACACAGAGAATGGTGGGCTTGTCTCCATCCTGTATCTTCATGCCAGAGTACGCCTGTATCGGTTATACTGGCTCTCCTCTATAGTGATAATAACCACAACGGAGGTATCCCCTGTATGTATCACCACAATTGGGGATTTACCTCTCTCATATATTGATTCATTTTACCTCTTATATATGTTTATTCTGTTGCCATATAATCATTCTTTAAATGTCAAATGGTCTTTGATAATTTAAATCCTTTCCCCCTTCCTTCTGAAGCACAACTATCTATCCGCTGTAAATGCCCCTTGCTTGTTTTGGTATTGGTGTCTTGGGGATGCAGCCCTGGTCTCCTGGCAACCGACGCCACAATGGATTGCGCCGCGGACAGGCGCGTTCTGATGTGCTGACATCATCTGAGTCATTCGCGTCAGGTTAGCTCCGATCATGTGACCAAATCAGGTGCGCATGCGCAATGCGATTCTGGCGCCGCCAACTATCGCGTGATCACGCCGGACATCGTGCACGCCATCACCACATATAGTATGAAGGCGGGCTATTTAAACGCGTCACTTTTAGGCAGCAGGGCTGACATCTAAAGCCTGGGCTGCTATCATGCCCTGAAACAGGAATAGGCGGGAATATCTTATTGTCTGCCTACCTCCATCTGCCCTAACGGTACCTACCATCAATACAGGTAACTTAATAGCACTATCTGCTTAATGTGGGACTAATTAACTATGAACCCCTTTTGGCAAATGCATTTTCTCTATTTGTCTCTTTAGATCCTGATTCTTTTCCTCCTGATGATTATGCTTGAATATGAAACATGCATATTGGGGATAGAATAGGGACATTTAAGGGCTAGTGTGTCATAGGGACAGGTTCCGGACAGGGTCGCCCTTGTAAGGACGAGTGCCTTGTGGTTAGGCTGCTCTGCCCATTATTAGGTCAGCGCTTCATCTATTCACAGGGCTTGTTAAGGGCCAGTAGTCATCCAAAGCACCCCAACGGTGAAGGCAAAGTGGTATCCACAGAGGGAAGTGACCGACAAATATCTAAGGTTCCTCTTTGCCACAACCAAGGACCTGTCGTCAGAGTGGTAGGATCATCACTTATTTTGTAAAAGTGTTGCTATGCACCTCAGAATGGGCCACCTTAAAATGGCTGTCCACTGACGATCTCCATCCTCCATAACAAAGCTTAAGAGGATCTGCAGAGAAGGATCCCCGCAAACCTTGTGGCATCATACCCAAAAAGACCAGAGGCTGTAATCACTGACAAAGGTGCTTTAAGTAAAGAGTCTAAATATTTATGTTAAAGTTTTTCTTTTCAATACATTTTGAACATTCTGTTTTCATACCCCATAATGGGGTATTGAGTGCAAATTAATGGGTAAAAAACAGATTTTTTTTTTCCATTTTAAAACTTAAGTTATTATGCCATCCTAGCCAGTTTCTGAAAATAGGATAAGGGTGGGGCATGTGTGGGGCCATTGGCCCCACATATTTTTCATCATTTATGCCAGAAAGTGGAATTTAATTATGACTGAAATCTACACCAGCTAGGAGCTGGAGTAGAGCTAACTATAGATGCGTAGACTGCTGTAGGAGGCATTTAGAGGGCTTTTCTTTTTTGGAAGAGAGGCTAATTTGAATATCTTTTCCAGAAACCCAAAGGAAAGCAAATTAGCTTTCCTTCCACAAAGAATAGAACGTTAAGAATATGTGATGCAGGCAGATATGATAATTTTCATATACAGTATGTTTCCCATAAACATAGAGCAGCGCTGGATTGGATTCCAATACTACTGATGCATACTAGATGGTCTACCTAATGTGAAAGAACACCCCTCATGAGTACCTCCAAGGCCCCTCAGGGCAATTTTCTCTTGATACACTCAGTACTCTTGTCCTAAGAAGGATAACTGGCTAGCACAGCTTATTCAGAGAAGTATAATACTGGGACATTCAGTACTTATGTCCTTTTGGAAGTAGAACTGGCTTGCATGTCTCTTTTCCAGCGGAGCATTATATGTGGGTCTCTCTCTTTCTCACATATTTTCCCAAAACAAGTCACAAGAAATCAGAATCTGAATTTTTGGGGAAATTCAGGACAAATTCTGAATTGTTAGTATTGATTTGCTCATCAGTACTCATCAGTAATACATGGGTCTCCCATAACAGGTATATATTCAGCAGTATTATACATACATTACTTATAAAGCCACTTATAATTAAGATCAGTGTTAAAATGCAGTTTCTTTGATCAGAAGGAGGATATTTTGGAAAATTAATATAATTCTCTGAAATTAAAGGTGGGGTCCGGAAACATGTTCTGTGCAAACTGAAGGTTTCTGGTTTTAATTTCTCACATGAGTTTTTATTTTTAAGAAAGACACATGAGAAACAACAGGTTCAGTATTGTGTTTCACGGTCACTGGCAATCAGTGCATAGTATAAAGATGGTTAATAAAACCACATGGACAAGGTGGAATCCATTACTGTTCTATGGGTCAGCTATTGCGTTTCCACTCTTTAGTTAACTCATTCTATGCAAAGTGAATCCTAATCCAATTATTCCGTTTCCACATAGCAAATATTAGGCATTATGCTAGAGCAGTGATCAGCAACCTCCGGCACTCCAGGTGTTGTGAAACTACATCTCCCATCATGCACACTTGCTTGGCTGTTCTCTGAACTCCTACAAAATTGAAAGGAGCATGCTGGGAGTTGTAGTTTCACAACAGCTGGAGTGCCAGAGGATGCTAACCCCTGTGCTAGAGTGTTTTCGTTAAAAGGAATGTGTAATCAGAAAATTACCTATTGTTTAAATCTTGTTTTTATGTAAAACCTTAAGATACCAGAACTGTACACGTACAGCGCTGGGAGGATCTTTACATATGGCACCCGCTTGCAAGCACAGCAGGCGCCATAGCCAGCTGGTCTCTGCTGCTTCAAACAGCAGAGGTCCGGGGCTATTTTCTGGCAATAATGCCGATTGCAGACATTTAACCCTTTAGATGCCATGGTCAAGTGTGACCACAGCATCTAAATGGCTAAAAACCCAGAAGAGCTGCAGTTCCTATGGAGACCTGCAGGTCGCAGGCCTACATTGGATAACCGCAAATAGAGCTTAGACTGTAGTTCTATGAAACTACAATCTAAGCAAAAATATATGTCAACACTACATTTCGTAGCCCTTCTAGAAGGGCTAAAAAAAAAGTTGATTTTTTTTTAAAAAAATATATAAAAAATGTAATCACCCCATTTCCTTAGAATAAAAAATAAATACATAAATAATACAAAAACAAACATCATAGGCATCACCGTGTCTGAAAATGCCTGTACTGTTAAAATATAAAAATATTTATTCTGAATGGCGTAAAGGGAAAAAAAAATCAGAAAGGCTGATTTGCCATATTTTTACCAAAAATGTAATAAAATGTGATCAAAGAGTCACAAACACTGGTATCAATAAAAACTACAGATTGCCCCGCAAAAAATGAGCCCCCACACAGCTGGGTAGACATAACTATAAAAACGTTATGGGGCTCAGAATATGGCAATGTAAAAGTTTTAATTTCTTTCAGTATTAAAACATAAGAAAACCTATACAAACGTGGTATCTTTGGAATCATACTGACCCAGAGAATGAAGGGCCCAGGTCAGTTTTACCGTATAGGGAACGCCATAGGGACAAAACCCATAAAACTGTGGCAGAATGGCGTTTTTTTCCCCCGCTTCCCACTATATTGTATGCCATATTAAATTGTGCCATTAGAAAGTACAACTTGTCCCGCAAAAAAACAAGCCATAATATGGCTATGTGAACCGTGCAGACAGGGAAGAAAAAAGAAACCACAAAGACAAAAAAAACTCCAGTATTAAAGGGGTTAAACATATTTTATTTAGAATTTTTGGTAATTTTTCTTTTATTTTTGTCATGCCACTATATTTAAAAGAAATATGTAAAATCATGCAGTTTTTTACTGGTCACTAGACCTAATAATATGTTTTCTGTACAGGTGACTTTTCAGTAGCCATCACATTATCAAAACAGGCAGAATTACAGTGACAGGTGTCACCTTTATAGAATGGGATACCAGGATCCACCATTCACAATAGGTGATATCACAGCTTATCTACTCCCTCCTGATCTGTGTACAGGGCACAGAGCAGGCCTAGAAAACTCTCCCACAGAAGTCAGTGAGGTCCCTCCTGTCATTGTGTCTATGGACCATGTGACTACTCTCAAAGAACAAGAAGTCTTGAAATATTTTAGAGCTAGTGACCAGTGTGAAAACTGCACGATTTTAGGAATATTTTTTGCCTTTTAAATATAGATAGGGATATGAAAAATTAAAACAAATACTAAACAAAGATATAAAACATAAAAAACTTGATTAAACAAAAGATCACTTTGTGGTGAGTCACTGATTCCTCTGCATGAGAGAAAGAACTGGATGTGGGAAATGGAAGGAATTAGCTCCGCAGCAGTTAGATTGATGCAGGTCCAGCATCTGTAACTCCAGGCAAAACATTCATTCAGCTCCACAGGGATTAATTCTTCATCCTTCATCTTCTTTACTGTATCATATTAAAAAAAGAACTGTGGCATACAGTAAGTATCTTAAAGGGGTTGTCTCACTTCAGTAAGTGGCATTTATCATATAGAGAGAGTTAATACAAAGCACTTACTAATGTATTATTATCCATATTGACTCCTTTGCTGGCTGGATTCATTTTTCCATCACATTATACACTGCTTGTTTCCATGGTTACAGACCATCCTGCAATTCATCAGTGGTGGTCGTTAGGAATGAGCGAATCGACTTCGGATGAAACATCCAAAGTCGATTCACATAAAACTTTGTTCCAATAATGTACGGAGCAGGAGCTCTGTACAGTATCAAAATGTATTGGCTCCAATGAGCTGAAGTTATTGCTTCGCCAAGTCTCACGAGACTTCGTGTATTAACGTCATAAATTAATCTGTACTGTAAAAAACCATATCCCGAACTCGGGTACGGTTCCAAGTGGTACCTTGGAAAAGAACTCGAGTTCGGGAAATTGTTCTTCTAATACAAACTAATTTATGAAGTTATTACCCGAAGTCTCGCAAGACTTCGCACAGCAATAACTTCGGCTCATCGGAGCCAATACATTCTAATACTGAATGTTTTACCAAAGTCGATTCGCTCATCCCTAGTGGTCGTGCTTGCACACTATAGGAAAAAGCGTCATCCTGTCTGGTGGCCAGGACCATGGGAGCTCACATAGGCTGGTACTTTTTCCTATATTGTGCAAGCACAGCCACCATTGCTGGATTGCAGGGTGGTCTGTAACCATGGAAACAAGCAGTGTATAATGTGATAAAAAAATAAGTCCAGCCAGCAAAGGAAGCAATATGGATAATAATATTATTAGTACCAGGGGCGTAGCTAACGGCTCATGGGCCCTGGTGCAAGAGTTTAGCTTGGGCCCCCCTTCCCTCAGTGCTTTGTGTGTCTTCTTATGCGGCACAAGGGTCTTTGGGCCCCTCAGGCTCCTGGGCCCGGTAGCGACTGCTACCTCTGCACCCCCTATAGCTACGCCCCTGATTAGTACGTTGCTTGTATTAACTTTCTTTACATAATAAATGCCACTTACTGAAGTGAGACAACCTCTTTGAGGCCTACATGTTTCAGTCGCATCTTCAATCTTACTCATGGCATAAATGCAATACACATATAAAACAGATTTTATACAAGGAGTGGCCAACACATCAAGTCTCAATACATAACATGTGTAACAACCATGTTAACTCATGTTGTACCCAAATACCTCATTTGGTTCCATATAAAAATAAGCATACATAAAAAACATAACTGGGCTGCAAGAAAAATATACAAGACAAGTAATGAGCAGCTAATGGTAGATTATACACAATAACCTAATAGCCCAAGAGTTAGTAAAGCAAGTAAAGGATACTTGTATGTTCACAGAAAATATCTATTTGTGAATATTTTAAATAGCGTATATTGGTACCTATTCACATGAAGCATTTTTTAAGTGATAGTCCTGCTTTATTAACTCTTGGGATATTAGGTTATGATGTGTGGAACTCTTATTAGTGTACCATTAGCTGTTCATTACTTGTCTTGTATATGTCTATTTTTCTTGTAGATGAGTTCATACATATGTTTTACATTTTTTATGTTTTTGGGTACAAAAAGAGTTCATATGACTGTTACACCTGTTATGAGTGGAGACTTGATGTGTCGGTCACCCCTTGTATAATCTGAGCTATATGTGTATGGCATTTAGGTAATGAGTAAGGTTGTGGATGCGAATGAATTGCGTAGGCCAGGGCTCGAGTCCTGCAGGAACGTGTGGGAATGGCGTTCCTGCCCTTCTTTCATAGCAGGAACACTGTTACCTTTCAGGGCCGTCCAGGAAGCTGTGAAGGCTTTGTTCTCACCGCTTCCTGGTCCTCGGCTGTCGGTTGTGCAGGGCTGTGCACAGGCATGAGGGCTGAGGCTCTGTGTGACGCCACGCTGTGCACAGCCTTCACACCACAGCCAACAGCAGGAAGATGCAGATCGTGTAGGAGACGAGGAGCGGTGGCATCCAGGAGCAGGAGAGGGTAAAGTGGATTTTTAATTTTATATTTTTTTCTTATTGTCCCCCTCTAAAACCTAGGTGCGTCTTATGGGCCGTTGCATCTTATAGGGCGAAAAATACGGTACTTGTTGCTCCTCCTCCCGACCTCCCCTGCCCTTTGCGTACGCCGCGCTTTGTGACGTCAGTGGATCTTGGGTGAGTTCCCACACTTTTTTCCCCAGGACTTGACCCCTGGAGTAGGCACTATTGTACTTATTGTATGCCATTTTTTTTTTTTTTTTATATGATACAATAAAGAGGGGAACGTTTTAATCCCTGTGGAGCTAGAGGAATGTTTTGCTTGGATTTGCCTATACTACTGGAGTGGGTTCCATGCTCCAGGAAAACGCCCTTCACTGGACAAGATGGTAAACTGGATTTACTTTCCAGCATTTGTAACGCCTGGTGATCAGCTTATATTGCTGGGAAGCTGTGGGAGAAAAGTAGTCATATATGCTGGCCATTCAGATAAATGAAGCAGATTTACCGGAGTGGAAGCCCTTCTGCCACGGTTTGTTTTTCTGAGATAACACCTTTTAAACCCCTTTCCCACTACTGACTCTGCCCCAGTCTATACAGTAAAGCTGATGTGAGTTGCATGAAACTGTAAATATCAGCCTATAATGTGTACTCCCATGCTAACGGCTATTGAGCAACTTAAGTAGTCATCTAACCCTGGACTACTGTAGTTTTCACTGTATGGTTGAACTGTTATTGCGCTGGTTGGGAGATGACCTGTCTTAAGATCCCTATGTTATGATCACTGTGCCCCAGGGAACCTTCGGTTTATAATACTGTCTATTCTGTCATAAAACAATGAAAATAACTAAATCTCAGTTACTACCTTGGATGTCATCGTTGAATGTACAGTACTGATTTCTGTATTTGTTCAGAAGACGGAAGGCATTCGCGTTGGCAAAGTCCTCAAACTGTATAAGGCAGTTCATGCCGTACCTGAGAAGGAATAAAGTGACATTAGAAACAGAAAAGTCTCCAATCTGAATGTAAAATTCCTTCAAGGAAACATTTTACATATCTTTCATTGTTATTCAATTGAGTGATGCTACAAAATCATGGAGATCACTATTATTCCATTTGGATGGTATTGCTAGATAAATACAGATAAACCATGGAAAAACAGGCCAAATAGTGGTATGAGCATAAAGATTTGAGGTCATTTTAAAGATTATGTTAGACAATTGAATAACCTGTAAATCGTAATATCATGTTATCAGATTATCTCCCTTTTCTTATAAGATAGACACTGTTATTCTCCTAGCTATGTCTGTAGGGCAGCAGTAGGGGATTTAAAGAAATTTTATAACAGGAAAAGATCCACCTTCTAAAGCAGGCATCCTCAAACTGCGGCCCTCCAGCTGTTGTAAAACTACAACTCCCACAATGCCCTGCTGTAGGCTGATACCTGTAGGCTGTTCGGGCATGCTGGGAGTTGTAGTTTTGCAACAGCTGGAGGGCCGCAGTTTGAGGATGCCTGTTCTAAAGCATCTGATTCAGGTAGCCATATTTTCCTATACATCTACATGTAATGATGTTCCCTATTACAGCAAAATTATTTTAATTCAACATCAATGATTGTCAAACTGTATATTTTACATTTTAGCCAGTCTTAGAAAAGGTCTCATTTTAAGATTAGCAAGGATTCAAGATTTTACACAAAGAATCTACGTAGTGCTTCATGTATCCCCTCCCCACGCCTCTTCTGACCTCCTTAAATTGTTAGTGGGCCTAGGGGCCCCCTTAGTTCCTCTGTTGCATACCACTGCCGTGAACTGGAACAATCTCATTAGGTAACTGATCTTAGCTTGTGTCCAATGTGAAGCTATAAATGGCTTCCATCGGTCAAAAAAAAAAGTTTGGAATAAAGTTTCTTGTGCCTCTGAACCGCAATCCTCTCCTAGTTCAGGAATTTATGGAAATGGTCTACCAGTTCTCCAAAAGAAGGAACTTGAGAGTCCAGCCAGTGAGAAAGAGAAGCCATAGGGCTGTCAGAAGAACTGTGTTCAACAGAGGGGGAAACTCTACTAATCCCCGATTTTGCAAATTATCCACCGTTATGGAGTGGAATAGTAAAAGAGGATCCTTTGATAAAGTAATGGACCGCATGGAAGAGATATATTGTATACTGCATATCAATATCTATCTACTTATGGGCATTGCCAAATACCATGCCAGTGGTTAGTAAAATATTTACAGTATCTCACAGTATCTCACAGAAGTGAGTACACCCCTCACATTTTTGTAAATATTTTGTTATATATCTTTTCATGGGATAACACTGAAGATATGGCACTTTGATACAATGTTCTGTAAAGTAGTCAGTGTACAGCTTGTATAACAGTGTATATTTGGTGTGTCCTCAAAATAACTCAACACAAAGCCATTAATGTCTAAGGGCTCTTTCACACTTGCGTTTTTGGTTTCCGTCCTAGAGTTCCGTCTTTGGGGCTCTAGGACAGTAAGATACTGATCAGGATTATCCTAATGCCTTCTGAATGGAGAGAAATCCGTACAGGATGCATCAGGATGTCTTCCATTTAGTATGTGAACGTTTTTTGGGCGATGACAAAACCATAGCATGCTGTGGATTTGTCTCTGTCCAAAAATCCGGAAGACATGCCGTAACGCCGGATCCGGAATTAATGCCTATTGAAGTGCATTAATCCGGATCCAGCATGAAGCTAAACGTCGTTTCGGCGCATCGCCGGATCCGACGTTTAGCTCTGCGCATGCGCAGCAGCAGTTCCAAACGGGGCCCCAGTGTAAGCTGGGGCTCCGATCGGTTACCATGGCAGCCAGAACGCTACTGAAGTCCTGACTGCCATGGTAAGTACTCTGCAGCAGTGTACTTAACTGCGCTGCGGCCTCCAGGCGCTCCTTCATGACATCACAAGTCCGGGCGGCGCATTGATCTATGCGCCGCGGGGATCTGTGATGTCATGAAGGAGCGCCCGGCGGCCGCAGCGCAGGTAAGTACACTGCTGCGGAGTACCATGGCATCCAGGACTTCAGTAGCGTCTTGGCTGCCATGGTAGCCTAAAAGCATTTCGAAGACTGATCAGGATCCTGATCAGTCTTCAAATGCTTTCAAGCGACTTGCGTTCTGACGGATCCGGCGGGACGGAAGTGCCCGCCGGATCCTCAGAACGCAAGTGTGAAAGAGCCCTTAACTGCTTACATTGTATCAAAGTGTCATATCTTTAGTCTTGTCCCACGAAAAGATATATTAAAATCTTTACAAAAATGTGAGGCGTGTACTCACTTCTGTGAGATACGGTAAAAGGTCTCCACACCATAGTTGCACCTATATCATATTTTCCACAGACAAATAAGTTACTAATTCTTAGATTTATATAGCTATGTGGTTTGGATTTCAAAATCACTCATGTTTGGAATTCTTTTATTAAAAGCATAAGAATCCAGTGAAAAATTGAATAAAGCTATCATAACAGTTCACAAAAGTAAAGGAATCTGTGTAACATTATATTAGTTGTCAAAAATCATATATCTACATTAATCATAGCCACTTGTTCAACTGAATGTCCTGTCCAGGATGTCCAAGAAAATTTATTTGATACCCTGTAAGTTTTATCGAGTTTAAGGGTCCATTCAGACGTCCGTAGAATGTGTCCGCACCCGTTCCGCAATTCTGTAGAACGGGTGCGGACCCATTCATTCTCTATGGGGCAGGAATGGAAGCAGACAGCACACAGTGTGCTGTCTAGATTCGCATTTCCAGAGCGCGCCCCCAAACTTCCGATCCGTGGCTCCGGAAAAAAATAGAACATGTCCTATTCTTGTCCGCAGCAGCGGACAAGAATAGGCAGTTCTATGGGGGGGCTAGCCGGGTGTATTGCGGATCCGCAATGCACAACGGACGTGTGAATCGACCCTTCTATAGATAAGGTAAAATGTATAGATTAAATAAGTGTTGGATCCTCATCTATTCCAGGGATCTTTAGTTATGCACCTGTGTAATGTCCACTGTCCTATACAAACAGAAGGGGTGTATGTAGGTCATCTATGACAGATTTAGTTTCTGTGTACAGTGGCATCAAGGCTTGTGTTCCTGATGGATCCAATGACATTTCATCTTTACTTAGTTTAAAAGACAGATCTCAGCTGATCCCAGTACTTTAATGTGATCCATCAGGGTCCCACATCTTAATGGAGTGGAACAGTACAGCAGGCTAAGTTATTCTGTCCAACCAAAGCCAACAAAACCTGATGGAACAGAACCAAACTTAGAACAAAGATCCCATTGTAATCAAGATGTTAACTGAAAGTTTCTCTATGTTTTTATGCCAAAATGTTGGATCAGAAAAGCAAAAAATCAGTAGTCTTAGTCACACCAGTTAAAGATAATTGTAGTCTGTAAAGACTCAGAATGAAGCTGTATTTAGCATGTATACAGATAACAGCCGTTCTGAATATGAGCAAAGCTTTTCTAAAGCCTATCCATAGCGACTGTTAGACATTATTACACCTTAGCCTTGGGATCTCACAATATAAAACAAAGGTACCGTATATGTGGAAGCAACATACTATATTTATACCTATCTCTTTCTTACACAGGAGACCACTATGCCCTAATAATATGCCAGGCTTCAGTACTACTAATGCAAACAGGCCACCAGCTCTTACTTAACTGTGCTATAAACTCATCTATCTCTTCTCCTGTTCCTATAATGCCTCCACCCTTGGCCAGTCCCTCCACTGGCTGTCTATCACACAAAAAACCCAATTAAACAATCTCACATTAGCCTAAAAAGTTCTATCTAATTCTGCTCTGTCCTATATTTCTTCTCTAATTCACAGATGCCACTCCGCGTGCACCCTCCGCTCTACCACTCTCGCCATCTGTTTACACACTGACATGCAAAGCCTAACTTGGCCTAAAGAGCCCCCAAATTATGTATTATCTAGTGCTGCTTACATTAGTCCCTGGCCTCTTGTATCTATTTCCAATTCCTTATAGGTTGCATTCTAAAATTCATCTGTGTCTGACTACCTAATGGCAGGATAGTTTAACAGAATGCTATCAGTATATGTGGGCTAACCTAGATATAGAAAACAGTGATAGCTACGGTCTGGACAGAGACAAATTAATATCGATTGGATTAATTAGGTAACTATTGAACAACTACTCATATTTACCTAAACAAAGTAGTTTACCTGGCAAGATAAAAAATTATTTATCTGCTGTGGAGATGTCAAATCCTAAACCGTATTATAGGGGTTATCCAACTATTTGAAACTGATCAGTGGGGTCCGACACCTGGGACCCCTGCTGATCAGCTGTTTGAGAAAGCCCCAGCACTCCTGTCTTCCTGTCGCTACTTACTCTAAGCTAGAGACATCCTGACCATTGGTCAAATCGCCTGAGCTGTACTGCGCCTAGGCCATGTGACCGATGGCCGTGATGTCACTGGCTTATGGTAAGCAGAGAAAAGGCTGTGGAGCTCACAGGAGATTTGGGCCTTTACAAACAGCTGATCTGCAGAGGTCCTGGGTGTACTCTGGATAGGACATCAGTTAAAACTAGAAAAGCTACAATTTCTGGGGAAATTGTGTGAAGTGTTCTTGCCTCCACCAGTAGTCTACTACTGGAGTGGGTTAGAAATCATGTCCTGATTTTTAAGCTCACACTCTAGCTTTTGTCACTCTGCTGGCTGCTCACACACCTGGGTTCCTATGGCAACTCACTCTACAGCAAGGGCAGAGAAGAGCGGTTAAAAACAAACTGTTCCAAATTGCTCACTTCACTGGCGGTTGCTATCTTCAAATGGTTGTAGTTTAAAAATTATAAATCCAACAGCGAAGAGCTTTATATTGAGAGAATCACAAGACCTAGACCTACATTTTGATGCATAGAATGTCCCTGAAATACTAAAAATGTAGGCGCAGTCGCAGTTTAGAAATTGCCCTTCAAATTTGAGGTGGCTAGAGTGGAGTTTCAATGAATGTCAATGGGCGGCATGAGTTGCAAACAAATGGCTATATTGTGAAAACTATCAGGACTATGGCTTAGACTGGATTTTTAGTGGCAGCAAGGATAGCTAAACATTTTGATATAAAATTTGTGTAGGTGGGCTTGAAAAATGTGGGAGTGGTGGCAGTTTAGAAATGATGTCCTGATTTTTTAGCTCCCCAAACCGCCGATATTTCGTGAACCATTCGGCGAAACATTCCACAAAGTAATAGCACACCAATCGGGAACAATACGCACGTTTCGGTATATTACTGTCTATGTAGTGTAGTGGCTATAATAATAAGAATATATATATCTGAGATAACAGTAAGTGGTCTTGCCATGCAAGAACACTTAAATAGTCAGATAACCCCTTTAAAGTTCTTTTATTCTGACTACTACCCCATTGGTACTACAGATCCCCCCTTTTGTGCAGACACAACCTACAAGCGCTCCTCCCCCTCTCTGTGTCAGTGATATGCTTGAAGAGGGCTGGTTGTCTGGTTCACTTCATTAGCTAAGCCAGCACCCTTCTCTGTTTTTGCATCAGCCATGACGAGAACACACAATGAAAGGGGTCTCAAATCAGGCCAACAGGGCAGTATTCAGAATAAAAGTACATTAGTAGGTTTTATTATTTTACATACGGGCAACAAGTAGAGGACAAACCCTTTAAATGCACTGCAAACTGTGGAAGCCTTAAATGTTAAGTATCAATGGAAGACCTTCTATTTTTGGTGCATTTTTACTGGAATCTCAGCATTCAATGAAACATGAAATATTTTAATCAGTGCATTAAAGAAGCCAAAGTAAATATAGCCAGACATGTCTGAACTGAAAAATGACGTTAAAGACTCTGGCAGTAATTTAGAATTCATATTGAGACCATCAGAGCAGACTTAATTGAATTATTATTTTTTCTGTTTCATTGTTTTTATTGCTATGCATCTATCCATGTGTACTGTGGGTTACTATATAATAGATTATATATATATATATATATATATATATATATATATATATACACACACTATATTCCACAGTGCTTTACAGACATTAGCATCAAGCTGTCTCCAATGGGGCTCAAATGCCTATTTTGCTTTTATCACTAAGGCGCCTTTCACATCTGCGTTTTTGCTTTCCGTCCTAGAGTTCCGTCCTCGGGGCTCTAGGACGGAAAGATACTGATCAGGATTATCCTAATGCATTCTGAATGGAGAGCAATCTGTTCAGGATGCATCAGGATGTCTTCCGTTCAGTATGTGAAAGTTTTTTGGACGTTGACAAAAGCGCAGCATGCTGCGGATTTGTCTCCGTCCAAAAATCCGGAAGACATGCCGTAACGCCGGATCCGGAATTAATGCCCATTGAAGTTCATTAATCCGGATCCGGCCTTAAGCTAAACATCGTTTCGGCGCATCGCCGGATCCGACGTTTAGCTTTTTCTCAATTGTTACCATGGCAGCCAGGACGCTAAAGTCCTGGTTGCCATGGTAAAATGTTGTGGTGAGCGGGGGAGCAGTATACTTACCATCCGTGCGGCTCCCGGGGCGCTCCAGAGTGATGTCAGGGCGCCCCACACGCATGGATCACGTGATCGCATGGATCACGTGATCCCATGGGCATGGGCGCTCTGACATCATTCAGGAGCGCCCGGAGCTGCACGGACTGTAAGCTACCGCTCCCCGCTCTCTATGGCAACCAGGACTTTAATAGCGTCCTGGCTGCCATAGTAACCTGAAAGCATTTCGAAGACTGATCAGGATCCTGATCAGTCTTCTAATGCTTTCAGGCGACTTGCGTTCTGATGGATCCGGCAGGACGGAAGTGCCCGCCGGATCCTCAGAACGCAAGTGTGAAAGAGGCCTAAGTAGCAAAATTCTTCCACATGTATATATTGAAATACAGAGAATAATGTCTGCACACAATAGGAGATGTATAAATTATAGGATACAGTGTTACATCTCTGAACAATCTTAACACAAAAATAACTGTCGGTTCCACTGATTCTCAGGCCTGCAGCTAGTAGTGACTTTCCCATGCCGAGTTAAATGGTTTTGTCAGTGAATAATTTAATTAAGTAAGGCAGGAAAATATGGCTATATCTATCCACACATTCCAGTGTCATATCATTTCTATGTCTGTACTAGTAAAACAAACATCTGCTTCCCATTAGGGAACATCAGTCCTCATTTATTTTCTACATTAATGTCAATGGCCCATTTTCAAGGAAACACTGATGACAAGTTTGCAAAATATCTTCATTTGTAGAATCATTTACCAAATCTGGAAGTCTTATAATTTAGATCATAAGAATTGCATGTTATTAAATGATTGAGGAAGCAATCTTCGGAGCCCATGTGATTTTTTTGTTAGTACTCTAGCTATTTTAATCTAGGATAACTCAAAAGCTATAGTGTCCACCAGTGAATGCCCGCTCTGGTCTGAATAGTAGCCATACCTCTGCATACTGTATGTATGGTAGAACCAGTCTGATGAAGATTTTTACTGTATAGTTCCACGTCCCATTTTAGGTATAGTTTATATTCTCCAGTTTCATGCAGAAATTGAAAAATATTTTTCCTTCTTCTGGTAAGAACATTATAAAACAACCCTGCGTGCCAGCTTGAGGCGGCCAAGCTTTTATAGGCTGCTATAGATCTAATGTTGATAAGCTGCTAAACCTGAAACCTTTAATAAAGGTATAACCTGCTGCAATTTTTAAGCCATCTGCTGTGATTTTAGACCAGTGCTACAAAGAGATTTTGATCCATTTTAAGGAAAGTTCTTCCGTTATTACACATGATGTGTCCTTACATACCAGTAGAAGAGATGACCTTGTGACAACCTGTAATGGCAGGTACAAGCAAGGCTTAGGGTTTTTGGGGATTCTACAGCACATTAATAACCTCTCTGTTCTGATGATCGATGGGGGTCCCACAATCTGAAGGATAGCCCATCAATGTAATATCCTTGAGAATTCCTTTAAGCTCTGAATGAGCTTTCCTTTCATGCTAGCTATCTGGCTTATTATTGAAAGCTATAGTCCTTACTGTGCACCAGTTCCCTAAAGCTGTCCATGAGACAGGTATTTCTTCTGATCCTCCCACACATATGCCTCACCTGAGCATGCCTATGTAATGAATGGAAGAAGTGAGAAGGCCACTGCCAGACACCATTGACAGAGGCTTATCAGAAGGATCAGGTAGTTGAAATTCAACATGGCAGATCGTAACAGCTGAAGTCATGGGAGGCCCCATACACATTACATGATCAACTGAACCCGCAGAAATTGGCAGTTTTGCTTGATACACACCTAATCTGTATGGCTAGCTAAAGGCAATCCCATTTTTATTACTTCCTATTCAATGAGTGGTTAACATATACTTGTTAGCCTTTAGTCTAAAAAAAACATGTTTTTGTGCTGAATCAAATGACAGCTATTTGAGTGTTAGTCAAATTCTTTTAAATCAATGTTTCCAGGGAATGTGTCATCAGAAAATGACCTATTATTGAAAGGGAATTTGTCACTAATGAACTCCCTTTTAAACGACTTGCACAGACACATACCGTATTTTTCGCCCCATAAGATGCACTTTTCCCCCCCAAAAATGGGGAAAAAGTGCCCCTGCGTCTTATGGGGCAAATTCTGACATTTTTACATCGCCAGCTGCGATGTATGCGCGAGCGGGGAGGGACTGGGACAGATCCCCCTCCCCCCATAACAGTATCCTTCACAGATCCCCCCCCCTCATAACAGTGTCAGTCACAGATTCCCCCATAACAGTGTCAGTCACAGATCCCCATAACAGTGTCAGCCACAGATCCCCATAACAGTGTCAGCCACAGATTCCCCATAACAGTGCGTCATCCCCAGACCCCTCCATAAGTGTGTCATCCCCAGATCCCCCATAACAGTACGTCATCCCCAGATCGTCCATAACAGTACGTCATCCCCAGATCCCCCATAATAGTACGTCATCCCCAGATCGTCCATAACAGTACGTCATCCCCAGATCCCCCATAACAGTGTCCTTCCCAGATACCCCCCATAACAGTGACATCCACAGATCCCCCATAATAGTGCCATCCACAGACCACCATTAGTTCCAAAAGCACACCTTTTGGTTAAATATATTTTTTTTCTTATTTTCCTCCCCAAAAACCCCAGGTGCGTCTTATGGGCCGGTGCGTCTTATAGGGCGAAAAATACGGTAACTATGGTTCACCTCATTAAAGCTCTGTTTTTCATTTGTTGATCTAAGTCTCCATTCCCACGTTATGATACTTTTTCCGAATATGCCAATAAGGCCTTTGGTGCAATGAGGGCGTCACCACTGCTGTTATTGCATCCAAGCTTCACTCATTTCCCTCAGCCCCATGTTCACTGCTTTGCCACTGCTTGGCCCTGTCAATCAAAACAGTGAGGGAGGGTCTGCCCACAGAAATGAGTGGTGTGTGGGTGCAACAAGAGCAATGGGGACGCCCTCACTGCACCAAATGCCTAATTTGCATATTCAAATGTATAACTTGGGAACGAGCCTCAGATCAATAAAAAAAAAAAACAGCGTTTCAATCAGGTGGACCACAGCTATGTGTCTATGCAAATAGTTTGATAAGGAGGTTGCTGGTGACACATTCCATTTAAATCACATGTTTATATTCAACACTTGTTTTAGAATGTTTGGTGATTTTTCTTTTCATTTTCCATGTCACTATATATTTTTTTTTAAATCCTAAAATCCTGCAGTTTTCGCAATGACCACTAGACCTAAAAATATGTTGAGACTCTTGTCGTAGGCCCTTGATCAGTTGACCATGCCCTCTAATCACCCGACAGTCATTGGGTGATTGGTGGGCACATTTATGAAGGCATAAAAATGAACGTTTGTCAGCAGTACATCCCCTTCTGCTACCGACAAATGCAAGCTGTGCTTTATTTTTCAGTTCAATGGCTGCACTGCTACACCGCAATCCTTGGTAGCCAAATGGGTGTCGACACTGCCATGTAGCCCCAGCCTTAGGCCCCTTTCACACGAGCAAGTTTTCCGCGCAGTTGCAATGCATGCCGTGAACGCATAGCACCCACACTAAATCCTGACCCATTCATTTCAATGGGTCTGTGTACATGAGCGTTTTTTTTCACGCATCACTTGTGTGTTGCGTGAAAATCGCAGCATGTTCTATATCCTGCGTTTTTCACGCAGCCCTAGTCCCATAGAAGTGAATGGGGCTGCGTGAAAAACGCATTGCATCCGCAAGCAAGTGCGGGTGCGTTGCGTTTTTCACTGATGGTTGCTAGGAGATGTTGTTTGTAAACCTTCAGTTTTTTATCACGCGCGTGAAAAACGCATCAAAACGCATTGCACCCGCGCGGAAAAAAATGAACAACTGAACGCAATTGCAGGCAAAACTGAATGGCTTTGCCTGTGAAATCGCACAGTTTTCACTGAACGCATCCGGAATGCATCCGGACCTAATCCGGACACGCTCGTGTGAAAGGGGCTTTAGGCCCCTTTCACACGGGCGAGTTTTCCGCGCGGGTGCAATGCGTGAGGAGGACGCATTGCACCCGCACTGAATCCGGACCCATTCATTTCTATGGGGCTGTGCACATGAGCGGTGATTTTCACGCATCACTTCTGCGTTGCGTGAAAATCGCAGCATGTTCTATATTCTGCGTTTTTCACGCAACGCAGGCCCCATAGAAGTGAATGGGGATGCGGGAAAATCGCAAGCATCCGCAACCAAGTGCGGATGCGTTGCGATTTTCCCGCATTGTTGCTTAGCAACGGGACCCAATCTCTATTATTTCCCCTTATAACATGGTTATAAGGGAAATAATAGCATTCTTAATAAAGAATGCATTGTTAAATGATGAGGAAGGGTTAAAAATAATAAAGTTAACTTACCTTAGCCACTTGATCGCCTAGTCGCGATCTGTCCTCTCTTTCCCTGCAGCATCTATGATCTAAAGGACCTGTGATGACGTCACATCACATGGCTCAATCACATGCTCCATCACTATGGTGATGGAGCATGTGATTGTCCATGTGACCATGTGACATCATCCAAGGTCCTAAACACTATCCTCAGGGTGTGGATAGTGTTTAAGGACCTTGGATGATGTCACATGGTCACATGGACCAATCACATGCTCCATCACCATAGTGATGGAGCATGTGATTGGGCCATGTGATGCTGTGACATCATCACAGGTCCTTTACATCTTTCAAGCTAACGGAGAGGAGGCCGGGCTTCGCGATCAAATGGAACAGGTAAGTAATTATTAGTTTATTATTTTAATTCATTCTGCACCAGTTTAAACATTAGGGAGATGGCCAAGGGTATTATTTCACATTATAACTATGTTATAATGTGAAATAATACCAGCGGGACAATTTCTGACCCAAACATGCACTTCTGTGAAGAAGTGCAGGTTCGGGTCTGGGTACCAAAAGTGCCGATTTTTCTCCCGCGCGTGCAAAACGCATGACAGCGCTTTGCACTCGCAGGGAAAAATCGCGGCGATTCCCGCAACGCACCCGCATCTTATCCGGGCGTCAAACATGACGCCCGTGTGAAAGAGGCCTTAGGGTTCATGCACATGGTCCGAAAATTGCGGTTCTGCAAAACACGGATACCAGACCAGCCATTTTTTTTTGCACTCCTTCACAAATATCCTATCCTTGTCTTCAACACAGACAAGAATAGGACATGTTCTATTTTTTTGCAGGCCCACAGAACGGACAAATGCACCGTGTGCTGTCCACATCTTTTGCAGCCCCATTGAAGTGAATGTGGCTGCTTCTGGTCCGCATACCAAAACCAAAGTTGTGTGTGTGAACCCTTAGTGTACTGTGGAATATGCCGGTGCTATATCAATAAATATTATTAGCAGTACTTGTAGAAAGAGTATTTACCCTGACCATATTTCTCTATGGGGATCGTTACTATATGAGCTCAATATGTTATGCTATTTTGATATTTTGCGTTTTAGGTCATGGCCACTCTTTTGAATTAAATAAATGTCAAAAACCTACTATTTTATTCTGAACAGTATGTCCAATTTTAAACCCAGTGTCCCTATAATGTTTCAAATGCAGAACAAATTTCATTTCGAAATTTCTTGTGTTCTTTCCATCTTGAAGCGATAGGCTGCTGTTTGAAGCCTATACAGTCTGCAAATGCATGCAGACTATAAACAGTCTATAGCTGGCTGCTCTGCTCTATTTCACATTGCTCTTGTAGCCTACAGAAGGGATCCTCTAATATATTCTGAATAGCACTTTCAATGGTGAAGATACCTCATTCTTTAGAATAAGCTAGGTTAAACAGATGCCCTGTGATTGAAATAAAACCAGTGGAAAATGAATGAAATCTACCTACCCATGTGTTTTAAAATCTGATACTGCAAATAGATTTTCCATGCATGCTTTCCCTTTAGATGGCCTGATTGAAAAGTATTGAAAATATGTTGGCTGCTGGGAAGTATATTTGGAATAGCTTGGTGGAAATTCTATATGGAGTGAAGTATGAAAATGCATACCTAAATCATTTTTTTTTCTTGTATGTTATTGCTAGATTCAACCTTACAGAGAGAAATATTTTTCACATTATGATGTGTCACTGCTGCAGCCGATCACTATCCTCAGAGTTAGACCATAGCGCAGTGATTGGCTGCAGCAGTCATGTGCTGTATACCAGCATGTCACCACTGCAGGATCGGACAGCGGAGAAGGGGGCGATTATAACATAATTTTTTTATTTTCGACTAGATTTTTGTGCATAAAAGTCCTACTTTCTGGGATTTTACGCTGCTGTCACTGATTTTAAAAATTCGGTGGATATGGAGCATGGTTAGCTATGTTAGGCTACTTGCACACCTGCACTTTGCATACCGGCAGGCTGTTCCGTCTGAGAACAGCCTGCCGGGATGAACCAGATCCGGCGCAGCCAGATGTGAACGCACTGTATAATGGGGTCCGGCTGACATTGTGTTCGCATCCGGCTGACGAACGGAGGATCGTCCGGACACAAACTGCAGCATGCCGGCAGGCTGTTCCGTCTGAGAACAGCCTGCCGGGATGAAACCCATCCGTCGCAGCCACATGTGAACGCAATGTATAATGGGGTCCGGCTGACATTGCGTTCGCATCCGGCTGACGAACGGAGGATCGTCCGGACACAAACTGCAGCATGCCGGCAGGCTGTTCCGTCTGAGAACAGCCTGCCGGGATGAAACCCATCCGTCGCAGCCACATGTGAACGCAATGTATAATGGGGTCCGGCTGACATTGCGTTCACATCCGGCTGACGAGCAGAGGATCGTCCGGACACAAACTGCAGCATGTTTGTATCCGGATGATCTTCCGCTTGCCTGCCGAAACTTAATTAGACGTAGATTTATCAAGTGCGACTTTCTAAAAAGTAGCAAAAAAAAAAAGGCCTAATCTCATTCCAGTAGGGGAGTAGCATAAAAGGCTAGAATGACATCTCTAGACAAAAGATAGACGAGGTGGCAAACCATAATGAAGTCGTTATCATGGGGGACTTCAACTACCCAGATATAGACTGGGAAACTGAAAGCTGTACATCCCAAAAAGGAAACAGGTTCTTGGCAATAGCCAAAGACCATTTCCTTTCCCAACTGGTTCAGGACCCCACTAGAGGGACGGCCATACTGGACTTAGTATTAACCAATAGACCTGATAGAACAACAGATGTGCAGGTTGGGGGACACCTGGGAAATAGTGACCATAAAGTTATAACCTTCCAATTATCCTTCAAACGAGAGTTTCTAAAGGGAGGAACAAAAATACCAAACTTCAAAAAAGCAAAATTTAGCCAACTAAGCGAGGCCATAGGCCTAACTAACTGGGACAAAGTCCTCAAAAATAAAAATACAACCATAAAATGGGAGATTTTTAAAAGCATTGTAACATCTAATTGTGAGAGGTACATACCTTATAGGAATAAAAGGCTAAGGAACAATAAGAAACCAATGTGGATAAATGGAACCGTAAAGAAGGCAATAAATGACAAAAGAAAGCATATAAATCGCTAAAACAGGAGGGGAGTCAGGAAGCACTGATAAACTATAAGGAAAAAAATAGAATATGTAAAAACTAATAACATTTGCCAAACTAGAGACCGAGAGATTAATTGCCAAAGAGAGTAAAACTAACCCTAAAATGTTCTTCAATTATATAAATAGTAAAAAATATAAATCTGAAGGAGTCGGCCCTCTACATAGCAATGAGGGGGTGTTGCAGAGAGCGACGAGGATAAAGCAAAACTATTAAATATTTTTTTTCCACTATATTCACTGAGGAAAATAAACTGTCAGATGAAATGCAGAATGTAAAAGTAAATCCCCATTAAAAGTGCCCTGTCTGACCCAGGAAGAAGTACAACAGCGACTTAAAAGATTAAAATAGACAAATCGCCAGGACCGGATGGCATACACCCCGTATCCTAAGGGAATTAAGTGATGTCATAGCCAGACCATTATTTCTGATATTTACAGACTCTATAATAACAGGGAATGTTCCACAGGATTGGCGCATAGCAAATGTGGTGCCAATATTCAAAAAGGGTCCAAAAACAGAGCCTGGAAATTATAGGTCGGTAAGTTTAACATCTATTGTTGGTAAACTGTTTGAAGGGTTTCTAAGAGATGCTATTTTGGAGTATCTCAATGAAAATAAGCAAATAACACCATATCAGCATGGCTTCATGAGGGATCGGTCATGCCAAACAAATTTAATCAGCTTCTATGAGGAGGTAAGTTGTAGACTTGACAGCGGCGAATCAATGGATGTCGTATATCTGGACTTCTCCAAAGCATTTGACACCGTACCTCATAAAAGGTTAGTATATAAAATGAGGATGCTCGGACTGGGAGAAAATGTCTGTATGTGGGTAAGTAACTGGCTGAGTGACAGAAAACAGAGGGTGGTTATTAACGGTACATACTCAGATTGGGTCACTGTAACTAGTGGGGTACCTCAGGGGTCAGTATTGGGCCCTATTCTCTTCAATATATTTATTAATGATCTTGTAGAAGGCCTGCACAGTAAAATATCTATTTTTGCAGATGACACTAAACTGTGTAAAGTAATTAACACTGAAGAGGACAGTTTTCTGCTACAGAGGGATCTGGATAGATTGGAGGCTTGGGCAGAAAAATGGCAGATGAGGTTTAACACTGACAAATGTAAAGTTATGCACATGGGAAGGAATAATGCAAGTCACCCGTACATATTAAATGGTAAAACACTCAGTAACACTGACATGGAAAAGGATCTAGGAATTTTAATAAACAGCAAATTAAGCTGCAAAAACCAGAGTCAGGCAGCTACTGCCAAGGCCAATAAGATAATGGGTTGCATCAAAGGGGCATAGACGCCCGTGATGAGAACATAGTCCTACCACTTTACAAATCACTAGTCAGACCACACATGGAGTACAGTGTACAGTTCTGGGCTCCTGTGAACAAGACAGACATAGCAGAGCTAGAGAGGGTTCAGAGGAGGGCAACTAAAGTAATAACTGGAATGAGGGATCTACAGTACCCTGAAAGGTTATCAAAATTAGGGTTATTCACTTTAGAAAAAAGACGACTGAGGGAGATCTAATAACTATGTATAAATATATCAGGGGTCAGTACAGAGATCTGTCCCATCATCTATTTATCCCCAGGACTGTGACTGTGACAAGGGGACATCCTCTGCGTATGGAGGAAAGAAGGTTTGTACACAAACATAGAAAAGGATTCTTCACTGTAAGAGCAGTGAGACTATGGAACTCTCTGCCTGAGGAGGTGGTGATGGTAAGTACAATAAAGGAATTCAAGAGGGGACTGGATTTATTTCTGGAGTGTAATAATATTACAGGCTACAGCTACTAGAGAGGGGTCGTTGATCCAGGGAGTTATTCTGATTGCCTGATTGGAGTCGGGAAGGAATTTTTTTCCCCTTAAGTGATGAAAATTGGCTTCTGCCTCACAGGGGTTTTTTGCCTTCCTCTGGATCAACTTGTAGGAAACAGGTCGAACTGGATGGACAAATGTCTTTTTTCGGTCTTATATACTATGTTACTATGTTACTATGTTTAGAGATGCATCAAATTTATCAAACCACATTTGTTTAGTACTGGAACATGGCTTGTTTTTAAAGGGGTTCTCTGGGAATTAAGAAAATGAAAATACATGAATATTTCTTTATTATAAATTTATTTCAAAATACCTTTTATTAGTTAAAATGGCTTGTTTTGTCTAGGGAGCAATCATCAGAGGAAATAAAATGGCCGCCGTCCTATTAGCACACACAAAACCTGTCCTAATCACACAGGAGGACAAGTTACTTTACAACACTGAGCTACAGAGCTGCCTCATCCTCCTCTATTACTTGTCAAGGATTATTATCCTGAATACAGACGATAAGAACTTTAGGTGAATCTGTGTAGGAATGAAGTTCATGAGGAGACATGAAGTACAGAGAGGAGGGTAGGGCAGGGCTTGACAAATTTCCTTTGAATCTAGGAGCCAGCTAAAAAAGTTAGGAGCCAGGCGGAGCCGCGTCATAAAGCTCCCAATAGATGCCCCCATAGTGCTCCCCCCCCCCCACTTCTCTATAGAGCCCCCCAATAATGCATGCCAGTACATAGGGCCCCCAGCAGATGCCCCCATAGTGTTCCTACCCCTGTTTTTCATAGTGCCCCCCATAATGTGCGAGTATATAGGGCCCCCCATAATGCTTCCCCTTTTCAATAGGTTATATGACACGTCAGATGCTGCCAGCGTCTAAGTGATCGCCACTTGCGGCCGCCATGACATGTGGAAACCCTTACAAGGATTACAGGGTCCGGAGGAGAGGGCAGAGGGGTCCGGAGGGGAGGGCAGAGGGGTCCGGAGGGGAGGGCAGAGGGGTCCGGAGGGGAGGGCACAGGGGTCCGGAGGCGAGGGCACAGGGGTCCGGAGGGGAGGGCACAGGGGTCCGGAGGGGAGGGCACAGGGGTCCGGAGGGGAGGGCACAGGGGTCCGGAGGGGAGGGCACAGCGGTCCGGAGGGGAGGGCACAGGGGTCCGGAGGGGAGGGCACAGGGGTCCGGAGGGCACAAACACAGCGGGCACCATGACGACATTTTACTGAGCACTACAACCCCCAGCTGGCGCTCAGTCCTCGCATCACTACAACGCCCAGCTTTCCCCCTCTTGTCATTCACTTTCCCCCTAGTCTTGTCAATCTCTTTCCCCCCTTGTCATTCACTTTCTACCCCCCCCCCCTTGTCATTCACTTTCCCCCCTTGTCATTCACTTTCTCTCACCCCCCCCTTGTCATTCACTTTCACTCACCCCCCCCCCCTTGTCATTCATTTCCCCTCCTTGTCATTCACTTTCTCCCCCCCCTTGTCATTCACTTTCTCCCCCCCCTCCTTGTCATTCACTTTCTCCCCCCTCCTTGTCATTCACTTTCTCCCCCCTTGTCATTCACTTTCTCTCACCCCCCTTGTCATTCACTTTCTCTCACCCTCCCCCTTGTCATTCATTTCTCTTCCCCTTGTCATTCACTTTCTCCCTCCCCCTTGTCATTATCTTTCCCCCTTGTTATTTTCTGCCCCCCTCCTCTAGTGTAGCGTGGCCGAGCTTTGTATGGTCCCACGGGTACAGGAGCTTTAGTTTCCTGTACCCGGCGGACTGACAGGAAGTGCACACTGTGTGCGCACTTCTTGTCCGGCCGGCCGGGTACAGGAGACAGATGCTCCTGTACCGCGGACCATACAGGGCTTGGCCACGCTAGAATGAGGAACTGACAGGAGGGAGCGCTGAGCGTTTCCCTCCTGTCAGTCCCTCTCTTCATGCTGAGCCCGGGCGGTGCGCCCTCATGGACGCGCCAGCCCGGGCAGTGCTGCAGCCGCCTGAGGCTCTCTATAGAGCGCTCGGGCGGCTGCAGCATGAGGGGGCCGGCGCTCCTAGTCCGCGTGTAGGACGCGCCGGCCCTGCGCCCGGGCACCTGACAGAACGGGCTGACAAATACCCAGGCGCCAGGACCAAATTCCTGGTCGCCATGGCGACCTGGCGCCTGGGATTTGTCGAGCCCTGGGGTAGGGATGTGACTAAGAAGCAGCAGCTTTTATATGCAGTCTCTATTACCACAGCCCCACATTACCACAGGCTGTCTTGTCCATCCTCTCTGTATTTCATGTCTCCTCATGAACTCCATTCCCACAGAGATTGAGTTGAAGATCTTCTCAGCTGTATTCTGGATTATAATACCTGACAGGTAGGAGATGATGATGAGGCAGATCTTTACCTCAGTGTTGTGAAGCAACTCGTCTTGCTGTGTGATTAGGACAGGCTTTGTGTGTACTAATAGGATGGGGGCCATTTTATTTTCCCTGATGATTGCTCCCAAGACAAAAGGAGCTGTTATAAAAAGATTTGGGAATATATCTATAATAAAGTAATATTTAAGTATTTTCATTTTCTTAATTCCCAGAGAACACCTTTAAAGGAGGTGTCTCATCAAGCCAACCCGTAAGTGCCCTGTTGGGGCACTTGTAAGTTATAGAGGGGGATGATCACTTGGATGGTTATTTTTATGGACAATCACAATGTAATGATGCATTTCCCCTGCAGCGGCAAGACAGGTAAGGTAAGGTACTTGGTGGGGAGCTGGCAGCCAATTAACATCGAGAACTACCGAACAAGTGCACATCATTGAGCGGACTACTAGTGCTTGGCTCATATTGGTCCATTCTCCTTGAAAACATGTATCATTCTGGGACACATTTATAAAAAATTTTGTGCAATATTTAATTTTCCATCGGATGTATTATAATAAATAATGAAAATATACAATGTATATTTTACTCTGCCAGGTATATCTGATCAGTTGTATCTGCTGGAACCCTTGGTTATACTACCAAGGGTTGACTGGCAACTTTTGGCCCAGGGGGCAAGTAACGCCCAGAGGCCCACTGAGCCCCCCCCCTACTTCCTGATTCGCTGTCACAAGAGGCAGGGCGGGGAGCTGCGGGAGAAGAGCACAGTCTCCTTTGACAGCATTGACAGCTATCTCCGCCCCCACACCTCCGCTCTCCTGATCTGTTACAGGAGGCTGAGCATTGCGGAGAGGATAGATGTTGGCCACTCACAACGCTCATAGCCCCCCCCCCCTTATGTGCCAGTAGTCCCCCTTATGTGCCAGTAGCCGTCCCCCTTATGTGCCAGTAGCCCCCCATATGTGCCAGTATCCCCCCATATGTGCCAGTAGCCCTCCTTATGTGCCAGTAGCACCCACTTATGTGCCAGTAGCACCCCCTTATGTGCCAGTAGCCCCCCCTTATGTGCCAGTAGCCCCCCCTTATGTGCCAGTAGCCCCCCCTATGTGCCAGTAGCTCCCCTTATGTGCCAGTAGTCCCCCCCATGTGCCAGTAGTCCCCCCTTATGTGCCAGTAGCCCTCCTTATGTGCCAGTAGCCCCCCATATGTGCCAGTATCCCCCCATATGTGCCAGTAGCCCCCCCATATGTGCCAGTAGCCCTCCTTATGTGCCAGTAGCTCCCCCTTATGTGCCAGTAGTCCCCCTTATGTGCCAGTAGTCCCCCTTATGTGCCAGTAGCCCCCTTATGTGCCAGTAGACCCCCTTATGTGCCAGTAGCCCCTTTTATGTGCCAGTAGCCGTCCCCTTATGTGCTAGTAGACCCCCTTATGTGCCAGTAGCCCCCTTATGTGCCAGTAGTCCCCCTTATGTGCCAGTAGTCCCCCTTATGTGCCAGTAGCTCTCCTTATGTGCCAGTAGTCCCCCTTATATGCCAGTAGTCCCCCCTTATGTGCCAGTAGACCCCCCTTATGTGCCAGTAGCCCTCCTTATGTTCCAGTAGTCTCCCCTCCCCACCTTATCATGTGCCAGTAGAATCCCCCCTCACCTTATCATGTGCCAGTAGAATCCCCCCAACCTTATCATGTGCCAGTAGAATCCCCCCCTCACCTTATCATGTGCCAGTAGAATCCCCCTCATCTTATCATGTGCCAGTAGAATCCCCCCCCCATCTTATCATGTGCCAGTAGAATCCCCACCCCCTCACCTTATCATGTGCCAGTAGAATCCCCCCCCCACCTTATCATGTGCCAGTAGAATCCCCCCCCTTCACCTTATCATGTGCCAGTAGAATCCCCCCCTCACCTTATCATGTGCCAGTAGAATTCCTCCCCTCACCTTATCATGTGCCAGTAGAATCCCCCTCTCACCTTATCATGTGCCAGTAGAATCCCCCTCACCTTATCATGTGCCAGTAGAATCCCCCTCAACTTCTCATATGCCAGTAGAATCCCCCTCACCTTATCATGTGCCTGTAGAATCCCCCCTCACCTTATCATGTGCCAGTAGAATCCCCCCCCCTCACCTTATCATGTTCCAGTAGAATCCCCCCCCTCACCTTATCATGTGCCAGTAGAATCCCCCCCCCACCTTATCATGTGCCAGTAGAATCCCCCTCACCTTATCATGTGCCAGTAGAGTCCCCCTCACCTTATCATGTGCCAGTAGAATCCCCCTCACCTTATCATGTGCCAGTAGAATCCCCCTCACCTTATGTGCCAATAGTCCCCTTTATGTGCCAATAGTCCCCTTATGTGCCAGTAGCCCCCTTATGTGCCAGTAGTCCCTTATGTGCCAGTAGTCCCCTTATGTGCCAGTAGCCCCCTTATGTGCCAGTAGCCCCCTTATGTGCCAATAGTCCCCTTATGTACCAGTAGTCCCCTTATGTGCCAGTAGCCCTCCTTATGTGCCAGTAGTCCCCTTATATGCCAGTAGCCCCCTTATGTGCCAGTAGTCCCCCTTATGTGCCAGTAGTCCCCCTTATGTGCCAGTAGTCTCCCCCTCCTCACCTTATCATGTGCCAGTAGAATCCCCCCTCACCTTATCATGTGCCAGTAGAATTCCCCCTCACCTTATCATGTGCCAGTAGAATCCCCCTTATGTGCCAGCAGCCCTCCTTATGTGCCAGTAGTCTCCCCCTCCCCACCTTATCATGTGCCAGTAGAATCCCCCCACTTCCTCACCTTATCATGTGCCAGTAGAATCCCCCTCACCTTATGTGCCAGTAGCCCCCCAAAAAACAAACAAAAAAAAACCACTTATACTTACTTCCAGCGATGCGATGCAGGCCTCTTGCGGCCTGTGTCCCTCACTGTACCGCTCTGGCGGCACGATGATGTCATCGCGCCGTCTGCACCAGCGTCTAGTAGGCTGCCAGCGTAGTGCTGGCAGCCTATCAGAGGAACAGGGAGGGGACACGCCTCTCCCTGCTCTGCCGCAGCACAGACATCTGTATCGCCATCCTGAGGACGGTGAAACAGATGACTATGGAGATAAACGCTTCCACAGTGGAAGCGTTCATCTCCCTGTGCCCTGCCGCCCCCACTTGTCACCAGGGCCGCGGCAGGGCACATGCACACCCCAAAGCCCGGGCCTGGGTGACACTATGGGGACCATTTACAGAGGCAACAGAAGGGCCTGGGGGGCAATTGCCCCCTGCCCCCCGGCCCAGTCCGCCCCTGAATACTACTGACCTTTATTGCAATGATCTATGTTCTATACCTGAATAGATGTTAGTAAAATATAGCAAAGAACTTGCAATAGATTTTATATGCTCATGTTTCCCATTCAGCTAGATATTTATGCCAAAATTACAGTTTTCTTAAATATGTCCAACAAGTTTTAGGCAATATTAATAAATAGGCAGAGGTGGTAGATAAGTGAAGGGATCCCAGTAAAATAAATATCATGTGTTAAAATCATCAGTTATTGCAGTTTTACTGCCAATATGTTCCAGTCATTGTCTAGTAGCAGTTTACTATGCAAATATTTTAAAGCAGACACAGACCTGCTTAACCCTTTCACTACCATGTTAAATGCCAGGCCTTTCACTTTTCACGTTAAATGCCAGGCCGATTTTTGCAAATGTGATATGCGTCACTTTATGTGCTAATAACTGTGAAATGCTTTTACTTATCCAAGCCGTTCTGAGACTGTTTTCTTGTGACACATTGTTCTTCATGACAGTGGTAAATTTGAGTCAATATATTTCACCTTTATTTATAAAAGAATCCACAATTTACCAAAAATGTGGAAAAACTCACAATTTTCTAAATTTGAATTTCTCTACTCATAAGACAGATAGTAATACCTAATACTAATAGTAATAAAATAGTTATCAATGAACATTCCCCATATGTCTGCTTTATTTTGCCATCGTTTTATAAATGTAATTTTATTTCTTTAGGACATTAGAAGGCTAAGAATTTTAGAAGGAATTTTTCAAATTTTCAACAAAATTTCCAAAACCATTTTTTTAAAGCACCAATTCAGTTATAAAGCGATTTTGAGGACCTTTAATAATGGAAACCACCCATAAATGACCCCATTTTAGGAACTACACCCCTCAAATTATTCAAAACTGATGTTACAAACTTTGTTAACCCTTGAGGTGTTTCACAAGAATTAAAGGAAATGGAGGTGAAATTTCAAAATTTTATTTTTTTCGGTAGACTTTATATATTAATCAATTTTTTCGCGCAACACAGCAAGGGTTAACAGCAAAATAAACCTCAATATGCATTACTCTGATTCTTCAGTTTACAGGAATACCCCATATGTGGTGGTACACTGCTCTATGGGCACGTGGCCAAGGTTAGAAGGAAAGGAGCGCCATATGGATTTTGGAGGCAGATTTTGCTAGAATGGTTTTTGGGCACCATTTTGTATTTGAAGAGACCCTGACGTACCCCTACAGTGGAAACCCTTAAAAAGTGACCCCATTTTGGAAACTACACTCCTTAAAGAATATATTAAGGGGGTTACTGAGCACTTTGACACCCTATGCGTTTTACAGAATTTGGAAACACTTGGCTGTGAAAATGAAAAGTTTAATTTCTTCCAATAAAATGTTGCTTTAGCCTCAAATTTTTCATTTTCACAAGGGGTAACAGGAGAAAAAGCACCCCATAGTTTGCTACCCATTCTCTCCTAAATACGGCAATACCCCATATGTGGTGGCAAACTGCTGTGGGGGCAGATGGCAGGACTCAGACCGGAAGGAGCACCATATGGCTTTTCAAGCAGATTTTGATGGATTGGTTTGCGGGTGCCATTGGTTTTTATTTTTTGAGTGATTGTCTTATGTGGGGGTTCATTTTTTGCAGGATGAGATGACGTTTTCATTGGTACCATATTGGGGTACAAAAACTTTTTGATCGCTTGGTATTACACTTTTTGTAAGGAAAGGTGACGAAAAATGTCTGTTTTGGCATAGTTTAAAAAAAAATGTTTTACAGCATTCACCTTAGGGGGATATCATGTGATATTTTTATAGAGTAGGTTTTAATAGAGTAGGTGATACCCAATGTGTCTATTATTTTTTACTAAGTTTTACACAGTTAAATCCTTTTTAAACAAAATAAAATCTTGTTTTTGTGTTGCCATATTCTGAGAGCCATATTTGTTTTATTTTTATTCACCTAAGGGGGCATCTCATGTCATATTTTTTTAGAGCAGGTTGTTACAGACGAGACGATACCCAATATGTGTATTATTTTTATTTTTGTTAAGTTTTAAGCTTTTGATTGGTACCATGTTGGGATACATATGCTTTTTTGATTGTTTGGTATTACACATTTTGTGAGGCAAACTGACCAGAAAATGGCATTTGGCACAGTTTTTTTTTTTTTTTCATGGAGTTCACCTGAGGGGGTGGATCATGGGATATTTTTATAGAGCCGGTCGATATGTACGTGGTGATACCTAATATGTCTATGTTTTCTTTTTTCCTCTATTTAAAAAAAATTATTTTGGGAAAAGGGCGCTTTTTTTTTTTACTTAAAACTTTTAACTTTTTTATTGTATAAAACTTTATTTTTTACCTTTTTTTTTCTTTATTTTTTGTCCCACTTTGGGACTTCAACTTTTGGGGGTCTGATCCACTTTACAATGCATTACAATACATCTGTATTTTAATGCATTGGCTGTAAGTGTATTACACAGTCTAATACACTTACAGCTTTCCTGCCTGTCAGATCCAGGGGGCTGGATCTCAGAGGCTCACACGGAAGACAGCCAGCAGCACAGGGACCCAATGGCAGCTCCCATCCTCCATAAACATTGTGCGTGCCACAGTTAGCGCTGACCGTGGCACATCTAAGGTTAATGCGTCAGCATCAGTGTTTTCACAGATGCCGGCGCATACAGCAGGGGTCCGGACCCCTGCAGCTGATCATCGATCAGAGTGCTGTAGTACTGCGGCGCTGGTATCTTAAACATAGTAGCTAGCGCTGTACATGTACGGGTTAAAAATGCATAAAAAGTCTGTTTAGTTAGTACTATTGCCTCACAACACTGGCATCCTGGGTTTGAACCTATGCAGGGAAGCACGTATGGAGAGTATATGTGTGCTTGCATGGTTATATATATATATATATATATGTGTATAGCATTACCATAATGAAGACTGTCGTTGCAGAGCAGACATTACTTGCTTTTCTGATAACACCAGATACAATAGGTTTTGGTTAACAAACTCTTCTGTTGGAGATCCATTTTTTTTTCGCCATTACTAAGGTAGCATTTTGAGGAATAGTTAGTAACCACTGATAAATAAGATTTTTCAGAAATCATCCATATTTAGATCAACGCCTTTATATTAAGCTTGTATTTCACTTTATGCCAGGAATAACTGACTATAGCAGATTGATTTCATATTAGTACTGTGCAATAATGTGCTCATTAGACCGCACCCTTTTATTATATGCCAAATTACTTAGCAGCTATTGGTGAATTGCCTGACTCGGTGCCCACCAGCCACTATTTCTGCTTTATGGCCCTATTGTTCCACATATAAAACTTCTTTTTCTTGGATGTCTATAGGTTTTCATTAAAAAAATGGGCAGTGCTGAAGAAGTCATAATGTAGACCATTGCTGGTAGAGCAGATACATGATTACCTACAAAGCTGTATCTGAGCACCATTACATAGTACGCCTGCCAGGGAGGCAATTACGTGAGACTTCTATTATTCTTTCCAAAGTGTTAGCCTCAGACATATATACCCATCTGTTTTTTTTCCAGGGAAATAACTCCCGCAGCCTTGGGAAAAAGTGGTATGCTGGGACTGTATGGGAGTTTGCTATAAAGAACTCAGTGGGAGTCAAGGGGTGGACAGGCAGACATTCCTATTACTACAGTATCAGATATTCTAATTCTGTATTAACAGGAAATAATACTTTGCATACAGTATATGTTTAACTATAGTATATTAATATTAACAGTAGAAATATTAAAATGTAGAATAAGCAAAAATGTCTTAAAGTTTGATGGCTAAAAAATCCTGAAAAAGGGGTCAGAATGGGTTTAAAAATGACAACAAGCAATACTACCTTACCCATGCCCCGCTGCTGCCATTTTGATGCTTGCAGAGTCCCCTGCCAGTCTCTACTACTACTCTACAATTATGAAATGCCCACTCACGCATTCAGGGCGTGCAGCAGATTTTCAAATTCATGGCAAGTACATCAATTTTACTTCTTTGCATTGCAAGGTGTGACATCTGAGGCTGGTCTGCAGGTATCCTACATGTAGCATACTTGTGGATTACAACCATGCAGGTTCTAGGGTCAGCACAAGTGTAAGGGGTGAGGGTCCAGGCACATATTGTATATATGCTGCATGTGCAGAAAATCCACGGCATTTGTAGTAGCAGCAAAGTGGATAACATTTCTCAAATCGTATCCTCACGCTGCAGCATTTTCTGTATGAAAATCTGCATATAGCTTGACGTGCAGTGAAAACTGCAGCATGTCTATTTATGTTGCAGATTTCTTTGCAATGCACGGGGTGAAATCTGTGGCAAACACACAGCATTTTCATGAGGATTTCCACAGCAAAGTCAACACCATTTGCGTGGATTTTGGTGCTGTGGAATACCAGTAAGAAACATGCAGCACAGACTCGGACCGGCCAACCAAGAAGGAGGTGATTCTCCTGCTGTATCCCTACTCACCCCCACCCCTGGCACAAGTGAGGACCATTGTGCCGCAATCTGTCTCAGAAATACTCCTAATTTAATGAATGACCACCTTGATTTTGAATTTGCCATGTCAATTTCCATTTGAAAAACAAAATATTAAAATCCTGCAGTTTTCGCACTGGCCACTAAGGCCAGCAATTTACAGTAAATATAGTTTTAACACCTCATCTACATGTAGTGGAAACTTTTTACATGGAAATCAGAACCACTTCTTTTTCTGTTAGGATAACTTCTCAGCAGTCATCTTATTATCATTACAGGCCCAATTACAATGACATATCACCAATATATAGATAAAACAGGATCCGCCATTTACTATAGGTGATCTCACAGCTTATCTATCCCCTTGTGACCTATCTACAGGTCACAGGGCATGCCTAGAAAACTCTCCCGTAGAAATCAAACGGGTCCCATCATGTTGATTGTGTCTATGGCCCATGTGGCTGCTGTATCTCGGTTAAAAACATCTCTTTCTAGATGGCAGCCCCCATAATCATGTTCAGTAAATAGAATAAATAGATCTGTAATCAGAAACTAAAAACAGGTTGGGAAAAAAAGGAATATGTGTCTCTATCCGGTTTTAACAAGCAAAAAAAAAAAGTGACATATTTCCTTTAAATCAGTAAATAGCATTTCGGTGTTTCCCAGTATTACACTTTGTGATACAGACAATATGTTTTCCTGTCATGATTAATAAAGCTTCTCTTTCTTCTGGAACGATCAGAACGAGGATAACAACTGTCATTATGTAATCCAATCCGAACTCTGATTTGTTCATTTATGGAATTTATCTGGGTGAACAGTAACTAGCAGTTGACATATTGTAATAGATTAAAATACAAGCCAAGTGATATCAATCCATTTGCAGATGAATCATCCAACAATATACAAGCCTTAAATGGCTATGGTTGCGCGCTTCAGATTTTGTATAGACCCATAAATTGTGGTAGAGCCCAGCAAAAGTTCTGCCTTGTGTCTTAGAGGTGCATGTGGGGCACAGGTGGTGTTTGGGGTTTAAAGATCTCATAGCACCATTTTATGGTCTTATAAATATTAATGAGCCTGGGAAATCATATATACTGGGATGTATAGAAGAACATTTATAAAAATACACAAATACAAAGCGCAAAGAATGCAGGTAAGGGAAAATATACAGGATACAGAAGATTAAATTCAGGTTTTGTACAGCTACATTCAGTTCCTTTGGGAATAATCTGCTTGATGTTGGGTCCATGGTCACAGAAAAATAAAGCTTAACACAGTAATGCTTTTCTTACCATTTCTGAAGGATTTTACCCAAAGTTTTCAGAATCACAAATCTGCAGCAATTTACAGTAAATATAGTTTTAACACCTCATCCACATGTAGTGGAAACTATCTACATGGAAATCAGAAAGTGCTGCAGACCTTCAAATCTTCAGCATGCTGACTGATCTTTGGAAGAGTCAGGGATCTTTCACCAGAGATTTACAGTGTATAGGATGAAAGCCACAGCAAGGCCAACACTTGATTTGTTAAAGATGTGCTCAAAATGTATCTGTCTTGTCAGGACTTATAATCGTGCACTACACTACAAGGGAGGTTAGCACCTCCTCTGTGTGTGCACAGCCTGCCGCAATTCCTTATGTATCGTACTGCTGATATGAGGATTTTCATGTAACTTATAATATTGCTAATGATACTCCATGTATATACTTATAGATGTTGTGCCCCAGTTATGCACATCTGGTTGCTAATGAGAGGTTTATGTAGCCACATTACCATTTTGTACACTTGGTCTACTGTTCGTCCCTGACTTTACTATGCTGGGCTTTTGTTACTTTAGCCGCCGTGAAGTTCCCCCTGTTTGATATTGAGCGCTTTGCGCCTCCTCCTGTTATCCAATGTGCTCACCTCCGTGCGGCAATCCTCTGCCTTCGGGTAATGTGATTGGCCGGCGGCTTGGTGGGTTGATAATGGGGGCGGGGTTATACCTATTTCCTTCGGCGTTCTGCGAGCCGCTTCGCGGCCATCACAGAGCCGAGTTCTGCATGTCAGCACGCTGCCCCTCTAAACTAGGAGGTGGTCGGCTCAGGCAGGACCTTAGAGAATAACCCACGTGCCAGTTCCCACACTAGGGATCGGGGCACCAGGCAGGTCGTGTGTCTGTTGAATGCTGTGATAGTTCCTCTAACACATAAGGAATTGCGGCAGGTTGTGCACACACAGAGGAGGCGCTAACCTCCCTTGTAGTGTAGTGCACGATTATAAGAATCTCCTTAGTCTTTTATGGTGCGGTGGCTCCTGATGAAATACAGGACTCCCCCTGTATGCTGTATGGAAACAAGTCGAGCCTAGCTATCTTATGTTTGGTGGGCTGAGACATATGAATATAATAGTGTCTACAACAAAACAGCTTCCTCAGTTCCCACTAGGCACCATTCTATTGGTATGACTAACAAAGAGCGCCTTAGTCATGCTTTCAGGATTGAAATAGACGATATTATGTTGTTTGTTTCCTGCCCATTTTTGCATTACTCTGTTATCTGATATCCATTACAATAGCCCTGTGGGTGACTGTACTGTCTACACCCTGGACTAGATAACGAGGATATATGTTTCAGAGTTATATAGGGTAATTCCCCATTATATTTTAAATCGACAAACCAATAAAGTTTATTATTTTATTTTAGCGTTCTTCTTTTTGATATTTAATTGTTTTGTTGAGAACGCGTACCCTAGCACCTGACAAATTGTGTGTATTTTTGTCAGGACTTAGCCTAACATTCTAAAAAAAGTGACATAAATTAAGTGACATAACCTAAGGCAGTTTATGGGGTCAAACACCATCCTGAAAAGTTGACAGCACTAGACACATGGAACCTATCCCAAAAGCCTACTTTCCCCAGCTGCTTGTGCAGAGTCCCGCAGGGAAGGGAGTAAAGGATGGGTGTGGTAGTTGTGCCTCTGAAGGTGGTGGTTGCACTCATAGTTCACGACTGCAACCTTTACTCTGCAATAACCTAGTATTGTAGCTACTGCCTGGTGGTAGTTGGGGTGTGAACAGTTTGTCAGGATGCAAGGCAGGAGTAAGGATGCAGAGGGCTGGTAGATGTATGACTGGGTCAATAACCAGGTCACAGGTTGCAATAAATAAAGTCTTTCTTTACTGAACTGAGGACGGGAGTAGTAGTACATACGACAATAAAAGACACAGCTCCTAAGTATATATCACAGTGTAAACCTCTCCCAATAGCAGTATATATGTAGCAACAATGACGGTAGTTGTGGTAGTTGTAGTACTCCCAGTCTCTCTAAGGACACTTTGCAGTCTCTCAACAGAATCCTAAGCATGCATTTAGGTTCTTGTTCACTACTTCTGCAATTCCTGGCCTGAGGGGTACAAATCTTAGACAAGGATAGCCAGGATGTCTCAAAGTGTGGTAGGTGCTGGGGGCAAAAATTGCATCTTTGGCAGCTGAAGCCCCAAATACAGTTTCTGAACTTGGGCCTAGATAGCAGAGACAAGTCTTCTCTCTTGCTTTGCTCAGACTAGACTATACTAACTAACCAGGGCCAGTCCCAACCCATCACCCCGTCAAACTAAACAGTCTTCCAATTTGTTAAGTGTTTGGTTGCCTATACATTGCTATTAAGTACATAAGGCACAATAAATCCCAACATTTAACTCAATAACATTGCATTAAATTTGGAATACTGCACCTGTAATACCAATTTCTGGAACTCACCAGCATATACTGCACATACCCATAATATTGGAGTGGGGGCAGACCTTTAGGTCTGAAGCTACAATGTATTTGTATACTATATTTTTATATACACAGTATCTCACAAAAGTGAGTACACCCCTAACGTTTTTGTAAATATTTTATTATTATTTTGTGCCCTCAAAATAACTCAACACACAGCCATTAATGTCTAAACTGCTGGCAACAAAAGGGAGTACACTCCTAAGTGAAAATGGCCAAATTGTGCCCAATTAACAATTTTTCCTCCCCTGTGTCTTGTGACTGGTTAGTGTTACAAGGTCTCAGGTGAGAATGGGGAGCAGGTGTGTTAAATCTGGTGTTATCGCTCTCACACTCTCTCATACTGGTCACTGATAGTTCAACTTGTCACCTCATGCCAAAGAACTCTGAGGATCTGAAAAAAGAATTGTTGCTTTACATAAAGATGGCCTAGTCTATAAGAAGATTGCAAACACCCTGAAACTGAGCTGCAGCACGGTGACCAAGACCATATAGCGGTTTAACAAGACAGGTTCCACTCAGAACAGGCCTCGACATGGTCGACCAAAGAAGTTGAGTGCACATGCTCAGTGTTATCTCCAGAGGTTGTCTTTTCAAAAGAGATATAGGAGTGCTGCCAGCATTTCTGCAGAGGTTAAAGGGGTGAGGGGTCAGCCTGTCAGTGCTCATACCATACACTGCACACTGCATCTAATTGGTCTGCATAGCTGTCGTCCCAACAGGAAGCCTCTTCTAAAGATAATGCACAAGAAAGCCCACAAACTGTTTGCTGAAGACAAGCAGACAAAGTACATGGATTAATTAAACCATGTCCTGTTGTCTGATAAGACCAAGATAAACTTATTTGGTTCAGATGGTGTCAAGCGTGTGTGGCGGCAACCAGGTGAGGAGTACAAAGACAAGTGTGTCTTGCCTACAGTCAAGCATGATGGTGGAAGTGTCACAGTTGGGGGCTGCAAGAGTGCTGCTGGCTGTGGGGAGCTACAATTCATTGAGGGAACCATGAATGCCAACATGTACTGTGACATACTAAAGTAGAGAATGATCCCCTCCCTTCAGAAACTGGGCCACAGTGCAATATTCCAACATGATGACCCCAAACGCACCTTCAAGACGACCTCTGCCTTGCTAAAGAAACTGAGGATAAGGGTGCTGTGCTGGACTGGCCGAGCATATCTCCAGACCTAAACCCAATTGAGCATTTGTGGATCATCCTCAAATGGAAGGTGGAGGAGTGCAAGGTCTCTAACATCCACAGCTCTGTGATGTCGTCATGGAATCTGTGAAGCTCTAGTGAACTCCATGCCCAAGAAAAAATTAACGAAGTGCTGAAAAATAATGGGGGCCACACAAAATATTGACACATTGGGCACAATTTAGCCATTTTCTCTTCGGGATGTACTCACTTTTGTTGCCAGCAGTTTAGACATTAATGTGTTAAGTTATTTTGAGGGCACACCAAATTTACACTCTTATACAAGCTGTACACTGACTACTTTACATTGTATCAAAGTGTCAGATCTTCAGTGTTGTCCCATGAATAGATATACTAACATACTTACAAAAATGTGAGGGTGTACTCGCTTTTGTGAGATACTGTATGTACTATACATGATATCCACACATGGCCATTACATTGATCTAACATTGGAGTACATTTAATCAGTCGGTAATCATGGTGACAATCAAAAGCTAGGTGATGTCTAGAGGTGAGACTGGAAAGATGAAGAACCTTTTGTTTTAATTAAATGCAAAAATGGCGACCTCAGGGTTTTCTAGGCTAGCGGAGACTCCATGACTGTTAGAAAAATGGATAACATTTTCTGTCCAGAGGAGTTTCTGTTTACAGTAAAAGTGACTATTGTATGTCACCTAGGTCTACACAGAAGCGCCCGGAAAATAATTTTCCCTCTGCATTTTAAGTTATACCACTGCCACCAGTAAAACAGTATTAAACCATGAACCAATCAAAATATTAGACCAATAGACGTATGTTTAGGTTTCAAATTTTGTATTAGTCAATTAGATGTCCTCCACATGTTAGTCAATGGGTAAAAATGGTATAAGAAGGAAGGCTGAAAGAAGGTTATAGGTGAAGGAACTGAGGTTAATGAACTGAGGTAACATCATTCTGGGTATTTGTAAGTGTATTCATCATAAGAGCTATAAACCTTGGTGTATCTGGGCCTGATAATTGGAATAAAGCTTCATCTCTGGAAAAGAACCAAAGATTGCTGCTACCATCATTCGTATTCATCTTAATCATCATCACAACATTATATTTATCAACAACACTATGTACATTGTATGGTGTATACCACAGAGCACCCTGTGTAAACCTCAATGACATATGTATTCTACAAGAAATGATTTGTTTCCAAACATGTCCTTTGGAAGTAACAGCAAACTGGCTTATCCATAATTTCTGGTGATTTTGAATATATGTATATAACAATATATCCCACAGGGGTACAGGTGAATCCCCCGGTGGGCCCCTAGTCTCCCACTCCCTGCACAAGTGGCACATAACACAATAGACTTACCGCACTACATACATATATTCAATGTACAGCACCTCAACCAACCTATGTTCATATACAAAACGTGATAAATTACTAAAGAACCTACCCTATACCAGTTCTTAGTTATGTGTAATTACATAGAAAATTATAGAAATCTGCTAATCTTATTGCGTGAACGTGTACAGCCATGTGTACATCAATATTATTCTGAATCGCTGACTTTGCTATTTATCAGGAAGTCAGAAAATAGCTGAATAATGGGGGGGTTTAATCCTTGGTCATACATCACAGTCAGCGATTAGAAAATTACTTGACAAGTTAATGCAGAGAATACACAGACCTTAATATTTCAGTTTTTTATAGAATGTCTCCATATCTGCCTGCTGCATATTTATTTTATTCCCTGTTATTATAATATAGCGGCAACATGTTCTGCAATGATACATGGTACTCGTTTCTTCTCTGTTGTGGCAGTCACCACCACTCTATTTACCTATACAGTATATACAGTGTGTGTATATATATATATATATATATATATATATAGGGCTGCAGACTGAGCAGTAGCATTCACAGGCTATGTGGACCTTTGGGGGCAATTTTATTTTTTATTTCATTGTATTTATTTTGAGCTAAAAACATTTTTTTTATTGGTCTTTATTAAAAATAATAAAAAATGAATCTCTTCCCGACATACGTCATACATGTATGGCCTCATGCACACGACTGTATGTGTTTTGCGGTCCGCAAATTGCGGATCCGCAAAAAAAACGGATGATGTTCTGTATGGCATCTGTTTTTTTTGCGGATCCGTTATTTTTGCGGATCCATTATAATAATGCCTATCCTTGTCCGCAAACTAGAAAAAAATAGGACATGTGGAAAAACGGACATACGGAAACGGAATGCACACGGAGTACCTTCCGTTTTTTTTGCGGACCCATTGAAATGAATGGTTCCACATATGGTCTGCAAAAAAAAACGGAACGAACACGGAAAGAAAATACGTTCGTGTGCATGAGGCCTATGGCAGATGTCAGGTTTTTAAAGAATGCTCCCACTCAGATCATTCAGTCACCAGGATTGCTCCAATCCCAGTAACTAACTGTGGAGGTGCCTTAGCCGGCATCCGACTTGTTAAAAGTATGTAATCGGTTTCCAATCACGGACTTTGCCACCAAGTTTTTCTGCTAGTGTAAAAGGGCTGTGGAGGGGTTGTCCAGTTTTTTAAAAGTTCTCCCCGCTGGACCTGTGGAGTCAAGTATACGTACCTGGATGCTTTGTTCCACCGTTCTCTTCACTGCACTCTGGTCCACGCTTGCAGACTTCCAGCACGGATAGGGTCACATGCGCCACTTCAGCCAATTACTACGCACAGTGGCGCATGTGACACCAGTCCGTGCCAGAAGTTTACATGCAAGAACCGGAGCATGGCGAAAATTTAAAATCTTTAAAAAAATCTTTTAAAAAGCTGAACAACCCCTTTAACAGTAGAATTTCTAGGAGGGCAAACACTTTTTTAAGGTTATCCCATGGTAAACAGATTGGCAGTCACTGCTCTACGACCTAATTTTTTATATTTTACTTTATCATTGCTACATATTGAAATGCAACATACTTTACATTAAAATTTATCACATGCAGTTACATTTAATCCCCATATCATTCTGTGCTGAGTACATTCCATTCATTCTAAAATATTTAAGAATATACAAAGCATGTTCCTATAGATGAAAGTCATTGTCATCATATTTATGTAATGGGTAAGGTAAAAGGGTTGTAAAACACAACATATTTTATATTTTTCAAGTCAGCACCTAGATCTGAATATTTTTGTAATTGCATGTAAATAAAAATTCTGTATAGCCACTAAGTTATTCAATAAAATGTAAAAGGCTAGTTCTAGCTTTGGTAGAAAGATATTGTCATGTACTATATCAGTGGTGGCAAACCTATGACACCCACACCCTGGAAAAAGTCTATGGTGTACCAATATGCCTTAGACTTTTCCTGCCACTCATCAGCGCAGGGTATGCTATGAACAGCACAGGCAGTGCATTAATTGTAGGCAGGCTATTGTAGCTAAATGATAAAGTACATGGAAGATATACCATATTGGACTGTAGCATTCAGGTTAAATTGCTGTGTTGGCACTTTGCGATAAATAAGTGGGTTTTGGGTTGCAGTTTGGGCACTCGGTCTCTAAAAGGTTTGCCGTCACTGTACTATATGATATCTGAGTTTCATTTTTACATCAGTAATGACATGACCCCTTTAACTGGACTCTTTAAGATCTTAGGACAGAATTAGATTGTTTGTTTTCCGGAAGGTCTATTAGAAATATATTGTGTAACTAATTATCAAATGCATTCTCAGTTCTGTACACCAAATCTACATGCTCAATAGGTTTTTATCTAGTTTCCCCTCGGAAATGCACATGCCATGGCACATTTCACAGGAAGCCAACTGACCTTAGCATGCAAGTGTGTAAAGGAAAAATCACGTGAACAGAGACATGAAAACTCCATGCCAATCTTGTCTTTGTGAGATTTCAACTGAAGTATTGCAAAAAAAGGATGATAATCATTGAACCAACAAGCCATCCATTAATGGGGTTACTCCACCATAACAGATAACCCTATCCACAGCATGGGGCATCATTTCTGATTGCTAAGGGTCTGACCACTGGGACCCCACTGATCACAAGAAGGGCAGCCATCAGAGCAGTACTAGTGGTACTCCTGTCAGGGGTCTGATGAGAATCCTAACCTTGGGGGGAGGGGGGCTGGCAGCCAGCACAGTCATTGCTGGTCCCTGGCCCAAAGGCTATATGACATGCTGATGCTCCAAGATCTAATTTACACTGGAAGCTTCAGGTACTTATGACCCCGGCTGGCGGTCACAGATCACTTTAGGGACATTTTTATCACTGGGTGCATCATAATGGGCATTATTATTACTGGGGGCATTATAGGGTCTTTATTATTACTGGGGCTATTTCAGGAAGAACTATAGAGGGGAAATATTACTGGGGCGCGATAGGGAGCATTAATATGAGGCTCTGTAGGGCCATTATTAATATGGGGAACCTTTATAATTACTGGGAGCATTTTAGTGGAAATTATTTTCACTAGAGGAAATATTTTTTCTGCAGTATATTATTTGGGGACATTAGGGAGCACAGCGGGTATAGTGTTGGGGTGGCACCAGGATAGGGAGTTTGTGTTGAGAAGGTATAGACAATGAGGGAAAAGTGAGAAGTTTAAAATGTCTGTGTAACAAACTTTGCAAGGATATGATATGGCTAAAAAAAGACATGGCGGTCTGGTCCAAATGGAGAAGATCAGGAGAGATAACTTCTACATTAGAGAAGACATCACTGGATGTAATAGGTATGTAGTGCTGTATCATCCTGTATGACAAGGCAACATACTGAAGGGAGGGATGTGCATGGAGGGGTTGGGCACATGTGGGGTGGCTCGTTAGGTGTGGGGTAGGTACATAAAACATGCCTGTAGAGGGTCCTGACAATCCTGATGGCAGCCCTGATCACAAGAATGAGGTGTATTAGTGATTAGAGATGAGCGAACATTAAAAAAAAGTCCGTTGTTCGGCGTTCGGGTGGTGGCAAGTCGCGCATCCCGTTATGGATTCCACTATAGCAGCATATGGAATCCATAAGGGGCGGCTGCCACCAACCCGAACTTTTGCACAGCCGAAGGACCTGGGGTGACGTCACTGTCATGTGATCAGTGCAGGGGGCGTGGCTCATCACTGGATTTGATCCCGTGCTGAGCCACGCCCCTGCACTGATCACATGACGGTGACGTCACCCCAGGTCCTTCGGCTGTGCAAAAGTTCGGGTTGGTGGCAGCCGCCCCTTATGGATTCCATATGCCGCTATAGTGGAATCCATAACGGGATGCGCGACTTACCACCACCCGAACGCCGAACAACGGACTTTTTTTTAATGTTCGCTCATCTCTATTAGTGATGAGTAAATAGAGCACTGTAGGTGCTACAGTTTTGTAACATCAGGATAAAAGACAATTTGCCATATCTTTACTAGATATCTCTTTTAATTCTCAGTGGGCTAGAAGTAATCTTAAGTACTTGAAAGTGACTCACAACCTACAAAAATCTGGGACTAAATTTTCTGGTGGTTAAATTCGCCCAGGTAAATCTTTTGCACCAGAGACCAGGACATGACTTTTCAATATATGTTGGGCTCTTACAGTGAAACAATCCATTTTGACACTGTAGACTCTCGAAAAACTGCAAAACAGTTTCTTTTGGATATCAAGCTTCATTTCAATCTTAGGAATAGAACAATCACAGAAGAAGTCAGATGCTGTGCTGGGCCACTGGGATCCATGAAAAATGTGATATCCCTAGCTTTCTGACATACACCACTTGGGCAGATAGTAATAAAGGGCAGAATGCTCTGGCGTACCATTCTAGCAAAGCCAGTACACTTTAAGGGGACTAATGACCCAACTAAAGATACTCATGTCTGTGCTTAACCACCATGCCCACCTCTAGATGATGTTACTATTACAACACCTTTCAGGCTGGCTACCACACAGCTTATACCCAAAAGAACTAAATCCTTGCAAAAAAGGAGTTACACCATGTAAGATAAAATATCTCTCAATTTTATTATTATAAAGTAACACATAACATATGGGAAAAGCAAAACACCGAAGTGCCTGTCACAGCAGGCCACAACCCAGAAGACAGAGTCCACGCACAACCCGAATATGTAGACATATGGAATATAATAATCCTACATACACACAATGGGTCTATACAAGTTGCAACATACAGGGATGTAATCCCCACACGGATAAACTCACATAAATGTCCAACCAAGTGGTCAGAAAAAACCCCCACCAAAGAAGGTGGGATATAATAACAAAACCTGACCCAAACAATCAAACAGTGCAATATAGATACTATAATGTATTACCCATTGTCCTATCTGGGAAGAGCGTGGACACCAGAAACCTCGACGCGCGTTTCATCCCTCACAGGCTTCGTCAGGAGGATGTTCGATTTATCCAGACTTCCGTCTTATATACCCTAAGCACACCTATAGCCCTATATTTTTATTTATATTTACACGCTTTTTACTTCCCTCCTTTGTGGGGGTCTTACATTTGTGGATATGCACTTGTCATTTATGCACATATTGATACTAAGCATTATGTGATATGAATTGATTATTATTATTATTTATTTATTTCTTTTTTAGTTTGTCCTTATCACTTGCACAAGTCACTTTATTATCAAATCTTTTTAATGTTTCTTCCTATTATTCATCTATATACAATTATGTGTATGAGGTCCTGCATTTATATATTATTTATGGTATGATATCTATCTGATTACGTCCTTTTGGACACAATAGCCTGATGTATTCGAGAGGAGCGTGGATACGAGCGCCTCCTCGGTGATTTATACACAAATGTGGCTGTGGTGTTCCACATCTACATTTGTGTACGGTATCCCGTTGCACATAATAGCCCGTTGTACTTTGTGATGTTGCGCATCTCGCTTGTGCGCTGGTTGGACGTGCATTGTGACGCGCTCCGTTCACCCGGTCGTCTTGACGACCGGACGCCGGCTCAGTCTGTACACGTAGTGGTGACGCTGGCCACGTCATCTAGCTGCGCGACTGAGTCCGGCGTCCGGCGCATGGCGGCGGGGGATGCGCGGACGTAATGCTGGCCATACTAATCAAGGCGATGATGCGCATTCCTGATTGGGCTATAGGTGTGCTTAGGGTATATAAGACGGAAGTCTGGATAAATCGAACATCCTCCTGACGAAGCCTGTGAGGGATGAAACGCGCGTCGAGGTTTCTGGTGTCCACGCTCTTCCCAGATAGGACAATGGGTAATACATTATAGTATCTATATTGCACTGTTTGATTGTTTGGGTCAGGTTTTGTTATTATATCCCACCTTCTTTGGTGGGGGTTTTTTCTGACCACTTGGTTGGACATTTATGTGAGTTTATCCGTGTGGGGATTACATCCCTGTATGTTGCAACTTGTATAGACCCATTGTGTGTATGTAGGATTATTATATTCCATATGTCTACATATTCGGGTTGTGCGTGGACTCTGTCTTCCGGGTTGTGGCCTGCTGTGACAGGCACTTCGGTGTTTTGCTTTTCCCATATGTTATGTGTTACTTTATAATAATAAAATTGAGAGATATTTTATCTTACATGGTGTAACTCCTTTTTTGCAAGGGTTTAGTTCTTTTGGGTATCAGTATATAATACTCCTTGCTAGATATTGCTGATGATGAGTTTGAGGAATTTCTTTTTGGTTTTGTACCACACAGCTTAGCCTGTTCACCACCATAAGGTGGTCCTCTATTAGTTACAATTAGTCCAACATAACTTGCCTGAAACTTCATGCATGCATCATAATACAGGTAAAATTGAAATTGAAAGCTGTAGAAAATCTTTTCTCCTGTTCTTCAGGTAAGAAAAAGAGGAAGAAACAGATAACAAAAAGAGTTATTCCTAAACTAGATCCCCTTGACAGTAAGGTAGGTACACAATCATATACTTAATGCCCTCCTCCAAAAGTTATGTCCCTCTTTGCTTAGTGCTTTTGGGAGTCTTTGAGGGGGTTGTCCCATCTTGCCACTTCCCAGAGTTACGGAAGCAGTATGGCTTGTTCTGCTATGCTGTTGGTGTAGCTCCTATTCACTTCAACTGACGTTACGGACACACCAGAACGGCAGCCCACTTTGCCTATAAATATGAGGTTGGTGAACAATGACACTAAATGAAATAGTGAAGGCTTCTATATAAATCAATTGCATTACTACAGCTAAATGTCTGCATGTGGCCGAATTCATAATTCCCTCTACCTATAGAAATAGATATATAAAACATTTGTAGCTAAAAAATAGCCATGCATCATTAAAACAATGGCATTACTATGAAATGTAGCTTAACCATCAGATTACCATATTCATAAAGCTTGAAGCTATCTTTTCAGTTTATGATATTATATATTATTTTGATGCAATCATCATCGTTTTTATGCTAAACATTAACAATAAACTCGCTAGTGACCAAAGTGCTGAGTTATCTGGCAATACTTGAAAGATTATACAACTCCCTTGGTGGATTAATACATAAATTGTGTGACTCCTGCTTGTCTGGACAGCTGTGCACCTCATCTGACTGGTCCTTCACTAAATTTCCCTTGGCAGGTCAGTGTAGCTACTGTATGACAATGGCTGATAAACTATATAGAAAAGGCCTGGTGATTATCCATAGTCTAAAAGGCCACATCAGCTTCAGAAACAAGCAGCTCTGACCCAACAGGTCGGTCCGTCTCTAAACAATCTGATGATCAGGTCATACGTGGTCCATATGACAAGGAGTCTATGAAAAGTGCCAGTTGAAATGTAAGAAATGTGAATTTATCTCTGGCAAAAATCTCATCTGAGAAATCTATGGCCTCAGTGTGGAAATGGCAAGACTAATAGTATGAATCGTATAACTTCTAGTCTTAAAGCAAATGTGCCACCAATTTTTTTTCTGCCAGTTAAAAACCAGGCAGTAACACATATCCTTTTTCTAATCTGTTTGTATTTTTATTCTATTTCCTGCACTTGATTATGGGGGCTACCATTTTGTCTGCGCTTTTCTTAACACTGCTTTACGACAGCCCCATGGTCCATAGACACAATGGTCAGGAGGGGACCTCATTGACTTCTATGGGAGAGTTTTCTAGGCCTGCTCTGTGAGCTGTGCAGAGGTCATTGTACAAGAAGAGAATAGATAAGATATGACAATGGTGGACCCTGTGTTATCTATACACTGTATAAAGAGGTGCTATCTGTGATTCTAAACCTGCATGTAATGATAAGCAGATAACTGCAGTAAGGTCATCTGTACGGACCAAGAAGTGGCACCTATTATTAGGCCTAGTGGCCAGTGTGAAAACTGCAGGATTTTATGGTTTTTGTTGAAATATACAAATTGAGATGGAAAATGAAAAATAACATCATCAAAAATTCTTTAAAAAGGTCAGCAACGGTAGAGATATTGATTGGCACTGTAACATAAAGATCTGCACAGAAACCAGCTCCCACCACATTTACCTGGACAGCGATAAAGCGCAGGTGCAAGAAATGGCCATCGCCTTTCCATGTAGCCTGCGTACCTTACCGCAATGGCTCTTTTAATTGTTAATTTTGGAATAAAGAAGATTTTTAGTGGTGAGTGCCGCAATCTTTTTTCTATATTTACTGCCATTCTTTAAAAATGTGTTTACATAAAAACGTGATTTAAACAATAGGACATTCTCTGATTACCCTTTTAAAGTGGGTGTCCTGCCTTTACTAAGCGATGGCCTATCATCAGGACAGACCATTACTAACTGAATGGTGGGGGTCCAACCCCATACCTCACCTGATGAGCTGCTTGGGTGGAGCTCCATCCCAGAAAGTCTACGCTGAAAGGTTGACAGTGCTGTCTAGCTCCAGCATAGACTTCTGACAACAGAGCTACACCCAAGCTAATCATTGAGGGTATGGGAGGTTGACCTATCCGGAGGTTAGGCCATCACTTACTAAAGGTTAGATAACCCTTTAACAACAGTTTATAATAGGTAAAGCATTGATTTTTATCAAGGATTCTATGACATTTTTCTGGGGTAGCAAAAGTGAACATTTTCCATGAGACAGCTCAGTCTGTCCAAGTGAATACTACAGAGCCGTCCCATAGAAGTGAATGGCGACGCCAAACTTGTAGTTACACCTGCCCACCACTGCAATTGCTGCGTCGAGCTGCTAAACAGAGCAGAGAAGGCAGCTCTCATCCAAAAGCTGATTGGCGGGGTGCCGAGAGTCGGAACCTCGCCGATGTGATATTGACGACCTATCCTGAGGATTGGTCATCAATAGTAAAAAGCGGACAGCCCCTTTAACTAGGTGATCCAAGCACCTTGCATGTGTCTGGTTGGAGGAGTATGTATCATCAGCGAAGTGGACAATCAGGAGTGTGTGTGCATGGTGCTCGGGAGAACTACTATTCAAAGAATACATGTAGAATACAATACTGTGTTATTGTGTGCAGCTGTAAGATATTGGTGCATCAACTTTGGGTGTGGAAAGTAGTAATTTTTTTTAGATGCTCATCTAGGAGAAATTTAATATTTGGATTCCTTTTTGGAAGTTCTCTGTTGATTATTTCATGTCACCTGCTCCTTTGTACCAATGTGATATGGAATAAAGGTTTAAAATTGTCAAAACTCCCCCAACAGTGATAAGCAATGGCCAGAAAAATGTGGAACATGCATTGAGAAATCTTGGCAAGCTGATCCTTAGGATAGATAGGCATGCTCACCCAAGGGCGGACTGGGCATCTAAAGTGGCCCTGGAAAAAAAAATTTAAGTAGCCCCATCTTGTAGGTAGGTCCAAATTGACAGAAGGCGGGACAACAAAAGTAAGAGGGGGCATCACAAAATAGCAAAACCAAACACCACAGTGCAGCACAAAATACTGCTGTCCACATCACAGTATTCAACTGAATCACTGTCCTAAAGAGGGCAATACAGTTGAACTCACCTGTGGATGAGGGCCAGGGACATAGCTACCTGATGCCCCTATTATTAATGCTGGAAGCATCAGATCGTTCTGCACCCAGCCAGCTGTTGTGAGGAGGGCTCAGGCAGCCCCCTGGGCACTGGCTCACTAGGAAAGCGCCCCCCTAGACCTCAGCCCAACAGAGATTTCCCAGTAAGTCTATGGCCAGTCCGCCTCTGTGCTCACCTAATTTTCTTCACTCAATACATACGATAGAGAAAAATACTGTTCATATTGGCCAAATTAATGCAATCCGGTGCTAAGTTAATTTGGAAAGCTGCGGTCTTGTTTCACATTTGCATTTGATTTTTTATATTTTCTTGGATGACTGTGGTTTTGCCTTTTTTCAATATTAAGTTTACAATAATTTCATGGTTTTTATTACAAGGAAAGACACAAGAATTAGGAACCTAATTTCGTAATAGTATATACAGTGTATTGCAAAATTGTTTATCTCTTTGGTGTTTTTTCTGCTTGGTTGCATTACAACTTGGAATTAAAATGTATTTAAAAAAAAAAACAGTCCAAATTGTTACAGTAGAATAAAAAAATAAATAAAGTGTGCATATGTATTCACCCCCTTCGTTATAAAACCTCTTAATAAGGTCTGATCCATGTAATTAACTTCAGAAGCACATACTTAGTAGCCAGTTGTGCAAGAGGACATGGCTGATTATAATGATGATGATGACCAATCATCTCAGTGAGGAGCAGAGCTGGAAAGAACTGGGAACTCGGGCACAGACGAGAATGGCAACCTGTATGCTTGCTTGCTCATGTGATGACAGCTGTATCCTTACCATCAAGCGATGTGATGATTACTGGATAGCCATACTTTTAGACCCTCGCTTTCAAAGCAAAATGGGGGAATGTTTTCCTGTTACTGAAAGAGAATCAAAATTGCTTTATTACCAGAATAAACTGTTACCAGCATGTGGCAGCTTTCAGTGAGCAGATGCCTGGCGCCCGTGTGTGTGACCAGGAGGCCTCTCTCCAACCCCAGCAAAGTCACCCACTTACTGCCGCCTCTGCTCCTGCAAGTAGCAGCCAGTTCAGTATCATCAACATGATGGAGAAATTTTTTATGTGCCGCACGAGGCTGATACAAATCAATAAATGGAAGATGTCCCTTCTAAAATCTCAGGTTCTCTGGTGCACACTGTGTTCCCTGACCCCATGTACTTCTGGGCAGGCAGCTTGGAAGAGTGGCTAGAAGTGGCCCTGTATTCTCTCTTTGTACTGTCTTGCCCAGCCTCCAGGGTCCTCTCAGAGAGGGTTTTAAGTGCAGCAGGTGGCATCTTCACACCCAAACGGACAAAGTTATCCTCTGCAAGTATACAAAACATCACTTTGGTGAAATGATTGAGGCATTGATCCATGGGGATTTTCACACACCGCAGACTGAGGCCAATGAAAAGATCTGCCATTGCTGACGGTGCCCTTTTATGCCACAGTTACTGTCTGCTTGCCTACTATCATGTTTAGTACCGTATGGATGCTCCTGCTGCTGCCATCATACCACTGCTGCTGTCTGCCTGCCTGCCTGCCTACCATCATGTTCTATACCGTATTGCTGATGATGCTGCCACCATGCCACTTTCACCTTCTGCCTGCCTACCATAATTTACTAACATTTTTACACTAGTTTTTGGCTTTAAAAAAAGGTGCAAGACCATTTTTGAGACTTTTAAAAAAAATTTACGCCATCCTTGCCATTTGGGAGTGGAGGGGGGGGCGTGACAGGTGCCAGGCTGGGACATCAGCCCAGACAAATTTACAAACTATGTATGCTTGGAAACAAGCGTAAATGTCGGCAAAAAACTACTCCAGTCAGGGGCTGGAGTAGTTTTTACACCAGGAGCACAGACTGCTAAAGGTGCTCCTAATTTATGACGAGGCACACACTTCATTACAAATTATACAAATAACCTGGCCGCGCATGGGGGAATCAAAGACAGGCGTAAAATGCCGGTCTTTGTAAATGATCCCCCAATGACCCCCTCTTCTGACAATTAACACGTATAAATACTAGCAAGCATTCTGCCTCCGTTAACACATCATTCCTGGACACTTGTCCTCTCAATGAATTCTCTAGCATCGGAATGTGAGTATGAAGATAAAAATTACATAACTGGACTCAACACCACTTACACTACAGTATATGCTGCTTATTCTACTTTGGGGGCTGTTTCAGAGCTGACAGTTTCCCTTCAATTTTAATTCCTGCTTCATCCTGTTGCCCTTTCAAACCGCATTGTCTTATGGGTGTATTAGACTGGCAGATAGTCTGCCAGATCATTACTAACGAGCGCTTGTAGGAACGCTCGTCGGCGATGATCCAGCAGTGACATCAGGCCTTGTCCACACTCCTGTGTCATGTCTGTGAAAAAAGCTTCTGTGTATCATCTGTGAAGATGTCCGTGATTCATCTGTAATTCACGGACGTTGTTCAGCTGAAAACTAATTTAAAGAGCATTTTCTATCTGTCTTCCTGAAAAACGGACGCACCATGGATGCCATCCGTGTTGTATTCGTGATTTTAACAGACCCATAGACTTCAATGGGCGTGATTGGTCCGCATCACGGATCCAAGTAGTGCATGTCCCCGTGATTTTTTTCCTAATGCATGGTCAGCAAAAAAAATACTGAAATGTGAACAGACACTTTTAAAGCAATGGGTACGTGTGCTGTCCGTGGAATATGTGGACAGCACACGTCCCTGATAAACAGAAGTATAGACAATGCCTTATACTGCCGCCGATTACTCGACGAATGAGCAATCCCAAACTTTCAACAGGTTTAAAAATCATTGTTTGCAGGTGGCAGATCATGCTGTGTAATCACAATCTGCTTCTGGCTACCAGTATGGGGAAGAGCGATGGCATTAGCGATCACTCCTCCCCATATAGTTGAGTAGATCGCTGCATAAAACAACAGAGGTCTCCTCCGTTGGCAAACAGGCGATGCTTCCTTCCCTACAATTGCCTGCATACTTGCTTACATAAGTAAAATATATATGAAACATGGTGAAAGGCAAGATGCTATGGGAAAACACAAGCTGTAGACTGACATTGCTATTTAAATGAGTAAAGGCAATAATCCAGAAGCACTGTTATTATTACTTTAAATGCCAGACTGAATAGCAAGGGTGCACAACCTTTTTTGGTCTGAGGGCCGCATGGTCACATTGCTCTATTTCAAGAGGCCGTCGATCGACGTTCGTTTGCATCCGCCTGTTATACAAGCCAATGCAAAGTGACTGGGGAGGAATGATCATTACCACTCCGTCATTTAGTTCTACTGATTATCTGTAACCCATTCCTGATTACACAGGGAGATGTGCTGATGATTATCGTACATCTTTCATCCTCATAAAATATGAAAATCAGTGGTTGATTATACAGGCCAGTTATCATATATAAGTGTTCCTATCTAAACTTGTTCCCAGTAATTGTCCCAAATATCATGCAGTGTAATAGAGACTTAAAGAGGGCCTTTCACCACTCCTGACATGACAGTATTCATAGCTACATGTATTCCCCACGTACTAACAATTCTGGAGCATCTATTCTTATGGCTCTGTGTTGTGCCATTCCTTTATTATTTCTACTAGAAGTTATGAATAAACTGCCAGCAGTCTGCAGTAAGGGTACAGAGGGGTGGTAACCTGTTGGGGGTGTGTACCTGCACAGTCTGACAATGGCAGCACTGATTGGATAGAGTCATTCTATGGAGGTACACACCCCCAACTAGTTACCTCCCCTCTGTACCCTTACTGCAGACGAATAGCAACTCATTCATAACTTCTAGTAGAAATAATAAAGGAATGGCACAACACAGAGCCATAAGAATAGATGCTTCAGATTTGTTAGTACGTAGGGAATGCATGCAGCTATTAAAATAGACATGTCAGGAGTGGTGACAGGTCCTCTTTAAAGTGATTTCCTGGTAAAAATGATTTTTTAACAAGTTCCTGCAGCATGGCCCTGGAACAGAAGGTTCATACTTACCTGCCCCACCGCTCCTTTCCTCTGTGCTGCCCCTACTGACTCCATCTTCCGATCTCAGCGCCATTTGCATCAGACTGGCTGTGGCAAATAGTCACATGCACCGCTCCAGCCAATGACTGGCTTCAACGGTGATGTGGCCACAAGCAGCATGTCACCACTGAAACCATTGGCTAGAGAGGTGCATGTAACCATGGCCATGCACTGTCAGGTGTAAACAGCTCAGGGACCAGAAGACGGGGACAGTGGAGGCAACAAGGAGGACTGGAGCGGTGGGAAACATTTAATTATGAATTTTCTATTTCAGGGGAAACTTGTTAAAAAAATCCTTTTCCTTCTACCCTGCCTCCAATTTATAAATCAGTGCTTTCCTTCACTGCAGAGGATGGTGCTCACTGGTTATTACTGCCTCCTGCCCCCAAGTTATAGGTGCCCTGCAATAACCAGTAAGCATTTTCCCTTACTAGTGGGGAGAGCTCTTCTTGGTTAACCCTTTAATGACCAGAGACTTTTTTTGTGATTTAGCACACATGGTTCAAATAGTTGTAACTTCTTAATTTGTTGGACTACCAAAATTATTTTTGCGAAATTTTTTACGTGACACATTTTTAAAAAGTCTTTTTTTTTCAAATGATAGCTCCTTATTATTTAAATATGCAAACGGACACCAAAATAAATTATTATAATTAGTTCTCTATTTTGTGGCAGTTGTTTTTTGTTTTGCACTTTTTACTTTTTATTTTTTCCTTTTAGTTGTATTTTATAACTTTTTTATTTTATATAATTTATAATTGGTTTATTCCTTTGTGTTATTTATATATTTTTGCCACATATGTCAATCAAGAGGTCATAAAAAGACCATTGGGGACAGTGAACACTTTTTTTTTTGCACTTTTTTTTCTTTTATTTGTATATATTTTTTACATTTTCTTTTATTATTTTTTGTTTAATATCTTTTTGCCACTTTAAAAGGCCTCTGGGGGACACTGACTTTTTTTTCTTTATATTTTATAATATTTTTTATTGTATTTAAATAATTTTTTAACTTTTTTTAAGCGTTATGTAACTATTTGAAAAGAAGGCAGAAATGCTGATAAACTGCTTCTGTATCTCCGCAGCTTCCCCAGTGTCACTGACAGCCGGGGACCCGTCCTGCTCCTGTTACAGTGCCGGAGCAGGAGCTGTGTCGTGCGGCGCTTAGGGCAGACTCACAGCTGATCTGTTTCTGCCCAGAAGGAGAGGCTGCAAACCTTGGCTGAGCAGGCAGCATTAGGCCAACAGGCCGCGGGTTGTTCTTAAGTTCAGAAAAGGTATATTTGTTACCATCTAAAATATTGTACGTTTACTTTTAGTGTCCTATAAGAGTTACTAAAAAACTACATCTTAAGGCTACATTCACACGAACGTGGTGTTTTGCGGATCCGCAAAACACGAACACCAGCCCATGTGCGTTCCGCAATTTGCAGACTGCACATGCTGTGGCTGTCATAGAAAATGCAAAGTGCTGTCCGCATCTTTTGCGGCCCCATAGAAATGAATTGGTCCGGACCTGTTCCGCAAAATTGCGGAATGGATGGGGACTCATTTATACGGTCGTGCGAATGTAGCCTTAGAATGATTTAGAACACGACGAGTTAAATGTTCCTCTAGGATTTAGTACAGAAAATGGCAATAAAATAGATACAAATGGCTACATAATATTCTCAGCCATGACATGATAGTCAGAAAGGAGAAGGTTTATGGTTATTTAAGGAACTGTTACATTCTCCTGATGCGTGCCGCTGAACCTTGTTTGTGAGATCTAATGGAATTCCCATCAAAGCTATAAAATCTAGAAAATTTCTCCAAAGGGCGTAAGTAATGAGTCCTGACTCCAAGTTATTTTTTGTGATGTCTGAAAGATAGTTATCCTCTCCTAACACTCATACTCTCATATGAATTCTGAATATCTGTGTTTCTTGCAACAAGTATTATTTTAAAGCTATGCACAGGAAAGTCAATTGTCATGTGGCCAATTATCCAATGGAAATGTGGTCTTAAATGGTCTATTAATGTACATTATATTACGTGCACATTTCTATGCAGGTGCGAGTTCATTTTCTGGTCTGCTACATAGTTACGTGAGAGCACATCCACTGTTTCACAGTATGTACAGCATGTAGGGCATATACTTGCATGGGGTTAAAACTTGCTTAAAGAGGACATTTCACCACTCCTGACATGCCTGTTTTAAAAACTTCATGCATTCCCCATGTAATGACAATTCTGGAGAATCGATTCTTAAAGGGGTTATCCAATCCTAAAAAAAGCCCCTCCATATGCCGGGCCCCCCACGCCGAATATACTTACCTGAGTCACTGCTCCGCTCATGGTCCCCACACCGCCGCTGCTGCTTCTCCCCGTGCCCGGATGAAAACATCAGGTGTCGGGGGGGAGCAACCAATGGCAGGCAGGGACGGGGGGGAGCCTCCCTAGCGCCACTCGTGATGCTAGGGAGGCTCGGCCCCTGTCCCCGCCTGCCATTGGCTAAGCCCCCGTCATCGAAAGTCTCACTCTCCAATCAGTGCTGCCATTGTCAGACTGTGCAGGTACACACCCCCAACTGGTTACCACCGCTCTGTACCCTTACTGCAGACTGCTAGCAATTCACTCATGACTTCTAGTAGAAATAATAAAGGAATGGCACAACACAGAGCCATACGAATAGATGCTCCAGAATTGGTATTGCATGGGGAATGCATGAAGCTATTAAAACGGGCATGTCAGGAGAGGTGGCAGGTCCTCTTTAAAATAATTCCTCAAAATTCATATCCCTACACTCACAGTTTTATTTTACACTTTTAATAGTACTGAAAACTTGGACAGTGGTGGGATATCACATTCTACGTTCCGCTGGCCAAATATCAAAACGACTTACTTAGCATGCTTTCATATTGGCATTTGGCACCAAATTGTGTCATTTTGAAGAAAAAAAAAATATTTAAGCTCTGTGCTCCCATGAAAATGCAGTGTAATCTGCAGGCAGCATGTTATAGAGCAGGAGGAGCTGTGCAGATTGATATATAGTTTTATGGAGAATCTTGTATTTATGTAATTTTGTAGTTATGTAGGTGGTCCTACTCAATGACAGACATTCATCTCTCTATGCTTTGCCTTGCAGTGTTAGCTATCAGTTACTGACTAGGTCCGCGAACCTGGCATGAGCAGAAATATAAATGTATGTATAGTCTTTTTACATAAAACTATGCATAAATCTGCTCAATTCCTCATCTATACAATGATACAGATAGAACTGCAACTTCATGGTGACAAATTCCTCCAACATGCCATTTACACATGTCAGAAAATATTATCAATATGACTTGACAAGCCATTGATTGATAGAATTATGGTTTTTTTGATGAGCATAGTGTCACTTTGGGTCTGTCAGTTCACTTTGAAAAGAATTGGGTGGACTTAAAATGGTGCGTAGCTGAGAGACCCTTTTTACTGCTGGACCTGAAATTCTGCCACAATTTATGTGTCCTGTTCCCAAAAGCAGGTGTTTCTACATAGACCAAGTAGGAGCACTTAAGCAAATTGAAACGAGCTGCACAATTGCATTTCTTCCCAATATAAATTATTCCATAGAATTAAAAGCTAGACCTTCTGTTGGCATCTTGGACATCCTCTGCAAAGAATTATTCAGCAGGAACTAAGGCTACTTTCACCTATGAGTTTTGCATTCCAGTTTTGAGATCTGGCAGAGGGTCTCAAAATCAGGGCAAAACGCTTCAGTTTTGTCCCTATTTATTGTCAATAGGGACAAAAGAGAACAGATCAGGATGCTTTAGGATTGTTTACATTCCGGTTTGTTCAGTTTTTTGACTGGAAGCATTCAGAAATGCTGAAGAATTAAAGGGGAATCCAAAATATAAAACATAGAAACCATAAAAACAGGAGAGATCTATACACACTGACTATGCCCTGCTGTAGAAAAGACCATGCTGTGCCCACTGGTGTGAACACTCATTAAAAACAATTGGTGTCACATGATATGCAAATGCCTTGTGAATGCTAGAGGTCAGAGGAGAATGGGCCGACTGATTCAAGCTGATAGAAGAGCAACGTTGACTGAAATAACCACTCGTTACAACTGAGGTATGCAGCAAAGCATTTGTGAAGCCACAACACTCACAACCTTGAGGCGGATGGGCTACAACAGCAGAAGACCCCACCAGGTACCACTCATCTCCACTACAAATAGGAAAAAGAGGCTACAATTTGCACGAGTTCACCAAAATTGGACTGTTGAAGACTGGAAAAATGTTGCCTGGTCAGATGAGTCGCGATTTCTGTTCTTTGGGCACACTTTAGGCCCCTTAGTGCCAATTTAACTGCCACAGGCTACCTGAGCATTGTTTCTGACCATGTCCATCCCTTCATGACCACCATGTACCCATCTTCTGATGGCTACTTCCAGCAGGATAATGCACCATGTTATAAAGCTCGAATCATTTCAAATTGGTTTCTTGAACATGACAATGAGTTCACTGTACTAAAATGGCCCCCACAGTCACCAGATCTCAACCCAATAGAGCATCTGTGGGATGTGGTGGAACGGGAGCTTCGTGCCCTGGATGTGCATCCCTCAAATCTCTCAAATCTCTATCAACTGGGCCAACATTTCTAAAGAATGCTATCAGCACCTTGTTGAATCAATGCCACTTAAAATCAAGGCAGTTCTGAAGGCAAAAGGGGGTCCAACACCGTATTAGTATGGTGTTCCTAATAATTCTTTAGGTGAGTGTATATGCAAAGAACAAAAACTATTCAATCCATAACCAGGTTTTCAAAAATTGCACAATATTTAAAGGCATTGTTCCATGAAAAATATTCTATAGTTTTCAAACCAGCACCTGTATCTGAATACTTTTTTGATCGCATGTAATTAAAAATGTACTATAGCTACTGAGTTATTCAATGAAATCGACCTGTATAGCGCCACCTGCTGTTTGCTCTTTTCTAATTTCTCTGACCTGCTCACTGAGACGGACGCACATGCTCAGTTCCAACCTTCAACTGTCACTAGCTGCAGCAGAAAGGACACACCTCCTAGATGGACAACTTAAAATAAATCTAGCATAACAATTGGATCAATAAATGTCATCTCTGGATCCATGTGAGGTACAGGGCTGGTTCTAGCTTTGTTAGAAAGATGCTCTTATATACTAGATTATGATTTCCAATTTGTACATTATTCATGGGATAATGGATGTCATATCCTGTGTTTCAGGTCATCTAGATATGTTAAAAGTCCTTAAAGTAGATCTCAAGAATTTAATAATTGAACCCTTGAACAGGTTTTCAATATGAGATCAGCGGGGATCTAATACCCTGCAATCCGTGATTGTGTTCAGGAGTAGCCTCTGCTCCACTACTCGGCACCAGAAATACACAGCTCAGTCCAGTACAAAAGGGAATGCTGTGTTATTTGCACACCAGAGCTGCGCCTGAACAACTGATCGTCAGGAGTGTGGAGTGTCAGACCTTCGCCGTTTTGATATTGATGACCTATCAATTGTTAAATCCTGGATAACCTTTTTAAACCAATGTCCAAAGATGGACTATGAAGTTTTGGGAATAGGTAAGAAAGACATTATTTTACTTTTATTTATGTCTACAATTTCACTTATAGGGGTTATACAACCCCTATAATGACTCCCTCAATATACCTAATACTTACCTGCTCCCCGGCACCCACTTCGATCCGGATCCCTGTGCGACCGCTGCTGCATCTCCCAGCGGGTGACGCTAGGGAGCCTTGTCCCCGTCGTGGCCTACTATTGGCTGCTCCCCCCTTCTCCAGATGTTTTGATCCGACTGACGGAGACATGCAGTAGCGGCCGTACAGGGATCCAGAGCAACGTGGGTGCTGGGGAGCAGGTAAGTATAATGTATAAGAGGGGTCCGGGCATTGGGGGGGTCATTATAGGGGTTGGATAACCCTTTTAAGTGCTATAAAATATATTTCCTCCATTACCAGTGGTGAACAATACAGAGTTTTTTTCTTGACGTTCAAGTTACCTAAATAAGTAATTGTGTCCATCTAAACTAGCATCTCTGATAGGTAACCAGGCTGTAGAAATGATATAATTTGTCCAGGCTGGTTACAGTAAAAATAGTTCCGTAGTAGAAAAGGCAAGCATCTTATTACTGAAGGGAGTTTCCGGTATATTCCAGATTTATAACCTTTATTATGCCTCATTTGAACAATTATAAATTTCACTTGTTGTAACCTCAGTAGCACCGTAACATAGACTGTGTAAACTAGAGGGACCAAAGCTCATAATAGCAATCACATAGGAAATAGTAGGAAAACACAGATGTTCAGTGTTATTTTTGAAAAGTATTCTCCAGTCAGTTTTTCAGCTTTTCCATATTCCCACTCATAGGAATAGCTGTCTTTCAAAATACATCTTTTCTTTGTGTTCCAGTTAGTCCCTGCATTAAATATGTTGACATACGTGTAGTTGAAATTTTTGTAAAGGATGTCAAGGTTGCAGATGTTTTTTTTTCTGTGTATGGACTGGCTTTGTATTTTGCCTGGTGTATTAAAACCTGTTGACGTAGCCTAATTAAGAAATAATATACAGTGCAATAAAAAAGTATTTAAACCCATGTTATAGATATACTCTATTATTACTTTTTGCCATACTTTCTTATTTTTAACTGAGCTGTACAAAACCCATATCAACCAAATAAAACAGTTTGCTCCACTTCAGTAGTGTGGGTGTTTTACCCCATCAGGCACAACTGGAAAATCAGTCTTAAAGGGGTTGTGCCACTATTACATGATATTTTCATTTAATACGGCATACAAAAGTAGTTACGTTTCTTTTATCATTTATTTTGTTATAAAAATGTTCCAGTTGTAAGATATTCTATTTATTATAATGATGCCCCATGGTGTTTAATGTGTATAGTAATTTGCACATCCGCATACCAATGTGGTCGCACATGTTCAGTTCCATCCGTAAACTGCCACCAGCCATATCTACTGTTAGAAGCTAATATCATGGATGCCAATTGATTGTCACATATTAATTGTGGCTATTTTCTTTTCTTTTTTTCTTCTTTCCTGCAGTCTTTTTAACCGGATGAAAAATGGAGACCTCAGCTGGGCCTACAAAATTGGAATATGGAGGCAGACATTTATGGAGAATGATACATATGAAAATTTGCCTACGACCTCAGTCCCTGTACAGGATAAGACAAGGTGGAGATCCTGAGAATTATACTGTACTGATCCTTGAATTAGGAATTATAATGTATTGGTATGGCGGTTACACACACTGATTTTTTTTGGGCACTATTTTTTACATTTATTTATAAAAATATACTTTGAGCTTTATGATAGGGGTGTAGCTGATAAGACCTTTAGGGGGTTTTCACATCGGTGACCTGATGTGTGCCCCAATAACAGTCATTGTAGGCGGGCCCAGCGAGGAATCGCTGGTGCACGCCAACAAGTGACATATGGTCCTAGGCTCCTTTTAAAATAAATATATAATCAGCTTGCTCATAGCTCTTCAAGTATCTGATCTGTCTCTATAGATGGAGGGGTGGAGGATGTTTAATAACCGAGGGTTAAGTTGCCAAGAATTTGACAGGCACAAAAAGAGTGTTCAGTGTACCCGCCATTATTTATTTAGTATTTATCAGTGGTAATAACTTTAGATTATTGTATTATATGGATCCATATGAGCTTTTCCTGTACAGAGACTTTTCTTTTACTGATTGCATGTGCATATTACGATATAACTTGTTCAGCTTCCGTCATGCACATTGGGTTGAATATAAGACACCGATCAGGGGATTCTAGTGATGTCATCACAGCCCACATTAAGCTGGGACGGCGGGTGGGCGTGTTGCTGTACCTGATCGGCGTCTTTTTGCCATGACAACGTGGATCGCCAGGGCGTGATGTCATCACAGCCCACATTAAGCTGGGATCATGTGACGGCGGGTGGGCGTGTTGCTGTACCTGATCGGCGTCTTTTTGCCATGACAACGTGGATCGCGATGGCAAAGTAGAAACAACCGGTTGCGGTCATTTGAATGTGGCGGTGACGTGGTATGTCATGACGCCATGATGCCCATACTCCGGGGACATGCGCAGTCCATATTCTTTAATTCAATCAGATAGGGACGTAGCACGCAAATCATGAGAGACATGCGCAGTCCATGTTTGTGGACGCGCAGGTATCCAACATGTGGCCGACTACAGCTGATGTCTCCATTCTCCGGTAATGTTTTTAATTTGTTTTAACTGTCACACCTGTCACTCATCATTTGCAATATAGCATACTTTGTTTTAATTAAGTAGAAGCACATTATGGATTATGGATCCTTATGTATGAATAGTTTCACTTATGTACACATTTTTTGTTACGTATGAATTTTTGAATAATCTTAGGTTTGATCACTAGATATAACACATTTTTACATTTGTTGACATGTCACTAATTATGTAATTGAGTTTATATATTAATTGAACACATGTGTATAAATACACTGAATGTTACACCAGTTTTTATCACTGCTTGAAAAAGGTGCCATTGGGTGCACCGAAACGTCGCTCTTTACCCGGAAAATTAAGTAGCAACCTTTTTTCACTGACAAGGAAGTGCTGTGGAATTCTTCGCGTTATATTTCTGTGGACATAGGGGATTGTCCTCTCAGCCACTGGCACTCCATTAATATACCGTGGAACTTGCTGTGCGATCCAGTGCATTTTTTCCTGCTGTTAGAAGCTGTGACAGTTACAGGAAGAGAGCTACAGAAAAAAGGACACACACCCTAAGCTGAGATAGGGAGAGAGCTCCAACAGAAAGGACACACCCCCTGAGCTGTGAAAGTTATAGGAAGAGAGTTGTGGTAGAAAGGACATGCCTCCGTAGAAAGGACGCACCTCCTGAGCTGACAGCCTAAAGATAATTAGCACAGCCAATGAATAGGGGAGCACTGGATCCATGTGAGGTACAGTGCTAGCTTTCTTAGAAAGAGACTGCCATGTACTATATGATGTCTGAGTTTAATTAATTTTATCAATTAAGAATTGAAACATATTGGGGCAAAATTACTAATTTGATTGCGTCTAGACTTTGTTGTAAAATGTGCAAAGCTTTGGCACATTTCTGGAGCACATCAAGATTTAGACCTATTTATGAAGCAAATGCTCCAAAAACAATAATCTTCAGGGCCTGTGTGTTTCAGTTTTCCTGCTTGATGGGACACTGGCTTAGTCAAAAGAGGTTATAGTTTTAGCTCCAACAAAATTGTGCCAAAATTTTAGTGCAAAGTAAGCCAAACAAAAATTGGCGTAGCACTACAGAAGTTTCTAGCAAACTTATTACATAGCATTACACTGTCTACATTTTAGACGTAAGTAAATCTGCCCCATTGCTCATATAGATACTTTAACTGCTTTACTGCTTTTGTAGATTTTTTTTTTTATATTCTACAATTTTCATTATTGTATTTAAATGAGATTTCTGCATTAACTTTGATAGCTAATATTGTCTTATCTCTCTCTATTACCCCTTCAGCAGCACCAGATAACCCTGTCTCCTTCATGGGCAGTAACCTTTTATCTGATTGACAGAACAGGCAGGCAGCACTGTGGTGACATCATACCGCCATTATGCTGTATGCACGTGCTCCCAAAGCACGCTGTTCACATATAGAGATAACAGTGCCTTGGAGCATGCATGTGTGAGCCCTGATAAGCATATCAGGATTTGGCAGCTGCTCTTGCCCTGCATAGCTGGAGTGAACAGTTCCAGGGCTACTGCGCATGCTCAGGAGCTGTCCCATTGACGGCGAAGGCTCTGCAGAGTGGTGGCCGGATACAGAGCAAAAGCGCATGCACAATCATGCTCACATCCACAATCCCAGCCACCACAAGTGCCGCCACCTGGATTGCAATGCTGGAGTGAACCTCTGACGAGCACAGGAAGAAAAACCAATATTTATAGTATGTCCGTTATTTTGAGTTTTTCTACAAGATGGCATCCAACTCAGGAATGTTTAAGAAATGTTATCATATTCTGCCAAAAGTTTGTTGTTCCATGCTGAATCCATTTCAGTCATATATAACTAATGCCAATAAGAGTGCTCATTTTTTCCTGTTTGTCCCAATTTGCACCAATTAGCATTTATAATAAATCATGTAGAAATATATTCGCAACACAGATAATTCGTTAAGAAAACAAGCACCAGTGAAGTGCTATCGTCTGCCAGCTCATGTATCTTCCACATCTCCCCCGCTGTATATACAGTATGGCTTTATCACTGGTGTAAATACTAGAAAATGGCCTGAAATTAAAAACCTGGAAAGTAAATGTGAAGTGAATCCAAGGATATGATAGATGAATAATTACAATTATATTTCATTAGTGATAATGCTGAACTCTCTCAGGTTAGCACCATTAAGATTACCCCATGCACGTTAAGACTCCCAAACATTCCAGCCGTCCATTGCAACCTTTCCAGATCCCCAGTCTGGAAGTGATTAAGCACATGCTGACTAGCCTGGCAAGAGGTGCTTGGGTGGGTTCCACTTGTTGTGGAGCTATTTTAATATGAGAAAATGTGCAGAGAGAAGTACTAGGGCAATCTATTTAACGTTGTCATTTATACCAATTATACGCCAGGAAATACATGACCATGACAGATTGCTTCATGAGAAGTTGTCGACTGTAAGGCATCTGAATATGCTTTGTGGAATATCTACATTTATATTACAGAAATAGCTGGAAAATGATTCATTTCTATATATATTGTTGAGGGATTGGAGCTCAGTTTCTTTCATGTGGAGCTCAGAAATCCCTGCTCCTCCTGATACAGAAGGGCCATAATGTTGATGAATTTATAAGGCCTCCAATTTAAAGATGATGTAAAGGAAAAGAACATTGGGGGAGATTTATCCAACTGGTGTAAAGTAGAACTTTATTTAGGTGACCAATCAGATTCCACCTTTCATTTTTCACAGCTCCTTTGGAAAATCAAAGGTGGGATCTGATTGGTTGCTAATGGGCAACTAAGCCCGTTCTACTTTACACCAATTTGATAAATCACCCCATTTGTCTTGATTAGCTGATTAGAGTGTGACACCATGAGTCTACAATATTGAACATTTTCTCAGTATTCTAATTTTCTGAGATAATAACTTTTGGGTTTTTATTAGTTAGTTCATTAGTAAGCCATATTCGCCAACATTAAAATAAATAATGCTCACTCTGTGTAATAAATCTATATTTCACTTTTTGAACTGAATTACTAAAATAAATTAAGGTTTCAATCATATTCTAATTTATTGTGATGCACCTGTATAGTATTTATAACAGCAACGCATTTCATTACATATGTCTTTGTACATGGAGCAGTATACTGCATTACATAGTGTTTGTTTGCTTTTGCATGTCAACCATGTTAGTGTGCACCTGTAAGTTTATTTTCTATTCTTTGGAGGTGCTGGTCTAACTTTTGTTTTGTTTAGTCTTTGTGAGCTGTCGTCCTTGGATCTGCAATATGTTGTGTACCACTTCTGCGCTGCTATCTGTAATGAGGGGCATAGCTAAAGGTTCATGGGCCCTGGTGCAAGAGATCAGCTTGGGCCCCCCTTCCCTCAGTGCTTTGTGGCCAGGGGCAGGGAAGCACATAGCCTTCGTCGTGCCTGAGGTAAAAATTGAATCGGCACCTCCCCTTTGTCAAATTCTCGAGCTAACCCCTTCCCTCCAGCCAGAGGTGTAACTTGAAGATTCTGGGCCCCAGTGCAAAATCTATGACCGAGCCCTCCCAGCATGCAATTTCTATGATACAGGTGTCTTCTTATACAGCAAGGGTCTTTGGGCCCCCTCAGGCTCCTAGGCCCGATAGCGACTGCTACCTCTGCACCCCCTATAGCTACGCCCCTGTCTGTAACGCGGAGAGATAGGAGGGAGAGAGCAGAGAGAAGTGATAGAACCAGGAGCCGTACTCTGATGGCGTTATGGCAGAATCAGTAGCACCAGGTAAAGGACCTACACACACTCTGCAGAAGCAAAATGGGAGATTTAAAAAAAATTAAAATAAAGACTACTTAGACTTTAGAGAGTTGCTTTATTTTGTTTGGAGGGAGCAAATGAACAATGAAAAATTAATTTTGAAGATGTCCATAGACAAGTAGGGGTTGTATGAGGTTAGAAAACAAGGTTTATTTTTTCCAGACATATTGCCACTCTTGTTCATGGACTGCCTAGTATTGCTCTATAGCTGTACATTGCTTGGATGAGGCTATGCTGTAGTGCCAATCAGAACCCATGGGGAATAGTGGCGTGTTCCTGGAAAACAAAAGATGAGATGTCCTACACCCTCTTTAAGTTTAGCTCATCATCATCGGTTTTCTGAAAACGGAGACACATAATTGCCTTTTAGACCTCTCTTTGTTAAAATTTAAAATGTAGTTGCTGAAACAACCTAATCATGTTTGCACATACTTAGAACTAGGTAGGGCCAAGCCAACTTCAGACAACCTTTTGGAAAATGAGTCAACTTTCACAGCTGTGAATATAATCAGTCGCACTCATCTGAACAAACTATTTGTAAGTTTTACATCCTTTAAAAAATATAATTTCACGCATAGTTTAAAGAGACTGTCAGCATGAGCAACCCTTTTAAATCAGGCATATTGCCTGGTAGGGTTGATCATGCCGATAAAAACAATGGGAGTCATTTATTAAGAACAGCGTTTTAGACATTGGTCTTAATACCCCTTTAGCGGACAGTGGATGCCCCGAATTTATGTAGAGTTGCCAGCCTGTCTAAATCTACGCCAGCTCCTTGCTGGTGTAGATTTAGACCATTTTCTACACCTAAAACAGGCGTAAAAAATGATAAATGAGAGGGGCCTGCCATAACACCCCCTTCTTTAGACCTGGCATCGCAGATTGTGGCGCAAAAAACCTTTTGTGCTGCAGTTTGCGACATATATATGCCAAAAAGTGGCATTCTGTTTGTAGGCAGATATTTATCACTCAATACCTATGCCGGTCTACTTCCCTAATTTTGGCCATAATATTATCTGATTTCTTTATTCTCTGTTGTTTTGTTATTTTGTTGGGGTATATGGGTTATTTTTTTTGAATATATGAGATTAAAGGCTGTTTTAGATGGTGGTAGCCTGTGAGAATTTAGTCTTTTGATGTACCACTTTTTGTCAATCAAACTTTCTGACAGGTTATTGTCTGAGCTGTAAAAATATCCCTTTCCCACATAGCACTCGCTCCCTTTAAAGTATACATATTAGACCTTATTTTGCGGCCCATCGGTGCTCAAACTACCAAATTTGCATAAAGATAAAAGTAATGATATCACCACAACACTGCAAGCTACAGAGAAAAGAAATATATCAATTTCATCAGCATGATCAACCCTACCAGGAAATATGGCTGTTTTTTTAGGGTTGATTATGCTGAAAGAGGCTTTTTGATATATTACAGCATGAAAAGACTTGTTTACTGCTCGACATGTCACATGCTAAAGAAAACCACATGAGAAAGTACAATCCTAATTGTAAAGTTGGGACGCTGTGTAAAATGTAAATAAAGACAGATTGCAATGATTTGCAGATCTCACAGACCATATTTTTTGGGATAGATCATAGAACACATATCACATGTTAAAAGTAAGACATTTTACCATTTCATGAAAAAAATTAACTCATTTAGAACTTCATGCCAGCAGTACATCTCAGATAAGTTGGAACAGGCCTACATCTACCACTATGTAACATGCCATCTCCTTTTAACAACAGTCTGTAAACGTCTGGGGAGTGAGGAGACTAATTGCAGGAGCTTTTGGAGAGGAATGTTGTCCTATTTTTGTCTGCTATAGGACTCTAGCTGTACAACAGTCCAGGGTCTTCTTTGCCAGATTTTTCTTTTCATGATGCGCCAAATGTTTTCCATTGGTGAAAGGTCTGGACAGAAGACAGACCAGTTCAGCACCAGGACTCTTCTGCAAATCCATGCTGTTGTGGTTATGCAGTCTATGGCTTAGCATTGTCTTGCTGAAAGAGACGTCTGGAGGGGAGCATATGTTCCTCTAAAACTCCTATATACTGTTCAGCATTTATAATGCCTTTGCAGGTGTTTAAGCTGCAGATGCCATAAGCACTAATGCAACTCCATACCGTTGGAGATGCAGGCGTTTGAACTGTGTGCTGATAACAAGCTGGATGATTCCTCTCCTCTTTAGTCCACAGGACACGTCGTTCATGGTTTCCAAAAATAATTTAAAATTTTTATTCATCTTACCACAGAACAGCTTTTCATTTTGTCTCAGGAGGCATTTCTGAATCGTGTTGACACGACGCATGGGGGACACATCACCACTGTGGCCAGTAATTGGCTGCAGTGACATACGTGAACCCCTGTCAAACCAGCGGGAACCCGCATGCATCAATGGCAGTGGGGGACCGAAGGAGAGAGAACAGAGCAGTGAGGAGCAGATATGTTTCCCTCCAGAGGTCCAGCAATGTGGGAGGTGTCGGGCTGAAAGGCCTTTGATACTGTACAACACCTTTTAAATGAATGGATTTTCACAGGACTAGCATTCAGCAGTATAGTCTGAGACTATATATTGCATGGTATAATCATAAATAAATGCATTAGGCAAGTCTAATGTGAACATTTGAAACCACATAAATGTTGACCAGCTCCACAAAATACAGAAGAATATGCTAAAAATGTATATATGGTTATAACCTATAAAGTAACTTGGCAATAATTGCATTCCGCTGGAGGATTGGCACAGCATAAAATGTTAAAACTGCCCTATGTTTGACAGGAAATAAATCACATGCTTCACACCATTAGCAGTATACAAGCTTTTAACATATGGCTTGTAATATTTTATTGCATAACATCTGGGAATGGCAGAATAAAGAATGCCAAAAAGATGGAAAGAACCAGGTTATTTTTTACAGCCAAGTCTGTGGTGAAAATGTACAGTCAAATAAATAACAAATTTGGCTGGAAGAAGGGAAGGCACATATACATATGGTAATTAGCAATAGTCTCAGGACATTTAAAGGGGTTGTCCACAGTACTGCAGTGAAGAGTTCAGTCCACTACAAAGCGACAGGGCTATTGCCAAACAGCTAACCAGGGACGTAGCTATAGTGGAACAGAGGAAGCGGACGCTTTGGGTCCCAAACTCAGAAGCCCATCCGGGAGGAGGACTAAAAGATTTTTTTGTACGCGCCCCATCAAAAGTATTATACAATGACATTATTTATAGGGACACTCTAGGAAATGGACGGAGCGACTGCTGAACATCGTCTGAGAGAGCGAGTTTGACTAGCCAAAAGAGTGGTGGGTTGCACGGGAGGAGGGAGTTGCAAAGAAGTTGTTGGCGGGGGAGGGGGCATTCAAAAATTTGCTGTGGGGCCCAGTCTTTTCTAGATACGCCACTGCAGCTGACTGTAGGGGATGCAGGGTGTCAGATCTCTGCCAAGCAGCTAGTGCCCTGTCCTGTGGATGGCCATCACTTAATAAAAGGTGGACATCCCCTGCAAGAAACAATTTCAATGATGATATAATGTATACAGTAACATTTTATGGACTGAATAATAAGTGAAACCAGAGAAGAGTAATTAAGTTGAAAAATCAAAGTAAATTTTCAAGTTCAACCTTCTATACTTACAAACCCCAGTAGAGCCAGGCATAAAAACACAATACTAGCCAAAAAGTGGGAACATTTTCTTTCTGCCTGGCAATCAGAAAGATCTCTGGATCAATGATCACTAATAACAGTAATCCTGTATATTGTGTTTCTCATGGAATATGTCTGATCATTTCTTAAAGGGAACATGTCACCATGAAAATGCAGTGCAATCTGCTGGTAGCATGTTATAGAGCAGGAGGAGCGGAGCACAGGGGCATAACTACCATAGCGTCAGACCATGCGACTGCTATGGGGCCCAGGGCAAGAGGGGGCCTAGTCTTAGTTGGAATTATCGCCTCTTCTACTGGGGATAAAAACTTAGTCAGGACTCTACCTGGAACAAGGGCCCAAGGGTCATTGAAAAGGGTTTAGGCAGAAACCCTTCTAACTTAAAGAGGTTTTCCTGGATTTTAATACTGATGACATATCCTCAGAATAGGTCGTCAGTATCTGATTAGTGTGCGCCCCCCGCCGATCAGCTGTGTGAAAAGCTAGCAGCGCTCCTGTGCTAAGGGTACTTTCACACTTGCTGCCGCTCCGTCCCCATTTACTATAATAGGATGGGGGCAGAGCTACGGCGCACTACGGCAGTGCGCGGCCGGAGATCGCCGGACTAAAAGTCCCAGTCCGACTTTTCAGTCCGGCAATCTTTGCCGTGCGCAGCCGTCAATGGGGACGGAGCGGCAGCACGGCAGTGCACGGCCACTTGCGGCAGGACGGATCCGGCAGGCTGAATAGCCTGCCGGATCCGTCCTGCCGCAAGTGTGAAAGTACCCTTACCAAGCACAGTGGCGTACATTATATAGCGACTGTGCTTGGTATCAAGTTCACCCCCATAGAAGAGAATATCGCTGAGCGCGCCAAGCACAGCCGCTATGCAATGTACGGTGCTGTGCTTGGTGAGCTGTGAGAAGGCCGCAGAACTCACATGAACAATGCTAGCTTCTCAAACAGCTGATCCTTTTAAAGGGGTTATCCAACAGTAATTCAGACTTCACAGAGTGGCTCGTGGTGGTGATCATACCTGGTCCTTGCCACTGGGGTCGAGGGTCAATGGGAGCAGCACTGCAGTGATATATTGCGAATATTGGACTTCCGTCAATCCGATAGTGATGGTCTATCCTGAGGAAAGGCCATTCCTTGAAAAAGGCTGTACAACCCCTTTAATTATACTGTTCCATGAGCAGCAGTCAAAAATACTGAAATGGTCTCCTTCTACTATGTTCAAACATTCCTGCAGATGTCTTGTATACATAAACTAGTGGCTACATAGTAATGCAACATAACATGTGCCTCTTATAGCTGTTTAATCAGTGAAGAATTAAAACGGGTGCAGGATTGCCCACAGGAACCAAACAGATTACAGCTGTAATTTTTTTTTAAATTGCAGGTTAGAAAATGCAAGCTGTGAGCTAATTTGCGACAATATGCCTTTTCTCAGACATATGGATTGTTTTAAAAGTCAAGCAGATCATTTACAGTGGGGTGGTAAAATGTGATTCCATATGGCTACAGTCTGACTACAAAAAGAGGCTGCAGTTGAGCAAAAAGACAATTGTCTAAATGTAGGTGACGTGCTTGGATAGGAAACATGATCCCCCCAGCCAATAGTTGACCTCAGCTGTAGACTGCTGGGAACAGTGATTTGCTGTGGCAATCAAAAGCGGCAATTACGTGCCCAATTATTGTAAGCAATTGTAGGGACTGCTTGAGATTTTTCATTATCTTGGACAACCCCTTTAAGGATAGCGAAGAGTACAAAAGGAAAAAGCTGTAATGGCTAACATTTCCCCCCATAGGAAGTTCAAAACTAACAGTGCTATAAACAAAGAGCACATTCCATAATCTAAGTGTTGGCTTTTTTTTTTTATTCCCCACCTTATTATGATAAGGATATACATTCTTTGTTGTTGGCATCAAATCTAAGATACATGTCAAAGCACATTTGATCATGTAAGAATTGGCTTGCTGTTAAGTATGGAGATGATAAGGCTTTGGTTATAATACCTAGAGCTCTGGAAAATCGCATATTGTAATATTTCTCACTTTATATCCTTCGTTATCTGGTTATTTTGTTTCCATATTTCATACATATCACGTTGTTTCTCTGCACATATGAGATATATTATAATTATAGTTACAGTCCAAGCCAAATACAGAAATAAGATTAAATAGTGAAAGATACTGGTAAGTTCCAAACACTTGTACAAGTTGGATTTGATTGCTATATTCAGTGGCGGATTATAATTGGGGCGTTCGGGTCGGTCGCCCCGGGCCCGGCATCGCTGGGGGGCCCAGCGCCGACCCGAACACCCACGTACTGCGGCGGGGCATGGGAGCGTATAGTTCCCTGCCCTGCCGCCTATCACCGCCATAGGCTTCAGGCCTAGTAGGCCTGAGGCCTGTGTGGTGGTAGAAGCCCGGCGTGCGCGATGACATAATCGCGCGGCGCGCGTGATGACGTCATCGCGCGCCTGTATGGTGCCGCTCGCGCACGATCTGATGTACGCGCGCGCCTGCCACACCATTCAGCATACAGGTAAGTATTACCTTTTTTTTTATGTGTATGTGCTAACTTGGGGGAGGAGATATTAAGGGACAGTGGGGCAAATTAGTTAATGGATGGCAGTTGTGGGGAAAATTAATGGATGGCAGTATGGGGGCAAATAAATTAATGGATGGCAGTGTGGGGGCAAATTAATGAATGGCAGTATGGGGGCAAATAAATTAATGGATGGCAGTGTGGGGGAAAATTAATTAATGGATGGCAGTGTGGGGGCAAATTATAGGATGGCAGTATGGGGCAAATTAATTAATGGATGGCAGTGTGGGGGCAAAATAATTAATAAATGGCAGTGTGGGGCAAATTAATGGATGAGAGTGTGGGGGCAAACAAATTAATGGATGGCAGTTCTGGGGGCAAATTAATTAATGGATGGCAGTTGTGGGGGCAAATTAATAGATGGCAGTGTGGGGGCAAATTAATTAATGGATGGCAGTGTGGGGAAATTACTGTATGGGGCAGTGTGGGGGAAATTACTGTATGGGGCAGTGTGGGGAAATTACTGTGTGGGGGAAATTACTGTATGGGGGCAGTGTAAGGAAATTACTGTATGGGGGCAGTGTGGGGAAATTACTGTATGGGGGCAGTGTGGGGAAATTACTGTATGGGGGCAGTGTGGGGAAATTACTATATGGGGCAGTGTGGGGGAAATTACTGTATGGGGGCAGTGTGGGGAAATTACTATATGGGGACAGTGTGGGGAAATTACTGTATGGGGGCAGTGTGGGGAAATTACTATATGGTGACAGTGTGGGGGAGATTACTATATGGGGACAGTGTGGGGAAATTATTATATGGGGGCAGTGTGGGGGAAACTATTATATGGGGACAGTGTGGGAGAAATTACTATATGGGGCAGTGTGGGGGAAATTACTGTATGGGGGCAGTGTGGGGGAAATTACTGTATGGGGGCAGTGTGGGGGAAATTACTATATGGGGACAGTGTGGGGAAATTACTGTATGGGGGCAGTGTGGGGAAATTACTATATGGGGACAGTGTGGGGAGATTACTATATGGGGACAGTGTGGGGGAAATTATTATATGGGGGCAGTGTGGGGAAATTATTATATGGGGACAGTGTGGGGGAAATTACTATATGGGGACAGTTTGTGTGTGTGTGGGGGGAAATTACTGTATGGGGAAGTGTGGGGGAGATTACTATATGGGGGTAGAGTGGGGGAAAAAACTATATGGGGCCGTGTGGGGGAAAATACTATATGGGGGCAGTGTGGGGTATTGGGGGACATTATTTTTGGGGACACTATACAGGTATTATTACCTGGAGCACAATATAGGGTGTTGTTATTATTATTGGGGGCACTCTAGGGGACATTATAACTGCTGTAGACACTATAGGGACCTTTGGGATAATTTATAAAGCTGGTGTAAAGTAGACCTGGCTTAGTTGTCCATAGCTACAGATTTCACCTTTCATTTTTAACAGCTCCTCTGGAAAAGGAAAGGTGGAATCTAATTGGTTGCTATGGGCAACTAAGCCAGTTCTAATTTACACCAGTTTGATAAATGACCCCAATTATGAGAAATCTAACGTGTCTGTTTAACAAACTCTGTAGAGACGAGATGCGGCTGAAAGAATTAGTCATGGCGGTCTGGGTCAGACGGAGGAGAAGAGGAAAGAGAAGATCTACATGACAGGAGAAGTCCCTGGATGTAAGAGGTATGTGGTGCTGTATCCTCACTGCTGTGACCTGCGTCTCATCTTCTCCTCCAAGTCTTTATCATAATCATATGTATTTTAAATTTGGCAACTTAAACTTTAATTTTTCACCTGCAGCCCTTTGTAACAGCCCAGATACCAGTGATAACTCTCTGTGTGCAGATAATGTTGTACATGTTCCCTGCAGTCCTATGTAACACCCCACATAACAGAATAAATCACTGTGTTATGTGGGGTGTTACATAGGACTGCAGGTAACATCTATGACATCTGTACACAGAGAGTTATGAGATGGTGGGGGTCAGACTCCTGTTTGAGGAGACCGTGATGTTCCAGTGAGCGCCGCAGCCTCTTTGTTCCTTACTAGCTACAGCGCTGTCCATTTGACAGCACTGCGCTTGGTATTGCAGCTCAGCCCCAATCACTCAGATGGGACAGAGCTGCACCTCGGCCACGTGAACAATGAATGTGACATCATATGGCCTAGGAAGAGACTGTGACGCTCACAAAGCACCGCAGCCTCTTCACACAGAAAAAAACCCTGAAACCTAAAATGGAGGGGGGGGGGGGGGCCCAAGTTGGGTAGACAGCCCCGGGCCTATCATGCACTTAATCCGCCCCTGGCTATATTGTACTGGTGCATCTCAATAAATTAGAATTGACCTACTTGACAACTTGATTTGTGTACCTCTCCACCCTTCCTCCAGACTCTAGGACCTTGATTTCCAAATGAAATGCAAAATTTACTTTCATCTGAAAACAGGACTTTGGACCACTGAGCAATAGTCCTGTCCTTTTACCCCTTAGCACAGGTAAGATGCTTCTGACATTGTCTGTGTGTCATAAGTGGCTTGACACAAGGAATGCAACAGATGTAGCTCATGTCTTGGATACATCTGTGTGTGGTGGCTCTTCAAGCACTAACTCCAGCCGCAGTCTACTCCTTTTTTTTTTTTTAATAATCCATTCAAGGCTGCTGTTATCCCTATTGCTTGTGCACCTTTTTCTACGACATTTTTTCCTTTCACTCAATTTTCCATCAATATACTTGGATAAAGCACTGTAAACAGCGAGCTTCTTTAGCAATGATCTTTTGTGGCTTACCCTCCTAGTGGATGGTGTCAATGACTGTCTTCTGGACAACTGTCAAGTCAGCAGTCTTCCCCAGGATTGTGTAGCCTACTGAACCAGACTGATAGCCTATTTAACCCCTTCACTGGTGGGGTCTTTAAACATGGCTCCCACTCGCACGTGCAGCGATAGCCATGGCCCGTGGGAAATGTCAATTGCAAATAATGCCAATCGCGGAAATTACAACCTTTAGATGCAGTGTTTAAGTTTGATCACAGCATCTAAAGGGTGAAAAACCCAAAAGTGCAGGCTTCCGGGTTAAGACCGGCATCCCCGTGCGGCGATCCAGGATGCCGATCATTATTTCTAATAGGCTGGGTCTCTCTGAAGAGACCCAGTGTATTAGAGCTGCAGTTCCTATGTTGTCCAGCAGATGACAGGTCAACATAGGAGATCATCATTTAGAAAATTACATTAAAGTACATTTAAGCATCCTGGAGGGGCGACAAAAAAAATAAAAATATAAATATAAATAAAAATATAACAATTTAAATCATCCTACTTTCTTTAGAATAAAAAATAAATACATAACTGATAAAAAATATAAACATCATGGGCATCACTGCGTCCCAAAACGACCGTGCTATTAAAATATTTTTCCAATACGGTGAACATTGTAACAGAAAAAGCATCAAAATGGCTGATTTTCCATTTTTTCATTGCTTCTCTTAGGGTACTTTTACACTTGCGGCAGGACGGATCCGACAGGCTATTCAGCCTGCCGGATCCGCCCTGCCGCAGTGCTCGTGCACTGCCGTGCTGCCGCTCCGTCCCCATTGACTATAATGGGACGGAGCTACGGCGCAGCACGGCAGCGCACGGCAAAGATCGCCGGACTGAAAAGTCGGACACGCAGGACTTTTAGTCCGGCAATCTCCGGCCGTGCACTACCGTGCTGCGCCGTGGCTCCGCCCCCCACCCCATTATAGTCAATGGGGACGGAGCGGCAGCACGGCAGTGCACGGGCACTTGCGGCAGGACGGATCTGTCCTGCCGCAAGTGTAAAAGTGCCCTTACACAACAGTCTAATGAGTATGGGAGCCTTCTAACTCTCCCCTGAAAGTAGATGTAGGTGAAAGCAATGATTGCGCTTCTTGGATTTCAACATATTTGATCCTTTGTTTTCATTCCGTCTCCATACCCCATTAATGTAAGTGTTTTACTGAGAATTATTTCATGTGAATTTTTCATGATATCTATATTTTAAAATAGGGCCTGACATCTTGTTGTTTTCTCACTGGCCACGGAGCTCAACATTTCTAGTTCTGTAGAGAATCACTTCTCAATGATAATTATCATCACTGGCAGGACTACATTAAAATGTTACACCGCCATTTTAAGAAGCAGAAGATACAGGATCTACAATCAATAAAAGGTGATTGTTACCTCCTCCCCCTCCTTGCAGTGACATCTGCTGTATGCCCAGAACAATCCTACTTAGGTCAATGAATTATCTCCAGAAAACAGGGCTCCTATGGTCCATGTGGCAGCTGTAAAGCAGATATCTGAACTACTGTTCAATAGGACCTGACACCCCATCTGACAAGTCTGTTAGTACATACGTGTATTCCCTGTGAAACCGGAGTTCTTAAACATTTTTCTCATAACTTGGCTTTATGCCTTTTCTATCTTATTCATGCTAGAAATAAATAAATAGGAAGGAAACCTGTCACCACGAAAATGCCATGAAAACTACAGGCAGCATAAAAAAGCAACAAAGGGGAGATCTAATTACTATGTATAAATATATCAGGGGTCAGTACAGAGATCTCTCCCATCATCTATTTATCCCCAGGACTGTGACTAGAGGACATACTCTGCGTCTGGAGGAAAGGAGGTTTCTACACAAACATAGAAAAGGATTTTTTACGGTAAGAGCAGTGAGACTATGGAACTCTCTGCCTGAGGAGGTGGTGATGGTGAGTACAATAAAGGAATTCAAGAGGGGCCTGGATGTTTTTCTGGAGTGTAATAATATTACAGGCTACAGCTACTAGAGAGGGGTCGTCGATCCGGGGAGCTATTCTGATTGCCTGATTGGAGTCAGCAAGGAATTTTTTCTCCTAAAGTGAGGAAAACTGGCTTCTACCTCACAGGGGTTTTTTGCCTTCCTCTGGATCAACTTGCAGGAAACAGGCCGAACAGGATGGACAAATGTCTTTTGTTCTCAGCCTTATAAACTATGGTGGAATACATTATTATACAGCAGGAGCTGAGCAGATTGATATACAGATTAAGTAAAACTTTTAATTTATCCATTTGAATTCACGCTCATTCTGGGCGTTGAAGTCAAGTTGGCGGTTCTTTAAAACTTTAAAACGCTTTTTCTTATCCAGGCCATTCTGAGATTGCTTTTTCATCACATATTGTACTTTATGACAGTGGTAAAATGGAGTCGAAAAATTTCATTTTTATTTATAAAAAAAATACAAAATTTAACCAAAATTTGGAAAAATTACCAATTTCCAAGTTTCAATTTCTCTACTTCTATAATACATGTAAATAGCACCAAAAAAAAAAATTATTGATTTACATTCCCCATATGTCTACTTCATGTATCGATCATTTTGAGAATGCCATTTCATCTTTTGGGGATGTTACAAGGCTTAGAAGTTTAGAAGCAAATCTTGAAATTTTCAAAAACCCACTTTTTAGGGACCAGTTCAGGTCTGAAGTCACTTTGTGAGGCTTAGATAATACAAACCACCAAAAAATGACCCCATTCTAGAAACTACACCCCTTAAGGTATTCAAAACTGATTTTACAAACGTTGTTAACCCTTTAGGTTTTCCACAACAGGCAAATGGAGATAACATTTCTGAATTTCAATTTCTTTGGAAATTTTCCATTTTAATCAATTTTTTCCAGTAACAAAGCAAGGGTTAACAGCCAAACAAAACTTAATATTTATTGCCCTGATTCTGTAATTTGCAGAAACACCCCATATGTGGTCGTAAACTACTGTATGGCCAAACGGCAGGGCACAGAATGAAGGGAACGTCATATGGTTTTTGGAAGGCGGATTTTGCTGGACTGTTTTTTTGACACCCCTTCCATACAGCGGTCCGTACGGAAAGCGCTGCAAACCGCAGGTCTGAATTGACCTGCGGTTTGCAGCGAATGCCGATACGAGGGGGGCATTGTAACAAGGTACCTGCTGAATGATTTGAGCAGGTACCTTGTTCCGATCACTGCTGGCTGAGCAGCAGTGATCGGAAATACTCATGACGTACCGGTACATCATGGATCCTTAAGGGGTTAAATATAGATAATGACATGGAAAATTACAAATATAAAAAAATCATTAAAAATTCTTTAAACATATTGTTATGTTAAATAGCATTGGGCGCAAATATTCAAATCGTAAATTTTAAAAGTTAATATCGCAACTGAGAATTCGCGAATATAGTGATATATATTCGTACTTTCGAATATTCTACTTTTTTTTTCATCAGTAACCTCCCTTTTTGCTTGTGGGCTGCAATGTTTTTGTCTAAGCTTAGCAACATCCCTAGCAACCATTGGGAAAGTTGACTACCCCTTTACTATATAAGAACCTCCCCAGCCGCCATTTTCTGCAGTTTATTACAGATCTGAGAAAGAGAGCAGGGTCATTGCTGTGCTCTGGGCTTTCTTGTGTCACATTACATTAGATAGTTACCTTATATAAATACACTCACCGAAAGAATTATTAGGAACCCCTGTTCTATTTCTCATTAATGCAATTATCTAGTCAACCAATCACATGGCAGTTGCTTCAATGCATTTAGGGGTGTGGTCCTGGTCAAGACAATCTCCTGAACTCCAAACTGAATGTCAGAATGGGAAAGAAAGGTGATTTAAGCAATTTTGAGCGTGGTATGGTTGTTGGTGCCAGACAGGACAGTCTGAGTATTTCACAATCTTCTCAGTTACTGGGATTTTCACGCACAACCATTTCTAGGGTTTACAAAGAATGGTGTGAAAAGGGAAAAACATCCAGTATGCGGCAGTCCTGTGGGCGAAAATGCCTTGTTGATGCTAGAGGTCAGAGGAGAATGGGCCGACTGATTCAAGCAACGTTGACTAAAATAATCATTTGTTACAACCGAGGTATGCAGCAAAGCATTTGTGAAGCCACAACACGAACAACCTTGAGGCGGATGGGCTACAACAGCAGAAGACCCCACCGGGTACCACTCATCTTCACTACAGATAGGAAAAAGAGGCTACAATTTGCACAAGCTCACCAAAATTGGACTGTTGAAGACTGGAAAAATGTTGCCTGGTCTGATGAGTCTCGATTTCTGTTGAGATATTCAAATGGTAGAGTCCGAATTTGGCGTAAACAGAATGAGAACATGTATCCATCATGCCTTGTTACCACTGTGCAGGCTAGTGGTGGTGGTTTAATGGTGTGGGGGATGTTTTCTGGATTGAAAAAGGAGTTTGAAAAACAAAAAGGTTTTTCACAATGTGTTTGATCACTCACTATATCGTGTAATACTGAAAACAGTGATCTGGGGAAGGCTAAATTAAAACCTAACTTTTACTTAATTACTGATAAAAGATAGTCCCACAGGTATTCACAGACACCACAAACGTCTTCAAGTCCCTCAATATACGGGATAATTGTACACAGCTAATGGGAACAGAGATTCTCTAACCATTCCGGTACATCAAGACGAAACAGTCATCAATTCTTTCAGTCAGTATCAAGTGAAAGAACAGGTGACTGTATATATAAAACCAAATACGGATGTCCTCCAGCCTCCTAAACACGACAAGAGGATGGAGGAAGGAAATGCACACAATATTTATTTTACAATGGGCATCGATTGAAAGAAACAAGCACTTATAGACCACAATATGATATATGTGGTTCCACCCACAACCAAATAAGGGTGTAGAAAATGCACGGCGGCACCGTAACCAGTTGTCCTACTGTACTGTTGATAGGAGAGTTTGGTGGTGTGCCAGCTCAGGTTTTATTTAATATGCAGCAGCCCTGGGGGGTTCCGTATATAGGATGGTACAGCTAAATGGATAATGGGGATATTGGAAGGAGGGTAGATGCTTTAGGAAACCCTAATTCACCCTACAATCCACGAATTACCCTAAAAAATGCTAACCACGGAGTGTCCCACTGGTTGGCTCCCCGTCCGGAACCTGTCCCTGGGTCTAGCCCTAGAGACCTACCCACGGAGTATCCCACTAGCTGGGCCCCCGTCCGGAACCTTTCCCTAAGGCTAAGCGTTCCCTAAAATACCCCAAGTCCCGACATGCACGTTTCTGAGGATTTCTTCCTCTCTTCAGGGGAACCGCTGTTAAGGGCAAAATAAAGTTCAAAAAGGTAGAGGCTGCTTAAGATAAATACAGCGACTACTGAAAAAGGTGCTGCACTGGTAGGTGCTACACCCTCAAACGACGCACAGATAAGTGCTAGGCTGTTTTTAGAACGCTCAGGTATAGATGTTACCTGGGCACACTTTAGGCCCCTTAGTGCCAATTGGGCATAGTTTAAATGCCACGGGCTACCTGAACATTGTTTCTGACCATGTCCATCCCTTCATGACCACCATGTACCCATCCTCTGATGGCTACTTCCAGCAGGATAATGCACCATGTCACAAAGCTCGAATCATTTCAAATTGAAATAACAAGGAGTTCACTGTACTAAAATGGCTCCCACAGTCACCAGATCTCAACCCAATAGAGCATCTTTGGGATGTGGTGGAACGGGAGCTTCGTGCCCTGGATGTGCATACCTCAAATCTCCATCAACTGCAAGATGCTATCCTATCAATATGGGCCAACATTTCTAAAGAATGCTATTAGCACCTTGTTGAATCAATGCCACGTAGAATTAAGGCAGTTCTGAAGGCAAAAGGGGGTCCAACACCGTATTAGTATGGTGTTCCTAATAATTCCTTAGGTTAGTGTATATATATAATACAGATAGTTAGTGGGAGATAGTCAGTGTAGGTTAGATAGTGATATAGTGTAGCTGTCCATACATACATGCTACAGACATAGTGCTGTATGTATGTATGTATGCTAAATTGTTATGCAAGCGGGTATGAACCCACTGCGCCACTGACTGGGTATACTCTGGAGGGGTGTAACTAAGCAGATACCTGGTAACCACTAGAGCCCCTGGTGGGTGGGATAAACTTGGGCTGTAGGGTAGCTGCCAGGTGCCATTCCAGAGTAGTCCCCAAGTCAGTGGCAGCTGACCAGGGGGTCAGAATACTCGGTGCGAGCACCGAGGGAACTTACGAGGCCTGGAGGTAATGGGTCAGGTGAGGCGGCAAATATACAAAGTCCGTAAACAAGATCCGAGGTCAGGGGCAGGCGGCAAGACAGGCAAAGTCTATAAACGAAGTCCGGGGTCAGAGGCAGGCGTTAATCGGGCGAAGTCCAGAAGTATAATAGCAGGAGTCGGTACACGGAAAAGCAGACAAGATAACACACCTTTGCACAGTCGCTAGACGGGCTAGAGACTGAGGTTGCTCAGGCAACTTCCTGTAGCAGGAAGTGCCGTTAAATACCTGCTGCAATCCAGCCATAGGCTGGTGAGACAGAGGGCGTGTATGTGTTGCCTCATAGATGCAGAGAGACACACCCATGCTAGCTTCAGTACTGATGCAAGTCTCTAGCAGGAAGGAAACTCTGGCATGGAACGTATGTAGCAGAGCTAAGCCAGTTGCAGCCCATGTTTGTCAGCAGGGTGGCAGGAGGAAAAAGGAGTCCGGCACCCGTGCCTGCGGTTAGGGGCAGCGGCACCGGCGCGGACTGCTGGCATAACATACATACATACATACAAAGTGCTGTGATGTCCCAAGTTCACAACAATACTTAATGCACCAATCACTAATATGTAGTCAGACCTGCTAAACTGTGAAGTTGCACATATTGCGCAAAAATATGTGCATCATTAATTGCTGATTTGCGCAATCGTAAATATATTGAAGCACTCTATCTGCATATAAAGCTATTGTAATGTTCTGCAGTGCCAACCATTTTCTCCAGTCTCAGGAAACTTCTAGCACGCCTGTATTGCGCGTGCTTTACGCGCATATTACATTGCCGATTTTCGCAATCAAGAAAATAACCGTGAATTTGCGAATTCACGAATATATGACTCATTTTCTACAAAATATTCGAGAACTATCGCAAATTCGAATATTGCCCCTGTCGCTCATCACTAATGTTAAACATAAAAACGTGTTTTAAACAATAGATAATTTTCTGATGACATATTCCATTTAGGAGACTTAAAAAAACAATTAGCAAAGGTTCAGAATGACTACATTACGGGTGTAATAGAAATCCATGGATATATGGATAAAAAGAAATGCAGTAGTTATAAGGGAATTATTCATTAGGTTAGTTACCTTTTGAATAATTCTTAAAAAATTAAATTCAACTAAGTTTGATCTTCTAAATATAAATCTGGCAATAATGTTTTCCTAAAGTAAAATCATGACGTACTACACGGCAGGGTAAGAAAAAGTGACAAACTTTCCTTTTCTCCTGTTATAGAACCAATAAATCTGTCCGATGTATTTTTCAATTGTAGAGTCATCCCAACCATAATCTTATACTATCTGCACGATTGGACAATTGGATTGTGAGACTGTAAAGGGACACAACCCCAACTGACAGCACTCAATTTGTTCAAATATTTCTGGTGCACAAGAACGTAAAAGGTTTTCAGGAACCACTGAAACAAAGCTCCTCTGACAAGCCAGCGAGAGAAGAAAGGCGCTGAATTAATCAGAAATCCCACGCTACACAAACATCTCATAGTTTTAAAGTTAAATGAAATAATAATATCTGGACAAATATCAATTTTGACTTCCTAGGGTAAAACAAGGGTTAAACAGCGAGCCGCTTTCTTGAAATATAGCACTACCCTTGCCACATCAACATGAATCCTGGCAACATTTTCCATTTGCTGTAAACAGCCTACGCAGCGTCCCAGACTTCTCAATGTGCCTGACAATGTTACTTCTCATATTCTGCCTGAAAGAATGTGCCTCCTTCTATGTAAGAGTCCACATTTAGCTTATAGAAAAGATATTAGAAAACTAAACTAACCCTCCGCCGCCACATTCTTTCTTATTTAGAGATATGGAGTCAGACAAAGGAGCTCTCTGTGAAGGGAGTCACATTTTACATTTGCTTGCCCCGCTTTAGCTATTTCATAATAACATGGCACACAGCTGGGTAGGTAGCATACAGGTATTATCTTTCACCGAAAAACATTTAGTGCACATGCAGGTCACATTTTCTATATGCAACTTTAATTGCGGTACGAGGATAACTTCATATGTTTAATGTCAGGAACCTTTATGCCTCTTTGCGCGACTTTTCAAAGCATTTATAACTTTTCTAGTCGCAATCTGTATTTTACGCTGCCCTTGCCAAAGGCAGAGTGAAGGTTTGGTCATTGGACCCAGCTCATGAATTATGTTTTATGTCGGAAACTGATGTAAATAATGACTCTGAGCTGCCGTAGATTTCATTCTGGTGCACAGTGAGCCGGAGGGGCCCTGTAATTTATCACCAGGCCTGAGCCTCATAATAAAGTAAATGTCTCCTCTGGCAGGGCAGGCCCTATCAAGACCAATGTAGCACACACAGGCCTAAAGTTTCATTTGCATCTGCGTACATATGGACACATTGCTGAAAATCTGCAAACGCTTCAGTTGCTGCAGAAAAAAAAGCTGTTGTGGATTTGAAAAGCGTAATGTAGATTTGCCACGTATTGTGCAGCAGATTTCACTTTTGGCTGTACAAAAAAATGAAATCCCTGACAAACCCCACATCAAAAGGTATGCAACGTGCAGATTTTGTTGCAGATTTTACTTTGACTTGCTAAGTGTGACCATGGTCTTTAGGAGGATCTGTCACCCTGATCAACTCTTTAAACAAGGCATACTGCCTGGTAGGGTCGACTAAAGTGAGCCCTTTTCTCTATAATTGGTATACTTTTGTAGATAAATTCTTACTTTTAGATAAATGCAAATGAGGTGCTCCAATCAGTGAGGGACTGATCTAGCCCCTCGGAGCACCACCTTTCCCTGTTGCCACTCCCCCTCCCAATAAGATTGAAAGTCCCAGGAATCCTTAGTACTCTGATGGCTGGCCCTGAAATATTGCACATACGACAGCGCAGCGAAGATCTCAGAGTAGTCGTCCCCACTGTGAGATATTCTCTACACATGCGCCCAGGGTACTACCAATGGCATGCGTGAGATTTCTGGGCCAGGCATTAAACCAGTGAGGATGCCTGGCCCTATCAATATCACTGGGCGTGGCAATGGAGAGAGGTGCAGGTAACGTAGTGTTCTGACGGGCAAGGCCAGCCCTTTAGCGCACCGGGTACTTCTTTTACGAATAACCAAAAAGTAAGAATTTCTCTGCCTCGGTAATACAGATTGTAAGAAAAAGGACTTATTTTAGTCACCATGATCAACCCTATCAGGCAGTATGCCTGGTTTAATAGGATTGATTATGGTGACAGATGTTTTTTCATAGCAAACATATCAATGAGCTTGAAACCCAACTGGGGCAATATTTGCTTATAGTTGGTATGATTTATCCTGCTTCTCAGTGCCCAAGCATTGTTCCACATTTTAATTCTACACTTGTGTTTTGTTCAGGAATGGTCAGAGGTGTAACTATAGCGGATGCAGAGAATGCTCTTAAATCTCACAAATCTTTCCCATGTGAGAAGATCAGTACAACGAATGAAGTATGGTAGGTGAGGGCCCTGTTAGTGATTCTGAACTCAGGACCCTAGAGTTACAAATTGTGCTTCAGGTAATGGTTGACTAAGAAATACTTTCATCAAGATCTGGCAGTTAAAATAAATGCATATACGTCAGACATCCATAGTGACTTCTCTCCCTGTTCATCAATAGTGCTTTGAAAAATTGTAGACCATGGATGGGTTATGTATGACAGAATCAACATAGATGATGATTAATTTGATGGGACAATTTCTTCTCCAGTGGTTGTCTGCCTCTGCTCAGAAAATAGAATGGCACACAGGTGGCAACCCTTACTGCCCACAGAATCCCTAACCTGTGATTCCCATGGAAAGAAATTAGACAGCAAGCACCACTGGAACAGGACCAATGTAAGACCCCAGCAATATCTGAATGGATCTCAATGAACTCTACGATACTTTATGAAAAGCATTACATTTACAGTTGTGAGAAAACCTTTTAAAGGGCTGGCTCTTAGCAGTCATATGAGTCCAAATGTATCTGGTAGAAAGTTTTCTATTGGGTATATGATGATATTGTTTAGGTAGTTATTGACTGGCGACTAATAGAGAAATATTCCAACTTACCTTTCAGTCACAGCTTTCATGAATTCCTCCACAAGGTCATCATAATCCTTGCCCCTCACTCGTTTGTGTCTCAGTCCAATATATAGGGGGTCCAGTAGTAATTCCTGTCAAACAAAAAGTTATTTACAGTGTTAAAGTCACCGCCACTGCAAACTAAACATATATCGGTAGTGGCAGAATATAGTAAAAAACAAAGGGCAAATCTCACTAACGTTCTCTATTCTAAACGCTGGGCCTGATGGATCTATTTTAAGGGTAATGTGTCACCAAAAATTTTATCTGCCAGTTATAACCAGATAACAACACATCTCCTTTTTTCTAGTCTATTTTTATCTTCTTATTGCAGATTTTTTTATTCTATTTCCCCTGAACATGATTATGGGGGCAGCCATCTTGCCTGGGCTGTTCTTAACAGCATTTAGAGAGCATTTTAAAAAATTACTTTATGGCATCTACATGGGCCATAGACACAATGGACAGGAGCTGACCTCATTGATTTCTAAAGTCAATGAGTCTATGAGAGTCTTCTAGGCATGCTCTGTGACCTGAGCAGAGGTCATTGTACAAGGGAAGAATAGATAAGCTTTCACAATGACCTATAGTGAATGGTGTATCCAGTCTTATCTATACACAGGTGATATCATTACAGGCTGGATTTAAATGACGGATAAGCAGGTACCTGCAGTAAAATGATCAGAAGTGGTGCCTATTATTAAAACTGGAGGCAGCATATTACAGAGCAGGAGGAGCTGAGCAGATCGATATACAGATTCAGTAAAACTTGTAATTTATTAATTTCAATTTCTGCTCAGTCTGGGCTGGCGGTCCTATTAAGCCTATTATTAGGCTTAGTGGACTGTGTGAAAACTGCAGGATTTTATGGATTTTGTTTAATTATAGATAGTGACATGGAAAATTAAAAATAACATCATCAAACATTCTTTAAAAATATGTTAAACATAAAAACGTGTTTTAAACAATAGGTTATTTTCTGATGAAACACTCCCTTTAAGAGACTCTAAAAGACAATTAGAAAACAAAGGTTCAGAATAATCACATTACTGGATATATAGATAAAATAAAATGCAGTAGTTATAAGGGAATTATTCATTAGGTTAGTTACCTTTCCAAAAATTCTTAAAAATTTAAATTCAACAAAGTTTGATCTTCTAAATATAAATCTGGCAAAAATGTTTTCCTATTGTAAAATCGTGACGTATTACACGGCAGGGTAAGAAAAAGTGACAAACTATCATTTTATCCTGTTAAAGAACCAATAAATCTGTCCCATGTATTTTTTTAATTGTAGAGTCATCCCAACCATAATGTCATGCTTGGTAGAGATGTTCTCATAGATAGGATTGCCAAAAGCATAATTGATGCCTTATTTATTGAAAAAAATTAGATTACATGCAGTAAAGGGTAAACTGAACTGCATAATGATGGACAATATGACATGTCCTGTGGCAACGCTCCATGACAATGTGGTTTATGAGGTCCACTCCCTCGTCATAGAAATTATAGTGTACTTTTCCGCTATGCTGTAATGTCAATGAAAGTGTGCTGCTATCTATTTCTATTAAAGGGACAGAGGAGTATTGCATGGCCAATAAGACTTCTTACACTTCATAGGTGCTCTCGGTAAGGAGAGATAGTACCCCAAAATATTGAATGGACAATTACTTGCAACCTACCTTAACTACTTTTCCAGTACAGTTAAATGTAATCCATTATTCGCTATAAGAATTCATTTATGATTGGAAGGAGGTGAACTATGGTGCTCTTCAATGAGACTACTGATGGGAATTTGAGAAAATCATTGCCCCATTATGATCATCATTCTATCTTACGCTTTCCATCACTCTATCTTACATATTTCTAGTTCTCACAACCTCCAGATAAAATAGCATACATTGTTATAAATTAGCTATACAACAATAGCTACAAAGAAGTTATTGTTGAAAACTGTTCTTTGATAAGACAAACATTTTTGGTAAATCAGTCCTTTAAAGGGGTATTCAGGACTAACTTGTTGATGAGCTATTCTTGGGATAGGTCATCTGTATCAGATCAGAAGGGTTCCAACTCCCAGTCTTGCTGATCTGCTATTTTCATTAACTACAGTGCAAGAACCAGACACAGGAGCTACTCATCTCAGTACACTGTGTAGTGGTTGTGCCTGATTACTGCAGTGCCAGAACTACACAGCTCAGTACACTGTGTAGTGGTTGTGCCTGATTACTGCAGTGCCAGAACTAGACAGCTCAGTACACTGTGTAGTGGTTGTGCCTGATTACTGCAGTGCCAGAACTAGACAGCTCAGTACACTGTGTAGTGGTTGTGCCTGATTACTGCAGTGCCAGAACTAGACAGCTCAGTACACTGTGTAGTGGTTGTGCCTGATTACTGCAGTGCCAGAACTAGACAGCTCAGTACACTGTGTAGTGGTTGTGCCTGATTACTGCAGTGCCAGAACTAGACAGCTCAGTACACTGTGTAGTGGTTGTGCCTGATTACTGCAGTGCCAGAACTAGACAGCTCAGTACACTGTGTAGTGGTTGTGCCTGATTACTGCAGTGCCAGAACTAGACAGCTCAGTACACTGTGTAGTGGTTGTGCCTGATTACTGCAGTGCCAGAACTAGACAGCTCAGTACACTGCGTAGTGGTTGTGCCTGATTACTGCAGTGCCAGAACTACACAGCTCAGTACACTGTGTAGTGGTTGTGCCTGATTACTGCAGTGCCAGAACTACACAGCTCAGTACACTGTGTAGTGATTGTGCCTGATTACTGCAGTGCCAGAATTACACAGCTCAGTACACTGCGTAGTGGTTGTGCCTGATTACTGCAGTGCCAGAATTACACAGCTCAGTACACTGTGTAGTGATTGTGCCTGATTACTGCAGTGCCAGAATTACACAGCTCAGTACACTGCGTAGTGGTTGTGCCTGATTACTGCAGTGCCAGAACTAGACAGCTCAGTACACTGTGTAGTGGTTGTGCCTGATTACTGCAGTGCCAGAACTACACAGCTCAGTACACTGTGTAGTGGTTGTGCCTGATTACTGCAGTGCCAGAACTAGACAGCTCAGTACACTGTGTAGTGGTTGTGCCTGATTACTGCAGTGCCAGAACTAGACAGCTCAGTACACTGCGTAGTGGTTGTGCCTGATTACTGCAGTGCCAGAACTAGACAGCTCAGTACACTGTGTAGTGGTTGTGCCTGATTACTGCAGTGCCAGAACTACACAGCTCAGTACACTGCGTAGTGGTTGTGCCTGATTACTGCAGTGCCAGAATTACACAGCTCAGTACACTGCGTAGTGGTTGTGCCTGATTACTGCAGTGCCAGAACTAGAAAGCTCAGTACACTGTGTAGTGGTTGTGCCTGATTACTGCAGTGCCAGAACTAGACAGCTCAGTACACTGTGTAGTGGTTGTGCCTGATTACTGCAGTGCCAGAACTAGACAGCTCAGTACACTGTGTAGTGGTTATGCCTGATTACTGCAGTGCCAGAACTAGACAGCTCAGTACACTGTGTAGTGGTTGTGCCTGATTACTGCAGTGCCAGAACTAGACAGCTCAGTACACTGTGTAGTGGTTGTGCCTGATTACTGCAGTGCCAGAACTAGACAGCTCAGTACACTGCGTAGTGGTTGTGCCTGATTACTGCAGTGCCAGAACTAGACAGCTCAGTACACTGCGTAGTGGTTGTGCCTGATTACTGCAGTGCCAGAACTACACAGCTCAGTACACTGTGTAGTGGTTGTGCCTGATTACTGCAGTGCCAGAACTACACAGCTCAGTACACTGTGTAGTGATTGTGCCTGATTACTGCAGTGCCAGAATTACACAGCTCAGTACACTGCGTAGTGGTTGTGCCTGATTACTGCAGTGCCAGAATTACACAGCTCAGTACACTGCGTAGTGATTGTGCCTGATTACTGCAGTGCCAGAATTACACAGCTCAGTACACTGCGTAGTGGTTGTGCCTGATTACTGCAGTGCCAGAACTAGACAGCTCAGTACACTGTGTAGTGGTTGTGCCTGATTACTGCAGTGCCAGAACTACACAGCTCAGTACACTGTGTAGTGGTTGTGCCTGATTACTGCAGTGCCAGAACTAGACAGCTCAGTACACTGTGTAGTGGTTGTGCCTGATTACTGCAGTGCCAGAACTAGACAGCTCAGTACACTGCGTAGTGGTTGTGCCTGATTACTGCAGTGCCAGAACTAGACAGCTCAGTACACTGTGTAGTGGTTGTGCCTGATTACTGCAGTGCCAGAACTACACAGCTCAGTACACTGCGTAGTGGTTGTGCCTGATTACTGCAGTGCCAGAATTACACAGCTCAGTACACTGCGTAGTGGTTGTGCCTGATTACTGCAGTGCCAGAACTAGACAGCTCAGTACACTGTGTAGTGGTTGTGCCTGATTACTGCAGTGCCAGAACTAGACAGCTCAGTACACTGTGTAGTGGTTGTGCCTGATTACTGCAGTGCCAGAACTAGACAGCTCAGTACACTGTGTAGTGGTTGTGCCTGATTACTGCAGTGCCAGAACTAGACATCTCAGTACACTGCGTAGTGGTTGTGCCTGATTACTGCAGTGCCAGAACTAGACAGCTCAGTACACTGCGTAGTGGTTGTGCCTGATTACTGCAGTGCCAGAACTAGACAGCTCAGTACACTGCGTAGTGGTTGTGCCTGATTACTGCAGTGCCAGAATTACACAGCTCAGTACACTGCGTAGTGGTTGTGCCTGATTACTGCAGTGCCAGAACTAGACATCTCAGTACACTGCGTAGTGGTTGTGCCTGATTACTGCAGTGCCAGAACTAGACAGCTCAGTACACTGCGTAGTGGTTGTGCCTGATTACTGCAGTGCCAGAATTACACAGCTCAGTACACTGCGTAGTGGTTGTGCCTGATTACTGCAGTGCCAGAACTAGACAGCTCAGTACACTGTGTAGTGGTTGTGCCTGATTACTGCAGTGCCAGAACTAGACAGCTCAGTACACTGTGTAGTGGTTGTGCCTGATTACTGCAGTGCCAGAACTAGACAGCTCAGTACACTGCGTAGTGGTTGTGCCTGATTACTGCAGTGCCAGAACTACACAGCTCAGTACACTGTGTAGTGGTTGTGCCTGATTACTGCAGTGCCAGAACTACACAGCTCAGTACACTGTGTAGTGATTGTGCCTGATTACTGCAGTGCCAGAATTACACAGCTCAGTACACTGCGTAGTGGTTGTGCCTGATTACTGCAGTGCCAGAATTACACAGCTCAGTACACTGTGTAGTGATTGTGCCTGATTACTGCAGTGCCAGAATTACACAGCTCAGTACACTGCGTAGTGGTTGTGCCTGATTACTGCAGTGCCAGAACTAGACAGCTCAGTACACTGTGTAGTGGTTGTGCCTGATTACTGCAGTGCCAGAACTACACAGCTCAGTACACTGTGTAGTGGTTGTGCCTGATTACTGCAGTGCCAGAACTAGACAGCTCAGTACACTGTGTAGTGGTTGTGCCTGATTACTGCAGTGCCAGAACTAGACAGCTCAGTACACTGCGTAGTGGTTGTGCCTGATTACTGCAGTGCCAGAACTAGACAGCTCAGTACACTGTGTAGTGGTTGTGCCTGATTACTGCAGTGCCAGAACTACACAGCTCAGTACACTGCGTAGTGGTTGTGCCTGATTACTGCAGTGCCAGAATTACACAGCTCAGTACACTGCGTAGTGGTTGTGCCTGATTACTGCAGTGCCAGAACTAGAAAGCTCAGTACACTGTGTAGTGGTTGTGCCTGATTACTGCAGTGCCAGAACTAGACAGCTCAGTACACTGTGTAGTGGTTGTGCCTGATTACTGCAGTGCCAGAACTAGACAGCTCAGTACACTGTGTAGTGGTTATGCCTGATTACTGCAGTGCCAGAACTAGACAGCTCAGTACACTGTGTAGTGGTTGTGCCTGATTACTGCAGTGCCAGAACTAGACAGCTCAGTACACTGTGTAGTGGTTGTGCCTGATTACTGCAGTGCCAGAACTAGACAGCTCAGTACACTGTGTAGTGGTTGTGCCTGATTACTGCAGTGCCAGAACTAGACAGCTCAGTACACTGCGTAGTGGTTGTGCCTGATTACTGCAGTGCCAGAACTACACAGCTCAGTACACTGTGTAGTGGTTGTGCCTGATTACTGCAGTGCCAGAACTACACAGCTCAGTACACTGTGTAGTGATTGTGCCTGATTACTGCAGTGCCAGAATTACACAGCTCAGTACACTGCGTAGTGGTTGTGCCTGATTACTGCAGTGCCAGAATTACACAGCTCAGTACACTGTGTAGTGATTGTGCCTGATTACTGCAGTGCCAGAATTACACAGCTCAGTACACTGCGTAGTGGTTGTGCCTGATTACTGCAGTGCCAGAACTAGACAGCTCAGTACACTGTGTAGTGGTTGTGCCTGATTACTGCAGTGCCAGAACTACACAGCTCAGTACACTGTGTAGTGGTTGTGCCTGATTACTGCAGTGCCAGAACTAGACAGCTCAGTACACTGTGTAGTGGTTGTGCCTGATTACTGCAGTGCCAGAACTAGACAGCTCAGTACACTGCGTAGTGGTTGTGCCTGATTACTGCAGTGCCAGAACTAGACAGCTCAGTACACTGTGTAGTGGTTGTGCCTGATTACTGCAGTGCCAGAACTACACAGCTCAGTACACTGCGTAGTGGTTGTGCCTGATTACTGCAGTGCCAGAATTACACAGCTCAGTACACTGCGTAGTGGTTGTGCCTGATTACTGCAGTGCCAGAACTAGACAGCTCAGTACACTGTGTAGTGGTTGTGCCTGATTACTGCAGTGCCAGAACTAGACAGCTCAGTACACTGCGTAGTGGTTGTGCCTGATTACTGCAGTGCCAGAACTAGACAGCTCAGTACACTGCGTAGTGGTTGTGCCTGATTACTGCAGTGCCAGAATTACACAGCTCAGTACACTGCGTAGTGGTTGTGCCTGATTACTGCAGTGCCAGAACTAGACATCTCAGTACACTGCGTAGTGGTTGTGCCTGATTACTGCAGTGCCAGAACTAGACAGCTCAGTACACTGCGTAGTGGTTGTGCCTGATTACTGCAGTGCCAGAACTAGACAGCTCAGTACACTGCGTAGTGGTTGTGCCTGATTACTGCAGTGCCAGAATTACACAGCTCAGTACACTGCGTAGTGGTTGTGCCTGATTACTGCAGTGCCAGAACTAGACATCTCAGTACACTGCGTAGTGGTTGTGCCTGATTACTGCAGTGCCAGAACTAGACAGCTCAGTACACTGCGTAGTGGTTGTGCCTGATTACTGCAGTGCCAGAATTACACAGCTCAGTACACTGCGTAGTGGTTGTGCCTGATTACTGCAGTGCCAGAACTAGACAGCTCAGTACACTGTGTAGTGGTTGTGCCTGATTACTGCAGTGCCAGAACTAGACAGCTCAGTACACTGTGTAGTGGTTGTGCCTGATTACTGCAGTGCCAGAACTAGACAGCTCAGTACACTGTGTAGTGGTTGTGCCTGATTACTGCAGTGCCAGAACTAGACAGCTCAGTACACTGTGTAGTGGGTATGCTCGATTACTGCAGTGCCAGAACTACACAGCTCAGTACACTGCGTAGTGGTTGTGCCTGATTACTGCAGTGCCAGAACTAGACAGCTCAGTACACTGTGTAGTGGTTGTGCCTGATTACTGCAGTGCCAGAACTAGACAGCTCAGTACACTGTGTAGTGGGTATGCTCGATTACTGCAGTGCCAGAACTACACAGCTCAGTACACTGCGTAGTGGTTGTGCCTGATTACTGCAGTGCCAGAACTAGACAGCTCAGTACACTGTGTAGTGGTTGTGCCTGATTACTGCAGTGCCAGAACTAGACAGCTCAGTACACTGCGTAGTGGTTGTGCCTGATTACTGCAGTGCCAGAACTAGACATCTCAGTACACTGTGTAGTGGGTATGCTCGATTACTGCAGTGCCAGAACTACACAGCTCAGTACACTGCTTAGGCCTCTTTCACACTTGCGTTCTGAGGATCCGGCGGGCACTTCCGTCCCGCCGGATCCGTCAGAACGCAAGTCGCCTGAAAGCATTAGAAGACTGATCAGGATCCTGACCAGTCTTCTAATGCTTTCAGGTTACTATGGCAGCCACGACGCTATTAAAGTCCTGGTTGCCATAGTAGGAGCGGGGAGCGGGGGAGCAGTATACTTACCATCCGTGCGGCTCTCGGGGCGCTCCAGAATGACGTCAGAGCGCCCCATGCGCATGGATCACGTGGTCGCTCAGTACACTGTGTAGTGGTTGTGCCTGATTACTGTGATGTCAGGACTACACAGCTCAGTACACTGTGTAGTGGTCATGCCTGATTACTGCGGTGTCGGGACTACACAGCTCAGTACACTGTAGTGGATGTGATTCAGCCTGTTCCCATTCACTTTCTCTTAATATGAAATGAAGACATATAAAAATCAGGTCATAAATAACTTTCCTATAGAGTGTATATATATAATCTTAGTATTAGATCAGCTGCGTAAACATCTTCATTATCTTGAAGACAGGTTGACAGAAGTTACTAATCAGTTACTGAATATTGCCAGAGGGGGCAATACCCAAGGTATATACGGTATGTTCTTCTTTCATGGGTTTTGTCCTGCTTGCCTACATGGGAATGCCTGATAGGAAATTAAATAGGCAGATTTTGTAATTTTCTTTATACAAAACTGATACCAAATAACCATAGTATAAAAAATAAATATCATTAAATGAAAGACAGCATTATAAAAAAAAAATACAAAAGACAATACAGGAAAGGCCACATAAGCCCGAGTCTATGGTGGCACATGAGCATGGACCCTAATACATATGTATGTATATACATAACTTGTATTCTTTGGATGAAACTGTTGAAAGGTAAAAATTAGAGGAAAAACAAATAAACAAATATATATAATACAAATATATGTAAAGTATAGAACAGTATATCCATCCAAAGGTTATCTAATGGTAGGCAAGATAATTAAGCAATGCTCTAATAATGGTAGAAGAGTGGAGTGTCTTGAGGCAGAGGCTTGCTTTTCTAATATTACTGGTATATTGATCTAGGGGCAATGGCTTCCAGTGCCCGGCAGGGTGGGACAGCACCAGCTTATTTTCTATAAGCCACCACAGGTATTGTGCGCTGCGTCCACCACTCAAAGAACATACACTCAGAAACATCTTTTAATATTTTACTATACTATGAAACACACTCCCTCTTACTATTAAGGCTACTTTCACACTAGCATTTTTTGCGGATCCGTCATGGATCTGCAAAAACGCTTCCGTTACAATAATACAACTGCATGCATCCGTCAAGAACGGATCCGGTTGCATTATGTCTTCTATAGCCATGATGGATCCGTCTTGAACACCATTGAAAGTCAATGGGGGACGGATCCGTTTTCTATTGTGCCAGATTGTGTAAGAGAAAGCGGATCCGTCCTAGCACACAATGTAAGTCAATGGGGACGGATCTGTTTGGCTCCGCTTCGTCAGGCGACTGGTGACTGAACGGAAGGAAACTGATGCATTCTGAGCGGATCCCTTTCCATTCAGAATGCATTGGGGCAAAACTGATCTGTTTTGGACCGCTTGTGAGAGCCCTGAACGGATCTCACAAACGGAAAGCCAAAACGCGAGTGTGAAAGTAGCCTAAGCTGTTCGAAGCTGAGTCAATGTTACCATATTAATTATTTTTTAGAACCTTTTGTAGAAAATATGTACATTATATGGACATCTTCTGTATGCTATATTCCTGGAGGCATAGAACTGTATAAACTTTGTAGGAACCTTCCAGTATTTTTCACAAACTTATCACCTATTCACAGACTACCGTAGGTGATAAATGATAGATTGAGGGATCCTAAACTGCTGGGACCACCACTAACTACAAGTAGATGATCGACCGCTATATAATATACTGCATAACTCCTCTTCACCACAGTCACGCCGATGAGGGGGACTTGAGAACCACATACTAGTGATTGGCGCAGGCCCAATATCTATCAGTGCCTCCACAATACAGTCACTCAACTTCACTTGGCTCTCTCTGTAGCTCCCATAGAATTTGTATGGACTGGCAGCTGTTCAGTAGGGGTTGACCCCAGTGATCCAACATTTAAGTTGATTATATGACCAAGCTTTTGCCCAGAAACTTGGTCAACCTAATGCACTTGGGCAAGTAGTTACAAATGTACCAAAGTTCGTTTTAGTAGGTTCGGTAAGGCCACATATTACGCTCTAACCTGGCACTTAATTCTGAATGACAAACTTTCCTTGGCTCTGTCTGAGATTATAAGACTGCAAAGAGGTTGGTGCTACATCAACAATTGGCAAAGTCAACCAGGGTCGACTGGCCCAACAAAGTACAAGATGATCCTACGGCAGGCCCAGGATCTGCCACAATAATGAGCTCCAAACGATTCAGCAGAAGACAAATCCATGTGTAGCTGATGTTCAACTTATCATTTGCCAATCTGTGTGCGCAATTTTAACAACGTAGTCTAGGAATGTAGTTAAAAGGACATGTTCTGTATGCCTTCAAAATCATTTCCTTTTGAGAGCCCAAGGAATGTCTGTAAACCTTATATACAGTGGTCTTTATAATATAGGCTGTAGAATTGTTGAATGTAGGAAATTTTAGCCATTTTGAAGAAATCCCATATCATCAGAAGTGGCGCCTAATTTACAGTGTTCCCCACACATTCTTAGGCCCAATTACTTTTCATCATAAAATGTTCAAGTAAAGCAGTGCAGGAAAGGAGGGAAAGTATTTCTTTGATTTGGTCTCTTGTTGTTCTGAGTCATGACTTTGGCTTTATTTTCTGCTTTCACATGATATTTTATTTATTATCAGAAGCATTCACGACTGCAAAGCTTCATGAGAAAAATAGGTCAGAATGTGCGGTGAATGACCTCATATTACATTAGACAATCCATTTCTGTGTGTTCACATAACATTGCCCAAGAGAAAACTCTTCAATTTGTGGGATTTTTCTACATTGGCCACATGAATCACACTGAATTTTTCTTTGGCCACTACTTATTTTACTGACTGTACACAAGTATGTTTCTTATGTAAAAGATATATTTTATACATTTTCTATAAAACATGATTTATTTTCTTAAGGCACGATTTACTAAAATACAATCACCAGGACAAAGGGCTTGGGGGTGGATTGTCCAGGTATTCAACTAGGGGGATGGGGTAATATATTTTCAAATTTAAGGTTTATTATATCACAATTTTAATCGTATTGTGGTACAATTCAATATTTTTCCTAGATTATATGTCACGCCCTTATGGCTTAGTAAATGTGGGTTAAGAGATAGTTCTAGGTGCCCACGTTGTGATCCACCAGGTGCGGATCACCTACATATGCTATGGTCTTGCCCAGAACTAAAAGAGTACTGGAATACTATTAATAAGTTTCTTATTTATAAATTTAAGTTACAGATTCCTTTTAAGGTAGAATGTTTTATATTGAGTGACCTTTCTAAGTTAAGTAGACATAAATACCAAACGATCTTTTTAGGTAGAATATTATTTTTGGCCAGACTCTTGGTTACTCGGGTCTGGTTTTCACGATATATCCCAGATGTAAATACCTGGAAAAACCTGGATAACAAGGTAAAGAACTAGGAGAATATTCTATATAAGCAAAGAAACGCTAAAGAGAAGTGAACCAAGATATGGGAGGCCCGGAGGTTTTAAACCGTTATGGTATATTCATATTAAATTTTTGTTGTTACATCTGCCTTTCTTGCCTTATACTGTTCTTTTTGAATGATCGTGAGATTTGAGACCCATCAAATGGGAATTGGAGGCTTGTGCGAAAAGAAAAGTATAATATTGAATTTGGATTTTGTATTAATTTGAACTGTATCTGTTTTATTTAAATGAAGATATTAAAATAAACTGTTTAGTTGTCTGTGGGCATTACATTGTTCATGGCAGATCCTGTCAGCTTTAATGATAAATGCATTAGCTGTTGCCAAAATGCATGTTCCAATAACAACTACCTTTCACCAATATATGATCCATTCCACTAAATTGCTTTTTTTACGTTTTTTGTTTTTTATTCAGTATTTTTCACATTGAAATGAATGAGTCACAGGGGTTGACTGGTGACTGAATAAGTCTAATATGTTGCAGCTGACTTGAATACTGACCAATCAGATTTAGTGCATCTCAGCAGTGTATCTGAGTTCATATGATGATGACCAATCAGCTGCTAAGGGCATAGCCCCTAATGAATATTCATGAGATGCCATTTTGCTATTGTCACTAAACCATTAGCTTTGTAAACTTGCCCACTGGGCAGTTAGGTATTACATAGTTAAAGTGGTCATGCCATAAAGTACTTTTCACTCTAAAGTTTATTTTAATCTAGTACTCCCATTTCTCTTTGGATTTTTTCATTTTATTTTATTTTTTCAAATTTCCTTCATTTGCAGTTTTCTCTTATCCTCCGTGCTTGAATCCTACTTACTGGTTTGTCATGTGACTGCTGTCCCATCATGCCTTACGGCAGTGAGATGTGTCCTGACATCAGTAGATCATGTGACACTAACCAGTTTATTTGCTACCTCCACATATTCAAAATGCTCTGTGTAACTGGATTTATAACAGACACAACTTGTGTGTCCATCACTAGTTAGAGCAAAATCCATGCTTATGTCTATCTATCTGTCTATCCATCCATAACAGATGCTGTGACTGACATGTAACTGACAATGCACATAGAGGAATGGTTATTGAAGGGAAGGAAAAGAAGCACTGTGGGCAGGGGCGTACCGTCAATATAGGCAGACCATGCCATTGCTATGGGGCCCGGCTAGGCTGCATGGCTCCGCCCCTTTCTGACTTAAATACACGCTGCACTTAAGGGTTCATTCACACGTCCGCAACTGTTTTGCAGTCCGCAAATTTCAGATCCGCAAAACACAAACACCGGCCATGTGCGTTTTAGCGTTATGTGGACCGCACATGCCCGGCACTATAATAGAAATGCCTTTAATTGTCCGTGGCTGCGGACAAGAATAGGACATGTTCTATTTTTTTTGCGGGGCCGTCGAACGGAAGTGCGGATGCGGACAGCACACTGTGTGCTTTAGCCCACCTCAAGCGGCACTTTTTGTGCTGTGGGCGGAGAAAAGGCTTCCTCTGCATCACTCTCGCATACAGCATCTCCTTGTGTAAAGTGTGCCGAATGGTTGAACGATGCACAGTGACTCCATCTGCAGCAAGATGATGTTGTAGGTCTTTGGTGCTGGTCTGTGGGTTGACTATGACTGTTCTCACCATTCGTCGCTTCTGTCTATCCGAGATTTTTCTTGGTCTGCCACTTGGTCTGAGAAGTGATGTAAGCTACATTGGTCTGCCACAGATGCCCATAACAGTGTCATCCACAGATCACCCATAACGGTGTCATCCACAGATCCCCCATAACAGTGCCATCCACAGATCCCCCATAACAGTATCATCGACAGATCCCCCATAACAGTGTGTCCTCCACAGGTCCCCCATAACATTGTCCTCCACAGATCCCCCCATAACAGTGTCATCCACAGATTCCCCATAACAGTGTGTCATCCACAGATCCCCCATAACAGTGTGTCATCCACAGATCCCCCATAACAGTGTGTCATCCACAGATCCCCCATAACAGTGTGTCATCCACAGATCCCCCATAACAGTGTCATCCACAGATCCCCCCATAACAGTGTCATCCACAGATCCCCCCATAACAGTGTAATCCACAGATCCCCCATAACAGTGTCATCCACAGATCCCCCATAACAGTGTCATCCACAGATCCCCCCATAACAGTGTCATCCACAGATCCGCCATAACAGTGTCATCCACAGATCCCCCCCATAACAGTGTCATCCACAGATCCCCTCCCATAACAGTGTTATCCCAAGATCCCCCATAAAAGTGTCATCCACAGATCCCCCATAACAGTGTCATCCACAGATCCCCCATAACAGTGTCATCCACAGATCCCCCATAACAGTGTCATCCACAGATCCCCCATAACAGTGTCATCCACAGATCCCACATAACAGTGTGTCATCCACGGATCCCCCATAACAGTGTGTCATCCACAGATCCCCCATAACAGTGTGTCATCCACAGATCCCCCATTAGTGTGTCATCCACAGATCCCCTATAACAGTGTCATCCACAGATCCCCCATAACAGTGTCATGCACAGATCCCCCCCATAACAGTGTTATCCACAGATCCCCTATAGCAGTGTCATCCACAGATCCCCCATACCAGTGTCATCCACAGATCCCCCATAACAGAGTCATCCACAGATCCCTCATAACAGTGTCATCCACATATCCCCCATAACAGTGTCATGCACAGATCCCCCCCATAACAGTGGTATCCACAGATCCCCTATAGCAGTGCACCTGCGCACTGAGGAGAGACAGAAAGGAGGGGAAAGAATCAGTGGAAGCAAGCAGAGGACAGCACAGCAGACGACTGAATAGCTTCCTTTGTAAGTAAATAGTTTTATTATAAATGTATCCCTGCATACCGCAATACTCTCGTATTTTGTAATCTTATTTAAATATACTTATTTCGTTTTTTTAGTAGTATGATTTAGTGGTGAAAATTATTAGTGCCCCTCCATTTTTGACTGTGGTATCTTGTGTGCCCCCCTATATACTGTTCTTAGAGTCGCCACTGGCTACAGTAATACTAATTTATGCTGTTATGCTAATACATACTGAACATTTTGGTGTGTTCATTCAGTTTGGTGTGTTGTGACTAAAGAATGGTAAGCAGTAGTTAAAGTGCTTGGCGACAACAGCTACAGTATTTTTTTCTTAACTGAAGACATTGGCAAGCATTTAATGACTTGTTAGGAGAGGCTATGAGAAAATAACTATGACTTTCAGGAATACAAAGCCATGAAAATGAAATGAATTCTCATCATTCCAATAAGCTCTGAAATGTTCTACAGAGAAAAAGATGCTAGGACTCTTCTATAAACTCAAGCACTGGGAAAAGCACCTCAGAGGAGATCAGGGTATAGCAGGAGCCTTACTGCAGTGTCCTGTCTGCGATAGAAGAAAAAACACTCTTTTAACTAAGCCTCGTCTACAAACCATGAGGGCAGCCATATTTCTTGTTTAATTTTAGCATTCATTTTTTGTTTTTTGTTCCTTTAAAAACTGCATTCTGCTCATGGAGAGAAGTGATGTAAACTGCATTCTGCTCATGGAGAGAAGTGATGTAAACTGCATTCTGCTCATGGAGAGAAGTGATGTAAACTGCATTCTGCTCATGGAGAGAAGTGATGTAAATTGCATTCTGCTCATGGAGAGAAGTGATGTAAACTGCATTCTGCTCATGGAGAGAAGTGATGTAAACTGCATTCTGCTCATGGAGAGAAGCGATGCAAACTGCATTCTGCTCATAGAGAGAAGTGATACAAACTGCATTCTGCTCATGGAGAGAAGCGATGCAAACTGCATTCTGCTCATAGAGAGAAGTGAGGCAAACTGCATTCTGCTCACGGAGAAAGGTGAGGCAAACTGCATTCTGCTCATGGAGAGAAGTGAGGCAAACTGCATTCTGCTCATGGAGAGAAGTGATGTAAACTGCATTCTGCTTATAGAGAGAAGTGATGCGAACTGCATTCTGCTCATGAAGAGAAGTGATGCAAACTGCATTCTGCTCATAGAGAGAAGTAATGTAAACTGCATTCTGCTCATAGAGAGAAGTGATGTAAACTGCATTCTGCTCATAGAGAGAAGCGAGGCAAACTGCATTCTGCTCATGGAGAGAAGTGACGCAAACTGCATTCTGCTCATGCAGAGAAGTGATGCAAACTGCATTCTGCTCATGGAGAGAAGTTATGTAAACTGCATTCTGCTCATGGAGAGAAGTGATGTAAACTGCATTCTGCTCATGGAGAGAAGTGATGTAAACTGCATTCTGCTCATAGAGAGAAGTGATGCAAACTGCATTCTGCTCATGGAGAACAGTGATGTAAACTGCATTCTGCTCATGGAGAGAAGTGATGTAAACTGCATTCTGCTCATAGAGAGAAGTGATGCAAACTGCATTCTGCTCATAGAGAGAAGTGAGGCAAACTACATTCTGCTCACGGAGAAAGGTGAGGCAAACTGCATTCTGCTCATGGAGAGAAGTGAGGCAAACTACATTCTGCTCATGGAGAGAACTGATGAAAACTGCATTCTGCTCATTGAGAGAAGTGATGTAAACTGCATTCTGCTCATGGAGAAAAGTGATGTAAACTGCATTCTGCTCATAGAGAGAAGTGATGCAAACTGCATTCTGCTCATAGAGAGAAGTGATGTAAACTGCATTCTGCTCATGGAGAGAAGCGATGCAAACTGCATTCTGCTCAAAGAGAGAAGTGAGGCAAACTGCATTCTGCTCACGGAGAAAGGTGAGGCAAACTGCATTCTGCTCATGGAGAGAAGTGAGGCAAACTACATTCTGCTCATGGAGAGAAGTGATGTAAATTGCATTCTGCTTATAGAGAGAAGTGATGCGAACTGCATTCTGCTCATGAAGAGAAGTGATGCAAACTGCATTCTGCTCATAGAGAGAAGTAATGTAAACTGCATTCTGCTCATAGAGAGAAGTAATGTAAACTGCATTCTGCTCATAGAGAGAAGTGATGTAAACTGCATTCTGCTCATGGAGAGAAGTGATGTAAACTGCATTCTGCTCATGAAGAGAAGTGATGAAAACTGCATTCTGCTCATGGAGAGAAGTGATGTAAACTGCATTCTGCTCATGGAGAGAAGTGATGCAAACTGCATTCTGCTCATAGAGAGAAGTGATGCAAACTGCATTCTGCTCATGGAGAAAAGTGATGTAAACTGCATTCTGCTCATGGAGAGAAGTGATGTAAACTGCATTCTGCTCATGGAGAGAAGTGATGTAAACTGCATTCTGCTCGAGAGAAGTGATGTAAACTGCATTCTGCTCATGAAGAGAAGTGATGCAAACTGCATTCTGCTCATGAAGAGAAGTGATGCAAACTGCATTCTGCTCATAGAGAGAAGTGAGGCAAACTGCATTCTGCTCATGGAGAAAGGTGAGGCAAACTGCATTCTGCTCATGGAGAGAAGTGAGGCAAACTGCATTCTGCTCATGGAGAGAAGTGATGTAAACTGCATTCTGCTCATGGAGAGAAGTGATGTAAACTGCATTCTGCTCATGGAGAGAAGTGATGCAAACTGCATTCTGCTCATGGAGAGAAGTGATGTAAACTGCATTCTGCTCATGGAGAGAAGTGATGTAAACTGCATTCTGCTCATAGAGAGAAGTGATGCAAACTGCATTCTGCTCATAGAGAGAAGTGAGGCAAACTACATTCTGCTCACGGAGAAAGGTGAGGCAAACTGCATTCTGCTCATGGAGAGAAGTGAGGCAAACTACATTCTGCTCATGGAGAGAAGTGATGTAAACTGCATTCTGCTCATGGAGAGAAGTGATGTAAACTGCATTCTGCTCATGGAGAGAAGTTATGTAAACTGCATTCTGCTCATGGAGAGAAGTGATGTAAACTGCATTCTGCTCATGGAGAGAAGTGATGTAAACTGCATTCTGCTCATGGAGAGAGGTGAGGCAAACTGCATTCTGCTCATGGAGAGAAGTGATGTAAACTGCATTCTGCTCATGGAGAGAAGTGATGTAAACTGCATTCTGCTCATAGAGAGAAGTGATGCAAACTGCATTCTGCTCATGGAGAAAAGTGATGTAAACTGCATTCTGCTCATGGAGAGAAGTGATGTAAACTGCATTCTGCTCATAGAGAGAAGTAATGCAAACTGCATTCTGCTCATAGAGAGAAGTGAGGCAAACTGCATTCTGCTCATGGAGAAAGGTGAGGCAAACTGCATTCTGCTCATGGAGAGAAGTGAGGCAAACTACATTCTGCTCATGGAGAGAAGTGATGTAAACTGCATTCTGCTCATTGAGAGAAGTGATGTAAACTGCATTCTGCTCATGGAGAGAAGTGATGTAAACTGCATTCTGCTCATGGAGAGAAGTGATGTAAACTGCATTCTGCTCATAGAGAGAAGTGAGGCAAACTGCATTCTGCTCATGGAGAGAAGTGATGCAAACTGCATTCTGCTCATAGAGAGAAGTGAGGCAAACTGCATTCTGCTCATGGAGAAAGGTGATGCAAACTGCATTCTGCTCATGGAGAGAAGTGAGGCAAACTGCATTCTGCTCATGGAGAGAAGTGATGTAAACTGCATTCTGCTCATAGAGAGAAGTGATGCGAACTGCATTCTGCTCATGGAGAGAAGTGATGCAAACTGCATTCTGCTCATGGAGAGAAGTGATGTAAACTGCATTCTGCTCATGGAGAGAAGTGATGTAAACTGCATTCTGCTCATAGAGAGAAGTGATGCAAACTGCATTCTGCTCATGGAGAGAAGTGATGCAAACTGCATTCTGCTCATGGAGAGAAGTGATGCAAACTGCATTCTGCTCATGGAGAGAAGTGATGTAAACTGCATTCTGCTCATGAGAGAAGTGATGTAAACTGCATTCTGCTCATGGAGAGAAGTGATGTAAACTGCATTCTGCTCATGGAGAGAAGTGATGCAAACTGCATTCTGCTCATGGAGAGAAGTGATGTAAACTGCATTCTGCTCATGGAGAGAAGTGATGTAAACTGCATTCTGCTCATGGAGAGAAGTGATGCAAACTGCATTCTGCTCATAGAGAGAAGTGATGCAAACTGCATTCTGCTCATGGAGAGAAGTGATGCAAACTGCATTCTGCTCATGGAGAGAAGTGATGTAAACTGCATTCTGCTCATGGAGAGAAGTGATGTAAACTGCATTCTGCTCATGGAGAGAAGTGATGTAAACTGCATTCTGCTCATGGAGAGAAGTGATGTAAACTGCATTCTGCTCATGGAGAGAAGTGATGCAAACTGCATTCTGCTCATGGAGAGAAGTGATGCAAACTGCATTCTGCTCATGGAGAGAAGTGATGCAAACTGCATTCTGCTCATGGAGAGAAGTGATGCAAACTGCATTCTGCTCATGGAGAGAAGTGATGCAAACTGCATTCTGCTCATGGAGAGAAGTGATGTAAACTGCATTCTGCTCATGGAGAGAAGTGATGCAAACTGCATTCTGCTCATGGAGAGAAGTGATGCAAACTGCATTCTGCTCATGGAGAGAAGTGATGCAAACTGCATTCTGCTCATGGAGAGAAGTGATGTAAACTGCATTCTGCTCATGGAGAGAAGTGATGTAAACTGCATTCTGCTCATGGAGAGAAGTGATGCAAACTGCATTCTGCTCATGGAGAGAAGTGATGTAAACTGCATTCTGCTCATGGAGAGAAGTGATGCAAACTGCATTCTGCTCATGGAGAGAAGTGATGTAAACTGCATTCTGCTCATGGAGAGAAGTGATGCAAACTGCATTCTGCTCATGGAGAGAAGTGATGCAAACTGCATTATGCTTATGGTGGGAAATTTGGATTTTTATTCTGCCCACTTGAGTCCTGTGGACAGAGCTTTTTCATTTGATAGTTTGAAGCTACCTAAACACCATTCTTAGGAAGAAACATCCTACAGTCTGGAGAGAATTAACCATAAATGGCTTTATGAATCCTTATGTAATAATTGTGAAGTCTTGCTACAACAGGACAGGGTATTAGCCTCTTTTCATTTTTCTGGTTTGAATTGGGGTTTTTGTACTGCTGTAGCAGAGGTGAGATTCCAGAGGTAAATCTAAATGTGACGTGAATCAGCACATCACATTTAGGAAAAGCAGTGCAGGGGAGAAATTGCCGGCTAGTAGCGCCTCTGAGGAATAGTACATTGTTGCTGTCTTCCTGAGCTACACATACTATATTGCTCTCTGTCTATACAACATGTTTACCTGTGCCAAGACATACTGCTGCTTTCAGTATAAGGTCTTGGTAAGCCCATTTGAACATTACTATATAGGACTTATGTTTCTTTATTGTTTTTTTATTTTATTTTGGGGTGACATTTTGGAGCTTTGAAATTACAAATTATAAGTTTTACAAAGAAAGAGAGGTGGAATACAGAGTGGGCTCAGCATACACGTGGAACCTGCATTAATCAATATCAGATTGGTAGAGACCCGACACCCCACTCACACACTCATCGGCTGTTTTGGGGAACCACTGGCACTGGAAACTGTACAGTGGATGGAAGGCTCTGTCCACTGTGTACTGTAGTTTCCAATGCTGGAGTACTGCAACTCATTCACTTGAATGGGATCAAAGCTGCAGCGCCCTGGCATGGCCAGTACACAGTGGACAGAACCTTGTGCCATAAGCAACTAATCAGTGGGTGTGCAGTGTTTGGTCCCCAAACAATCTGATATTTTAGGTTTTAGAGCAGAATAATAAGAAAAAAATATTTCCCATTACACCTCAGACCAGCAATCAGACACCCAATGTTAATCAAACCTCTGCTGACAGCCCTAATCAGACCCCAGTGTCAATCAGACCTCAGATCAGACCCCCAATGCCTCAGATCAACCCCCCAACCTTCAGCCATCTATCAGCCCCCCATGTCAGCCATCAGCCCCCCATGTCAGCCAACCATCAGCCTCCCTTGTCAGCCAACCATCAGCCTCCCTTGTCAGCCAACCATCAGCCCCCCTTGTCAGCCATCAGTGCAAATAAAATAAAAAAAAAACACTTACCTCTCCTGCTCCTGTATGCCACCGCTCCTCACCATCGCGATCCTCTTCATCCGGCTGTCGGCTGTGTATCGTGGGCGCGGCGCACAGTGAGAGGTCACAGTGCGCCCGAACGCTGTGTGCAGCCCTGCACAGCCGACAGCGAAGCCGAGAACCAGAAGGCGGTGAGTACAGATCCTTCACCGCTTCCTGGTCCTCCTGTACCGCGTTAAAGATGGCCCTGATTGCCCAGGGCCCAGTCTTGGGCCGCGGCCCGGCGGGTGGGGAACGCTGCTTTACATCACATACTGAGAGACTAATTTTATTATACACAGTCAAGTCACTTATTACGACCACTTCCTACTTTCAATGTCGGCAGCATATAGCTCATGAAGGAAGTCACTTGTTGTGAGCTGGCTTGGTACATATGTAAGGTGTGCCATCTGTATACATGTCCTTCATTGCTGTCATGGGCAAAGGGGGTGACAGAGCTGCGAAAAGGGATGATTTTATGCTTTTGGAAAAGAGTTGCAGTATTTCTAAAACTGTCATGTTTAAAAACTGTTCGCATGCTGCATGGTGAGGGGAATGGTTTCATGGCATTCTCTGGGTCTACTCATCCATGTGGAAAGAACTCTTAACCAATTTGGGTATGAATCTATCCATGCAGATCATATACACCCATACATTCTGATTGTCTTCAGAATGTATGGGATGGGATATTTCAGCAAGACAATGTGGCCTGTCACAGTTTGAGAAAGACTGGAATAGTCAAAACGTCGCAATTGTATGCTGCTATCTAAATAAAGACACCGGACTTCATTGCAAACGGAAGAGTGCTGCGGATTTATTATTTTTCTGTCACACAGCTAGAAATGTCTTACATTGGTTGGAAGGACATGACCAAGACTTCTAAGTACTTCCCTGGCCCCCTAATTCTCCAGACTTGAACCCAAATAAGCATATGTGGGACCACCTTGATCGTCATGTTTGCTCTATGTATCCTCCCCCACGCACCCTCCAGCAGCTGTGAGATGCACTGAAGTCAGCATATCTCAAGATACCTGTGAAAACCTACCAGAACTTTATTAAGTTACTCCCAGCCTGTCTAGCTGCTGTCCATGCTGTACATGACGGTTACTCTGGATATTATGTGGTCATCATAAGAAGATGACTGAACTGTGTATAATGTATTTTATTTTTGTCTGTTCCTAGAAGAGTCTTATTTACTGTCATTTGCATACAATCCATCACATGTTCCCAAATCCTTTTTTCATTACAAAATCTCCACTTTATTACCCACAGAAGTTGTGGTTTAAGTAAGTTTTTGGAGAAATACTCAATACTGGGCAAGCATGAGCAGCTTAGACGTTTTGGAATAACAACAGACACGTTGATGTCAATCCTAAACAAGACACTGAATGGAAGCAGAACATTTCTGTATGATACAAATTAGGGCATGTATAATACTTTATAGCTTTGCAGGCAAAAATGATGCAATATTATGTTTGATACACATAGCAGGTTTACAGCCATGCCAATCATGCTTAATCTTCTCAAACACTGTGCTTTGTTTAAGGCTACGTAGCTTTGAGGATAACTGGCACAGCTATTGGCAGCTTCCAGGGTTATGAGCATTTCTGCTAAACCGCATGGCTGTGTTATACATAGTGGAACATGGCTAGTAAATTAGTGTATTTTATTCCAACAAGAATGAACAATAGAGGAAAATGTGAATGAAGTGTAAAGGTTGGTCACTGAACTCATTTGATTTCATTACATAAATATTAACCACTGCCAGTCCGGGCCATTTTCCCCTTCCTGACCAGGCCTAATTTTGCAAATCTGACATGTGTCACTTTATGTGGTGTTAACTTTAGAACACTTTTACTTATCCAAGCCGTTCTGAGATTGTTTTCTCATGAAATATTGTACTTCACGATAGTCATAAATTTGAGTCAACAGAAGGGAAAGAGTGGCTTCAGTTTAGCAAACACGAAATTTCGTGGGAAGGCCGCATATCGACCTTTCAGATGGTTACTCTCCCAAAAATTTTGTATGTATTCAGAACAGTGCCCATTTCTCTTCCAACTTCATTCTTTAATAGAATTATTAAACTATTGAATACTTACCTCTGGTCACCTAAAAGACCACGTATTGCAAGCAAACTATTGAACAAGTTCAGAAGAGCTGGTGGTCTGGGCCTACCCAACATAAACATCTATTACTTAGCCTCACAGGTGGGTTCCCTGAGAGAGTGGTGGCGTGGAGATCCAGCACACCATTGGATTCATATTGAGACGGTAACCACTCCGAATCGCAATTTGAAAGCTTTGCTTATGGCGGCTCTCAACCCCTCACTCTCTTTGGGATCTCTACCAAGTTTCCCCTCTTCCTCGGTTTCTGCGTGGAGGAAGTTTCACTCTAGAGCAGCTAAGGTGGAATTCTCGACTAAGAGCTTCGCACCCCTAGAGACACTGGCCTTCTATGTCCCTGACCTGGATTTAACTAAATGGAAATCCAGTGGACTTTCCTCCATATCGTCTCTCTTTGATGGCGACCACTTGAAACAATTCTCTTCCTTGACTGCGCAGTATTCAATTTCACATAGAGAATTTTACAAATATCTTAGAATACGCCGCCTGATAAATTCTAAGGACCCGTTTCGGGTGTGCGCATGTAAAGAGGTAATTGACCTTTGGAACACATCATCCCCCCGCCAAATGAGGCCCGCGGCCTATTTATGCCGCTCTTAACTCCAAACAGGAATTTGTGAAATCGGCACCATTTCTGGCCTGGGAAAAAAGAACTAGGACAGGAATTCACCACCCTAAACTGGTCCTCATCACTTTCTTTTATTTCAAAAACTTTCATATGTGTTTCACACTATGAGGCAGCTATCAAAACAATGTTAAGATGATATCTAACCCCGGATAGACTGAGTCATATATACCCGGGAACGTTCCACCTCTGCTGGAGGAGGTGCGGAGGCAGGGGATCTCTTTTGCATGTCCTATGGTCATGTCCCAAGATTACAAGCTTTTGGAGCGAAAGCTTTGCCCTCATTACTTCTGTATTGGGTAGAAGCGTGAAACCTTCTCCTGAACTAGCGTTGTTATTCCTGGGGATAATGGATAATTCGTTGCAGGATAGATACATAATGGGACATATTTGGATCTCTGCCAAATTGGTTCTGACGCGGCATTGGAGGTCCACTGTTGTCCCCCCCTATCCAGGAGGTGGTACCATTATTGAATACATCATGTGCGTATGAAAAAATGATGGCGTATATGAACTGTTCGTATTGCTCTTATGAGACCCACTGGTCAAAATGGTTCTCCTCTAGTCATGCAATCATTGGAAGCAGTTGATGACCTTACCTTATGCTCAGAATGTTAGGACTCTCTCTTAGAACAGCGAGTTCTTGTTGTTGCTTAACAGTTTTTCTTTGCTTTACTTCTGTATGACAATTTATTTTTGTATTTTATTGAAAAAGTGCAATAAAAAACATTTGTTCATAAATTTGAGTCAATATATTTCACCTTTATTTATGAAAAAATAATTTCAATTTCTCTGCTTTTAAAACAAAAAGTTATACCTCATAAAATATTGATTACTTAACATTCCCCATATGTCTACTTTGTGTTGGCATCATTTTGTAAATGTCATTTTATTTTTTTAGGACGTTAGAAGGCTTAGAAGTTTAGAAGCAATTCTTAAAATTTTCAAAACTCACTTTTTAACCACTACAGGACCGCCTAATGTACGGATGTGTCCGGCCGGCGGTCATGTTGCTCTGGCTGGACGCATCCGTGCGTCATCTCGCGAGACGCGAGATTTCCTGTGAACGCGAGCGCACGTGCGTTCACAGTGGCGCGCGTCTCGGCAGTTATACTGCAGCCTGCCAGGCTGTAGATGATAAATAAAAAGCATCAAACATGTATATCAGACGCTTGATCACCCCATCTAGATTTCCTGATCACCCCCCTGTCATTGATCACACCCCTGTAAGGCTCCATTCAGACGTTCATATGTGTTTTGCGAATCCGTGGATCTACGGATCCGCGGATCTTATCCACGGATCCGCAGATCCTCAAAACACGGACACCGGCAATGTGCTTTCTGCATTTTGCAGATCCACACATTGCCAGAACTATATAGAAAATGCCTTTTCTTGTCCGCAATTGCGGACAAGAATAGGACATGTTCTATATTTTTGCAAAACGGACGTGCAGACCCGGAAGTGCGGATCCGTAATTCCATATCCGAGCGGGACAAAGTCTGTCCCTATAGAAATGAATGGGTCCGCAATTCCGTTCCGCAAACAGAATTGCGGACGTGTGAATGGGGCATAAGGGTCCCTTATTACCGCCAGTTAGTTAGCTACTTGTTAGGTAGTTAGCACCCAGCCCACCGCACTGCAGTCACTGATTTTGGCAGAGATTTTTTCATCCACGATGATCGATGCGAATGGAAAAATCTGTGCCGTTCATTATTTTTTTTTTTCAGCCCAGAGGCTGAACGGAAAAAAATATCTCATTACCCGTATGCTCAATATAAGGAGAATCGCAGAAACTCCTAATGCTGGCCATACGTGTAATGATTGCGGAGACCCTCAAATGCCAGGGCAGTACAAACACCTCACATGTTACCCCATTTTAGAAAGAAGCCAACCCAAGGTATTCCTTGAGGGGTTTGGTGAGTTCATGTAAAATTTTATTTTTTGTCACAAGTTTGTAAAAAAAAAATATATATATCAATTTCTGCTAACTTGTGCCCAAAATTTTTTTTTTCTGTGAACTCGCCATGCCCCTCACAGAATACCTTGGGGTGTTTTCTTTCCAAAATAGGGTCACATGTGGGGTATTTATACTGCCCTGGCATTTTAGGGGCCCTAAAGCGTGAGAATCCAAATGCATAAAAATGCCCTGTGAAATCCCCAAGGTAATTGCTGAGGGGCATAGTGAGTCCATGAAAAATTGAACTTTTTGTCAAAAGTTAGCAGAAAGGGAGACTTTGTGAGAAAAAACAATAAAAAACCAATTTCCGCTAACTTGTGCCAAAAAAAAAATTCTTCTATGAACTCGCCATGCCCCTCACGGAATACCTTGGGGTGTCTTCTTTCCAAAATGGGGTCACATGTGGGGTATTTATACTGTGCTGGCATTTTAGGGGCCCTAAAGCGTGAGAAGAAAAATGCGTAAAAAGGTCCTCCTAAAAGGTACTCATTGGAATTAGGGCCCCTTTGCGCATCTTGGCTGCTAAAAAGTGTCACACATGTGGTATCACCGTACTCAGGAGAAGTAGGGCAATGTGTTTTGGGGTGTATTTTTACATATACCCATGCTGGGTGAGAGAAATATCTCTGTAAATTGACAACTTTCTATACATTTTCTTAAAAAGTTATCATTTACAGAGATATTTCTCACACACAGTATGGGTATATGTAAAAATACACCTCAAAACACATTGCCCTACTTCTCCTGAGTACGGCGATACTACACACATGTAGTATCTTTTTAGTAATTTTTTGTAGTAATTTTTTTTGCCAGAAGTTAGCAGAAATGGAAACTTTATTATTTTTTTTCCTCAGAAAGTGTCATTTTCCGCTAACTTGTGAAAAAAAAATGAAATGATACATGAACTCACCATGCCCCTCCGCGAATACTTTGGGGTGTCTTCTTTCTAAAATGGTGTCATTTGGGGGGTATTTATACTATCCTGGCATTCTAGCACCTGAAGAAACAGGACAGGTGCTCAGAAAGTCAGAGCTGCTTCAAAATGCGGAAATTCACTTTTTTGCACCATAGTTTGTAAACGCTATAACTTTTACCCAAACCAATAAATATACACTTATTGGATTGTTTTTTTATCAAAGACATGTAGAACAATAAATTTTGCGAAAAAGTTATATAGAAATGTAGTTTTTTTTTAAAAAAATTACAACAAAGTGAAAAATGTCATTTGTTTGCAAAAATGTCGGTCATTTTTGATTAATAGCAAAAAAAGTAAAAATGTCAGCAGCAATGAAATACCACCAAATGAAAGCTCTATTAGTGAGAAGAAAAGGAGGTTAAATTCATTTGGGTGGTAAGTTGTATGACGGAGCAACAAACGGTGAAAGTAGTGTAGTGCAGAATTGTAAAAAGTGGCCTGGTCATTAAGGGTGTTTAAGCTAAGGGGGGCTGAGGTGGTTAAGGACCAGTTCAGGTCTGAAGTCACATTGTGGGGGTTACACAGTGGAGAACCCCCCATAAATGACCCTATTGTAGAAACTACACTCCTCAGGTTACGCAAAACTGATTTTACAAACTTTGTTAACCTTTTAGGCGTTCCACAAGAATGAAAGGAAAATGGAGATAAAATTTCAAAATTTCACTTTTTTTGGTAGATTTTCCATTTTATTCCTTTCCACTCTTGTGGAACACCTAAAGGGTTACCAAATTTTGTAAAATCAGTTTTGAATACCTTGAGGGGTGTACTTTCTTAGATGGAGTCAGTTTTTTGGAGTTTCTACTCTAGAGGTACATTAGTGGGGCTTCAAATGGGACATAGTATCTAAAAACCAGTCCGGCAAAATCTGCCTTTCAAAAACCACATGGCGCTCCTTTCCCTCTACACCCTGCTGTGTGCCGTACAGTAGTTTACGACCACACATGGGGTGTTTCTAAAAACTACAGAATCAGGGCAATAAATATTGAGTTTTTGTTTGGCTGTTAACCCTTGCCTGGTGACTTAAAAAAAAAAGGAAAAATTTTGCCATTAACTCTTGTGGAACACCTAAAGGGTTAACGACGTTCTAGAATGGGGTCATTTTGGGTGGTTTCTATTATGTAATCCTCATAAAGTGACTTCAAACCTGAACTGGTCCCTAATAAGTAGATTTTTGAAAATTTCAGAAAATTTTCAAGATTTGCTTCTAAACTTCTAAGCCTTGTAACGTCACCCAAAAAATAAAATGGCATTCCCAAAATGATCCAAACATGAAGTAGACATATGGGGGATGTAAATTAATAACTTTTTGTTGGCGGTATTACTATCTATTATAGAAATAGAGAAATTGAAACTTGGAAAATTTCTAATTTTTCACAATTTTTGGTAAATTTTGACTCCATTTTACCAGCGTCATGTAGTACAATATGTGACGAAAAAACTATCTCAGAATGGCTTGGATAAGTAAAAGCGTTTTATAATTATTCACACATAAAGTGACACTGGTCAGATTTGCAAAAAATGGCCAGGTCCTTAAGGTGAAATAAGGCTGCATCCTTAAGGGGTTAAAGAGACCAGTTATGATATATAAGTTATATGATAAGTACTTATCACGGTAAAGAAAACTAATTTACAGTTCCTAAACTATAAGATAGCTCACTGCCTGAAAGGCTGGTTCAAAAACAAAACAAAAATGCTTTATAATAATACGGGTCAGATAGCCTATCTAGTGTAAATTTTCGCAAAAAAACTGCAACGGACACGGAAAGAATATACGTTTGAGTACATGAGGCCTAAATGTGATACTAAGACACTGTTACACATCCTATTGAGGCATATGCCCCATCCGCCTGTCTCTGTCGATATAAGAGAAAGACTAGGCTCATTTTATACTTCATTGTTTAACCCTTTCTACCCCGGGCCAGTTTTCACCTTCCTGCCCAGGCCATTTTTTGCAAATCCGACGTGTCACTTTATGTGGTAATAACTTTGGAACACTTTTACTTATCCAAGCCATTCTAAGACTGTTTACTCGTGACACATTGTACTTCACGACAGTGCTAAATTTGAGGCAATATATTTTTCCTTTATTTATAAAAAAAAATACTAAATTACCAAACATTTTGAAAAATTTACAATTTTCTAAATTTTAATTTCTCTACTTTTAAGACAGGTAGTAATGCCTCATAAAATAGTTATCAGTCATCATTTCCCATATGTCTGCTTTATGTTGACATAATTTTGTAAATTCTATTTTATTTTTTTTAGGACGTTAGAAGGCTTAGAAGTGTAGAAGCCATTTTTCTAATTTTCAACAAAATTTCCAAAACCATTTTTTTTAAGCACCAATTCAGTTATAGAGTGAGTTTGAGGGGCTTACATAATGGAAACCACCCATGAACGAAATTATTCAACACTGATGTTACAAACTTCGTTAACCCTTTAGGTGTTCCGCAAGAATAAAAGGAAAATAGAGGCGAAATTTCAAAATAAAATTTTTTATGCAGACTTTTCATGTTAATCAATTTTTTCATGCAACACAGCAAGAATCAACAGCAAACTAAACCTCAATATGCATTACTCTGGTTCTGCAGTTTACAGAAATACCCCATATGTGGGGTATGTGGGGTAAAGCTGCGCCATATGGATTTTTAGAAGCAAATTGTGCTATAATGGTTTTTGGGCACCATTTTGTATTTGAAGAGACCCTGACGTACCCCTACAGTGGAAACCCTTAAAAAGTGACCCCATTTTGGAAACTAAACCCTTCAAAGAATATATTAAGGGGGGTACTGAGCACTTTGACCCCCTAAGCGGTTTACGGAATTTGAATAGTTTTATTTCTTCCAATAAATTTTTCATTTTCACAAGGGGTAACAGGAGAAAAAGCACCCAAAATTTGTTACACATTTTCTCCTGAATATGGCAACACCTTATATGTGGTGGTAAACTGCTGGGGGGGGGGCACATGGCAGGATTCAGAACGGAAGGAGCACCATATGGCTTTTGCAGCCCAGATTTTGATAAATTGGTTTATGGGAACCATTGGTTTTAATTTTTTGAGTGATTGTCTTATGTGGGGGCTCATTTTTTGTGGGATGAGGTGATCTTTTCATTGATACATAAGACTTTATGATCGCTTGGTATTACACTTTTTGGGAGGCAAGGTGAAAAAAGGTTGTTTTGGTGTTGTTTTATTTTTTTTACAGTATTTACCTGAGGGGCATCTTATGTGATATTTTTATAGAGCAGGTTGTTACGGACGTGACAATACCTAATATGTCTATAACTTTTATTTTTGTACACAGTAAATTCATTTTTGAACAGAATTAAATCTTGTTTTTGTGTTGTCATTTTCTGAGAGCCATTTTTTTTTATTTTTTGGGCGATTGTTACCATTTTGGGCTTTTTGATCGCTTGGTATTACACTTTTTGTGAGGGAAGGTGACCAAAAATAGCAGTTTGGCACTTTTTCTTTTTTTTTTCTTTTTCTTACTGCATTCACCTGACAGGGTGGATCATTTGATATTTTTATAGAGCCGGTCGTTACGGACGCGGCAATACCTAATATGTAATCTTTTCTTTATTTTCAATTTTTTTTTCAATTTTTTTTATTACTTAATTATGGGAAAATAAATTTTTTCTTTTTTACTTCAAACTTTTATATTTTTTTATTATGCAAAACTTTAACTATTTTTTTCCCAACAACTTTTGGGGGTCTGATCCCCTGTACAATGCATTACAATACTTCTGTATTGTAATGCATTGGCTGTAAGTGTATTACACACTGTAATACAATTTCAGCCTACCTGCCTGTGAGATCCAGGGGGCTGGATCTCACAGGCTTACACGGAAGGCAGCCCTGATGCCTGTGGAAGGCATCGGGCTGCTTTCCCTGCCATCGGGTCCCTATCACAGCAGCGCGGGGACCTGATGGGGAAGGGGAGGGAGCTCCTTCCCTCCACACACCCCGCGGTCAGCGCTGACCGCGGCATAGTGAGAGTTAATGCGCCTGTTTTCACCAATGCTGGCGCATACAGCAGGGGTCTGGCTAACGGGAACAGCCATTCCCCTTTAGCCGATTGGGTGGGCGTACTATTATGGTGCTGGTCGGGAAGGGGTTAATAAAGCATTTTTGTTTTGTTTTTAAACCATCCTTTTTTACTGGAAGTACTCCATCATATGGAAAATTATTGGCAATGCTACATGGGAAACGAACATGCAAAGAGGTATCTCCCAAGAAAGAGAGCCATCTCGCCAGTGCCACCTATTGGAAGTGACTACCTATGAGTCAAGATCCGACTTTCCAACAAGTCTTTGGTTTTGAAAAAGGTAATATAGCCAAGCCAGATATCCATCTGTAGAAGTAGTATGGAGTAGGATTCTGGCTAGTGTGATGCTTTGACTTTATCTGGCTTGTCTATATTCCCTTGTCAAATCCCAAGGCTTGTTGGAAAGTTGGATCTTGACTCATAGGTAGCCACTTCCAATAGGTGGCAGTGGTGAGATGGTTTTCCTGGGAGATATCTCTTTGCAAATCTAAAGTGCAAAGATCAAACAATGATAAAGGTAACATATGATCTTCTAACTACTTCTTGGACTTCTTTCAGGCCACACACTGGCGCAAAGTTATTAAGCATGGATTGAGACTACACGATGATGATTACATATATTAAATCTAACTATTAGATGGCCATCTAGAGAACCTATTTTAGAAACTTCATGCTGCCTTAAACACGGACAGCATAATATACCAACATAATCCTTGGTTACAGACAACGGTTTTATTTTGGAATGCTGTTGCATTGCATAGAAGACATGAGGGGAAATTCAAGATCACTATCTGGTACACCAGTCTAGATGTCCTCCACACTGCCAAAGGATATGCTTAATTTACGGTGAGACGCAGGCCTCGTCATAAATTAACTGCTTCCTTTGGTACCTAAATTGTAATCTACTGAAGTTTGTAGCTATTGTAGATTTCAGTCTTCATTTATGCAGAAAACTGTCGGAAAAGAAGATAAATGTGGCGGGCCTGCTGGCCACACCCTCTCCACTCTCACTATGCACTCTTTTTGGAAAGTGGTGAGGGTGGTGTATAAATGACACTTTTGACTACATTTATTGCCAGTGGGGTTTAGAAAATCGTTAACACAGGGTTTGTGACTTTTTTCACCAGGAAACTGGTAAAGGGAGATGATAAATCTCCCCATACAGTAGTTTGAAAATGAGCCTTGAGAAGAATGTCATGGAGGCATCCCCACTGGCTTCTCTACACCCTGCTAGGCTTGACTAACAGATGTCTCCCTATACAAAAATATTGAGAACTCAGTCAATTAAGTCAAGCCAGGTGGGGAGAAGCCCCCATAACTCTTTTTTGACTCTTGGTTTTAACAGCATAAATGTCCTGACAGGTTCCTATTAAATTATTATATACAGGGGTGGAACTATTACTATATCAGCCATGGTGCAGAGAGGACCTACATAAAGTGGCTTAATATAACTGTATCATGTGTAGTTGTACTGCCAGCATTGGTTTGGCAGTATAGATGCACCTATTGGAGGTATTATTAAGCACTGGATAACACTATTATGGGTAGTTCAGTTAGTCGATAACTGTATAACGGGGTTATTTGGATTTTTGATTGAATTATTATTTGGGTACTGTATGATCTTCTTTAGATTATTGTGTAATGTACAATTTTTGGAACACTATGGTGGCTCTTTTTTTTTATGGGAAACTTTTCTGACTTTTTGCTATGTTACATGTTGATTCTTACTTTAGGTCCACAAAAATGGCGTAAGTATTATGTGGTCATCCAAAACTCTTAGGTAGGGGGCCCGACAAGAAAAAGCCTGAATTTCGCCTATCCTTTCTTTCAAGGGGTTCAAAAGGAGACTCCATCAGAGCTCTAAGGACTAGGTTTAAGTCCCAGGCAGGAACAGTTGGACGGACAGTAGGGGCAATTCTGACAGCCCCTTTAAAAAACTGTTTGATCTAAGTATTTTCTGCCAGTTTTTTACCCAAAAAAATACTCAGGGCTGAAACCTGCACTCTTAAGGTAGAAGGTTTGAGGCCCTTGTCCAATCCTGACTGAAGGAAGTCTAAAATAGTGGGTACATTGGACAAAAGATGCAGACTGTTCTTTTTTTCTGCGTAGTCCAAAAAGACCCTCCAAGCTCTAAGATATATTTTAGAGGTTATAGTTTTCCTACCTTTTAAGATGGTGGAGATTACTGGATCGGAGAGCCCCTTCTTCTTCAGGCATTGGCGCTCAACCTCCAGGCCGTCAACCTGAGCTGAGGAACCTTTGGGTGGCAGACTGGTCCCTGGAATAAGAGATTTGATATGGCAGGTATTGTCCTGTATTCCCCTTTTGATAGTTTTAGGAGCAGGGAGAACCAGGCCCTTTTTTGCCAGTATGGAGCAATGAGGATCACCTGTGCTTTCTCCTCCACTATCTTCATCAGAACTTTGGGAATTAGACTGAAGGGTGGAAACGCGTATAGAAGATCCTTGGTCCAAGTGCGAGACAGCGCGTCTACAAATTCTGGCTTTTCCTGTGGGGACAGAGAACAAAATCTTTCCACCCTTCTGTTGACTTTGTTCGCAAACAAGTCCAGGGCTGGAACCCCCCATTTTAAGGTTATCTGATAAAAGATATCTAGATTCAGAACCCAGTCGCCTTCTTTTATTGTCTGCCTGCTTAGGTAGTCCGCTATCTGATTGTTGCTTCTTTTTAGATGGACTGCTGATAGCGAAGTTAAATGTTTTTCTGCCCAAGCGAAGATCTTCCTTGCTATTTCGGCCAGCGCCCTGTTCCTTGTTCCCCCCGTCTGTTTATATAAGCCACAGCTGTTGTATTGTCTGACAGGATCTTTACCTGGTGAAGGGCCCTTTCTGCATGAAGGGCTAGCAGGACTTCGTATATCACCCCCAGTTCTCTTTGGTTGGACGAGGCGGTTGTCATGGAGTCATCCCAGAGACCTTGGACTATCCGATCTTCTGTATGTCCTCCCCAACCTTTGATGCTGGCGTCTGTACTTATCACAGATGGATCCTTTTGCCGCCAATCGACTCAGGTTTGTAGGTTTCTTCTTATTCTCCACCAGGCCAGGGATCGTAGCACCTTTTGTGGTAGAGTTACCTTTTTTGCCAAGGAGGTTTGGGTACCGTCCCAGGCATTTAGGAGAAAGGCTTGTAGTGTTCTCGTGTGGGTTTGTGCCCAACGTACTGCCGGTATAGTGGATGTCAGATGGCCTAGCACGGTCATGATGTTCCTGATCGTGGAATTTCTCAGACTGCAAAACTGAGCCACCTGGTGATCTATGATGTCTTGCTTTTCTTCTGGAAGTAAGCACATCTGCCGACTGGAATCCAGAAGGACTCCTAGAAATATCTTCCTGCGTGAAGGAACAAAATCTGATTTTTTGTGATTTATAACCCAACCTAGGGTAAGGAAGGTCTGTTTTACCTGATGTAGGTGAAGCAGAAGCTTTTCCTCTGTCTTGGCCGCTATCAGGAAGTCGTCTAAATAAGGAATTATTAGTATTCCTTGTAAATGTAGATGACTTGTAATCTCTGAAACTATTTTGGAAAATATTCGAGGTGCCGAAGATAACCCGAAAGGCAGGGCCTGAAGCTGAAAATGGCAGAGATGATTTCCTATGTAAACCGCGATCCTGAGGTATTTCTGGTGATTCTTGCGGATTGGAACGTGGTAATATGCATCCTGAAGATCCATCGTCACCATAAAACAATTCCGAGGAAGGAGATTCACTGTCGAGTTGATGGTCTCCATCTTGAATCTTTTGTATGCAAGATACTTGTTTAGCTTCCTCAGGTTTATTATGAGCCTGAATGACCTGTCTGGCTTCCTGATAGGGAAAATTGGAGAGTAAAATCCTTCTTTCTCCTAATGTTCCGGAACCGGGATCAAGACTTGTTTTTGAAGAAGCTAAAGTATTTCTGATTCCAAGGACGTCTGCTTCTGAAAGTGAGGTATTGGCTGATTTATTACATAATGGTGGCCTGGATGAGAATTGAAATCCAGGGCAAAGCCCTCCTGAATAGAGTTTAATATCCAAGGAGACGTGTTTATTTTTTCCCATTCCGGAACAAAATTCTTCAACCGTGCTCCGACAGGACTTCTGGCGTCATTGGGAGGATTTTAATGGGTTTTCTGGGTTAAACCGGAAGCCTTTTCCTTTAGCTCTCGAGGACTGCCATCTGCCTGTATAGTCCTTCTTCTTTTGGTCTGTCCTTTGTCGGTTCTTCTGGTTCCGAAAAAACAATTCTCAGTCGGAAAACCCTTCTTTCTGTCCGACGCTTTTTCCAGAATGTCGTCTAGGACAGATCCGAAAAGACGATTTCCCTCACAGGGTATAGCGCATAAACTTTTTTTGAGGATGCATCCCCTGTCCAAGACCGCAGCCAGACCGTTCTTCTTGCCACATTAGATATTGCGGCTGATCTGGCTGATCACTTCACCAAATCAGCAGAGGTGTTAGCAAGAAAGCTCGTTGCTTGTTTAAGGGTTGGTAGGGAGGCCAGGATTTCTTCTCTAGGTGTTCCTGCTGCCAGATGGTTTTCTAGTTGGTCCAACCAGACTGCTAAATATCTGGCTGTACAGGTGGAGGAGATACTGGGCCTCAGCATTGCAGTATTCGTTTCCCACGCCTTTCTGAGTAAACTCTCGCATTTTTGTCCATGGGAATCACGCAACAAACCCATGTCTTCGAATGGTAGCGAGGTCTTCTTGGAGATACGCGCTACTGGCGCGTCTACCTTTGGCGTCTTGTTCCAGAGTTCTGCCTCGGAATCTGAAAACGGGTATTTCCTTTTGAAGGAGTTTGAAATTGGGTTCCTTTTCTCCGGATCTCTCCACTCCCTAGCAATTAGATCTTTTACACTGTTGTGTACCGGAAAGACCCGTTTCCTTTTTTCTCCAAGACCCTGAAACATCTGGTCTTGTACTGTTCGACTCTCCTTGGGGTCTTCTATGTCCATCGTCTGTCTTATTGTTTTCAGAAGACTCTGATTCTTCCGGTAGGAATAGTGGTTTTCCATAACCGTCATTTGAGGAATCAGAACTGCCCTCAAGGATTTCTCCTTCATCCAAATCCAACTCACAAAACTGGGGACTGTGAGTCTAATGAGAGGTGGAGGCCTGAGGAGAGGCAGGTGGTAGTCGTGATTCAACTGCCGCATTCACTTCCTCTCTGATCATGCTGCGCACAGATTCAATCAGGGAGGGAGACTCCTCAGATACAATTTTTTCAGTGCATTTAGTGCACAGAGACTTTTTTGATTTTAAGGAAAAAGACTTTTTGTAGACTGGACATTTTTTGCGTCCTGATTCTACCGATGCCCCGGCGGTGGAGGTATCTTTGCCCTAAAAAAAAACAATTTGAAATCTGGGCTATCACATATTTGTTATTATTACCTCCACCACCGAAACACCAGAGTGGTGACTGGCATTTAGAAAAAGTGCCTGATGTAACATGCTGCTATGAGAGGAGGCTTACAGGGCTGAGGGCACTGCCTGGATCTGCAGGCTTGCGGGACGCATCTTCCTGGGGAGCCGACATAGCGCAGGAGGTGGAAGAAGGAGAAACGCCACTGCTGCCTCCTGATCAGCTTCATCTTTTAAATTTCCCACTCTGGCTCCTCCCCATGTCGCGCACAGCGTGACATCATGACGCACAACGTCGCCGCGTCACAACGTCATCACTACGGGACACGCTCCTGCCTGCAGAGTAGGCCCCGCCTGCCAGGACGCCGATGCACCGGATCCAGGAACCTCCTGATTGAGATAGGAGCCTGGGGTTGCCTTCCACAAAAGCGCTTACACCTAAGGCAGGAGAAGGGAGCTAGAGCATCCCCGGAACCCCGGCCTCTGCAACGTCCTCCCGGCTGGGGGATAAGGTGTAAGGCCGTGCGATCTTCATCCACTGGCTGGAGCATCCACGCCATCCGGGAACAGGAAACAACACTGGCTTAGGTAAGGAGAGGAGGCCTTTTTAATCTGGAGCTCCAGTGTTGTTTCCTGTCCAGGGGGCGGGGATACCCTCCTGTTAGTGCCGTTGGGGAGGCGCCAGGGAAAATGTCTCTATTTCTTCCTTGGGCACTATTGAATATTCATGTAGGACAGTGTAACATAGATTGCATATTTCCTTAAATATAAACTCCCAGTAAACCTGGATTAATGATCTTAGTGAAAATAAATTCTGAGTTTGGATTTCTCTTGGCCTGCAAATGGAAATAAGTAAATGGGTATATCGATTTCCTGTTATAAAAACCGGGAACCTAATAATAGAGTACGTCAGAAATCAAGTAGTCCGGTGTATATAAAACACCGGTTTTCTTGAAGAAAATTGGATATAGGGCGGACTATTGCTGTCCGCGGTGCGATGTTGCTAACGCAGATCTCATCCACCTAATGTGGAACTGTCCTAGATTGAGACGGTATTGGGGGGGAGTGAAGGACATTGTGCAAAATGTCTTTGAGGTTAGACTAGACATGACAGTTGTAAATTATGTTCTAGGTTGTGTAGAACAACCGGGTTTAACACCTGAGACACGACTGGCTGTCATGCGGATCCTATATCAGGCAAGGAAGGTGATAGCTTTTCACTGGATTGATAGCCAACCGCCTACGGTGACAGAGTTGGAAAACAAAGTGCACGTGCTGATACGCCTTGAACATTTTGTATATCAGAAGAGAAATAGTTTAAAAAAAATTGAGAAAATTTGGTCTCTCTGGATTCAGCATTATAATATCCAGAGTTAAGTGCTTGACATCTAGGCTGATGATGTGCTACGTGTGAGGATGTGGACTAGTGATTGGATGTATGTGTTGCGACAGCCTGCCTGCTATTACACACTATTGAAGTTAATGGGGTTGCACTGTATAATTATTCCTGATACCTATTTGAAATGTGCTACCATGTCTCGCGATACTTGAATCATCACCAACTTCATCTCCACAGGATGGACTCTTTGTTGGACATTGTTCTTCTGCTCTTGCCTCACAGGGTATTGAGGTTGTTGGGGGGAGGGGGGAATGTGTTTGTTTCCTTATATTGTACTTTGAAAACTCTTTAATAAAAATTACCTGATCAAAAAAAAGAAATCAAGTAGTCCTTTGCTGTCTAAACATATTAAAGCAACTAAGGCTTTCTTGGCTTTGGGTAAATGGGATTTTTAGAAAAGCCATGGTTATTACAGAAATTTATTGATTGAATATCCTATCAAGATATGCATATAGTTAACTTAAAGTGATTTAAGTCTTATTATTTTAGCTTTTTATAACTGTTAAATATTGAAGGAATCTGAAATAAATTCTGTGTATTCTGACACCCTTCTAACCTTTTTTTTAGCAAGTTGTGCTCGCTCTTCTGTAGTACAGTATTAGAGCAGACAGGCAAGCCTTTGCTACTCACATGCATCAATAGGCCATGGGAGTCTATATTGCTGGTTCACCGGTTGCCCTTTCTTGGTCTGCTTTTGGTAAGCACTAACCAGTGCATGCCAGGAACATCACAGAGAATCTGAAAATGAAACTTTTTTTTTTAAATACCCCATATTTTTTGCCCCACAAGACACCGTTTCCCCCCCAAAGTGGGGGGGGGGGAATGCCCCTGCATCTTATGGGGCGAATACTAATGAAGCGCCTCCATTTGGAAGCGCTTCATTAGTACCGGAGGACCCGGGAAGCGGTTAAGGATCTGTACTCACCGCTTCCTGGTCCTCCGCTCGGCTGTCTGCTGTGCAGGGCTGCGCACCATGTGACCTCACGCAGCCTTCACACCTGACACCCGAGAACCAGGAAGAAGAGAGAGAGCGCTGGTGGTGAGGAGAGGCGGCGTCCAGGAGCAGGAGAGGTAAGTTGTTTGTTTTTTTGGGCACAGTTGGGTAGGTGCCAGAATGTAACTTTGCTTGTGTTGGCAAAAATCCTTGCACAGGCCCTGATCATGGGATAACCTTGATGCTCTGTTCCCAAATGTGACTGACAACCACTGACGCCAGCCATTACAATAGCTACCAACCCTGAATATAAATATAAATCTTCATTGTAAATTTTCCGTGATTTGATAGGCTTTCCAATCACAGGCCATCAATGTGGGATTGAACATGGCTGAGCTGCAGCACCAGACACAGGAATCCGTGTATGGCCATCCCGGTCTCAGAAGTCATTGAGGTAGAAACCACCTCAATCATGCAATAATGGCCTATTTAAAGGATAGACCATCAACCTAAAATTCCAGAGAACTCCTTTAATACAAAATAATTCTGTCTTTTTATTCACTAGCCAGAAAGCTAAAGAAGAACTATAAGTCATGCCGAAATTGGGGAATGTTGCAGTACACATCATTGTGGGGAGATGCATAAAATACTGAATTTAAATAGTAGAATGAAATATTATTTTATAATAATCTGTCGGTTATGTTACATCTTCGGTTGTATTTGCTCTTTCATTTGAGATCCTTGAATGATAATCAAATTAAATTAGAGGTGTCATTTATGTACTAACTGGAATTTTGGGATACTTACATTTTGTTCCATTAAACATATTAGGTTATGGTATTTGGCAAAGAATAGTGGAACATTATAGCTAAAATATACTCCATTCTATTACCATTAAAGGTTGTTCCAAGATTTATTTACAGGAAAACACCACACTGAGCATAGGAGGGAAAGGGATACAAGAATATGGCCTGGAAACTAGGAGAGGAAGATGGACACCTCCTAGAGAAAACCCTAAGTCCGGTCCTGCCAGACTACCAAACACAAGCTAACCACAAGTCCAACAGAAGCTATAAACCGCATACCATAGTGGGAGAAACAACAATACATAGAGAAGGTTAAAGGACCACAATAGCCACAACTGGGGTAAGAAAGTGTGGCAAGCACCAGAAACAACACAGACGTCATTTGATCCAAACGGAAAACATGTCATTTCAAGCCACATGTTGCCAGTCTCACCGATCTCCTGCCACCTGTCGCAGGAATGTCCGTATGTCTCGGTACGTCCGTGATAATAGATTATCAGTATATGATCGGTGAGGATAGGTTATCAGTTAAAAACTCTTGGAAAACCCCTTTAAAGCATTGTTTTTGTTAAAGATATGATGCATACCTTATTGTCGGTTCCTACATCCAGCATCACAGGGAGACACTGTTGAGGCTTTACTCCTCCACATGCTGTGTATAGTGCCAATTTACCAACAGGAATGCCCATGCCATAACTTCCAAGGTCTCCAAGACCAAGGATTCTCTCTCCATCTGTTACCACAACAGCCTGTAAATTCACAGAATATATATAATCAGTATAACCCTTACATATACCTACGCAGTTATCTCGATCTATCCACTTACTAAACTGATGATAAAGATGGACTATGGCAGTGTGTAATATTATGCTAAGTCAATGTGGATAAGTAGTATACAGTGTGAAGTAAAAGCAATGTGAAGTAAAATTAGAACTGATATAATTAGTTTATGATAAATTGATTAGGTATTCGGTAAGGCCCTATTTCACAAATTTCATTGGGCACAATTACAGTATGTAAAATATAACATTACACAGAATATGATACAAGCTGTATTCTTCTGGGACCTGTTTCAACACAGTCAATCACTGAGCGCAGAGGAAGGCCTCGTTCACATTTCCGTGTCAGTGTCACGTCCGTGAAAAAAAGCGTACGCGTTTCATCCGTGACGATGTCCATGAAGGATCTGTCCTCTGTAATTTGTTGCTCAGCTGAAAATTAATTTCCAAAGAATCTCCTATTAGTCTTCAGTGAAAAACGGACGCAACACGGACACAACTCGGATGTGTGTCAGTGATTTTCACGGACCCATAGACTTCAATGCGCATACTTGGTCCACATCATGGATCAAAGTAGTGCATGTCCCCGTGATTTTTTTTTACTGACCCACGGTCAGTAAAAAAATACTGAAATGTGAAAAGACACATTTAAATCAATGGGTACATGTGCTGTCTGCAGAAAATGTGGACAGCACCAGTCAGTGAATAAGGGAAATGTGAACGAGGCCATAACCCGTCTCAGACAGTGGCTGGCTAAGCAGGCATTTCCAGGCATTTCCTAAATGTCGAGATGGGACCAGGAAGCAGAGGCAAGCAGGAAAAACACTGATGTAAAAGAAGCCGTAGGCCCCATTCACACATCTGCAAGTGTTTTGCGGATCCACGGGTCCACGGATCCGCAAAACATGGACATCGGCGATGTGCATTCCGCTATTTGAGGACCGCAGATCGCCGACACTATATAGAAAATGCCTTTTCTTGTCTGCAATTGCGGACAAGAATAGGACATGTTCTTTTTTTTTGCGGAAAGGAAGTGCGGATCCGGAAGTGCGGATCCGGGCGGGACATAGAGTGCCCCCATAGGAATGAATGGGTCCACAATTCCGTTCCACAAAATGCGGAACAGAATTGCGGACGTGTGAATGGGGCCTTAGTGTAGTCTTTTGAACACTTCAGCTAAGAAACAGATGCTCTGTTCCCAAAAGTAACTGACATACTGTGGCCTGTATTATTGGAACCGCATGCCGTTGTGTGAATTGTGGACAGATTACAGTTGCTAGCCAGAGATCCCAGTACTAGAGGCTGGAGCAAGAGATTTGAGGTAAATTGCTATAAACATCTGTTTAGCGCCTGGACATCTGGAAAAGCAAATTTGCACTGTGTACAGAAAATTGCTAGATGTACTACAACTCCTTTTGAGCACATAGCAAAGAGAAACTTTTATTAAGTTCAACCTGGCCTAGTCTCTGACTCTCTTAACTCCACACGCTGGCCATTTCATTTCCATCACGTACCCTACCTTGCACCCATATGAACATTTAACATCAAGAGCACCCACAAAATACCATCAGACAGGAAGCCCATGGCTACAGTGAGTGCACTGAAGTAACAAAGGGTGCTTCTCCTTCACTGCACCAACCACAGGGAGTGATGGTCTGAAGAAGTACTCCGTGACACATCATTAAGGCCACTATCACTCCCATCTTCCGCTCCGGCTCCTCAGGGGCTCGCTGCTCTTCTTAGCCTAGAGTTGACGTTCTAGACACAACCCATGTGCTAGATTAGTTGTGTATCTACCGTAAAACTACTAAACGGTTTTAGCGCTCCGTCCAGCACAGAGATCCCTTTGTGATAATGATTGGTGAAGTTCCAGCAGTTGGACCCTACAGATCATAAACTGATTGCTTATACTAGAGACATCCCATCAGTCAGATCAGAAAATATTCCACGTGTCAAATACTCAATAAAGAGAGACATTTAGAAGATGGGATCCACTGTGTTTAATGATGTCAAAACTCAAGCCCTGATAGAACACTGTGCACATTTCTACAAATTAAAATTCAGAACTTCTGCTGCCCTTCAATTTGTGCTTGGTAACTGAATACCACCGTGTATTATTATAGAGATGAAGCAAAGCAGATTTCTTCTGAGATAATGTCAATGATTGGCTTACTATTACTGGAATGTCCTTACATGAACTATTCAATGTGGTAAAAATCTCTGACCACTCGCAGTTAAATACAAGTGAGCATACATTACCTTAATCTCATTCTCAGGCCATGATTTCATTACAGTGGATATATGGCCACGGTCATGAATGGTAATGAAGAGTCCTCTGCAGAGAAGAAGACAGAGAAATATTAGGCATGTAAAGTCTATATTTGACAAGCAAAAGTCTGATGAATGCATTAACCGGTGAGATCACCTATCTGAAAATAGATTTTCTTCCAATCCTTGAGGTATCACATGAACATTACCATAGGCAACAGTGTTTTCAAGAACGGTTTAGTCCTATGTGGATACTGAGGAATTTTTGATGATTTATACTCCAAACAAAAGTGACAGAAATTTGGAGCATTGTAAGAAAAGTAAATTAAGAATACTGCTTTTCCAGGATTTTAAGTAAAGTAATTGTTGAGATATTTATTATGCAGATGTAGCAGAGCAGAGTTTGTCATTTGGCACTACTCGTTGTGATATCATGACATGTTTTCTACAATTAGAAGCAATTTCTTGATAAAGTAAGACGGCAGAAATTCCCTGGTGCTGTCCTGAGAATCCATCAGGAGAATAATGCCAACCTTTACATGTATTATGCAGAGCATGGTATCGTAAAACAGCTTGGGTCCGCTGATAGACTGCAGGAAATCCATACGGAATAAGATACAGGATATTTATTACTTGATAGATCTCACTTACAAAGCAAAAACAGCTGTTAACAGAAGTGTAAGGGAAATGTACATTTTCTATTAACCCCTTATGATGCAGCCATTTCCTGTTTTTTTATTTTAATTTTTTTGTTTTTTACTCTTTGCCTTCCAAAAGCAATAACTTTTTTTTTTTTAATCCACGTGGTGGATAAATGTCCAGATAAGACAGCCCCTTTAATTGACAAATAGGACTGTTCATTAAAGGGCTAAGAGATGCCAGCAAAGCAATGAAAAGAATTCAAGCTGAAATACGTCAGAAAGCTTCTGTTACATCTTATCAGCAAGTCGCATGGTTAAGTAATTGAGTGTTTTGATGACAGAAATATAAAAATTGCACTGAAAGTGAAAAGCCTGTGTATGTTTATTAGTCTAGTAAACAATATCGACCACATTGTGATGGAAAAAAAGCATGTTTGTCATACAGTGTTAGTAAGTGTCAATGCCATGCTTGGGAACACACTAACATTTCCATGTGAACAGCAGTTCAGATCATTCTCACAAGCTTGGGCTTTTTCCTTATCAAGTAAATACTGGACGTGTGTAGGATGGCGGTAACACACTTACCCACTGCACTTGCCAGTAATAACAGATCTCACAAACACTTAGACAAATGAAGTATCTTTTACAAAGATTTGAAATGTAATATATCAGTCCTAGCTGGGAATTTGAGGATCATTTTGGATGTAATGTATTTTCAGCAATTGCACCCTGACATTTGCAAAATTCAGGGTTGTCCAAGTTCAATAAAAACACAAAAGAATCAATACTCACCCCTTTTTTCCCCTGCTTCTTCCGGCAATGCTCTTCCTCCCCGCCACTGTTGTCATGTTCCTGGCTGCAGCAGTGGCATTCAGTGCACACAGGTCACTGTGCAGCCAATCACTGGCTTCGTTATCACTGCTGAGGCCAGTGATTGGCTGCAGTGGTGACCTGAAGCCAGGAAAACAAGCAGCAGCTGGGAAAGACAAGAGCTCAGGGCTGAAAACAGCAGGGAAGAAAAAGGGGTGAGCATCTGTTCTTTTGCTACTATATTTTAGCATATTTACAGGGGCTGTCTTGAATTGTACTGAACTTGTACAACCCCTTTAATGTCTACAGCTTTTCTTATAATAAAATAAACAGATGACTGAAGCAGATATAGAAGCATGACTAGGGGCTATTTTCAGTTCTCTAAAGCTTTTCTCTGACTTCCGATATCAGATGTTTTGCCATCACAATTCTAATTTCCAAGAACAGGGAGTTCAGAGTCTCACATTAAAGCTCAGTTTTCCCAACCATAGTTTGACTTACAAACATTATTCTGCTTTTTGTTCCGTTATATGTAGTATCCTTCAAACTGGAATGTGTTATTCAAAATCTGTTTAGCATCCTTGACTACTGATGGGATCAAATGCACATAGTGCAGGAATCAGCAACCTTCGGCACTCCAGCTGCTGTGAAACTATAACTCCCAGCATGCAATCATGCTTGGCTGTTCTTCTAACGCCCACAGAAGTGAATTAAGCATTCTGGGAGTAGTAGTTTCTGAACAGCTGGAGTGTCGGAGGTCACTGATCCCTGATAAAGGGACAAGAACAAAAAGGTTTTGACATTACATTTTAAGTAATGATAGAAGTAGTGCCCTATTTAAAGTCTTTCTGCTGCCCATCATCAGGGAGCACTGGTCAGCAATGTTTTAATACAGGGGACGGCGGGGGGGGCGGGAGCACTGGCCAGCAATGCCTAGTACCGTTTCATATATAAATGCAGGCAGAAGACGCATGCTGCCGGCACCTGCCTGTGACAGAGCGCTGCGATCCGCGGCAATTAACCCCTCAGGTGCTGCACCTGAGGGGTTAATTGCCTCTAATCGCAGTGCTGGGTCACAGGCAGGTGGCGGCAGCGTGTGTCTTCTGCCTGCATTTATATATGAAACGGTACTAGGCATTGCTGGCCAGTGCTCCCGCCCCTCCGTCCCCTGTATTAAAACATTGGTGGCCAGTGTGGCTCCCCATCCCCCTTCCTCCCTCCCTCCCCCAGTAATAAAGCCTTGGTGGCAGTGGCCACAGGGTCCCCTCACCTCCTCCTCATTGGTGGCAGTGGCAGTGATCGGAGCCCCAGCAGTGTAATGCTGGGGCTCCGATCGGTTACCATGGTAACCAGGACGCTTCTGAAGTCCTGGCTGCCATAGTCTGCTCCCTGCTGCTGTGTGCACAGAGCACAGGGCAGCAGGGAGAGGGTGAGATCCTATTCACCCTGATAGAGCTCTATTAGGGTGAATAGGATGAAAATGATTCCAGGTTCTAGCCCCTAAGGGGGAAATGGTTAAAAATAAACTGTAAAAGAAAAAAAAAAGTTTCCCAATTTTACATATAAAATATAAACAATAAATAAAATATTACATATCGCCGCGTCTCAAAAGTCCAAACTATTAAAAAAATCCACTTTTATGCGGTGAACGCCGTAAAAAACAAAATGCACGATTCGCCATTTTCTTTTAGTCGCCGTAAAAAAGTAGGATAGGACTGTTGTATTATGAGCCGGCGGTTACATAAAATGTGGAATGCACGCAGATTTTTTGGGCGTTTTTTTTTTCCGCGCGGTATCAAATAGTATCGAGTATCGCAATAGTTTTTTATGGTATTGATACCGAATCAAAATTTTGGTACCGAAACAACTCTACCTGTACCCTGTATATAACACCTACAATGTGTATATAGAATCTACTCTCTGTATATACTATCCACACCCTGTATATTATACCTGTACCCTGTATATAACACCTACAATGTGTATATAGTATCTACTTTCTGTATATACTATCCATACACTGTATATTATACCTTTACCCTGTATATAACACCTACAATATGTATATAGTATCTACTCTCTGTATATACTATCCATACCCTGTATATTATACCTGTACCCTGTATATAACACCTACAATGTGTATATAGTATCTACTCTCTGTATTTACCACCTGTACACTGTCTATTTTACCTGTACCCTGTATATAACACCTACAATGTGTGTATAGTATCTACTCTCTGTATATACTATCCATACCCTGTATATTATACCTGTACCCTGTATATAACACCTACAATGTGCATATAGTATCTACTCTCTATATAACACCTGTACACTGTATATTATACCTGTACCCTGTATATAACACCTACAATGTGTATATAGAATCTACTCTCTGTATATACAACCTGTACACTGTCTATTTTACCTGTATCCTGTATATAACACCTACAATGTGTGTATAGTATCTACTCTCTGTATATACTATCCATACCCTGTCTATTATACCTGTACCCTGTATATAACACCTACAATGTGTATATAGTATCTACTTTCTGTATATACTATCCATACACTGTATATTATACCTGTACCCTGCATATAACACCTACAATATGTATATAGTATCTACTCTCTGTATATACTATCCATACACTGTATATTATACCGGTACCCTGTATATAACACCTACAATGTGTATATAGTATCTACTCTCTATATATACTATCCATACACTGTATATTATACCTGTACCCTGTATATAACACCTACAATGTGTATATAGTATCTACTCTCAATATATTATACCTGTACCCTGTATATTATACCTGTATATAACACATAGAATACCTGTTCTTTCCGATCCTGTACCTCCGATCCGTATCTTGAGGATTGTGGATGCATTTAAGTCAATAGGTCCTCATCCGCTGTACGGCCTGCACACGGTTGTGTGAATGAGCCCAAGACAAATGTACAGCAGCTCTGAGCTGGCGTTGAATGCACCTAATATATGACCAGTCCTGCAACTCTCCATAAACCAGTCACATCCACCGGCTGCGCTGGAGATTTCAGAAATTGATGTAAAACATCAATCTCTGATAAATCTCCCACAATGCTTTTCTATCACTCACCATATAGACCTGTCTGACCTCCACCTCTGGGCGCAACCTCAGCATCCACACTACACCGGATGCTGCTGCTGCACAGAGGCAGCCACCACCGGGGGAACCGTGACAGCAGCTGCCGCCATGTGTTTAGGAGATGATGCTTTATTATAATGGAGCCCCCTATAGATCCTGGTCCTGCAGCAGATGCCTCCATGTGTTTAGGAGATGATACTTTAATATAATGTAGCCCCTGTGGGGAGTCGCTCTGGTAGACAGCGGTGCGGGTGCAGTTTAGAGGCAAAACCAGGAGTCCAGATGGTGCATCAAACAGTGTTTTATTCACACTTGCACGCCATAAATGAAAAGCAGTCTCTTGGTGACAGTTCACACACAACGGAAATACTGTGGCAAAACAAAAACAGGCCAACACAGGGTCCAGTCACCTTGGGTGGTTTAGGTGCAGGTTCACACCTAGCAGTCGGCTCAGCCGCAGGCGATTCCACCTTCAGGTCGCAGGGAAACACCACCTTGCTGAGCTCCTTCCTCCAGGACCGAGAATTCCTCAGCCCTGTTTGCAGGCTCCAGGATAATCACACCCTCAGACACAGCTGCTGGCTGCGTTTTATACCCAGCCCAAAACATGGACTGGACCGTGGGGAGCAGCCACCCACCCTACTCTTTAGCTGCTCCCAGTAAGAGCCGGCCCGGATCGGCTTTGCAGCCATGCTATTTAACAGAGCAGCACTAGCTGCTGCAGACAAAAACCCGGCTCTCACCTCACCGAGGCCAGCAACCTCGGTGACACGTACCTGCTATCAAATACAACACCTTGCACCCTCTTACACACCCCCTTTGTTCAACCCTGAGGGGTGAACACACGTGAGGCAGTGGACGCGGGACAGGGCATCTGCGTTGCCCTGCAAGCGGCCTGCCCTGTGTTCCACGGAGAATTTGAAATTCTGAAGAGATAGGAACCACCTGGTGACCCGAGCATTCCTCTCCTTGGCCTGACTCATCCATTTGAGGGGGAATGGTCGGTCACCAGACGGAACCTCCTCCCTAACAAGTAGTAGCGGAGAGATTCGAGTGCCCACTTGATAGCCAGGCACTCCCTCTCCACTATACTATATCTGGACTCGGCGGGATTGAGCTTACGGCTCAGGAAGACAACGGGATGTTCTTCCCCGTTGACCTCCTGAGACAGTACCGCACCGAGGCCTACCTCCGAGGCGTCGGTCTGTACGACAAACTCCTTGTTGAAGTCGGGTGTCACCAAAACCGGGACCCACACAGGGCCGACTTCAACGCGGCGAAAGCCTCCTCCGCCTTCTCACTCCAGCTAACCCTCCCAGACTTTCGCCCTTCAACAGGTCTGTCAACGGCGCTGCTATTGTGGCAAAGTGGGGCACAAACCTCATGTAGTAACCTACAATCCCCAGGAACGACTTTACCTGCCTGGTGGTGACCGGTCGGGGCCAGTTACGAATGGCCTCTACCTTGGTTACCTGAGGTTTGATGACTCCCGCCCAATTACATATCCCAGATATTTTGTCTCCTCTAACCCTATGGAGCACTTCTTTGGGTTAGCGGTCAGTCCGGCTTTCCTCAGGGCATCCACTACCGCCTGCACCTTGGGTAAATGGCTTTCCCAGTCGGTGCTGTGGATGACTACATCATCTAAGTAGGCCGAGGCGCACCGACGATGTGGTCGCAGCACTATGTCCATTAACCTTGGAAAGTGGCGGGGCGCCATGCAGGCCAAAGGGTAACACCTTGTAGTGATACAGGCCCTGCGGGTAACAAATGCGGTTTTTCCTTAGCCGACTCGCTAAGGGTACCTGCCAGTACCCTTTGGTGAGGTCTAGCACAGAAAAATAACGGGCTTGCCCTAAACTCTCAACAAGCTCGTCTACCCGGGGCATGGGATACGATCAAACTTGGACACTTCATTTAACTTGCGAAAATCGTTGCAGAACCGCAACGTCCCATCCGGCTTGGGTATTAGGACTATGGGACTGGCCCACTCACTCTTCGACTCCTCAATGACATCGAGCTTCAACATTAACTGTACTTCCTCCGCGATGGCTCGCCGCCGAGCCTCAGGTACCCGGTATGGTTTTAACCGGATCTTGGCCTGAGGCTCAGTGACGATGTCATGTTGGATGAGAGACGTGCGGCCAGGAGGTCCGAGAACACATCCGTGTTCCGACTGATGAACTCCCTGACTTCCTGAACTTGTTTGGAAGACAGGCTGTCTGCAATTTTTACCGTGGTTACTGCTTCACAGGCCTCGAACTGTGGGGCTGGACCCTTTCACCTAGAAGCCCTGGCCGGGGCTGTGGTCGTCGGCCGTGTCCCTATCTTTCCAAGGCTTAAGTAAATTCACGTGGTACACCTGCTCCGGCTTGCGCCGCCCTGGCTGGTGTACTTTGTAATTTACTTCCCTACCTTCTCGATCACCTCATAGGGGCCCTGCCACCTAGCTAGGAATTTGCTGTCAAGGGTGGGTACCAGAACCAACACTCGATCTCCCGGATTGAAGCCCCGCACCCGAGCCTGACGATTATACACCCTACTCTGGGCTTGTTGTGCTGCCTCCATATGCTCCCGGACCAGCGGCAACACCCTTTCTATCCGTTCCTGCATCTGGGTGACATACTCAATGACACTTTTGTGGGGGACAGGCTGTTGTTCCCATGCTTCCTTGGCGATATCCAACAGGCCCCGAGGGTGTTCTGCTATAAAGCAGTTCGAAGGGCGAGAACCCAGTAGAGGCCTGGGGTACCTCTCGCACTGCGAACATGAGATAGGGCAGAAGCAGGTCCCAGTCCTTCCCATCTCTAGACACCACCCTCTTTAACATATTTTTTAGAGTTTGGTTAAACCTCTCAACAAGACCGTCTGTTTGCGGATGGTAAACGGACGTCCGTAGCTGCTTTATACGCAACAATTTACACAGTTCCCTCATTACTTTGGACATAAAAGGGGTCCCTTGGTCTGTCAGAACCTCTTTTGGCAGGCCCACACGGGAAAACATCTCCATTAACTCTTTGGCAATGAGCTTAGCTGAGGTATGTCGCAGAGGCACCGCCTCCGGATACCGAGTGGCATAGTCGAGAACTACCAGAATGTGTTGGTGGCCCCTGGCAGACTTTGGTACAGGCCCAATTAAATCCATAGCGATTCGCTCGAACGGTACTTCAATAATTGGCAGAGGTACCAGAGGACTACGGAAATGTGGCTGGGGGCTAGTTATCTGACAGGTCGGACAGGACTTACAATAATTCTCTACCTCCTTGAACACACTGGGCCAATAAAACCGCTGCAGTATGCGGTCCTGGGTTTTCTGCCACCCCAGGTGTCCCCCAAGAACATGTTGGTGGGCAAGCTCCATGACAAGCTTGCGATACGCTGTGGGCACCACCAACTGTTCAACAGGTTCACCTCGGATTTGGTTCACCCGATACAACATATCCTGCAGAACAATAAATCGTGGGAACATTAATTCAGCCCCTGGTTTCTGGGGTTTACCATCAATTTCCAGCACATTCTCCCAGGCCCTGGTTAGGGTTTGGTCCCGGTGTTGTGCGGTCCCAAAATTTTCCCCGGAGACATTGAGGTCTGCCAACTCAGGCCCCGGTGGCAAGTCCTCCGTGTCTCCCACCATTACACTCAGTGGGGTTGTCTCCCCACTACCGCTGCAGCAGTGGTCACCCCTACCGCTGGCCCTTCAGACTCGGGCTCCCAGGGTTCTGGCCTTCCAGGGGTATCAGGCCACTCTGCTAGGGTTACCCCTGTCTCAGGGCTATTAGTCACTTTCATCTCAGGCCACAGTGACGGAAAACCAGGGAAGTCTCTCCCAATTATTAGTTCATAGGGCAGCTTTGTGGAGATCGCCACTTCACAAGTCCAGGTGCCGGCCGTGGACAGAGACATTACAGCCGTGGGATAGTCCTTTAAGTCTCCGTGTATACACACCACACCAACTTTCCGGCCCGTATACTGGGTGGGCTGTACCAGGGCAGCACTTACCAGGGTTACCAGGCTCCCTGAGTCCAACAGCGCCACTGCCAGGTTATCCCCGATTTGCACCTGGCACAGATGTCGATTGTCTATTGTCTCGGGGTGCTGGTCGCACACAGTCTCCGGGCATACAGGGAAGCCCGGTACCCATAATTAGTCTCCATGGGTTCCCCCACTGTGGACAGTCGGCCCTTACGTGGCCAGGCTCGTGACACCGCCAGCAGACTACTGGGGAGGGATCTGCAAGGGGTACATCCCGGGCGGGTTTGGCCGGCCGCCGGACTGGGGTGGAGGTTTCCGGGTTTGACTGGCCTCCTCCCAAAAGAACCCCCTGCAGGTTTCTGGTGGCCTCATATCGCTCCACCAGGTCGACCATCTCAAGGGCATTGGTGGGGGATACCTGGCCGATCCAGTGCTGGAGAGGGTATGGCAAAGACCTCCAGAATACATCTGCTAACAGACGGTCGAGCATAGCAGTGGGAGTCAGTATGTCTGGCTGCAGCCATTTTTGCAACCGATGTAGCAGGTCATAGTATTGTGGTCTGGCGGGTTCAGCCGGGTTAAATTCCCACTGATGCACCCGCTGGGCCCGGACCAAAACATTCACCCCCAGTCTTGCTAGAATCTCACCTTTCACGGTCGGGTAGTCAGCTGCCTGGACATCTGCCAAATCGAAAAACTTGCTGGGGTCCGGCTGCCAGGAACGGAGCAACCACCTCGGCCCACTGGTCACGGGTAACTTTTCCCTCACGGCGACCTTCTCAAAGACGGCTAGGTATGTCTCCACGCCGTCTGCGGGGGTCATCTTTGGGATCGCCGCACGGACCGCTTCCGGGCATCATGGACGTGGTGGGACGCTCCTGCCGCCTGTAATGCCATCACATGTTGCAGCAATAACTGGTTGGTCTCCCGCTGCTGCACGTTAGCCTCTATGAGGGCTTTCACAGCAGCCTCCATGTTGCCAGAAATCACAGGCTGCAACTTTGCCGGCCTAATATAGGACATACACTTTTGCTCAGCAAACAAAGTTCGGCGCTCACGCCAGCCTCACTGCGCATGCCCGCATCCGACACCAAATGTGGGAGTCGCTCTGGTAGACAGCGGTGCGGGTGCAGTTTAGAGGCAAAACAAGGAGTCCAGATGGTGCATCAAACAGTGTTTTATTCACACTTGCACGCCATAAATGAAAAGCAGTCTCTTGGTGACAGTTCACACACAACGGAAATACTGTGGCAAAACAAAAACAGGCCAACACAGGGTCCAGTCACCTTGGGTGGTTTAGGTGCAGGTTCACACCTAGCAGTCGGCTCAGCCGCAGGCGATTCCACCTTCAGGTCGCAGGGAAACACCACCTTGCTGAGCTCCTTCCTCCAGGACCGAGAATTCCTCAGCCCTGTTTGCAGGCTCCAGGATAATCACACCCTCAGACACAGCTGCTGGCTGCGTTTTATACCCAGCCCAAAACATGGACTGGACCGTGGGGAGCAGCCACCCACCCTACTCTTTAGCTGCTCCCAGTAAGAGCCGGCCCGGATCGGCTTTGCAGCCATGCTATTTAACAGAGCAGCACTAGCTGCTGCAGACAAAAACCCGGCTCTCACCTCACCGAGGCCAGCAACCTCGGTGACACGTACCTGCTATCAAATACAACACCTTGCACCCTCTTACACCCCCTATAGTCCCTAGTCCTGTAGCAGATGCCTCCATGTGTTTAGGAGATGATGCTTTATTATAATGGAGCCCCCTATAGATCCTGGTCCTGCAGTATCTGCCGCCATGTGTTTAGGAGATAATACTTTAATATAATGTAGTCCCCTATAGTCCCTGGTCCTGTAGCAGATGCCGCCATGTGCTTAGGAGATAATACTTTATTATAATGTAGTCCCCTATAGTCCCTGGTCCTGTAGCAGATGCCTCCATGTGTTTAGGAGATGATACTTTATTATAATGGAGCCCCCTATAGATCCTAGTCCTGCAGCAGATGCCGCCATGTGTTTAGAAGATTATACTTTATTATAATGGAGCCCCCTATAGATCCTGGTCCTGTAGCAGATGCCTCCATGTGTTTAGGAGATGATACTTTATTATAATAGAGCCCCCTATAGATCCTGGTCCTGTAGCAGATGCCTCCATGTGTTTAGGAGATGATACTTTATTATAATGGAGCCCCCTATAGATCCTGGTCCTGCAGCAGATGCCGCCATGTGTTTAGGAGATGATACAATTTATTATATACTTAATCAGGAGCTCAGTCTAGTTTTAGAATATTGAGCGGCAACAATCACTCTCATCATGGTCACTGTGTGAAGACAAAATTCACACAAAAAAACAAACGCAACAAAATATTGTTTTTCCAATTATTTTTTTTATTGGAATAGCAATAAGCAGCATTGTAATAAAATATTACTGGCCCTTTAATTACACAGGGATGACAGTGACTCTCAGGTCAGGCCCGGGGGAGACCACAGAGCTTGCTGCTGTCATTCAGACCAGTCCACCACTGTCCTGAGATGAGAGCCACCGGATCCAAAGATCCAGAGGAAGGCGAACAAACCCCCCGGAGAGTTCTACCTCAGGGGGGGAAAAAATTCCTTCCTGACCCCAGATGTGGCGATCGGATTTCTCCCTGGATTACATCTGTCCTGTTGCATATTGCTGTATATGTGTATGTAATATAAAGCTCCGGAGAGCTGACCCTGGAAGGAAAGAGACAGCCTGCTCCTAAGAGCTTACAATCTAATATACAATGAATGCCCTGCTCCTAAGAGCTTACAGTCTAATATACAGTACATGCCCTGATCTTTAGAGTTTACAGTCTAATATACAGTACATGCCCTGATCTTTAGAGCTTACAATCTAATATACAGTAGAAACTCTGCTCTGAAGAGCTTACAATCTAATATACAATTCCTGGCCTGCTCCTCAGATCTTACAGTCTAACAATCTCTTACAATCTTCTAGCACTAAGTGAAGTGTCCTCTTCTGCGTGGACTTGTCCTCTTCTAGCTTTAAAGCTGAAATAACCGAAGATGATTCTGATTTAGAATTGTGTACATTCTGCAGCAGGTGTGATGTCATGTGCCCTGTGATGTCATGTGCCCTGTGATGTCATGTGCCCTGCGATGTCATGTGCCCTGTGATGTCATGTGGTGTCTATGATGTCATCAGCCTTGTGATCTCATCATAGTTGCTAGCCAAACATCCATCAAACAGCCATCAAGTACATGATCACCGTCACAGATTTGTAAAAGTACCAGTGTCAGGAAATCTTTCTAGTACGGCACCTGTATAGCGGTACATCACAGCACGGCGTGTAAGAGCCACAATGTATATTGACAAATGTCATGGCTCGTATTTAAAGGGATCATTTAGCTTCATTACTAGTGTTGAGCGAACTTGTTTTTTAAGTTCTGCGTCTAAAGTTCGGGTTATCGAAGAATCCAGTTATGGATTCAAAATTCCGTTATGGTCCGTGGTAGCGGAATCCATAATGGGATTATTCAATAACCTGAACTTTGAATGCAGAACTTAAAAAACAAGTTTGCTCAACACTATTTATTACATATCAGCTCCGGCTCTATGTGCTAAAGGCCTACACAGGACTCCACCCTGGGCTCCCCGGCAGCAATAACCTATTAGTCCCTAGTCAGCCCCTTATCCAACAGGACCCAAAGCAGCTGACAGCAGAGAATTAGAAAAGTGATTAAACACCCCAAACCCGCCCAGGACCACCCACTTATGGTCAAGGCTTGTTCGCACCCCACCTGGCACCTTGCCCCAGTTGCCACTCCTTAACTACGCTTCTGGTTATTGGCGCAGTTCTGTACTTCACTGCATACCCTGCATCTACATGATATGTGAAGGCCTGAGGTCTTAGTATTCAGTGAAGAGCTACCTACCTGGATATGTCCTCTTCAAGCTGTCAAGCTCAAGTGACACAAAATGGTTCTGGTTTAGAACTTTGGTCATTCTGCACCAATGATGACATCATATGGTGTCTGTGATGTCATGTGCCCTGTGATGTCATCATAACTGCCGATGTTGTTTTAGAGAAACATGGTGGGACCTGTGATTACTTGTATTGTAGCTACCAATGGTTTTGTGAATGTTTCTGTGTACACTGAATGTATGGCTTCCTTCAGAGGTATACACTCATGACATGTAGGTCTCAAAAACCTGTGCTGGATACTACACAGTGGTATTCTTCATCCATAGGGTTCCATTGTAAAGGAAAAAAGTAAATGTCTGCCACTATGTTGAATGGGATGTCTCTGCAATACACAGAACAGCCACTATGTATGACGTTCTGGTTTACGGACCAAAGTATACACTGAAGAGGCCACAGCAACTTACCAGGCTCAGCCAGCTTATTGGCAGGTGTCCCGAAAGTCGGACCCCCTGATATTGACATTCTATGCTATGGCCAATACTGTAGTGAAAAACCCTATACACACAGCCCAACACACCCCAAGATTAAAATTGCAAAACCAAGAAGGGTATGCAAAACGAGGAAGAAGCAGGTGTCACTTAGATCTGCAAATGATCAGATTTTCAAGCACATAGCTCCAATGTGTGGCACGTGGCAGGGGCATAAAAGCCAGAATGAAAGAAAAGTTTTTTAGCCACGTGAAAACTCACAAATCTGATCAAGTCATGTTGGATGTTTGTGTGATTCCTCTTGTTCGTCGACATGTCAATTATCTCCACTGGTCTCAAACTAGAAGGGACAGAATCCTTGAACTGACAGATTTTGGTTTATCACTCCGGCAAATCACTACATGGCTAGGCCGAGATGTCGGAACTGCTCAACCTTGAGTTCCTACTGCTTGGGAGAGCAATGACAAACTAAATGGTATAAACTGGTGTAAACCGATGAACTCTAAATTTCATCACTTCAAGGACCCCTACTGCCCATGGATTTTTTACTTTGCTCACCTATATAGCGCTGATATATCTGCAGCGCTTTACAGACATTAGCATCAAGCTGTCCCTAATGGGGCTCACAATCTAGGTTCCCTATCAGTATGTCTTTGGAGTGTGGGAGGAACCAGAGTACCAGGAGGAAACACACGGAGAGCCTAAAAACTCCATACAGATGTTGATATTGGTCAAATTCGAACCTAAGACCCCAGCACTGCAAGGCACCAGTGCTAACCACTGAACTCCCTACAGATGTGATGTACAGCACATTAGGGTTGTTGTGCGTATCGAACTTTCGATACCCATTCGATACTTTGTATATAAGTGGTTACTTGTCACTGGTGGCCAGTGCGACGCCCCCTCCCCAGTATTAAAGACATTGGTTGCCAGTGTGCCCTCTCGCCCCCCCCCCCAGTATTAAAACATTGGTGGCCAGTGCGCCCCCCCCCTTTCCCCAGTATTAAAGATAAGAGTGGCCAGTGCCCCATCCCCCCCCCCCAAGTATTGAAGTCACTGTTGGCAGTGGCCACAGGGTCCAATCACCTCCTCCTCGTTGGTGGCAGTGATCAGAGCCCCAGCAGTGTAATGCTGGGGCTCTGATCGGTTACCATGGCAACCAGGACACTACTGAAGTCCTGGCTGCCATGGTCAGCTCCCTGCTGCTGTGTGCACAGGGCAGCAGGGCGAGTGTGAGATCCTATTCACCCTGATAGAGCTGTATTAGGGTGAATAGGATGAAAATGATCCCAGGTTCTAGCCCCTAAGGGGGGAAAAGTTAAGAAATAAACTGTAAAAATAAATAAATAAATATTAAGTATAAATCACCCCCTTTCCCAATTTTACATATAAAATATATAAACAATAATTAAATAAAATATTACATATCGCCGCGTCTGAAAAATCTAAACTATCCAAAAAATCTTCTTTTATGTGGTGAACGCCCGCACCGTTAAAGAAAAAAAAAATAATAAACACTACACGATTCGCCATTTTCTTTTAGTCCCCTTGTCCCCCCCAAAAATAGGATAGAACTGTTATTATGGCCCGGCCGTTCCATAAAATGTGGACTGCACGTGACTTTTTTTGGCATTTTTTTTTTTTCGCGTGGTATCGAGTATCGCAATACTTTTTTATGGTATCGATACCGAATCAAAATTTTGGTATTGAAACAACTCTAGATAGGACCTCCTCCTCCATACAGATATCTGTGTATACACAGTCATAGAGGGAAGGCGGTCATCACTGATAGGACCTCCTCCTCTATACAGATATCTCTGTATACAGTCATAGAGGGAAGACTGTCAGTCACTGATAGGACCTCCTCCTCCATACAGCTATCTCTGTATACACAGTCATAGAGGGGAGGCTGTCAGTCACTGATAGGACCTCCTCCTCCATACAGCTATCTGTGTATACACAGTCATAGAGGAAAGGCTGTCATCACTGATAGGACCTCCTCCTCCATACAGATATCTGTGTATACACAGTCATAGAGGGAAGGCTGTCATCACTGATAGGACCTCCTCCTCTATACAGATATCTCTGTATACACAGTCATAGAGGGAAGACTGTCAGTCACTGATAGGACCTCCTCCTCCATACAGATATCTGTGTATACACAGTCATAGAGGGAAGGCTGTCATCACTGATAGGACCTCCTCCTCTATACAGATATCTCTGTATACACAGTCATAGAGGGAAGGCTGTCAGTTACTGATAGGACCTCCTCCTCCATACAGTTATCTCGGTATACACAGTCATAGAGGGGAGGCTGTCAGTCACTGATAGGGCCTCCTCCTCCATACAGCTATCTCTGTATACACAGTCATAGAGGGAAGGCTGTCATCACTGATGGGACCTCTTCCTCCATACAGCTCTCTCTGTATACACAGTCATAGAGGGAAGGCTGTCATCACTGATAGGACCTCCTCCTCCATACAGCTATGTCTGTATACACAGTCATAGAGGGAGGGCTGTCAGTCACAGATAGGACCTCCTCCTCCATACAGATATCTCTGTATACACAGTCATAGAGGGAAGGCTGTCATCACTGATAGGACCTCCTCCTCCATACGGCTATCTGTGTATACACAGTTATAGAGGGAAGGCTGTCATGACTGATAGGACCTCCTCCTCCATACAGCTATCTCTGTATACACAGTCATAGAGGGAAGGCTGTCATCACTGATAGGACCTACTCCTCCATACAGCTATGTCTGTATACACAGTCATAGAGGGAAGGCTGTCAGTCACTGATAGGACCTCCTCCTCCATACAGCTATCTCTGTATACATAGTCATAGAGGGAAGGCTGTCATCACTGATAGGACCTCCTCCTCCATACAGCTATCTCTGTATACACAATCATAGAGGGAAGGCTGTCATCACTGATAGGACCTCCTCATCCATACAGCTATCTGTGTATACACAGTCATAGAGGGAAGGCTGTCATCACTGATAGGACCTCCTCCTCCATACAGCTATCTCTGTATACACAGTCATAGAGGGAAGGCTGTCAGTCACTGATAGGACCTCCTCCTCCATACAGCTATCTCTGTATACACAGTCATAGAGGGAAGGCTGTCAGTCACTGATAGGACCTCCTCCTCCATACAGCTATCTCTGTATACACAGTCATAGAGGGAAGGCTGTCAGTCATTGATAGGACCTCCTCCTCCATACAGCTATCTCTGTATACACAATCATAGAGGGAAGGCTGTCATCACTGATAGGACCTCCTCCTCCATACAGCTATCTCTGTATACACAGTCATAGAGGGAAGGCTGTCATCACTGATAGGACCTCCTCCTCCATACAGCTATCTCTGTATACACAGTCATAGAGGAAAGGCTGTCATCACTGATAGGACCTCCTCCTCCATACAGCTATCTCTGTATACACAGTCATAGAGGGAAGGCTGTCATCACTGATAGGACCTCCTCCTCCATACAGCTATCTCTGTATACACAGTCATAGAGGGAAGGCTGTCATCACTGATAGGACCTCCTCCTCCATACAGCTATCTCTGTATACACAGTCATAGATGGAAGGCTGTCATCACTGATAGGACCTCCTCCTCCATACAGCTATCTCTGTATACACAGTAATAGAGGAAGGCTGTCATCACTGATAGGACCTCCTCCTCCATACAGCTATCTCTGTATACACAGTCATAGAGGAAGGGCTGTCATCACTGATATGACCTCCTCCTCCATACGGCTATCTCTGTATACACAGTCATAGAGGGAAGGCTGTCATCACTGATAGGACCTCCTCCTCCATATAGCTATCTGTGTATACACAGTCATAGAGGGAAGGCTGTCATCACTGATAGGACCTCCTCCTCCATACAGCTATGTCTGTATACACAGTCATAGAGGAAAGGCTGTCAGTCACTGATAGGACCTCCTCCTCCATACAGCTATATCTGTATACACAGTCATAGAGGGAAGGCTGTCATCACTGATAGGACCTCCTCCTCCATACAGCTATCTCTGTATACAGTCATAGAGGGAAGGCTGTCAGTCACTGATAGGACCTCCTCCTCCATACAGCTATCTTTGTATACACAGTCATAGAGGGAAGGCTGTCATCACTGATAGTACCTCCTCCTCCATACAGCTATCTCTGTATACACAGTCATAGAGGGGAGGCTGTCATCACTGATAGGACCTCCTCCTCCATACAGCGATCTCTGTATACACAATCATAGAGGGAAGGCTGTCATCACTGATAGGACCTCCTTCTCCATACAGCTCTCTCTGTATACACAGTCATAGAGGGAAGGCTGTCATCACTGATAGGACCTCCTCCTCCATACAGCTATCTCTGTATACAGTCATAGAGGGAAGGCTGTCAGTCATTGATAGGACCTCCTCCTCCATACAGCTATCTCTGTATACACAGTCATAGAGGGAAGGCTGTCATCACTGATAGGACCTCCTCCTCCATACAGCTATCTCTGTATACACAGTCATAGGGGAAGGCTGTCAGTCACTGATAGGACCTCCTCCTCCATACAGCTATATCTGTATACACAGTCATAGAGGGAAGGCTGTCATCACTGATAGGACCTTCTCCTCCATACAGCTATCTCTGTATACACAGTCATGGAGGGAAGGCTGTCATCACCGATAGGACCTCCTCCTCCATACAGCTATCTCTGTATACACAGTCATAGAGGGAAGGCTGTCAATCACTGACAGGACCTCCTCCTCCATACAGCTATCTCTGTATACACAGTCATAAAGGAAAGGCTGTCATCACTGATAGGACCTCCTCCTCCATACAGCTATGTCTGTATACACAGTCATAGAGGGAAGGCTGTCATCACTGATAGGACCTCCTCCTCCATACAGCTATCTGTGTATACACAGTCATAGAGGGAAGGCTGTCATCACTGATAGGACCTCCTCCTCCATACAGCTATCTCTGTATACACAGTCATAGATGGAAGGCTGTCATCACTGATAGGACCTCCTCCTCCATACAGCTATCTCTGTATACACAGTAATAGAGGGAAGGCTGTCATCACTGATAGGACCTCCTCCTCCATACAGCTATCTCTGTATACACAGTCATAGAGGAAGGGCTGTCATCACTGATATGACCTCCTCCTCCATACGGCTATCTCTGTATACACAGTCATAGAGGGAAGGCTGTCATCACTGATAGGACCTCCTCCTCCATACAGCTATCTCTGTATACACAGTCATAGAGGGAAGGCTGTCATCACTGATAGGACCTCCTCCTCCATACAGCTATGTCTGTATACACAGTCATAGAGGAAGGCTGTCAATCACTGACAGGGACCTCCTCCTCCATACAGCTATCTCTGTATACACAGTCATAGAGGAAGGCTGTCAGTCACTGATAGGACCTCCTCCTCCTCCAGCTCCCACAGCTATGCTCTGTATACACAGTCATAGAGGAAGGCTGTCATCACTGATAGGACCTCCTCCTCCATACAGCTATCTGTGTATACACAGTCATAGAGGAAGGCTGTCATCACTGATAGGACCTCCTCCTCCATACAGCTATCTCTGTATACACAGTCATAGATGGAAGGCTGTCATCACTGATAGGACCTCCTCCTCCCATACAGCTATCTCTGTATACACAGTCATAGAGGGAAGGCTGTCATCACTGATAGGACCTCCTCCTCCATACAGCTATCTCTGTATACACAGTCATAGAGGAAGGGCTGTCATCACTGATAGGACCTCCTCCTCCCATACAGCTATCTCTGTATACACAGTCATAGAGGAAGGCTGTCATCACTGATAGGACCTCCTCCTCCATACAGCTATCTCTGTATACACAGTCATAGAGGGAAGGCTGTCATCACTGATAGGACCTCCTCCTCCATACAGCTATGTCTGTATACACAGTCATAGAGGAAAGGCTGTCAGTCACTGATAGGACCTCCTCCTCCATACAGCTATCTCTGTATACAGTCATAGAGGGAAGGCTGTCAGTCATTGATAGGACCTCCTCCTCCATACAGCTATCTCTGTATACACAGTCATAGAGGGAAGGCTGTCATCACTGATAGGACCTCCTCCTCCATACAGCTATCTCTGTATACACAGTCATAGGGGGAAGGCTGTCAGTCACTGATAGGACCTCCTCCTCCATACAGCTATATCTGTATACACAGTCATAGAGGGAAGGCTGTCATCACTGATAGGACCTACTCCTCCATACAGCTATCTCTGTATACACAGTCATGGAGGGAAGGCTGTCATCACCGATAGGACCTCCTCCTCCATACAGCTATCTCTGTATACACAGTCATAGAGGGAAGGCTGTCAATCACTGACAGGACCTCCTCCTCCATACAGCTATCTCTGTATACACAGTCATAAAGGGAAGGCTGTCATCACTAATAGGACCAAGTCCTACACACAGCTATCTCTATATACACAGTCATAGAGGGAAGGCTGTCATCACTGATAAGACCTCCTCCTCCATACAGCTCTCTCTGTATACACAGTCATAGAGGGAAGGCTGTCATCACTGATAGGACCTCCTCCTCCATACAGCTATGTCTGTATACACAGTCATAGAGGGAAGGCTGTCATCACTGATAGGACCTCCTCCTCCATATAGCTATCTCTGTATACACAGTCATAGAGGGAAGGCTGTCATCACTGATAGGACCTCCTCCTCCATATAGCTATCTCTGTATACACAGTCATAGAGGGAAGGCTGTCATCACTGATAGGACCTCCTCCTCCATACAGCTCTCTCTGTATACACAGTCATAGAGGGAAGGCTGTCATCACTGATAGGACCTCCTCCTCCATACAGCTATATCTGTATACACAGTCATAGAGGGAAGGCTGTCATCACTGATAGGACCTCCTCCTCCATACAGCTATCTCTGTATACAGTCATAGAGGGAAGGCTGTCAGTCACTGATAGGACCTCCTCCTCCATACAGCTATCTCTGTATACACAGTCATAGAGGGAAGGCTGTCATCACTGATAGTACCTCCTCCTCCATACAGCTATCTCTGTATACACAGTCATAGAGGGGAGGCTGTCATCACTGATAGGACCTCCTCCTCCATACAGCGATCTCTGTATACACAATCATAGAGGGAAGGCTGTCATCACTGATAGGACCTCCTTCTCCATACACCTCTCTCTGTATACACAGTCATAGAGGGAAGGCTGTCATCACTGATAGGACCTCCTCCTCCATACAGCTATCTCTGTATACAGTCATAGAGGGAAGGCTGTCAGTCATTGATAGGACCTCCTCCTCCATACAGCTATCTCTGTATACACAGTCATAGAGGGAAGGCTGTCATCACTGATAGGACCTCCTCCTCCATACAGCTATCTCTGTATACACAGTCATAGGGGGAAGGCTGTCAGTCACTGATAGGACCTCCTCCTCCATACAGCTATATCTGTATACACAGTCATAGAGGGAAGGCTGTCATCACTGATAGGACCTTCTCCTCCATACAGCTATCTCTGTATACACAGTCATGGAGGGAAGGCTGTCATCACCGATAGGACCTCCTCCTCCATACAGCTATCTCTGTATACACAGTCATAGAGGGAAGGCTGTCAATCACTGACAGGACCTCCTCCTCCATACAGCTATCTTTGTATACACAGTCATAAAGGGAAGGCTGTCATCACTAATAGGACCAAGTCCTACACACAGCTATCTCTATATACACAGTCATAGAGGGAAGGCTGTCATCACTGATAAGACCTCCTCCTCCATACAGCTCTCTCTGTATACACAGTCATAGAGGGAAGGCTGTCATCACTGATAGGACCTCCTCCTCCATACAGCTATGTCTGTATACACAGTCATAGAGGGAAGGCTGTCATCACTGATAGGACCTCCTCCTCCATATAGCTATCTCTGTATACACAGTCATAGAGGAAGGCTGTCATCACTGATAGGACCTCCTCCTCCATATAGCTATCTCTGTATACACAGTCATAGAGGGAAGGCTGTCAGTCACTGATAGGACCTCCTCCTCCATACAGCTCTCTCTGTATACACAGTCATAGAGGGAAGGCTGTCATCACTGATAGGACCTCCTCCTCCATACAGCTCTCTCTGTATACACAGTCATAGAGGGAAGGCTGTCATCACTGATAGGACCTCCTCCTCCATACAGCTATCTCTGTATACACAGTCATAGAGGGAAGGCTGTCATCACTGATAGGACCTCCTCCTCCATACAGCTCTCTCTGTATACACAGTCATAGAGGGAAGGCTGTCATCACTGATAGGACCTCCTCCTCCATACAGCTCTCTCTGTATACACAGTCATAGAGGAAGGCTGTCATCACTGATAGGACCTCCTCCTTCATACAGCTATCTCTGTATACACAGTCATAGAGGGAAGGCTGTCAATCACTGATAGGACCACCTCCTTGATATCAAAGCCCAGAATGAGCAGGAATTTAAATGTATAAAATACAAGTTTTACTGAATATTTTCACACACAACTATATATAAATCTACTCAGCTTCTCCTGCTCTATAACATGCTGCCTGCAGCTCAAACACCATGTTCAACATGACAGGTTCCCTTTAAATAGGTTTTCAAATCTGATACATTTGTAGTATATTTGCTTTGAATCAGTGTGTGATGCAGACCCTTTCTAGGGCAGTAACATCATGTTCATTGGATTGTTGCTAACAATCCCAAAGTTGCAGGGACAGTGCCTAATTTTCAGAGACAGTCCCAGAAAATTTGGACTGCCCCAGGCCAAACATAAGCAGGGCTAAGATTAGTTCCACCCATAAATGAGTGGTCAGACAGCTGGGTTCATATGCCCCGAATTTGCCAATTATAATGTTGGTAAGTATGTTCTTGGTCACATGGCCTATTTGCAGCTCATTCAAGTGAATAGGGCTGATCTGCAGATCCCAACAAAGTCGCTAAAGTATGACACTGTAATTGGTAAGCTGTGAGGAGGCCACAGCACTCTCCGAAGCACCGTGACCTCTTCAAACAGCAGATTGGCCAGGGTGCTGGGAGTTGGATGACCATGATCAGATAGTGATGACCTATTCTGAGGATGGGTCATCGATATGATAATCCTTAAAAACCTTTTTAACTTCATTCTATAATTCAACACATTTAGATGTATACATTCTACCAAGGTTCAATATATCATAGAACAACTTGAATTTTGTCATTAAAGTAAAAATATTCAAAAAGTTCATAAACTGGTCCAGCTGTTTAAGTCAAGAATGTCATTTTCATATATAGATCATACAGATTGGTTGGTTCTTTTATTTCAGTCCAAACGTTATCTTAATTTTTAGTCATGCCTTTGAAAAACAAGTTTTAATTTAATACAAACACAAACTTAAAAGGGATTTATTATGGATTTATTATTAGTGATTTAAAGCATCAAGAAAATCCATTCATTTGAGGATGAATAGCATTCAGTTTGGCCACATTAATTCCTGTGTGTAGATTGATGATGAGGTTAATAATTTGCTGCCAGTTTTACTAAGTTTAGAAAAACAGGCCAGATATTAGCTTGGTCCTTAGGGACAATGTGAAAATACTGAAGAAATTAGTTCATTCAGCCCAACAGTTTACAAGATACTTCCCGACTGGTTTGCAAATGTACTACAAAAACGTAAATGGCTGATTTATATTAAATACAAGCTTTAGGACACCTTGGAGACCATTAAGCCGAAGAGTCCTGGAAAGACAAAGTAATGCACAAATGGAGAATGTATTTGAAAGCTTATCACACAGAAACTAAAACTTCAGCTTTTTTTATAGGTTATGCTAGAACTCCCCCAAGACCCAATTGACCTGGGGACCCACAATTTAGAAATTTTGGGTGGGGCTTCCTTCCTGCCTTATTTCTCTGTAATGTGACTCCCAACACCATGGTTACCCATATCTGACTCTCTACCGGTTACAAAACTATAACTCCTAGTATTCCTTGACCGCCTTCAGGCTATGCTGGCAGTTGTAGTTTTGCAACAGCTGGAGAGCGGTGGGTTGGAGACCACTGCTGTACAAAATCCAGCATGGGGTGTTTTTCTGTATCCAGAGGACTGTGTAGTTCAGTGTTTCCCAACTAGTGTGCCTCCAGCTGTTGCAAAACTACAACTCCCAGCATGCCCAGACACACTGGTGTAGTTCATGACACTGTTCCATGCAGGTGCTGAATGTTTCGAACCATAGAAGAAGGAGGCAGGAATGATTCTTAAGAAATTGTTGGACTCTAGGTAAATAAGTGTAGAGGGAGTGTTAGAATAACGACCCAAACAAAAATAGTATTTGTTCACTGCTACCCTCATTTAAATTGGTTAAAATAAAGTAATCCCACCTTATATTTAACTACATGTAGTAGTTTATTTAAAATACAGTACTTGCTAATCTTGCACCTCATATGTGGTGGTTCCTCAGATGTTGACTACTGTACTGCTACATTGTTACCAGTTTATAATGATAGGGATGAAGGGAAAACATGGCAGTAATATAATACTTAAAAAGTCCACTTAGTACTTTAAACAAAAGTTCTTTAAACAAAATTCTGTCCACCCACAAGATATTTACATAGTTTTATCCCTGAAACAAAATTAATAAAACACAATAAGTCACAATATACATTGTTGCTTGAAACATGTGCTGATCTTGATTACAAAAGCAAGCCATGCTTACAAACATAAAACTGTTTAAAGTATTTGTTCTCAATTAAACATGTGAGCTTTAATAAAGAAGTAGAGGACTACAGTTGAAGGAAAAAGAAAAGTAAGTGTGACCTTTGGAATTACTAGTGTTCTCTTTCCTCCTAACAGTGTTGTGCATTTGTGCTAAAATGTTCCACTTTTGTCTCATGTTCCTAGAAGCAATATGTGGATCATGTAAGTCAGTGATGGTGAACCTTTAACAGACCGAGTGCCCAAACTGCAACCCAAAACCCACTTATTTATCGCAAAGTGCCAACAGGACAATCTAACCTGAATACTATAGTCCAATATAGTATATCTTCCATGTACTTTAAAATTTAGCTACATACATAAATGCATACATACAGTGCGCTGCCTGTGCTGTTCATAGTGCGTCCTGCGCTGATGAATGGCAGGAAAAGTCTAAGACATATTGGTACACCATAGACTTTTTCCAGAGCATGGGTGCCCACAGAAAGGACTCTGAGTGCGCCTCTGGCATCTGTGCCATAGGTTCGCCACCACTGATCTAGGTGGTCTCCGACAAACATCAAAGGCTGCTTCGGCTTCTTGCCTTAACAACGCTGTTTGGAGAAAAAAGTACACTGCTCACCAACACCAAAACCTTATCCCACCTGTAAGCATGGTGGAGGGAGCATTATGGTTTGGGACTGCCCTGCTGCTTCAGGGCCTGGATGCCTTGTACTCATTGAGGAAACAATTAATCTTAGGGTCTTTTATGTGAGAATGTAAGGCAGCAGTCCATGAACTCAAGTTGAAGAGATATTGGTTGATGCAATAAGACAATGATCCTACACACAAGTAAATCAAGTAAAGAATTGTTGGAAAGATTTGTACTGTATTTTGGAATCACCTTAACCCTACTGAGATGCTGTGGCATAATCTGTAGAGGGCTGAGCATGCAAGACATCCCAGATATGTTGATGAATTGGAACACATTTGAAGAAGAAAGATGTGCAAATCTAGTTGCCAGCTACAGGAAATGTTTGATGGAGATAAAGACTAATAGAGGAGGAATCTAAAGGTTAATAAACTAAAGGTTTCCTTTATTCTCTCCCCCTGCACTGTGGATGCTTACTCAATTAAAGCATAAACAGTACGACCATGTTTCGGTAGAGTGTGTTAGTCCCTAATTGTGGCTGATAATCATATTTTAATAATAATCAATAGTGTTGAGTGAATTAAAGAATCTGAAGTGGAATTCGATCCGAAGTTTAGGAAAAATTTGATTCGCAATGAATCAAAACTTCCTCGTGCTTTGAGGTAAATAATAGTTTTTTTCCTAAAATGGAGGCTACAAGTGTTACAAAGTGAATGTAAGAAGTTCGGGAACGTGAGATCACCCATAATGCCATGCAGATAGCCAAACAACAGCTAGCCAGCCCCTGTGATGTCACAGCCCTTTGAAAACCTCATCCCGCACAGTGTCTTTCACTGTGAGCTGAGCATAGGGAGAGATGTGACAAGCTCTAGAGACAGTGTTGCTAAAAGTTTTTAATTGTGTAATACTGGATAGAGAAAGTTCAAGCACAGTGCAATAAAAGTGTAGGGAGATCGTAGGGAGAGTTTTTACACACTGTAGGGAGAGCACAGGGACAGTGCAGGGACAGTAATCTGAAGCTGAAGGAATCCATAAGCGGTAGCCCAGCATGCATCAATGTATAGGGCACAGAGCTATTTAACTGAACGGTGTCCTCTATGTTCAATAGATTAAATAGATTTGAGAATAGATTCTCAAATTGGGGTGAATAAGCTGTCTAGTTCTACTGTTATTGGGGTTTCCTCCTTGTGTAACAGATAAGCAATTCTATTAGGCCTTGATTCTGAAAGTGGGGTGAATAAGCAGTCTAGTTCTACTGTTATTGGGCTGTCCACCTTGTATAATAGATAAGCAATTCTATTAGGCTTTGATTCTCAAATTGGGGTAAATAAGCTAACTTTACTGTTACTGGTGTGTCCACCTTCTTTAATAAATAAGTAATTCTATGAGGCCTTAAGTCTAAAATTGGGGTGAATAAGCTGTCTAGCTCTACTGTTATTGGGGTGTCCTCCATGTTTAATAGATAACCGATTCCTTTAGGCTTTGATTCTCAAATGTAGGGTGAATAAGCTAACTTTATTGTTATTGGGGTGCCCACCTTGTTTAATAGATAAGGAATTCTATTAGGCCTTGATTCTCAAATTGGGGTGAATAAGCATTCTAATTTTACTGTTATTTGGGTATCCACCTTGTTTAATAGATAAGCAACTCTATAAGGCCTTGATTCTCAAATTGGGGTGAATAAGCTGTCTAATTTTACTGTTATTGGGGTGTCCACCTTGTTTAATAAATAAGCAATTCTATTACGCCTTGACTCTCAAATTTATATAAGCAGTCTAATTTTACTGTTATTAGTGTGTGGCCATGATCCAGCATGGTGGCAGCAGTGTGAGATCCAGAGCCAAATGTGCCCGGGGTAGACCGTCTGCTGCTCGGAGCCTACCTGTCCAGGAATAACTAGCAGTGCACAGCTTCATAGAGGCAATGGTAGGCAGTTAGCACAGAGTGGTAGAGGTAAAATGATATACTTTCCGGTGTGGGAATTTTTCATCAAGCCGCTTGAGGATGTCAGTGTGGCCGCATGTAGGATTTGTAGGTAGAAGGCGAAGCAGCCCTGCGTCAACACATGGAGCATCACCATAAGGTGGCCTGGGAAAACCATGGCGTTAATGTAAAAGGTACAGCCTGACGCATCTGAGAGCAGCCTGCACCCCTTCTCCAGCAGTCAGGGCTCCATCACCTCAGCAGAAGGGAGTTGTGTTTCATGCCCATTGTCTACTAGTCCTGATGCTCCTTCTCATCATCACGCGTTTTGCCAGCAATCGATCACCGAGGCGATTGCAAAGAGACAACAGTATGTGTGCACTCATCCAACGGCGCAGAAGCTGAACGGGCTCCTGGCCAAGTTTCTGGTATTACAGTCCCTCCCTTTCCATGTGGTTGACTCTGCATATTTCAGTAAACTGATGGCTTGAGCCAAGCTAAGGTGGAGAGTCCCAAGCCGTCACTACTTCTGTAAAAAGACTGTACCGGCCCTGCATACGTGAGTACAGCAGAAGGTGGGCCAGTCTTTGAGCCAGTCATGACAGCGCCGACGTGTGGAGCTGTAACTATGGTTAATATATGTCCTTTACAGCTTACTGTATATATATATATATATATATATATATATATAGCTGAGTGTATGTATGTCCGTTAAAGGAATCCGCACCATCGCATTTACAATCACGAAATTTGGCACACAAGTACATCAGGTGTCCAGGAAGGTTTTAGACCGGGTCTCAGCTCTTTAGCACGTACCGTTCCTGAGATATTCACAAAAAATGAATTAGCCAATAGAAGCCTGGTCACATGACCCTTATCAGCCAATAGAAGCTCGAAGGCTCTTAGTCTCCACATACACACAGTTTTAAACCAGGTTTCCATAACAACCGAGCCATTTTTCTTCACTGCTGCAGGGCGCTGTGGATGACACTGTTAGGGGAGCGGAGTGCTGTGGAGGTCACAGTTCAGGGGCAGGTAGGGTGGCCATTCAGGCCACCCTCAAAAGACGGACTTAAAAACCCAGACCCTGCTAAGCCACGCCCTCGACCAGGTTAGACTATGAAAGCCAGTGTTATGGGGCAGATTGCTGTAGAGGCCACTGTTAAGGGGGCGGGGTGTTATGGAAATCACTGTTAAGGAGACAGGGTACTGTAAAGGTGACTAATAAAGGGGCGGCTGCTGTGGAGGTCACTGTTAAGGGGGCAGGATGCTTTGGAGGTCACTGTTAAAGGGGTGGACGCTGTGGAGGTCTCTGTTAAGGGGGCAGAGAACCATAGAGGTCACAATCAAGGGGACAATCCGCTATGGAGGTCACTGTTAAGCTGGCAGGGTTTTCTGGAGGTCACATTTCAAGGGAACGCTGCTTTGTGGAGGTCACTGTTAAGGAGGCGTGATATAGTGGAAATCACTGTTAAGGAGACGGTGTACTGTGGAGGTCACTTAAAAAGGGGCGGCGGCTGTGGGGGTCACTGTTAAAGGGAAGGGCGCTGTGGATGTTACTGTTAAGTCGGCAGGCCGCTGTGGAGGTCACTGTTAAAGGGGTGGGCACTGTGGAGGTCACTGTTAAGGGAGAAGGGGACTGTGGAGGCTACTATTAAAGGGGCAGTGGGGTACTCTGAGGTCACTGTTAAGGCAAGGGGTTACTGTGAGGTCACTGTTAAGGGAGCGGGGTACAGTGGAGGTCACTTTTAATGGAGCGGGGTACTGTGGCAGTCATTGTTATAGGGGCAGTCGCTGTGGAGGTCTCTGTTAAGGGGGCCGGGAATGGTGGAGGTCACTGTTAAGGGGGCAGGCCCCTGTGGAGGTCACTGCTAATGGGGTGGGCTGCTGTGGTGGTCCCATTTTAAGAAGACGGGGCACTGTGGGGGGGGGGTCAGTGTTAAGGAGTAGGGGGCAGTGGAGGTCACTGTTAAGGGGGCGGAGTACTGTAGATGTAACCGTTATAGTGGATACTGTCAATATCTTTTAACGACACACACAAACATTAAATGAAATAGATGAAATATACCCGTGGGAAGCCGGGTCCTTTAGCTAATATATATATATCTCCCCTTTACAGTCCATTGTAAATGTGGTTCCTTCCCATGTACACTAGCAACTTGGCCAGGTGATGGCAATGCCACCTCTGCATTCTCATACTGTGATTCAAGAGCCAATGTTTTCCTCTGCCTCCAAATCCTCCACCTTGTCCTCAGCCTCCACTGTAGGCACAGTTCTGAGTGGTATAGCATACCACCAATGCATAGCACGGCAGTGTCACCCTGTTCTGAACCTGGCCAGCCTGGGCGAACTGAGTCGCTCCAGGGAGGGAATGCTCCATGTCCTTCATCGTGAAATCGAATCCTGGCTGTCTCCTCGCCAACTGAAGATCGGAACTATGGTCACTGATAAAAGATTAACATTCTGCTTGCGCTGTGTCAAAGAGGAATAACTGATGTGCCCCGCATGGCGTATGCCTTTAATCTGGTCGTAACCTGTTTCCTGAAGTCTTTCACCCAACTGCAAGACGTCTTGAAAATGACGAGAAAACTGTGCACTTCAGCCACTCTTACCATGCAAAACACATCCTACTTGATTTGGAAAGGCAGAATGGTGTTCCCAAACATCGCCTCATATGTGACATTTCCACTCATTGGAACTCCACCCCCCCCCCCCCCCATGTTGGACCAACTATATGAGCAGAGGAAGGCCATGGCCGATTTCTTGATGATGCAGGTGGACAGGAGTACTCCCCTGTGTAACATCGACATTAGCCAGTGGCAGCTCATGTGTTTGCTCAGGCCGTTTGAGGAGGCCACTTAATTTGTCAGTCACCAGTACTACGGGATGAATGATGTAATTTCACTCCATGTCCTGGAGCAGAAGCTGATAAATCTGGCTGGCTAAGGGAAAGGGAATGTGGCACCTAGATCTTACAGCCACATAAGCCCTGGGGGGGCTGAACTGGTGGAGGATGAGGATGAAGACGAGGAGGAGGACATTACCACCCAGGAAGGAGCATGAGGAGCTGTAGGACGATGAAAAAGACCAGGCAGGTGACCACAACAGATTGTGGCAGTATGCAGTTGAGATGGAGGGAGGGAGTCCCTCCAATTCCCTTGCGCAAATGGCAAGATGCATTCTGAGTTGCTTGCGTAGTGACAGCCACATTATCACCATTTGGCAAAGGAATGACTACTCGCTGTCCACGATGTTAGACCCTTGATACTGGGCCAAAATGGGGCCTTTCTTACACCTGCTGAGAGGGATCAAAAACTTAACTACTATTGAGACATCCTATATAGTCAGTTGGTCACTGCCTATGTGTGCCTTCACCCATCCTCACGAAAGTCTGATGGGGGAGGGGGACCCTCTGTGCTCATGCTCCACTGCCATGACTGCTGGTGGAGGGGGCCAGAGCAGCACGAGCTCCATCAGAACCAACTTGAGTCTCGAGTCTCTGATGAGCATGTTTCTTCACCTGTCTACTGAAGAAACCAGCCAGCAGCAACAAGAATAACAATGAAGCAGAACATGAATCAGCAGCAGGTGTCATACTTGGAGTGCACCCTGTCACTCCAGATCAAAGATCCCCTGGACTACTGGGCAGCCAAACTTAAATTGTGGACACAACTGGCTGAGTTTGCTCTAGACAAGCTTTTCTGCCTGGCCAGTAGTGTGGCATCAGAGCGGGTGTTTAGTGCAGCGGGGGGCATAGTTATCCCAAAAACTCACCTTTCAACACAAAATGTTGACTTTTATAAAGATGAACCAGGTGTGGATCAGCCAGGATTTCCACACACCGGTGCCTGATGTATCAGACTAGATCATTCTGGCAGTAATATTCTGACCGCAGTGTACTGCCACACCAGAACCTTGTGAAATATGGCCCATTACTTCTAGCCACTTGCTTCAACCACTATTCTGATGCTGCCACCTACCTGATGATACACACCTGCTGCCTCTGCTGCCATCTTCTCCTACTACCACCATCTTAAGCTGTTAGTACCACTGCTGTTGCTCCGCCTCCCCACTCTGTGATTGGGCCACTATGTTGACTTCTCATGCTGTTGCTACCCTCCCCACTCTGTGACTGGGCCACTATGTTGACTCCTCATGCTGTTGCCACGCTCCCCACTCTGTGACTGGGCCACTATGTTGACTCCTCATGCTTTTGCCACCCTCACTAGTCTGTTCTCGGGCCACTAGTGTCCCTGTTTGGCTTTGTTGACATAACCACTTATTTTACCTTTCTTCTGATCCATCAGAAGAACCGAAAAATGGAAAACACAATGAATCCTGTCTGTGGAGTACCCATAAGGCCTAAATCACAAGGTCAGTATTTTGCCTCAGGATTTCATCATGATTCGGAAGCAAAAAGCAGGAGTGGGTCCAAAACACAGAAGACATGCAAATATTTGCTTCACAAGCCATCTCTGTTTTGGACCTACTCATGTTTTTGCCTTACAAATACTGATCAATTACTGTCCAAATACTGACTGTGTGAAGGCGGGTCCTCAAAAGACAGGATCCATTTTTTTTTTGTTCTTCTGACAGATGAAAAGAAGGGAAAAATAAATTCGGACATCAAAATAAACTTGTTGCTGACTAACAAAATAGGTTATCTATCAATCTATGTGGAAGCAGCAGATAGTGTAAAATGAGACAGCTATTTCCCACTTTAGTAGAATCTGTGGCTAACAGAACAGGCTATTAATCTATGTGGAAACAGCAGATGGTCTAAGATGAGACAGCTCTTTCACTCTGTAGCTAACAAAAGTGATTCAAAAGCATGTGTTTGCACTGCCACAACATGGCTTAAAAGAACACAGGTCTTGCAGGGGCGCGGAGTGTTTTTTTTCTTTTACGAAAGACTACTGTATGCTTTTCTTTTGGTTTAGCTAAGAGTTAGCTAGAACTTTTGGTGGCCTGCACGATGATGCACATATCCATATACTGTGTGAGACCTGTCTGTCATAGGCCTCTTTCACACTTGTGTTGTTAGGATCCGGCGTGCACTTCCGTCGCCGGAAGTCCCCGCCAGATCCGTAACAGCACAAGTGAACTGAAAGCATTTGAAGACTGATCAGTCTTCAAAATGCTTTCAGTGTTACTATGGCAGCCAGGACGCTATTAAAGTCCTGGTTGCCATAGTAGTAGTGGGGAGCGGGGGAGCAGTATACTTACCGCCCGTGCGGCTCCCGGGCGCTCCAGAATGAAGTCAGAGCGCCCCATGCGCATGGATCACGTGATCCATGTGCGTGGGGCACCCTGACGTCACTCTGGAGCGCACCGGGAGCCGCACGGGCTGTAAGTATACTGCTCCCCCGCTCCCCACTACACTTTACCATGGCAACCAGGACTTTAGCGTCCTGGCTGCCATGGTAACCATTCAGAAAAAGCGAAACGTCTGATCCGGCGATGCACCGAAACAACGTTTAGCTTAAGGCCGGATCCGGATTAATGCCTTTCAATGGGCATTAATTCCGGATCCGGCCTTGCGGCAAGTGTTCCGGATTTTTGGACGAAACAAAAAGCGCAGCATGCTGCGGTATTTGCTGCGTCCAAAAAACGTTCCGGTCCTGAACTGAAGACATCCTGATTAGAGATGAGTGAACTTTAAAAAAAAGTTCGGCGTCCGGGTTGTGGTAATCGCCGCATCCCGTTATGGATTACACTACCGCGGACTATCGCGGCATATGGAATCCATAAGGGGCGGCTTCCACGAAACCGAACTGTTGAACAGCCGAAGGACCTGGGGTGACGTTACCGTCATGTGATCAGTGCAAGGGGCGTGGCTCAGCACGGGATCAAATCCTGAACTGTGTATGCTCATCCTGTGAAGTGAGAAGGCAAGGATACACATGCGCCATCTCGCTGCACAGAGGAAGATAACAGCAGTGTGCACAGAGTGGGGACTATCTGCATACGTTCATCCTAGACAATAGGGAAATACAAGTGGACATTGCCAAGTACAACAGTGAAAAACAGAGCTTGATGATGATGTACTGATGAGAATTTGTACTTCTTTTTAGTAAATACACTGTACTGACAAGGATGATTTATTTTTTAAATGTAACTAAATGGCCTAGTTTGCAATGTTGGGACAACTGCTTTAAAGAGGTTTCCAAGAATCAAAACTTATAACTATCCATAGGATAGTTGATAAGTTTATGATCTCCTAGGGTCCCACCACTGATCGCAAAAATGGGGGTCCCAAGTTCTCCATTTGAATGGTGAGGTGGTTGAGCATGCACACTGCCACTCCATTCAAACCTACGGGGCCAAACACTGTACTCAGCTATCTTCATCAGTCCCAAAGCATTACTCCATTCAATCAAAGGACATGAGACCTGTTTTGTTTTCAATTTGTTGGGTCCAGCAGTGGGACCCAGTGATAATACAGTCATCACCCCTTCTGTGGATAAGTGATTCATTTTGATTGCAGGAAAACTTAACTTAACTAAGCAAAAAACCCTGCCTCCTTAGCAATAATATACATGCAGTTGTAGAATATGATTAAGGGGATAGTATATCTCCTTATGGAGAGCACCTAAACGGCATGAAGAGTCTTATGGGCTAGGCAACGTTCCTCTGGAATTCTGGGAAGAGGATATGCAAATGAGCTCTTAGCAAGCGTTCATTTTTTCAAAGAAAAGCAAAAAAGTGTCTCATCAACTATTAGACAATGTTTTGCATTCTCTATATCATCTTAGCATATGTTATTTCTCTGTACCTACTGATATGTCTACTCAGGTTAGGTATTGTCATTGCTATTACACTGATTATATTTAAAACACGGTATTTAGAAATCTGTAATGTGTGTAGCATTCAGTAAAGTGTTTATGTTGAGCAGGCCTGCTTTTACCAGGAAAAGTGCTTTAAAATGGTTTTCCAGACCCCTATTATTGATGACCTATCCTGAGGATAGATCATCAATATCCTATCTGTGTGTGTGTGTGTGTGGGGGGGGGGGGGGGGGCGACAACCAGTACGCCACCACCAATTACTGCACCAGCCCCCTGCACCATAGCTAGCACTGCTCTGTTCAAAGTATAGTGACCGTGCCAGGTTACTGCAGCTTGACTTCCATTCACTTATGTAGCTTTTCTTTACTTTTTACTACTTTTGCACAGTAATTATTCTTTTTGTATAAGAAAATCCCTTGTTTTTGTGTTGTCATATCCTGAGAGCCTTGGTTTTCCATTAAATGAGCTTTGTTTTTAGTGGGGCATGCTCTAGTTTTATTTGCACCATTATGAGGTGTTTATGACTTTTTGATCGCTTTTCATTCTGTTTACTTGGAAGGCAGTACAAGCAAGAATAGTAATTCTGGTTTTATTCTTTATTTTTTATGGTATGCACTGTGCTGGTTAATTTAATAGTTTGGGTCATAACAAACATGGCAATATCAATTGTGTACTGTATATTTTTTACATAACACACATTGTTTATTTCTATATTTTGAAACTTTTTATTAATTTTTGAACATTTTGAAAGCCCCACTAAAGTACTTCATCACTAAGGGCTCACTCTCTAGTAAAATACACTGCAGTACATATGTATTGCAGTACATTATGTCTGTTCAGTAATAAGTACATTCTTAGTACTAATACGGCAACCATGGAGCACTGGCAAATTAGTGCTCATTGCTGCCAGGCTTTTAGCCTGGTGTCCTGGATTCCTGGGTAAGGTGCTACTTTCAACAGTTTCTGTGTCCTCAGGCAGTGGATACAATTGAACCCAGGGGCATAACTAGGGGGTGCAGACGTAGCAGTCACTAATGGGCCCAGGAGCCTAAGGGGGCCCAAAGACCCTTGTGGTGCATAAGAAGACACGAGTATTTTAGAAAGTAGATGTTGGTCAAGTTACACCTCTCGCTGGAGGGTAGGGGTTAGGTTGAGAATTTGGCATGGGGGGAGGCAGATTCAATTTTTGCCTCATGCAGCATGAAGGCTATGTGCTTCCCTGCCCCTGGCCACAAAGAACTAAGGGAAGAGAGCCCTAGCTGAACTCTTGCACCAGGGCCCATGAACCTTTAGCTATGCCCCTGAGTGAACCTATGGCAGAGCAGAAAGCAATAGGATTTTTGATCTACCATGCTATCTGACATCCGGAGTCACATCACCCCACACTGACTCTCTACACTGCAGCCTAAGGAAAGGCACTGACTTCCAGTAGGATCCCAGCTACTGTGTTGCATGGCGTCTCCCTCATCTACAGGTAACATCTACTATATTAACTGCACTCAGGGTTATTAGTGTGTTATCTGTGCTATTACATGGAACTGCAGGAGAGCATTACTACTAGATCATACAAGTTGAGATTTATCAGCGCATTATCTGTGCTATTACATGGGACTGCAGGACACTACTACATTTTCTGTGCAATCACTTTGTAATCTGTGCTGTTACATAGGACAGCAGAAAAAATCTGTAAAATTTAAATGTAGAATAATAAAACAAAAAGAGCAACAAATGTTGCTAAAAAAAAACACAACCTGGCTCTCCATTCCCTGATGATCCAGATTTTAATATTTGACACTCAACCCTGTGTATGTTTCCAAACAGAAATCAGTGACTATAGAATTCACGTGGCAATGGCAGGGGCACAACTCCTGTGCCCATCTTATTCAATGAACATAACTTCTGTTTGTGGAAATGCACTGCAAAAACAGATGTAAAGTTACATCTATATGTGCCAAGGGGTTAAAGAGGTTATCGGCTGTGGATAGTACCTTTTTGATAGAAGGATCTAAGATAATCTAATGACTGTGTGTCCTGTTTCTAAGGCCGGGTTCACATCTGCGTTGGTCGGTCACTGTATCTGGCGTATATTTCAGCTTTCAACCGGACAAAAAAATACTACTGAAGCCTTTTTTTTTCCGGCCAAAAGCCAGCATATATGCTGGAAAGCGGCCGGATCCCCGCTGGATCCCATTACAGTGAATAGGGATCCGGCGGTGAGTGGTGGTATTCGACTGTGCCAAATACGGTAAACTCTGGCAATCTGTTCCTCTGCTGGAGTTCACAGTGCAGATGCGAACCCGGGCTAAGAAGTAATTAATCCGTTGTAATCTGCAAGGGAAAATAAGTATTCAAGTCCCCTTCAAGCTCACCCACAGGAGTAAAGATGAATTACATGGTGCACACTGACATATTTGTAGACATTTTCTTCTCTCGCTAATTGATGTAACTTCTGAAACAAGATAGACTCTGTAATATAAACCAATACAATATATATGAATATAATTTTTTTACAATTATGGCTATTAGAAGCAGTTTTGAATTTGGTGCTGACAGCACAAACTCTTGGGGAACAAGGTTTGGTTACACATCTAACCTGTTTGCAGTATTAAGCAGGGGTGCACCTGCAATGAAGTGAGGTGATTGCCTTAGGCAGCACCAGGTAGGGGCAAGAGGGGTACAACAGAAGGGCCATAGGCAACGAACACTTCCATTGTGGAAACCCTCATCTCTAAATTTTCAACTGCATCACTGTGCTCCAGACAGCCATACAGTTAAATGCCGCGATGGTGCACAGGAGAACTGTCTCCCTAGCCCACATTTCCTCTAAGAGGCTTAGTCCTAGTTCCTGTAGACCAGGCATGTCCAAAGTGCGGCCCGCGTTCCGGACTGATATGGCTCCACAGCTAAGTTGGCCAAATATAGATTTTACGGCCCCCGGAGTAAGTTCCCAGGCACCTCTCAGGACTCCTTTGATCTCTCACGGCAGGGCTTGACGTCATCAGCCGGCTCAGGGAGAAGGAAAGCCCTAATCTCGCGAGGTCTCGGACGTTGCGAGATTTGGGCTTTCCTTCTCCCTGAGCCGGCTGATGATGTCAAGTCCCGCGGTGAGAGATCAAAGGAGTCCTGAGCAGTGCTCAGGGACTCACTGGGGGCGGCTGGAAGATATATATGTGGGCTTTCGTACTCCCTGTGCCGGCTGAAAACATTAAGTCCCACTGAGAGAGATCCCAGGTCCTGAGCAGTGCTCGGGGACTCACTGGGGGCGGCCATAATATATGTATATGTGGGCTTTCCTTCTCCCTGCGCTGGCTGATAACATTAAGTCCCGCTGAGAGAGATCCCAGGTCCTGAGCAGCGCTCGGGGACTCACTGGGGGCGGCTGTAATATATATATATATATATATATATGTGGGCTTTCCTTCTCCCTGCGCTGGCTGATAACCTTAAGTCGCGCTGAGAGAGATCCCAGGTCCTGAGCAGCGCTCGGGGACTCACTGGGGGCGGCCGTAATATATATATATATATGTGGGCTTTCCTTCTCTCTGCGCTGGCTGATAACATTAAGTCGCGCTGAGAGAGATCCCAGGTCCTGAGCAGCGCTCGGGGACTCACTGGGGGTGGCCGTAATATATATATATGTGGGCTTTCCTTCTCCCTGTGCTCGCTGATAACATTAAGTCCCGGTGAGAGAGATCCCAGATCCTGAGCAGCGCTCGGGGACTCACTGGGGGCGGACGTAATATATATATATGTGGGCTTTCCTTCTCCCTGTGCTGGCTGATAACATTAAGTCCCGGTGAGAGAGATCCCAGATCCTGAGCAGCGCTCGGGGACTCACTGGGGGCGGACGTAATATATATATATGTGGGCTTTCCTTCTCCCTGTGCTGGCTGATAACATTAAGTCCCGGTGAGAGAGATCCCAGGTCCTGAGCAGCGCTCGGGGACTCACTGGGGGTGGCCGTAATATATATATATATGTGGGCTTTCCTTCTCCCTGTGCTGGCTGATAACATTAAGTCCCGCTGAGAGAGATCTCAGGTCCTGAGCAGCGCTGGGGACTCACTGGGGGCGGCCGTAATATATATATATGTGGGCTTTCCTTCTCCCTGTGCTCGCTGATAACATTAAGTCCCGGTGAGAGAGATCCCAGATCCTGAGCAGCGCTCGGGGACTCACTGGGGGCGGACGTAATATATATATATGTGGGCTTTCCTTCTCCCTGTGCTGGCTGATAACATTAAGTCCCGCTGAGAGAGATCCCAGGTCCTGAGCAGCGCTCGGGGACTCACTGGGGGTGGCCGTAATATATATATATATGTGGGCTTTCCTTCTCCCTGTGCTGGCTGATAACATTAAGTCCCGCTGAGAGAGATCTCAGGTCCTGAGCAGCGCTGGGGACTCACTGGGGGCGGCCGTAATATATATATATGTGGGCTTTCCTTCTCCATGCGCTGGCTGATAACATTAAGTCCCGCTGAGAGAGATCCCAGGTCCTGAGCAGCACTCGGGGACTCACTGGCGGCTGTAATTTATATATGTCACAAAATGAAAAGTATGTCGTTTTCAATAAACTTTGCATAAAATAGTTAATTTGCATTTAATTTTAATGGTTCAAAGAATGTCGGACAAAATGGTTGGCCCTCGCACATGTTCACTTCATCAAATATGGCCCTTTTCGAAAAAAGGTTGGACACCCCTGCTGTAGACTATCAGAGGCCGGTGTCATCATTATCACACTGCATGAGCCGGGCTGCATAGAGCTCAAGGCACAGACTAGAAGAGGTCTGTGTCTTGCACTGCATCGCTGACAGCAGAATGGAGGGAAGTATTTGAGTTCATTATTTTTATTTGGAGAAAGCGCTATAGGGACATTGCGGCTGCAAAAAGGAGCATTTTTGTACTGGCACACATTATAAGGTGTCTACTATGGGATCGAACATTTGTTCTACAGGGGGCACTAAAATATATTTTTTTGTACTTGCACACGAAATAAGGGAGCATTTTTTGTATAAGCATACATAAAGGGGTATTTTTGTACTGGCACACATTATAAGGGGGCATTTTTGTACTAGCACACATTGTAAGGGGGAATTATGTTACTGGCAAACATTATAAAGGGTCATTTTTGTACTGGCACATATTATAAGGGGGTATTTTTTTGTTCAGGCACAAATTATAGGGGGAATTATTACTACTGGGGGCAGTATGGGGCATTATTACTTCTGGGGGGAAAATAAGGGACATTATTACTATTGGGTGCACTATTACCAAATAGTGCACTCTGGCAGAGAATTATTACTATTGGACTTTACAGCACTATACGTTTCAGGGGTACTATTTGCTGGGCACAGTTATTCTTTAGTCCACTAAGTTTTGCAAGTAAATCACAATTTAAAACTTCAGCAACTGTATCATACTGTAATGCACTATAATATCTGCACCCGAAAATATCAGAGGCATTTTTAGTATACACTAATTGAATATAAATCTATCAACTAGAAGTGTGAATAGTTGTATATGGAAACTTCAGAATAAAACTGGATTGCATCCTAAGGTAACATTTGAAAACACTGTACAGCTGGAATTTATCTGGCTTTTTGTCAGTAAAAATGAACTTGACCCATAGGGAAAATAATATGCTTGTATTTTTCCTTCTAATAAAGTACATGACCTCATGGAGTAGGGCATTTCTTCTTTCATGCAGTAATCTGAGTGCAAATTCTACATGCCAAGTGGAACAACACCAGATAGTTTTCTAATCTGATTGAGATAATTTTCAAACACATGGCATCCCCCTCATTTCACTATGAAGCTACCAGTATGACATGAACGGTAGGGTACACTGTCAGAGGACCGAAGAATGAAGAATGGATGACAGCAGTCAGTGCAAATCAGATGTATACTGCTGCACACCTGGAAAGTACTCCAGTGTGTCTTATTAAAGGGGCATTCCTTTCATAATGTAGCTCCACTGTCATTAAACATTTTACATTATCAAATCTCATTTCAGAAAGTTGAGTACACAGATGTCGCAGCTGCATTCACACCGCTGTCTAATGACTGGCAAGTTATATAAACTGCTATAAGGGGTCTGTGAAAGGTGGTGGGTGGGCAGCTACCAAAATGTTGACCTCCCAGTGCATTGATTATATGGATTATACTTTTAATATATAGATTTAGAAACTGCTTTAAACTTAATTTCCTAACGGTAGGTTCATATCCGCGCTAAAGCTAATCCGCTACTCTGTTTCAGCAGAGGAAAAGACTACTAGGGTTACTGTATCCGGCATAGCCGAATACCACTGCATCCTCATTAACTATAATTGGATAAAAAGGAGATCTCACAGTTTTCCATCTTAAATGCCTACTATTGGCTGGGCAGATACTGTTTTAGCAGGTACCGTTACCTTGGTAGTCTGTTCCTCTGCCAGAACAGTTCACTGAATTACATTTCGCGCAGATGAGAATGTAGCCTAATATCACTGAAAAATGATTATTTTTTTAATTAAAATCTTTATTTAAAAAAAATTCTACAGTTTTTCTTTTACAGCTTTCACTTTCAGTGCATTTGAAAACTAGCAGGCACTCTGCCTGACACTGATTCTGTCAGAGAACGGTTCTGACAGTTCAATCTGTAAGCCTTATCTCTGAATTCCTGACAGCTCATAAACACTCATGTAAAGGGGTCCTCCAGGAATTAGGAAAAAGAAAATACTTACCGTATTTTTCGCTTTATAAGATGCACCTGATGATAAGACGCACCTAGGTTTTTGAGGAGGAAAATAAGAAAAAAAAATTTTGAACCAAAAGGTGTGCTTTTGGTGGGTTTTGAACTAATGGTGGTCTGTGGATGACACTTTTATGGGGATCTGTTGAGGACACACTGTTATGGGGGGATCTGTGGATGATGTACTGTTATGCGGGATCTGTGGATGACGCACTGTTATGGGGGGATCTGTGGATGATGCACTGTTATGGAGGCGATCTGTGGATGACGCACTGTTATGGGATATCTGTGGTTGACACTTTGGGGGAACTGTGGCTGACACTTTGGGGGATCTGTGGCTGACACTTAGGGGGATCTGTGGCTGACACTTTGGGGGATCTGTGGCTGACACTTTGGGGGATCTGTGGCTGACACTTTGGGGATCTGTGGCTGACACTTTGGGGGATCTGTGGCTGACACTTTGGGGGATCTGTGGCTGTCACTTTGGGGGATCTGTGGCTGACACTTTGGGGGATCTGTGGCTGACACTTTGGGGGATCTGTGGCTGACACTTTGGGGGATCTGTGGCTGACACTTTGGGGATCTGTGGCTGACACTTTGGGGGATCTGTGGCTGACACTTTGGGGGATCTGTGGCTGACACTTTGGGGGATCTGTGGAGGACACTTAGGGGGATCTGTGGAGGACACTTTGGGGGATCTGTGGAGGACACTTTGGGGGATCTGTGGAGGACACTTTGGGGGATCTGTGGAGGAAACTTATGGGGATCTGTGGATGACATAAGTGTCATCCACAGATCCCCCAAAGTGTCCTCCGCAGATCCCCCGATAGAAGTGTGGAGGGAGGAGGCGGGGAAACTCATGCAGTGCTCCGGTGCAGTGCTTCTACTCTAAAACACCGGGCCCCTCCGCAACTGTTAAATACTATATTGCCAATCACGCTTACCTAACTACTACTATAATCGCATAATCGCACATACATACATCATAGTACTGTACACGGCGCAGACTGCAGCTCCCTCGGTCATGCGCCACCTGTCCCGCCTGCCGCAGCTCCCTCCTCATGCGCCGCCTGCCTGTTCATTCATAAAGTGAGCGGGGCAGGCGGCGCATAGGAAGGGAGCTGCGGCAGGTGGGACAGGCGGCGCATGACCGAGGGAGCTGCGGTCTGCGCTGTGTACAGTACTATGATGTATGGATGTGCGATTATAGTAGTAGTTAGGTAAGTTAAGTAAGCGTGATTGGCAATATAGTATTTAACAGTTGCAGCAGGGCCCGGTGTTTTAGAGCAGAAGCACTGCACCGGGCCCCGCCATGAGTTTCCCCGCCTCCTCCCTCCACACTGATACTCCGCTGGCCGCACTGTGCAGCAGAGCGGCCAGCAAAGTATCAGTATTCGTTTTATAAGACGCACGGTCATTTTCCCCCCACTTTGGGGGGGGGGGGAATGTGTGTCTTATAAAGCGAAAAATACGGTAAATATTACTTTATTATAAATATATTCCAAAATACCTTTCATTAGTTATAATGGCTCATTTTGTCTGGGGAGCAATCAGAGGAAATAAAATGGCCACCATCCTATTAGTACACAAAAAAAACATCCTAATCACTCAGCAGGACAAGTTACTTCACAACACTTAACTAAAGAGATGCCTCCTCTCCTACTTGTCAGGGATTATGATCCTGAATACAGTTTAATATGATCTTCAGCTGAATCTTTGTAGGAATGGAGGTCCAGAAGGAGATGTGGACTACAGTGAGGAAGGTGGGTGTGGATGATGAGCAGCAGCACTTGTACGCAGTCTTCATTACGACAGCCCCACATTACCGCAGACTGCCCTGTCCATCCTCTCTGTACTTCATGTCTCCTCATGAACTACATTCCCACAGAGATTCAGCTGAAGATCTTATTATCAGGATGATAATCCCTGACAAGTAGGAGAGGAGGATGAGGCCAGTAGTTTAAGGTCAGTGTTGTGAAATAACTTGTCTTGCTGTTTGATGACGAAAAGGGTTTTTGGGGAAAAATATGATGGTAGCCATTTTATTTCCCCTGATGATTGCTCCCTAGACAAAACAAGCCATTATAACTAATGAAAGATATTTGGGAATATATTTATAATGAAGTAATATTTAAGTATTTTCATTTTCTTAATTACTTGGGAACCCCTTTAAGGGCTACAGATTGAGCTGTCAGAACAATCCCCTAACACACTTGGTGTGAGGCAGAGTGCCTACTAGTCTGTAAATGCACTGAAAGGGAAAGCTGTAGAAGAAAAACTGCTGAATAATTGCACTAAAGACCAACTGAAAAAAAAAAAAATTTAATAATAAAAAAAATGCCCAGGTGTCCATAGCCTTTAAGAGTAAGGAACAAATAAATAGGGTTTGTCATTACTGTAAGGTTCCTCCCTCACCTAGAAACTATTACCTAAGATCTATTAATCTTCAACAGCTCTTAGCTAAAGATGGTCTGGTTCATATCTAATATGATACAGTCCTCTGAAGGACATTACATCATACTTGACCACTTTTAGAAACTGCTGAATGGGAAATATGAAAGTGATTTACATGACACCGCAGCATCCCAGCACCGTACACAGAAAAGTTAACTGAGTGCTGCTTTACATGAGGTTCTTGAAGGCTGCTATGAAGAGATTTGCCAATCCATCAGCAGCGGCTGTGCTTGTATACTATAGGAAAAAGTGCCAGCCTCTGAGGTGGGCGAGACTGTGGGAGCGCACATAGGCACGCATGCACAGCAGCTACCGTCCACCTCATATATGTGCTGCAGTGGTGGCCGTAACCCCTTGAGACGAGCAATGTATAATGTGAAATAATCAAGCCAGCAAAGGAAGTAGTATGGACAATCACAGTACATTACTAAGTGCCTTGTATTACCTTTATCTACTTGATAAATGCCATTTGCTAAAATGAGACATCTCTTTAACTGATCATTTGCATAAGGCCTCATGCACATGACTGTTGGTGTTTTGCGGTCCGCAAACCGCAAAACACGGAAGCTACTCCGTGTTCCCTTCCCAATTTGCAGAACGGAACGTGGCCCATTGTAGAAATGCCTATTCTTGTCCGCAAAACGGACAAGAATAGGACATGCTCTTTTTTTTTGTGGGGGCACGGAACTCCGTGTGCTGTCCGCATCTTTTGCTGCACTATTGAAGTGAATGGGTCCGCACCCGAGCTGCAAAATATGCGGCTCGGACGCGGACCACAACAACGGTCGTGTGCATGAGGCCTAAGGATTAAAAGTATCTTTTTCCAGAATGATGCAACAGATTGCTAAGTGAAAGTTATCATTACATTCATGAGCTAGCCTTACGGGGCACTATAGGGCTAGTTAAGGGCATTGTATTGCAATCCCTTAGAAAAGAAAGATCTAGTCTTCTTTTAAACATGTTTTCTGTATTAGACATCCATAAATAATAATTGTGAGTCATGCAAGAATTCAACTTCCAGCCTGACACTTGTACCTCCTGCGCACTTCTCGTCTTCCATGGCTGACTGGAGCTTTGTGTGTGGCCTATTAGTATACAACTGCCCTTTTTCTGTTATAGATTCCACATTTTAATTGGTAATAAATTAATGATTAGTAACCAGTCTCCTGTCACAAGACACTGCTTATGTAAGAAATGTACAAGTAATTTTGAGAGTAGGTGGAGGCAAAAGGTCTCAGACACAGAAGCATTCTTTACTGCAGATATTATGTTACAAAATTAAAATACTGATCTTTGTAATTTCACGATCTGTGGTTATTGTAAAGAAGATTACAGATTGTAAAAGCCTGAAGATCACTGGTAAATACAAGGTGTTCATTGTACCCCTGGTCTAATGAGTTCCCTAATAATGGACATTCTCTATTTCACGCTGTAGGTGGTCTGCAAGGACAGCTTGTCAGTTCACTTATAATCTGTATTGGCTCTTATTCACTATCATTAATGCCTGAATAATTCAAGAAAACACTCTTCACCAGACTTGATGCCAAGAATAGCTCTGCATGCAATGCTATTCTTCCCATAAAAAAGACTGAAGCCACAACAGAACCTGACGGACACCCGTTCCCATTATAAGTTGAGGATATTTGAGGATCGGTGATCAAACAATGACAGGTTGTTCTGGCTTTGACTATAAAATGAACTGGGGTCTGATAAATTCTGAGGTCTGAATTTATGAATCTGGTTATTTTGAGGTCTGATGTGTTCTGAATTAATTTAGGAGATTTTAAGGTCTGATTTGGTCTATTGTTCTGGTCTAGAGGTCTAACTTAATTTTGGGGTCTGGTCTGAAATCTGAATTACTTTTGAAGTCTAAAGATTTGTTGTAGGCTCCAGTATTTTGTATTCATGCCACTACTTTCATCTGTATCTTCATCATCAAGTATTATTATTCTGGAAGTCTTTGGTGACACTGGGCAGCACACAGGTATAGTAGCATAAGTTCACATTGGGCAGCATTATCATAGTATTAATGGTAACTGCAGGATGACAGTGTTATAGGATGGGGGTTATGTTGCTAAAGGGGTGAGGATGGGCTGTAGAAGTGAGGAATCGGATTCAAAGATGTCAGTTGTCAGAAGAAGTCATTATATTGGCTTGGAGTGGAATGAATTAGAAAAGCAAAGTAAAGACTCCAATCATAGAAGATGTCACATATGAGACAACAGAGTCATAATTACAGATGAGTCCTTCTTTAACTTTCCTTTTGATTCAAGATATCCCAAGATGAGTGGAGCGAGATGATCACCTGGCAAGGTAGCACAAAAAGTTTTCTTTTTTCAAAGTTAGTCACTTTTCATCGGTCATCAAAGAGGAAAGAATGGAAAGGAAAAGACATACTGTATCTGCATGTATTCTGTCTGTCCATGGTGGGACCCAACTGTGGGGTCAGCTTCTTATCGTTATTTGCCAGACCACACCTGTACTTGCCATTTGAAACAATGGGAAGTACAGGTGCAACCAGCCAATAAGCAGCAATCCACATTGGGATCCTGTGGTTAGGCACCCTAACAGAAACGTACAGTCTGTTACATGGCCTTGTTATTGATCTGTGCTATATGGATACATACTTGCCAAAAACCCCCATTCTTTCACACCTCCTTTAAAAAGAAATAAATAAATACTGTATGCCTCTATAACAGTAATGGTGAATGCCCCTGGCAATTCTCTTACATTACCACTAAGAAAGAAATAGACTGTTATTCTCAGTGTTTGCTGCAATGGTGTCTGTTAAATAAATTAAATGTATGAATTGAAAAAAGGTTTTGCCGAGGGTTCACTGTGGACCCTGCTGCTCACGCAAGCCTGGGTATCACATTATTTACAAACCAAAGCTGTCCTGTTGAATTAGTTATGTCGCCGTTAAGTACGTGCTGTAGAGTAGCAAAGGAAATTCATCAAGGTTCTTTATATATTTGGCACTTGAAAGGAGCCAAGGGATTAGGGTAGAAGACTTTATGAAGTCTGGTAGAGCAGGTATTTTATTTCCTTTTCTTTATTCAGATTATGCCTTTGCTTTCCAGGTTCTAGCCTACTAGGGAGTTTTATCATTAATTGTGATTTATTGGAAGCTAGAGACATGATGGAAACATCTTAATATACTACATAAAGATTTTCTACTTTGCTTTCATTAATACATGCATCTATTAAATTCTATGGTCTATCTATACTATTATTAGTGTCATTACTGTAGTTTTAGGGCGGAATAATGCCAGATTGATAAATGGTGCTCTGGTAAACTAGGCTTTCCATAAAATGATACATTTTATTCTAGGGGTCCTGTTTTTATTTCATGTACAGTATCTTTGGTGCCTATTTCATATTTGAAACTAGGTATCATAACACAATTTTTGGATCTCAAAAAAATAAATATGAAAGATGTAGTCCTGGCCAAATCATGGCTAAAGCTAAAAGTTGTACTGTATTTTGGGAAAACTTTTGATATTCATGGAGACATGTTAAAAGTTTTGATCGGTGGGGGTCTAAGTGCTGAGACCCCCCTCCCACCCACCCCCAATTGATCACTGGAACGAGCAGAGATAAGTTCTTGCATAGCATGCTGTCTCTCCTTGCTGCAAGAAATTGAATTGAAACAAGCCCATAGACTTTCTACTGAGCCCGTCTACTGCATTGAGGATAGACATCATGCTATATGAAAACTTCATTCTCCTTGTTCTAGTGATCAGCTGGGGTCTAAGTGCTCAGATCCCCACCAATCAAAACTTTGGATATGTCACTATGGCATATCAAAATTTTTCTAAAAATACAGTGCCATTCTAATATTAATATACCGCTAGCTGAAGATAAGTCATGGGCAACAAATACATAGCAATTAACACGTAGGACATATAACAGTACACTTCTTAATATAAACTAACATTCAAGCTACTTTCCAGCTCCCACAAAGCACCACTGGAATGTATCTCTCTTAGAATCCAGCAAAAGTTAAAGAAAATAAATCCTAAGGAAAAAAAACTAACCTTTACTTTAGCACAAGATCCAACATTCACAATAGGTGATGTTACAGTTTATCTACTCTTTCCTCCCTGTGCAATGACCTCTGCACAGGTCACAGAGCATGCCTAGAAAACTCTCCCATAAAAGTCAGTAAGACTTACTTACTATAAAACTGTTCAACAGTAAAACTGTCTTGGTTGCATTTAGCAACCAATCAGAACATAGCTTTAATTTCTTAAACTGTTCTGGAAAAAGAAAAGCTGAGCTCTGAACAAACAGAGTCATTGTGGCTGCTGTAATGCATTTCTCTAAATGTTGCTAGCAGCCTAGACAAGTTTGAATAATCACTTACAAAAATGAAATAAATCTACAATCAGTAAAATAGATCAAACAAAAAAAGAAGGTTTCCCTATTTGGTTTTAATTAGTAAAAGAAATATAGGGGATACCTTCCCTTTAACATACCTGAATCTAACTAATCCCTATACCTCAAGACTGGGGTTGAGCAAACTTGTGTTTTAAGTTCTGCGTCCAAAGTTTGGGTTCTCGAAGAACCCCGTTATGGATTCCGCTACCACGGACCATAACCGAATTTGAAATACATAAGGGGATTCTTGGATAACCTGAACCCGAATTTTGGACGCAGAACTTAAAAAACAAAAAACAAGTTTGCTCAACACTACTCAAGACTGATTCAGTTTTTCAGTTCTTTGGATAGTAGTGTATTTAATATTACCTTAGTCAATGCAGTTAGATTTAAAAAAGTGCTGATGCGGTTCTATGTAAGGTGTACTCATAGTGAACCTTAAACAAATATCTTCCTGCAATTTACGAACCTTGATGAAAATGGTTTCACTTCAGAGATAAAGAATTCTGAAGGGAGCTGGAGCGGAGTGACAGAGAGCAGGTGAGTATGGATTTTCTCACAGGTACAACTGGCAAGGGTGCAAATAAAAAAAAGCTGGGCAACATCTTTACAGAGGTATTCCGGTTACATTAAGTTATCCCCTATCCACAGGATAGGGGATAACTACCGCTGGGACCCTCACCGATCACAAGAATGTGTCCCTATACCCAGGGGTGTAGCTTAAAGATCATGATCCCTGGCGCAAGAGTTCAGCTTGTGCCCCCCTTCCCTCAGTGATTTGTGGTAATGGGTAAGGGGTACAGCCAGCCTTTCTGCTGCCTGAGGCAAAAATTGAAACTGCACCCCCCTCAATGCCAAATTCTCAACCCAACCCCTTCCCTCCAGCCCTACTGTTAGGCCGGACACACACCAGCGAGTTGAATACAATAAACTCACAACGTGAGTCAGTGAGAGTTTCCCCTCTGGCCTCTGCTCCTCTGACAGGATCAGCTTTATAATGCTATGTAACGATGAGAGTCCGGGAATCTGTTGTATTACACAGATATAATGCTGTACGACCTTATGAGAGGAGGGTCTAAAATACATACTTGGAAAAACATTACATACAGCTTTACAAAACATACAGGAGAATACAGCACCACATATCTCTTACATCCAGTGGCATCTTCTCTGATGTAGATGTTCTCTTTCCTCATCTTCTCCATTCAGACCAGACCGCCAAGATGATTCCTTTCAGCCACGTTTGCAGGGTTTGACAAAAAGACATTTTAGTTTCCTACTTTTCAATTATCCTCCCGCCTTCTCAACACCCTATCCTGCCACCCCCAATACTGTGCCCGCTGTGCTCCCGAATACTATACTGCATAAAAAGTCCCCCGTGATAATACTAGTACAACACAGATAGTGCCCTCCTCAACAATTAGCACACAGTGCCCTAAAAATAATTCCGCCCATCAAATAGTGTCCCTGACAAAGCTGATACTGTACCAGGCTGCCCCCACAGGAATAGTGCTCCCAAAAGTCCCAACAATAGAATAATTATCCCCCCTTATGTGTGCCAGCCCCTATTCTGTGGCCTCAGTAGATAGTGCTCCCCCAATGTTCCCATAATGCCCCCCTAGTGCTCTCCTCACCCCCAATGTCCCCATAGTGCCCCCAGTAGATGCCCCCATAGTACTCCCCCCATGTCCCCATAGTGCCCCCTTAGTGCTCCCCTCCCATGGTCCCCACAGTGCCCCAGTAGATGCCCCCACATCATGGTGTAAAATAAAAAACAATAAACACAGATACTTACCGTACTTCCGCTGTCAGCAATGCAGGCCATTTTCGGCCTGTTTCCTGAGTCGTATGCTGCCCGACTCAGGTGGCGGGTGATGTTTACATCATCATGCCGCCTGTGCTAGCCTCTGACTGGGCCAGGAGCCTACCAGAGGTAATGGTGGGGCAGGGAGAAACCTCTCCCCTGTCCTGCCGCAGTACCTAATTGAACTGCCGCCTTGAGGACGGCAATACATAATCAACTGTGCGCCACTGGCAAGGTGCGCCCTGGCTTAGGGGCCCAGTTGGAGCTTCAACCCCTATAGCTACGCAGATGACCGTTCCCCCTGCAGCCCCCTGAAATTAGCAGAGTGGCCGGTCAGGCATGTGCATGGCCGCTCCATTGCTTTCTAAGGGAGTTCTAGAGATAGCCAAGTACAGCGCACGGCTATCTCTGGAATTCCCATAGAAAAAAAATGGAGAGGCCAGACACATGCCCAGCGGCTGCACCAGATTTGTCACAGGGGCTCAGGCTGAATGTTAAATCTGGTGTTGGGACAGACAAATCTGTTAAATTAAGAATTGTGGCACAAATTTGGCACAAATGATACATCATAGGCCCATCCTTTTCCCATGAAGCCCCATCCCCTTCCCATAAACCACATCCCATTTTTGAGCAAGTCGGAAAAAGTACAGAAACTCTAGCTGTGCCAAATTGTTCCAAATTTGCCACACCTTTTAGACAGGTTTTAGGTGCAGGTACATTAATAAATCTGTGCCAAAGTGTTAAATCTGTACTGACAAGTGCTGAATATAAAGGATAGTTAGGAGAGTCTTAGGGCTCATTCACACGAGCAGATGCCGTGTGGGTAATCCGCTGCGTGAAAGACAGCCAAGCCCTGTTCCGGACAGAAGAGACACGGAGCTTTAACATGATTGATAATGCTCTGTGCCTCTCTGTGACCTTTTAACTACAAAATCACAGTGACAATTTTATCTCACGGTGATTTTGTAGTAAAAAGATCACAGAGAGGCACGGAGCATTATCAATTATGTTAAAGCTCCGTGTTTCTGCTGTCCGGAATGGGGCTTGGCTGTCTTTCACGCAGCGGATTACCTGCACAGCATCCACTCGTGTGAAAGAGCCCTAATACTTTACCATACCTAAAGCTTCCAAGACACTTTTTGACCCTTGCTTCTAAAATAGCTATTTTCATGTTAGGGTCTGTTTCAGGAATTTTTTGGGGCTATCCACATTCAATAAAGATGAGATTGGTATATACTGTTGTGTATCATAGTGTTTGTACCTTATTCATTTTTGCTGGTTCAAATGGTGACTTGCATTCATATGGGGAGGAAGTGGTGAAGTCCATTTACCAGAAAATAATCTCTGGTCAAGATCATCATAGAAATAATTTTGTGCTAAATTTTATATTTCTACTGCCCACACACAACCCAATAATTACATGGTAATGGGGTGGGGGCGCTTCGCTTCCATGTATGGATGTTGGGGAAGAGGAGGAATGCAAAAAAATAGCCATACACCTAGTCTCAGACACCTAGTATTATCCTAGGCACATCCTAAGTACAGGTATTTTGGTATAGCTACATACAAAATTAACAAGTAAAAATTACTTATGTGCCTCCCTTTATCTTTCCTTAAATTTGGTTAAGTATTCCAACTTTTCATGAAACAAATTCAATTCAATATCGCCCTTGGCAGGCTGCAATTTAGATCACAACCACTAGGTGGCCACATGTAGTCACATACAGCATAGACATCTTATGACATAATATTGCAAAATCATGTTTTTTTTAAAAGCTGGTCATCTCGTTCCAAACAGTGTTTATTGAGCCAAGAGGACAGGGAAGAAAGGACAGCTGTACATATTGAAAGAATGAATAAGATATACTGTATTATTGCACCTCCACATCTTCCATGTATTTATTATGTTTTATGGTGAAAAGTGAGTCCTGATGCAATGTCAACCTCTGTATCTCATATTGCAATGTCTTCATCTGCAACAGTGATCACGTTATGAGTGTTTAAATGTTGCTGCTTAAAGGGAACCTGTCATCAACTTTATGCTGCCCTCACTCACAGCAACATAAACTAATGTCATGCTGATCTCAGCGGTGTGTCACCCGTGAGCGAAAAGTAAGTGGTTGCCGAGAACCAGCATCATAATCATTGCAGCACAGGCCTCGAAAAGAGTAAAATCTACTTGAGAAGAGTCAGTTATTCATAAGCTCCTGCTCTGCCGCCCATCTGCTGATGATTGACATTCTTTCTCTTACTCTTCTCCCTAGGAGAGAGCTGCCAATCATCAAAAAATGGGTAGGGAGAGTAGGAGCTTATGAATAAATCTGACTCTTCTCGGGTAGATTTGACTCTTTTTAAGGCCTATGCTGCAATAATTCTGATACTGGTTTTCGGCAACCACTTACTTTTAGCTCATGAGTGACTCGGAAAGCAGTGCGCCTGTCACTACTTTATGCTGCTCTGAGCGAGGGCAGCATAAAGTTGATGACAGGTTTCCTTTAAGCCTCCTCAGAAGTAAAAATCAATTAAGCACAGTTTGGATGGCGAAATCTGTAATTTAATATTTATGATGTGTATAGGCCTATATACTTCATTGCCAGGAGTTTCGGTATTTCAAAAATCTGTGCTTCAGTTATAAAGAGAAAAAAAAACTGTATATTGGCTAAGCCTCACAAATCACTTTGATGCTTTAACCCAAATTTTAGGTCAAAAAGTGTAAGAGCCGATTTTACCTTCACATTTATTTCTGAATATAGCCATATGATGCTGTAAATACTGTATACAGACAAATACATTTTGGCCAACACAATGATGCCAAACTCTAATCCTTATGCAATCCAAATAAAACGTCTTCTGTTCTTTTATGGTGTATTACATGTTCCAGCTGTGTTCAAACAAGTCAACCTCTACTAGTTATAGTTTCAGAAGGTTATTTAAATATTAAATCACTAAACGTAGGTTCACATTACCTTGGTCTTCGGAAAGCTAACCCATACTGTTGACAAGCCAAGCCCACAGTCGGAGTGTAAACAATGGGCATGAATCTTTCAATGTCTGATGACAAAAGTTTGTAGAAAAGTTTCTCATTTCGATCCTGAAGACCCATCAGCAAAATATACCTGGAATATGCAAAACAAATTTTAAAAAAATTCCATAATTCTAATATATAAAAGGCAAGCTGTGTTGCCCACAACTCACTTCTCTGATTGGCTACACTGGTCACATGGTATAATCACTTCAGCCAACCAGCAGCAGGTTGAAGCAGACATGCATAGTGCTAATTGGAACTGCTAAGTTATGTCTTCTCAGCCTGCCTCTCATCTCCTTGCGTGGACTATTGTCATAAATGTGCTGTTTACAGGTAAACTGTATTTAGTCAAGCAGATTTGACTATAAGAAAAACTGCTTGTTGCCCATAGCAACCAATCACAGCACAGCTTTAATTTTATCACAGTAGTTTAAGCCCAAGGTCTGATTGGTTGCTAAGGGCTTTAGACAATTGTATAATCTATGGTAACAGTAGGTACATTATACATCTCTATTATCTGCTCCCTGTATTATAGATATGGTGAGAGAGAAAAAAATATAAAAAAAACATATAAAACTACAACAACAAAAATGAAAAAACATACGATAGTGAGTACACGTCTCATGCCCTGGACAGATTACCAACCTGCAAATGCTTCCGCATTTTGTATTTTAAAGCTTGATTAAAAATGAAAGAAATGACCAACAAGAGTTTTCTGGAGCCACTGTATTTTTTGCACGATGGGCATACAGAGGGCAGAGTTATGACACACAGGGGACAGAGATACCATGCAGATGGCAGAGTGATGGCACAAAGGGGACAGTGATGGCATTCCCAGGGGAGAGAGTGGTGGCGTCAATGTGACAGAATGATAGCACATTAGGGTCAGAGTTTTCTAAATCCAGTTGCATTTTTTGACACAATGGTCTATATTGCTAGTTCTGTAAATATGTTACATTGTATTTGTTTCATCTTTTCAGACAAATTTAAGGTCAATTACTTACTGCTGTGGAAGCTCTTTACCAATCCTTACTGGAATACTGTTATACATAGCTAAACTTAAAGGGGTTGTCTTACTTCAGCAAAGGGCATTTATCATGTTGACAAAGTTAACACAAGGCACTTAGTAATGTATTATTATTATCCGCAATGCTTCCTTTGCTGGCTTCATTCATTTCAATCGTATTATACACTGCTCATTTCCAGGGGTTACGACCACCCCGCAATCCAGCAGCGGTGGTCGTGCTTGCACACTATAAGAAAAGATGCCAGCCGCTCTGATGGATGGGACTGTGGGAGCTTGCATAGAAACCTATATGAAGCAGCTCCTTTATGGCCACCTCGTGTTTGTGCTGCAGTGGTGGGCATAACCCCTGTATACGAGCAATGTATAATGTGATGAAAATATGAATCAAACCAGCAAAGGAGGCAATATGGACAATCACAATACATTAGGCAGTGCCTTGTATTAGCTTCCTCTACATGATAAATGCCATTTGCTAAAGTGAGATGACCTTAAGGTAGGCATGTCCAAACTGTGGCCCTCCAGCTGTTGCAAAACTACAACTCCCAGCATGCCCTAATAGCTGTAGGCTATCCAGGCATGCTGGGAGTTGTAGTTTTGCAACAGCTGGAGGGCCGCAGTTTGGACATGCCTGCCTTAAGGTTTACAGTGCCTGATTGTCAGGCAGATTAACGGGCACAATGTTCCTATGAACACTCGTTCCTGATAATCTGCCCCTCTCAAGGTGCTGCAGATCACCCGATGAACAAGCAAAGCACTCGTTCATCGGGTGAAACAATCGTTCATGAGGACACCTAAATTATCATTTCTGGGTCTAAACAGAATTCTGCTGCCCAGGAATAATGCAGCTGTATCAGAATGCGTAATATCGGCAGTCATTGCTTGTTCTCTTACTGTGGAGGTGATTGCTTGCCAGCTAGTCCACTAACAAGCAGGCAATTGTCGGGAGGGGACACTTTCTTCCCAACAATTGTGAGCTTAATGATGTGTAAATGCAGCATCAGAGTAAATTGGCGAACAGCTATCAAGTAACTCAAAGACTTTAGAAGTCATTTATTAACGCCGGTCTTAGTAACCGCTACATAACTTCGGTGCATCCACCTCCAGTCTAAATCTACCTAGCCCTGACCTGATGGATACCAATGGCCCCTGACGGAACCCATTGACTATGATGGGGTCAGTTGGGTTTGCCTTGTGGTCTCTAACATTTTACAGTATGCTGTTCTATTCTTTCCATCATTTTTGATGGAATCTGCATCTGACATGTGATGTGAACAATGTGGTCAAAATGTCTTCACTTTTTTAGTTTCAACATAATTAAAATAGCCAAACAGTGAACTGATGGAAAGACACATTGTAGGAAATTGTAGCAAGTGAATATTCGACATTTGGGAGGGAGACTGTGGGGTTCAGTGCATATGGGGGCAGGCATGTGGTAGACACTTATGCCAAGCATATGGATGCCACTTTGTATGGTATCTGACTGGAACTTTGTGTAGTGAACCATAAAGCTTGAACTGTGTTTTGGAGCCCATAGGAAATCATTGCATATTGGGGCATGTAAGTTTTGATGTATGAAGTGCTATGGTTGTCACCGAATTTGCTTTATCCTTTAGCTTTGCTATTTTTAAGAGGGCTGCAAGAGGTCCCAAGCTGTCACCAGCTTTTCACCCTTTAGCTTTGGTATTTTTAAGAGGGCTGCAAAAGATCCTAAAAAAAGGCTTTACAAGGGAAGTAGGCATACTGTATATTCTATAGATACTTCTTGTTTGCCATGCATTTACATGCTTGTTTGTTCTGGCTATAATAAAACATGGTAGACTGGTAGAGTAGACCACTACCAAATATCACAAATATTAGAGAAGGTACCTGCTTAACATTAAAAACTATTTTAGGCTATGTCAGTTCATCTGCCAATTACTAATACTTTTGCCAAGTTTTTTTTTATAAACCACACAGTCTGGCTATTATAAACAAATCTTCATCACGTCAGTCTTAACACTGCCAAAACTCCTTCAGAAGAGGCCAAGTTCTGATAGTTGTCTAGGTTTCTTGAGGACAATCAGCGAGAATTTTTAGCCATAATATGCAGAATTTAATTAGCACACAGCAACCACAAATGAATTCCTGCAATGTGAGAATCACTGCCTGATCCAGGTAGCTATGTACAGTACATTCATTTCAAGTAGTCCTGAGGCTCTGAAATGATCCTGGTTTTGCCTTGGTTTTATAGACAACTTTAAACTTACTAAAGACAGTATGATATGCTGTGTCTTGGAGAATTTACTACTATTATTATTTGGTATTGAGTTAAAAAGCTACACATTAAACTAACACTGGCCGCATAGTCAGCAAATGTCAAATCTTGCAGTACGGTAATATACAGTACCTTCCAAAGGCAAGCAAAGCCATACGAGGTAGACCATGTGGCTACTATGTGGTGCTTAGCGGAGCCCCAGCCTTGACACGTCCTAACCCTTTTGTGTGGTGAGAATTAGGCAGTGCATTATTAGCCAACAGGAGAATAGGCCCAGAGATCAAGGAAGACAGATATTTAAGAGGGTACAAGTTCCACTCTTTTCTGCCCTGAGTGGTCAAACCCGGCACCATATTGATGGACTCATTTTGATCTTGCCTAGTCCCTTCTCTGCTATGTATGTTACTGTTACCTTCTGCCAATCTTCTCCTGGTACTGAAAACCTGCCCTGAATACTTCTGTTTGCCAGTCTACAGGAAGCAGTGGTTTAATCAGATCCATGTATCTTTCTGCACCATATTGTGGACCCAAAGTACTAAATGGAAAGGGTTTATAACAATATTGGCCTTTGGGTGCATTTTCTTTCATAATAAGATTGATATGTACATGAATCCTAGTGTTTGACTGATTGAAGCCTCTTATTTGCCAGGGGGTCACTGCTAGTATTAGACCCAGTTTAACCTTCTTCTGTAGCATGATAACCCATCACAATAAGCTCTTCACTTAATATGATATATGGCAGAGTAGCCACCTTTATACAACAAAGATGATCAGTTACTAAGCAAAAACCTGTAACATTCTACACACAAATACAGAAAAACTGTGAAGTGAGAACAAATATAAGCTGGCTCACTGAACAAAGTATACATTGTGGAATACCTAGACGACATAACACACGTCTATATGTCTTATTACTGGCCAAAGGTTTATTTGCCGTGAGGGTCAGGTCAAACAACTCTGGAAGACTGGACTGCATAAATGATGATAGGAAATCCCTATAAAAATGTATGAAACAAAAATATTGCTACAGGTGTATACTAGGACTATACAAATGTAAAACGTAATGAACTGTTATATGTATGTCTGGCCCCCGGGTAAATGGCCAAGACATTCACAACTTTATTTGACTAGAAGAATGCCTCATTTACCGAATGCCTCGTCTACACTGCAGAGGGTAGTGGTGCAATGTCTTCCCTTTTACTGTATTAAACAGTAAAAGGGAAGACACAGAGGGGCAGAAATACTAAGAATGGTATTACATCAGAATGCGCAAAATTTAAGGTACCTACCTCTTAATAAATTTGGCGCATTTCCAGTGGCAAGAGAATTGAAAATTTGCAAATCATGGCACAAATATAGTGTGCAAAAAACTATAATAGTGGCTCACCCTCTCAGATAAAAAAATATGGGTGCTCTGTCTGCGGCGCACCCTCCGCCGAGTATATTCAAAAAGTACCAATTTTAATAATAGAGATGACAGGCACTAAATATCCCAGAGCTGCATAGATATGTTACTCAGATGTATATATGTACACACGTAGCTTATTCTACATAAAAACTGATTAAAACAGAGGGTAATTCATATTTAAAAAAATATTGAACATGATTAATAACATAAAATATCTCACTAATATATCTATAGATGATAACTTTAGGCCCTAGCTAATCCACACATATATATACAGTACATATATATACTAATTGTGGTCATATATGTAATTATGTAATATGTAATTGTATGTCATATACGGTATATAATTTTTAAGGAAAATAAAAATTGTAAAGGAAAAAAAAGTTTAGCCATAAATATGGTGCTTATTCTTAACACCAAATCTCTCAATATAAAACAACTGGTATAAATACACATATAGGTCTCCTGCTTTCCTTCATCTACTATATTATAAAACTGTCTGTCTGCAGCCACCACTAGGGGGAGCTCAGTGAACAGGAATTTATAAATTACCACTTATAGCAAGAGAAATTGTTAATTATTTCTTTGCACTGAGCTACCCCTAGTAGTGGCTGCTGCAAAATGAAGTCAATCTATGTCGGAAACAGGAGAAGCAATTTAGCAATGTACCCCCCACCTCCTCCCCCAGGCTCCATAGCAGTCTTGTGGTCTGCTTACCCACCGATTATATGATAACTATCAGGATAGGTGCAAGGATTTTTGCCACCCTCAGCAAAAGCTAATTTTGCCGCCCCCTTAAGTCCACCCATTGGTCACTCCCTTTGACCTGCCCCTTTTTTTGTCGGCCACCTATTTATTGATTGTTGCATGCAACATTTTACTTGACCAGCTAATTTTAGATATTCTAGATATTCTTGGTGGTCATCTGTGCCATTTTGGCCTCAAAACATTACATGACCCCCTACACTACATTACATTATCGACAACTGTAAGTTTTTACCTTGACTGGTGGTGGCCTAGGCAGTGGCAGATCCAGAGCCTCGTCCTTGGAGGGGCACTTCCGGCGAACGATACGCCCCTGCTCCGATCACTACAGAAATACAGCCCTACTTACCGCTTACATCCAGTGACGTCTACTTTGATGTAGATGTTCTCTGTCCTCATCTTCTCCTTTCAGACCTGCAGACCAGACAACCAGTTTTTGTCTCTGCAGTTTGACAACAACAAAAAAACTCAGTTTACTACTTTTCCATCATCCTCCCATCCTCTGGACAATTCATCCTACTACCCCCAATACTGTGCTGCTGTGCTCCCCAATATTATACTGCAGAAACAGATAATACCCCTGATAATACTAGTACCACAGAGCCCCCATATAAAATACCACTTCTTTGTGGCCTCAGTAGATGTCCCCATAGTGCCCCCCAATAATGTGCCAGTAAGAGGTGCCCCCATAGATGCCCCCCAATCATGTGCTAGCGAAAAGTGCCTCTCCCCCTCCCCCCCATCATGTGCCAGTAACAAGTGCCAGTCCCCCCCCTCCCCCCACTCATGTGCCAGTAACAAGTGCCTCTCTCCCCTCATCATTTGCCAGTCCCCCCCCCCCATGTGCCGGGAATAAGTGCCACTCTCCCCCTATCATGTGCCAGTCTCCTCTCTGCCCCCCCATGTGCCAGTAATAGGTTCCACTTTCCCCCCCCCCATCATGTGCCAGTCTCTTCTCTGCCCCCCATGTGCCAGTAATAAGTGCCATTTCCTCCCCCCCATCATGTGCCAGTCTCCTCTTTGCCCCCCCATGTGCCAGTAATAAGTGCCATTTTCCCCACCATCATGTGCCAGTTTTCTCCCCCCCCCATTTGCCAGTAATAAGTGCCACTCTCTCCCCCATCATGTGCCAGTCTCCTCTCTGCTCCCCCCATGTGCCAGTAATAAGTTCCACTCCCCCCCCCCCATTATGTGCCACTCTTCTCTTCCCCCAAAGTGCCAGTAATACGTTCCACTCTCCCGCCCCCCATCATGTGCCAGTCTCCTCTTTGCCCCCCCCCCCAATAATAAAATAAATAAACACTTATACTTACCTACATGCGATGCAGGCCTCTTCCAGCCTGTGTTCCGCTCTGTACTGCTCAGGCGGCGCGATGACGTCGCCCGAGTACTAGCCTCCGATAGGCTGCCGGCACAAGGCCTGCAGCCTATCAGAGGAACAGGGAAGGGAGACGTCTCTCCCTCCCCTGCCGCAGCACAGCACAGCCATCTGTATCGCTGTGGAGATCACTATGGAGATGAACGCTTCCACAATGGTGGCGTTCATCTGACTCTGTCCTGCCGCCACCACTGCAGCCCACATTTTTTGGGGGCTCCATTACCATATCCCCCCCCCCCCCCTCAGATCCACCAGTGGGCCTAAGTGTGTTTATCAGCAGGTCTGCTCCGGTCCACTTCTCAATAACATGTCTGAGGGAGTGGTTGGTGTGGAGGAGTGGGGAGGCGGGGTGGGGGGGTTTTCTTCTGCAAGACCTGAGTCCTGAGACCTGAGTCATGTCAGGCACCAACGGCATCAAGTGCAGTGCGGTCTGAGTGTGCAGCGGAGGAGTCGCACCTATCAACTCAAGCGGCCGCCAGCGGCGCACAGGGGGGGGGGGGTCGTCGCAGGAGCGAACGCAGGAGAGTCAGAGCGGAGAGCTCTGTGATTTAGTTCTATTGCGGCCCTGATAGCTACCGGTATGCAGAAGATCTATGGATCTATACATGGTAGATTTGTGGTGTTATGTAGTTACTCCCCTCTTTCTACATAATGTACATTTTCAGTCTACTATAATATTAACTTTACACAAATCCTGTTACAAAATGTATTGCAAAAGTACAGAAAATATTAGGGTGGGTTCACATCACTTTTTTCCTCTCCATTTAACGTATACTTTAAACGGATGCCTCAGACTGATGCCATACAGTGGTATCCGTTCACCATAGAGGCATAATTTTTTTTGACCAGACTGCAGGATAGAAGAATGTGGTGTGCTGCATTTTTGTACCATTTTTTTTCTAACATGTACGTCAAACAGAGGCATAAAACGTGATGTGAACCCACCCTTAAATGTGCTACAGTGTATTTATTAAGACATGTTATCTGTCAATAATAAATTACTCATAAAACTTGAAGCAATTTCTTTTAAAGAAACTAAAAACAGCAATGGAGACTGGAGCCCTCATCATGTTACTGTTAATTTATTGGTCCTTGGCTCATGAATTAAGATTTCTATTTTACAGTGCAGATGTTGATTACATTACTGCATCAGGAAATGCTTTACTACCTCATAAAATTCTGCTGGTGGCTGTGCACGATGTTACTCACAAATGTAAGTAAAGCACTCCGCAATAATGACATTATAAGACACACAATAGCATGCAATAAAGGACATCTTAACGCACATGGATACGGAGTCATACCTTCTATGCTGACAACAATTATTTATACATTATATACAGGCAGAGAGACTTCAACAAACCTTTCAGTTTGATCTGGTCTTAGGTTGCATTCTTACGACCATACGTATTTTGCTTTCCGCAAAATGCGGTTCTGCAGAAAATAGGGATGAAGTCCGTGTGACGTGCGTTTTTTTTGTGGACCCATTGTAACAATCCCTATTCTTGTCCGCAAAATAGACAAGAATAGGATATATTCTAATGTTTTTGCAGGGCTGTGGAACGGACATACAGATGCAGACAGCACATGTTGTGCAGTCCGTAATTTTTGCGGCTCCATTGAAATGAATGAAATCCACAGAGCAAAAATCCAGTCAATTGATTGAGATATGAATATTTCCATGGCAACCACCAGACCATAGACGCCTGTACAGGTAATTTTACTCTCTAAAAAAGTTTCTTGCTTATCTCTACAAATTAGACTTTCTTCTGGAATATTGTATCATCGCAGCATGTTTGTTCAGTCCCTGCCGCCCACATCATTAATCCAGGTGGAGGCAGCAGGAACTGAGCCAGCACTCTTCATACCAGTATATGTACATTGACAATCCCTCAGGCACATGCTCTCAGCCAACCCCAGCACTTCTCTCATGTATACCAGGCCTGCTGATGTGTTACTGGTAAGAAATATGCTGATTGGCTATAAATGGATTGGGGGCGGGACTTAGCACCGCCGGGAAGTGTAGTGTTTTCAGGTTAGGCTACTTTCACATTAGCGTTTTTAAATCCGCTATTGAGATCCGTCATAGGATCTCAATACTGGAAGAAAACGCTTCCGTTTTGTCCCCCTTCATTGTCAATGGGGACAAAACTGAACTGAATGAAACAAAATGCACCAAAATGCATTCCGTTCCGTTTGGTTGCGCTCCCATCGCGGACAGAATAACGATGCAACACAATAGAAAACGGATCCGTCCCCCATTGACTTTCAATGGTGTTCATGACGGATCCATCATGGCTATAGAAGACATGATACAACCGGATCTGCTCATGACTGATGCATGGGGTTTCATTATGGTAACAAAGCGTTTCTGCAGATCCATGACGGATCCGCAAAAACCGCTAATGTGAAAGTAGCCTAAGTGAGGCTTGCTGTACACTTGTCCGTTACTCTGCGACCTGCAGTGCATGACCCTGTGTGCTGAGTGGGCCCTGGCTGCTGTCATAGGGTTGTCACTGTTACTGCATGAGGTGGGTGATGCTTTGTGTTTGCGTCATACCATAAGCTAATGTTAAAGAAGCATCCTGTAGCCTTAGATGCACGACAAAGCCCAGCAAGCCCCCAGTTATGTATGCCATGCAGACACTGAATGTTATGTATTATATGTTACATTACATAATAGTTTCGTCCTTACAGAAAAAGATATTGAATGGTCTCCTATGTAGATCCAGTCATCGATCATACAGTGTTGTGATAAATAAAAAATATATACTGATTTTTGAATTTTTATGACAGCGTTCATGACATATCACTGCAGTGTGCTGCACTGCCATCTCTTTTGGGATATGCGAGAATACCACTGCATTATACAAGTGACATCTCCTAGAGCAGTGTTCCTCAACTCCAGTCCCCAGGGCCCACCTACCGGTCATGTTTTCAGGATTTACTTAGTATTGAGCAGGTGATCAGGACTTACCTTCATTCTGTGGGATATTCTTAAATCATGACCAGCAGGTGGGCCCTGAGGACCGGAGTTGAGAAACACTGTCCTAGAAGGACTAAAAAATAGTTATAAAATAGAGTAAAGTTTATTTTAAAAAAATATAATAAATAGTGTTTTTATTGTGTCAAGTGTTAAAAACACAAACACACACACACCACACTGTGTTTGCCATTACCCATACAATAAAGATAACATTATTTAAACCACCCTGTCAACAAAAACGTAAAAAATACGGAATCGTTTTTTCCTTTTCACCCCAGCCCCCCCCCAAAAAAAATATGATAATAAATATATGATAAATAATGTTAATCGAGAAGTTCCATAAACCCCCCAAAAATTGCCCCCATGAAATCTACATTTTGCATCCCCAGAAAACAAGATCTCATACTGTGACATCTGCTCAAAAAAGAAGGTTCCTAGCTCTTGGAATGTGCCGACGTAACGAGACATGTTATTATTGTGTAAAAGTAGAAAAAAAATAATAATAAAATGACACATATTTGGTATCATTGTAACCGTAATGACCCACAGAATAACAGTAACACGCTAGTAATGTCAAACAGTGAACGCTGTGAATTTAAAGTGCGAAAAGCAGTGGCAGATCTGCTTTTTCCCTATTACCATGCCAAAAAGGGTAATCAAACAAAAAGATGGTGTCACTAAAAAGTACAGTTCACCCCACAAAAAAACAGCCCTCAGAAGGCTAAATCAACAGAAAAATAAAAAAGTTATGGCCCCCAAAAATATATAACTGCCCAGTGTCTTATTTTGTACCCCTCATTGGCTTAAAATACTCCTCATAGCTAAGAGGCGTATTATTACTCCTCCAGAAAAAAAAATGTTGTGCAACCTCTCCTATCCAATATACTCTGGATTCTATTTCTTGACCTATACTGCCAATTGCTTGAGTAAATTTGGTTTGACTAGAGCTTTATAGCTATGAGCAAACAGAGATCTTGAAAGTGTTGAGGAACTGAAACACAAAGTGCATTAGAAAGTTGCAGAACTTTTCACGATTTGGTTAATAAGCTATTAAATTATAGTAAAGGATTTTTGAAGAGAACAGGTTTGAAATAAACCTATTGGGGTAAATTTCGGTAAAGAAATCCTTGGATTACAATGATTGTAATACAGCAATTATCTCACCATTAATACCCTCATTTCTGTAAACAATTGAGTGTCTTTGTTTCAAAAAATCTTAAGGTATATTTCTTGCTTTAGTGTAACCTGGAAGAAACTCCATGTGATATTAGTAAATCTATTGTTGCAAACTGAAGTCCAACGGTTGTTCTTACCTGTCAAGGTCACACTTCTGTCTTTCATAGTTTCGGAGCACTCTTAAAACCTGAACGTCTTGACTGAGAAAGCAAGGAGGTAGAAGTCCATGAATGCCCAGCTGCAACCTCTCCTCAAGAGAGAAAGCCATACCCTAATAACAGAAGATAGAAATAATAGAAACAAGTTGAATCTTAGATTCAGATAAATGATATTAGAGAAAATATTCAGTAACATTTTTTCAAGGGCTTGTCCACTCTTTTACAGGTGATGACCTATTTGATTTGCAGTAGTCGACATCCACACCCCTTCTGTTCTGCCGGTAGTGAGCAACAGAACAGCTCCGTCTGTTTTCCAGTGGATGGTGATGGTTACTGCAGCACTGCTCTCATTGAATTAAAGGAGTGGACAACCCCTTTAGGCAATACATTAGCAAGACAATAATAAGTGTAAGCTTTAAAGGGGTTGTCCATGTGAAAAAATTATTGGGAAAGGCCTCAAAGTCCGCTATGGTTCAAAGTTGTACCTCAATGTGCCTCCAATTTTATACGGAGAACAGAAAGAAGTAATTTTTTCTCCAGATGAATGGAGGCGGACTCCCAGAGATCTGATGTTGATGACCTCTCCTGAGGATAGGTCATTAATATAGGAAACCGGACAACCTTTTTATTCTCTTTGTTTGGACTTTTAGCATAGCAAACAGTTTATTAAACTTTCTCAGATCATCTCTTCAACCAGAGAAGATAGTAGTGAGTGACTGAGAGCATCACACATTATACTGACAAGCACAATGCTCTTACCTAGGCCTATCGAGAGAACTATAAAGCTATCATACTATTATCCCAATGTTACACCTGCTATTATCATGAGGATTACCCTTCAGATTAGGGTTGTTTCGGGTATCGAACTTTCGATACCCAATCGATACTTTTCTCTGGTATCGCACTCGATACCAGGAAAAGTATTTTATCGATACTGGGCTGCGCTACTGCACAGCCCAGTATAGGAGAGCATGGCTGCGCCGCTCTCAGCGCGGCCATGTTCTCCTAGGCAGCACAGGGAGAAGGAGGCAGTCTCTCCCTCCCCCTGTGCTGCCGCTTCAACCAATAGAGGGAGAGGGGGCGGAGCGGGGGTGGGAGGAGGGGCGGAGCTGGGGGACGGGAGCACTGGCCAGCAGTGCCGAGTAGTTTCTTGTATAAATGCAGGCAGAAGACACAGCCTGCCAGCACCTGCCTGTGACCCAGCGCTGCAATCAGAGGCAATTAACCCCTCAGGTGCGGCACCTAAAATCATTGGTGGCAGTGGCCACAGGGTCCCCTCAGCTCCTCCTCATTGATGGCAGTGATCGGTTACCATGGTAACCAGGACGCTTCTGAAGTCCTGGCTGCCTTGGTCTGCTCCCTGCTGCTGTGTGCACTGTGCACAGGGCAGCAGGGAGAGGGTTAAGTCCTATTCACCCTGATAGAGCTCTATCAGGGTGAATATGATGAGAATATCCCAGGTTCTAGCCCCTAAGGGGGAAAATAGTTAATAAATAAACTGTAAAAAAAAAAAAAGTTAAAGTACACCAAAATATGAATTATAAATCACCCCCTTTCCCAATTTTACATATAAAATATATAAACAATACATCAATAAAATATTACATATCGCCACGTCTCAAAAGTCCAAACTATTAAAAAATCCACTTTTATGCGGTGAACGCCGTAAAAGAAAAAAAAAGAAAAAGAAAAAATGCACGATTCGCCATTTTCTTTTAGTCGCCTTGTCCCCACAAAAAAGTAGTATAGGACTGTTGTATTATGAGCCGGCGGTTTCATAAAATGTGGAATGCACGCGGATTTTTTTTGCGTTTTTATTTTTTTCGCGTGGTATCGAATGGTATCGAGTATCGCAATACTTTTTTATGGTATCGATACCGAATCAAAATTTTGGTACCGAAACAACTCTACTTCAGATAGCATTTTCCCTCACAGCAGCAGTAAACGGACAACAGATTACCCATCTACAGTATAGAGGAAGTCTTATCATTTGTGCTGAAGGCTACAGAAGGGCATTATGTTATATTTAATTTTCAATAGCATGATGAAAGTGTCTCTTTAAACCTATTGGGCTGATAATTACATTTGACTTCCTCAGTAGTGGCTATGACATAATGCTACTCTATTATAGCAAGGGAACTAATCTTACCTGTTTCAAAATTGATTTTGCAGTAAATTGTACCAAAATATGGTGCAGTTTGGCACAATTTGGAGCTCCTAGGCTTTGAGGATATACCTGCACCAAGCATCTTCATGGAGAGGAGGCATGGTCTTTGGGGGAAGTGGTGTGGCCTAATAAGCAACATTTTGCACCAAAAGCACTCCACAATTTTGGAGTAAAATTCGGTCTCAAAGTAAGCCTACCAATAGTTGGTATAGAGTTAGACAAAATTGTCTAGCCGTGCACCAAATTTATCATCGAGCCTGAGCCACTGTGATCAATCTGATGCAGGTATAGTCTGTCTACTTTAGGCCATCTATAAGATTAATAAATTTGCCATAATGTATGTGTGCTTATATTAAAGGGGTTATCCCATGACTAACGTAAAAAATGAAAATCAGACATCATATAATACATGACTCCATCTTTCTAAGAAAGCTAGAATCAGCGCTGTATCTTACACGGATCCACAGATCTCCCCATTTATTGCTCCGCTAGATGTATATCAAGCTGACAGCTAAAGGGGAGTGTCTTTTCTGCCGCAGCTAAGGGGCGTGTCTCAGCTCTTCCTATCACAGCTCAGGAGGCAGTTGAAGGATGAAACTGAGCATGTGCGGCCTTCTCAGTGAGCCGGACAAAGAAATAAGAAAAAAAACAAACAGCAGGTGGCGCTATACAGATACCTTTTATTGAATAACTCAGTGGCTATACGAAAATTTGTAATTACATGCAATTACAAAAGTGTTCCGATCCAGGTGCTGGTTTGAAAACCAGGGCTGTGGAGTCGGAGTCGAGGAGTCGGAGTCGGAGGCAATTTTGGGTACCTGGAGTCGGAGTCGGCAAAAAATGGACCGACTCCGACTCCTACTAGATTTAAATTGGAATTTAAAAAAATTGGAATAAAAAAAAAGCAAGTTTAAATGTCCCAATTCAGATAAAGTTATAATTAATTACTTCTCTACTGTAAGAATAAAGGCCAATGCACGCAGTGCGTCACGTTACCGCTAAACAAAGACGTTAAGTGACCGTGAAGAAGCATGCTTTTCATATGCTTTACTATTTACTAGTTAAAGGGACACTGACAGGCTGATTTACCGGCTAAAGATATATCTGCTGGTATTCATCAGAGGATTAGGAATACAACTAGACGACTGTTACCCCCAGTTGAGGTTTACTTGTGTTTAAAAACGTTTTAATCAATATGCAAATTCTCTACCTTTGTGCCCAAGGGGGCAGGCGCACATGTAGAGTACTGGCAGCACTAGACAGGACTAGGTAGCGAGGAGGAAGAGAGAAAGCTGGTACAGCCTCAGCATAGCCAGACGAGGCTGCTGCCAGCACTCTACACGTGCGAATGCGCAGAAATAAAGAGTTCGGCTAGCCTGAAAAAAAAGGCCAGTGCAGTGAATATTAACGAGGGGAACAGCGCTGGGAAGCTGTACTTCGGGCGCGGCTGGGCACAAAGCCGCAGGAGACGCTGCCCCATTGGGCACAAAGATAGTGAATTTGTATACAGATTAAAATGTTTTTTAAACACAAGTACAGCTTAACTGGGGGTAACATTAGTATAGTTTTATTCCTAATTCTCTGATGAATACCAGTATATATATATCTTTAGCTGGAAAATCAGCCTGTCAGTGTCCCTTTAAGGAGCGGCAATACTTACACTTTCCATTGTCTTGTGGTCTGCTGTTACAGGGAACCCATGGTTATCCTAGCCTCTCACTGATAACTGATTAAGGACTGGAGACACTTGTATAAGTGAAGGGAATGGATAGTCAATAGTTCAAGACTGAAGCTGTAAACCATTTGAAAAACTGCTATCATTCAGCTAAGGCTATAAAACATGTAAACTCAGATTGTTAGCTTAAATTTTAAACATGACTATGGGATTCTACTAGGAAAATCATGTTTTAAAATAAATGCCCCTTCCCCTGCCCCTTCCTGGATCCTCCCACTGCTCTATCTTCAGCAGAAGATCAGCACACAAAGGAGAAGGCAGCAGCTTCTGCTCAACTACCTCTCTGTGCTAGAGGAGATTAGAAGAACTTGGTGGAACAGCTTCGTATTTGCATATTAAATACAGAGGAGTCGGAGTCGAGGAGTCGGAGTCGGAAGTTTCAAAATCTGAGGAGTCGGAGTCGGACAATTTATCTACCGACTCCACAGCCCTGTTGAAAACTGTCTAATATTTTTAATGGGACAGCCCCTTTAATTGGTGTATTTGACATATGATTCAGTGCTTTAAGCATACGTATTTATAATAAATAAAAGCTAGTATTTGGACTACTGCTCTGATTATTAGCCATAGCCCACCCACATTGTCTCACTTTGATAGAGAGGTCTAAACAGCATTTTAAGTCACTAAATATACATTTTTACATGATAATAAAAGTTGGTTTCAGAGGGCCTGTTGGTGGGAGGCTGCATCTCTGCTGGGGCTTATGGCCCTTACAGTATTGTTTGTTAAAATCATTCCCCCCAGATCATCTTTCTGATAAGTAGCAAGAACGTGAAGTGCGTAGGAGAATGGACACAGGCTATGAATGAGCACCTGTTCATTAGTCAGTCATGCTGAGAATGGTGTGCCACATGGGACGAGAGGGATAAATGTTACTTATTCATCTATGTAAATTAGAGGTGCTGGGTGGCAGGGAAGGCAATTCATCTCCATACCCTTTACACAGATATAATCTCTTTCATTGTACTCTAGTATGTGCAGTCGTATAAAATAGCATTTTTTTACACAGTAGACAGCTTCAAATTTCTATATTTGATATTTGATGAAGAACTTTGCATCAGCTGCCTGGGAAACAGAGAAGCATAGTTTCAAATACGATTCTATTCAATCTGGGAAACAAGTTACCCATTCTTCTATATTACAGTAACTGATACTTATTTACCCTGGAGGAAACCACTGGCCAAAATACAGTTCTTACATAGAAGAAGAAATATTATATAAAAGTAACCAAGAGCGCATAGTGTATCCCAGAGCATCAATAAGTACATATATGATGCGTACTTCAGAATGCTAAAAGCATGATCACAACTGCATTAAGAACAATGCATTCAAATGAATATGTAAAATGTAACCCAGAGAAGAATATAGTGCCAGTTAGATACATCACTATACGGACATTAGTAATTAGTATTATCAGCAAATACGGGTTACCACTTATACCACAGAAAGCTATTGTTTTTTCTGCCTCATCATACAGGTTATTACTGATTAGGTAGATAGATAGATAGATAGATAGATAGATAGGCTACTTTCACACTTGCGTTATTCTTTTCCGGCACAGAGTTCCATCAAAAGGGCTCTATGCCGGAAAAGAACTGATCAGGCATATTCCCATGCAATCTGAATGGATAGAAATCCGTTCAGTTTGCATCAGTATGTCTTCCGTTCAGTCACTGTCAGGCGTTTTGGCCGGACATAATACCGCTGTGTGCTGCGGTATTCTGTCCGTCCAAAATGCCTGATCAGACGCCGGAATGCTGGATCCGGCATTAATTTACATTGACTTGTATTAGTGCCGGAAAACTGTGAAAAAGACTGCAAGACGGATCGGTCCATCCGCATGACAAGCGGAGGGATGGATCCGTTCTTGCAATGCATTTGTAGACAGATCCGCACCCGGATCCGTCTACAAATGCTGTCAGTTGTCACACTGAACGTCGGATCCGGCTGGCAGCTCCGACAACAGAACTGCTTGACGGATACAAGTGCCGCAATTGTGAAAGTAGCCATAGATAGATAGATAGATAGATGGGTAGCACAAAACTTTAAAAAAATAAAATAGAAATTTTTCTATTATATCATTTGAGCTGCCTTCCTGTAGGTCCTCTACCCTAACAATTAAATGTTATATTTAATTTTTCGAATTTTGCTGTTTCCTACTTTTACTTGGATACAACTAGGGATAAGCAAATCAACTTCGGATGAAACATCCAAAGTCAATTCGCATAAAACTTTGTTTCAATACTGTACGGAGCGAGCGATCCGTACAGTATTAGAATGTATTGGCTCCGATGAGCCGAAGTTATTACTTTGCGAAGTCTCGCAAATGTTTATCTTTTTGGGTGGTCTGCAAGAAGACACTTGGAGTGAGGAGGGGCGATTTGGATGTACTTTTGTTGCAGGAAGAGACCAAATGGATATACCGACTGAACAGTCTTAGCCCCAATGGGCTTAATGAAGGGTTTACCTTCTCGTCCTTTTTATAGGCCAGTGAGGGAGTTATTCCAGTATTCTGTATTGAGCTATGTTCTAGATCACCAGATAGTGAGCCTTCTGAGATGACAGCCTTATGTTTTCATCTAGTACAATTTCCATCTGTGATGGTTATTGAAGGGATGGTTTTACAGGTCCCTGTTGCCTCTATCACATTTACCAGTTTTGTTATTGACTACAGTACGGTTTACAATGATATGAGCAATGACTTGGTTGTCAATTAATCTAATCATCAATTACTACTGCTAATTGTAATTTCTAACTGGCATCCTCTAATGCACATTCAGAATATCACTATGAGATAGTGGGTGATATAGATAGATGTAACTTTCTCAGTCATTTATTGATAGTTTGCCTTTATAACTGCCAGCATCATTCAATGCTATTTCTATTGTCATCTTTATTCATATTCTCTGTGCTAGTATAGTATATATCTGTGCAAAGTGTCACTGTAAGGCTGCCATGCACAGCAAAGTGCACGTATATTATGCGGGTGTGCGCCTTTTGTGTGTGCAGTAGATGCACACCAGCCAGCCGTCATATTCACCCACTTCTAAGTTGCCCATCAACCCGACCACGCATGATCTGTTCTCCTCCTTGCTTCTCCGAGCATTCAATATGTGTGTGCGCATCTGCTGATTGCGCAGGACATGCGCATTAGCCAGCTATCTTCTTTTACTATTTTGAAGTCGGCAAGCTTTAGGCTTGTTTCAGCGTTTTGATAGGCTTGTTTCTGCGTTTTGAGTTCTCTCCCACGATTGTGAATGGATGCTTATTCTGTCAATTTAAAAATGTAAGCCTTGCATTTGGCTGACGTCCTCAAGTCTACCCAACCCCTGATGAAGCCAGGTTACTGGTGAAACATGTCGGGGGGCAGATGCAGCTTTTAAATGTTTGTCTGTCAACTCCAATATAGTCAGCAATCCCATGTATTCAGCAATCTTATCTAGTCAGCTAGCTAAGCAATCATCAGAATTCCAAGATAGCAAATATGTTTCTTAGCCATAGCACTAGCCAGTGAACCAATTGAAAGAAAATCAACCAGCTAGTTTAGCTAGTGAACATAGATGTAAGTCACAGCACCGGCTAGTGAGACGAGTGTAGCTATATCAGTCAGCTAGGTTAGCTAGCAGCCTTACAAGGCTATGTGTGTAGCCTGATCAAATGTGAATGATTCTGCATCTGACAGCTATTGGCATAGTGTCAGATAAGTTTCAAATGCTGTGAAAGTATATGTCTATCAGCGAACTAATTGAGCTAAATTCCCAGAACGGGTAGTTCCTAATATAAAGTCAAACAAATGTTACCACGTACCTATGGCATATAAATATCAGTGTAGCAACTGATGTTCAATTATAGGTCTGACAGCCATTGTCAAAGTGTCAGACATTTTCAGATATCACTTTGCTGGTAACATAGTAACATAGTACATAACACCGAAAAAAGACATTTGTCCATCCAGTTCGGCCTGTTTTCTACAAGTTGATCCAGAGAAAAGCAAAAAAAACTGTGAGGCAGAAGCCAATTTTCTCCACTTAAGGGAAGAAAAATTCCTTCCCGACTCCAATCGGAATAACTCCCTGGATCAATGACCTATCTCTAGTAGCTGTAGCCTGTAATATTATTACACTCCAGAAATACATCCAGGCCCCTCTTGAATTCCTTTATTGTACTCACCATCACCACCTCCTCAGGCAGAGAGTTCCATAGTCTCACTGCTCTTACCGTAATGAATCCTCTTCTATGTTTGTGTACAAATCTTCTTTCCTCCAAACGCAGAGGATGTCCCCTAGTCACAGTCATAGTCCTGGGGATAAATAGATGATGGCAGAGATCTCTGTACTGACCCCTGATATATTTATACATAGTTATTAGATCTCCCCTCAGTCGTCTTTTTTCTAAACTGTATAACCCTAATTTTGGTAACCTTTCAGGGTACTGTAGATGCCTCATTCCAGTTATTACTTTAGTTGCCCTCCTCTGAACCCTCTCCAGCTCTGCTATGTCTGTCTTGTTCACAGGAGCCCAGAACTGTACACTGTACTCCATGTGTGGTCTGACTAGTGATTTGTAAAGTGGTAGGACTATGTTCTCATCACGGGCATCTATGCCCCTTTTGATGCAACCCATTATCTTATTGGCCTTGGCAGTAGCTGCCTGACACTGGTTTTTGCAGCTTAATTTGCTGTTTATTAAAATTCCTAGATCCTTTTCCATGTCAGTGTTACCGAGTGTTTTACCATTTAATACTGGTGGTCAGTGAAATAAATGGATTCACCGGATATAAAGTGCTGGGCTTTGATGAATTAGAGGAGACCGTGCACATCTCCACTACTCTCAAAAGAGACGTCCGAGTACACAAAGGAGTGACAGACAAGGTTTTTAACCTGTGTGTTGGCTCACAGTTGTTTTAAATGTATCAATAAAAGTGATGTTTTAAAGCGATACTTCACCTGGTTAAGAGCCGCCTAGGCTTTGTAAATATTTAGCATCTTTAGAAGCCCACAGAGTGGAACAATGACAGAGTGTGGATGTGGCGGCAGCAGCATCAGGAGGAGGCTACAGGGTGGCACAATGACAGTGAGGAGGAGGAAGCAGTAGCAGAAGCAGCAGGAGACCACAGAGTGGCACGTTGACAGAGTGTGGAGGTGGCGGCAGCAGCATCAGGAGAAGGCCACAGGGTAGCACAATGACAGTGTGGAGGTAGCAGCAGCATAAGGAGGCCAAAGTGCGGCAAGGTGACATAGTGTTGAGGAAGCAGCAGCATCAGGAGACCACCGAGTGGCAAGGTGACATAGTGTAGAGGTGGTAGGATAATCAGGAGACCACAGAGTGGTAAGGTGACATACTGTGGAGGTGGCAGAAGCATTAGGAGACCACAGAATGGCAAGGTGACATAGTGTGAAGGTGACAGCAGCATCAGGAGACCAAAGAGTGGCAAGGTGACATAATGTGGAGGTGGCAGCAGTGTCAGGAGACCAGAGAGTGGCAAGGTGACGTAGTGTGGAGATGGCAGCTGCATCAGGAGACCACAGAGTGGCATGGTGACATAGTGTGGAGGTGGCAGCAGCATCAGGAGACCACAGAGTGACCCGGTGACAGAGTGGGGAGATAGGTGGCAATACCAGTACCAGCTGAAGATGGTGGGTAAAAGAAGGAGCACTTGGCATCAGATGTGGGGCATCAGGCGGGTGGTAGCATTAGAATAGTAGCTGAGGAAGGTAGCCAGAAGAAACCGGTCTCTTTTGTCAAAGTGTTGGTGTGGCACCATGGATGATCTAGTCTGATGCATCAGGCATTGGTGGGTGGAAATCCTGGCTGATCCACGCCTGATTATGACAAAGGACAGTCTCTCCACATTTTGGGTGGACAGGCGAGTTCTTCTTGGGGTAACTATGGCCCCGCAGCACTAAACACCCACTCTGATGCCACACTACTGGCTGGGTAGGACAGCTTTTCCAGGGCAAACTCTGCCAGTTGTGGCCACAAATCCAGTTTGGCTGCCCAATAGTCCAGTGGATCGTCAATGTGGGGTGGCTGGGTGCACTCCAAGTATGCCACCACGTGCTGGTTCAGGTCCTGCTCCAGGTCTAGCTGCTGCTGCTGGTGAGTAGTTTCTTCACTAGGTGGATGAAGAAAGCTGGTCATCAGCGACTCTAGACTCAAGTTGCTGTTGATGGAGCTGGAACTGCTTCTACCCCCCTCTTCCCCTGCCACGGCAGCCATGGCAGAGGAATGTGTTAGTGCAGAGGGCCCCCCGGTAAGACCTGCGAGAGGATGGATGATGGCGCAGATAGGCAGCAGCCAACTGACTACCTAGGATGTCTCTATAGTAGTTCAGTTTGTCCTCCCTCTCAGCTGGTGTAAAAAAGGCCTCCATTTTGGACGGGTAGCGAGGGTCCAACAAGGTAAAGAGCAAAGTTTATCCCTCTGCCGAATGGTGACAATTTGGCTGTCACTACGCAAGCAAGTGGGCATACATCGGACCATTTGTGCAAGTGACTCAGAGGGACTCGCTGCCTCCATCTCCACTGCATACTGCCACGGTGTGTCTGGGTCCTCTGCCTCGTTTTCCTCATCGCCCTGTAGCTCCTCTGGCTGCTTGTGCTCCTCCTCTCCTGTCTTCTGTGTAGAAAAACCACCCATTTCGCTACACATTGCTTGTGCTCCAATGTCCTTCTCCTCCTCCAGTTCAGCCCCCACAGGGCTCATATGGCCATGAGATCTAGGCGCCACGTCTTCAGTCCCCTGACCAGCCAGATTTACCAGCATCTGTTCTAGGACAAGAAGGAGTGAAATGACGTTGTTCATCCCGTAGTCCTGGCAACTGACAAGTAACATGGCCTTCTCAAAGGGCCCGAGCAAACGGCAGGTGCCATGCATGAGCTGCCACTGGCTAACATCGAAGTTACACAGGGGAGTACTCCTGTCCGCTTGGATGATCAAGAAATAGTTTATGGCCTTTCTCTGTTCATATAGTCGATCCAACATATGGAGGGTGGAATTCCAATGGGTGGAAACGTTGCATATCAGCCTATGTTGGGGGATGCCATTCTGCCTCTGCAGCTAAATGCGGGAGTGCTTTGCGGAGTATGAGTGGCTGAAGTTTCCTGGACATTTTTAGGATGTCTTGCAGATGGGTGGAAGACTTCAGGAATGGCTTGACAACAAGATTGAACACGTGTGCCATGCAGGGCGCATAGCTCAGCCCTCCTTGACGCAGCACCGACACCATGTTCTTCCCGTTGTCGGTCACCATAGTTCCAATTCTGAGTTGTCGCGGAGAAAGCCAGGATTCGATTTCTTGAATGAAGGACACGGAGCAGTTCCTCACTTGTGCGACTCCGTTTGCCAAGGCGGCGGATGTCTCCTCCACATCTTAACTGGCCAGTAGCTGCTGACTGCCCTCTAGTAGCTCGTCCTCGCTGTATAGTGGAGCTGAGCCTACAGCATATAATACTTCTCTGGCTGAGGGAACAGAAAAGGACAGAGGCAGGTTGAGGACAGGTGAGGGCACAGGGCCTGCTCCTGGGCCATGCCAACTAAGGATTGTATCTGACTAACCCACCGACTCAGGCAGGGGTTGTCTGATGTCACTTGGGACGAAGTGGATGACTGAGTCAACCATTCAAGAACCCCTAGGTTGCTGGTCAAGACACGACTGCTAGATGACACCGGGAGCTCAGGCCTCTCTCTGCGACTCCTGCTGTCACGCTCCTTACTCTGCTGCGACCTGTGCCTGCGCCAGAAACATTTAGGCCTCTGCCACTCCCCTGTGGAGGGCCTGGCAGTTCTCTGTCTGAAATACTGTTAGATCACATAAATAAATAAAAAGGAAATTAAAACACCCCAAAAAAGTCTGTAATTTTCTCACCATGCAATGGCTAATCAGCCCTTTTTTTTACCACTAATACACGCCAAAAAGGGCTTTGGAACATATAACTGCACTGCTGAATGTCAAATAGGCCCTTATTTTTTCCCACTTATACACACCACAAAAGACTTTAGAACATAACTGCACCGATGAATGGCAAATATATATATTTTTTTGCTACTAATACACGCCAAAAAGGGCTTTAGAACACATAACTGCACTGCTGAACGGCAAATATACATTTTTTTGCCACTAATACACACCAAAAAGGGCTTTAGAACATATAACTGCACCGCTGAACGGCAAATATATATATTTTTTATTTTTTGCCACCAATACACACCAAAAAGGGCTGTAATTTTCTCACTTCACCACACAACGGCAAATACTTTTTTTGTGCTACTAATACACGCAAAAAATTGCTTTAGAACATATAACTGCACTGCTGAACGGCAAATATATATATTTTTTTGCCACTAATACACACTAAAAAGGGCTTTAGAACTTATAACTGCACCGCTGAACGGCAAATATGTTTTTTTTTTTGGCACTTATACACGCCAAAAAAGGGCTGTAATTTTCTGTCACTTCACCACACAACGGCAAATACTTTATTTTGTGCCACTAATACACGCCAAAAAGGGCTTTAGAACATATAACTACACCGCTGACCGGCAAATAATATATATTTTTTTGCCACTAATACACGACAAAAAGGGCTGTAATTTTCTCTCTTCACCGCACAACGGCTAATAAGCCCTTTTTTCCCACTAATACAAGCCAACAAATGTTTTAGAACATATAACTGCAACGCACAAGGGCAAATAAGACATAGAAATATTTCCTTGTAATAAACTCTGTTAATGGTTGTATCAAACAGCACTTGCACCCCAATAACAAGAACAGTTTGCTGGAATTACAGAGGTATATGATGGCAATTTGGATCCGCAGTCAGTGCAGCAAAGTGAGGATTGTTTCTATTACCCAGGCTGTAATCTCCCCTACTAAACCCTGTTCTGCTTCAATACTGTGGAGTGATTCCTCCCTATCCTTTCCCTTAACTTCTATACAGCAAAATAAAAGTTTTAAAGTCTTTTCTACCACTGTCCCTAGCGCCTGCTGACGTCTCTCCCTGCACTAAGTACACTGGAAAACGTCTGAATCCAAGATGGCTGAGGCTATTTATAGGGTTGTGACATCACAGGGCTGGCTGGCTGCTGATTGGCTGCAAGCATGGCATTGTGGGTGATCCCTCGTTCCCAGAGTTCCTTGCTCCATGTCCAAACACGTGCCGCAGCCATTTTAGGCAAATCAAATTTTTCCTGAAATTCAGATCGAATTCCACTTCGTCAACTTGGATTCGCTCATCTCCAGCCATCAGTATAAGATTGGTGGGAGTATAACTCTCAGCCCTCCTCTTCAGCTGTTTGAACGGACTCTGACTCTTGAGGAAGTGCAGCAGCCTCTACAATTTCTACATATGCTATACCACACAATTGGAGATATGCATATATGTTAAAATCAATTGATCTTTATTAATCACACAATACAATAACAAAGGGTAACCATTAAAAGAATTGGCAGAAAATTCTACAAATACTGAATCTAGTAAGCCCACCTATCGGTCTAATAATATCAATATGAGTAGTCACTACATAATCCACAAAAGGCCACTGTTCGTAATATTCATATGAAAAGATGTCAGCATCAAGGTCTATAGTAAACAGCTCATTTCCTGCTAGACTAGATGTGCGGCATTCATAAATAAATCGTAATGACAGCTAAGCCCAAGGAGAGACAGCTACATGCTAAATAACATTAATTCATTACCGAAGGTGATGATTCCTCTCCTCGACGCGCGTTTCGCGTGGCTTCCTCAGGAGGAGTGATACCAATGGAATATGGGGTCTATGGCCTATTTAAACCTCAATATCTAATTCTGCACTTTATATTAAGTGGATAGTTTATAACTTTTTGCACTTGAAATTGATTCATATCGCTCACTGGGGCTTTTACTTTGCACCATGTTAGATTGGTATTCGTCAGGTTTTATTATCATCATGTTTTATCATTAGTAGAGGGAGCTCATAGGTATGTACATAATAAGATCGAGTGCGCATGACATGGCTCGAAGATGTGACGGCTTCCCCCTACCTCCATTGGAACCGACGTCATGGAGATCACGACGTACACGGAAGTGACGTCGTGCCCTTCTGATGCCGGGCTCGGGGGTGAGGGCGGAAGCGGATGTGACACGTTCAGGAAGCGTGTCATGCGCCGTACAATGATCTTACACATCCGCACGTAGATCATCACATGGGATCCAGGCAGAGTTCTGATAGGCTCTGTGGAGGTTTAAATAGGCCATAGACCCCATATTCCATTGGTATCACTCCTCCTGAGGAAGCCACACGAAACGCGCGTCGAGGAGAGGAATCATCACCTTCGGTAATGAATTAATGTTATTTAGCATGTAGCTGTCTCTCCTTGGGCTTAGCTGTCATTACGAATTATTTATGAATGCCGCACATCTAGTCTAGCAGGAAATGAGCTGTTTACTATAGACCTTGATGCTGACATCTTTTCATATGAATATTACGAACAGTGGCCTTTTGTGGATTATGTAGTGACTACTCATATTGATATTATTAGACCGATAGGTGGGCTTACTAGATTCAGTATTTGTAGAATTTGCTGCCAATTCTTTTAATGGTTACCCTTTGTTATTGTATTGTGTGATTAATAAAGATCAATTGATTTTAACATATATGCATATCTCCAATTGTGTGGTATAGCTTATGTAGAGCGGAGAGCATTTGTGATTGGATATTCAGTGTGGTGAATAATTTCTACATATGGTCTATTTTTTACCGCAAAAAAAAAAATCTGAGTGACTTATGCATTTTTTTTTGTCCACTTGTGTTACCACATGTTTGTGCTGACTTTTGGGCATTTTTTGCAAGCAGTGTGTTTGATCCCACATTTTCTTCATGAAAAAATGACTGAAAAAACACCTAAGCTATGTTTTTGGAAAGAAGCCGGAAATAAAGACAAAAAGTGCCATCAAGATAACAAAAACAGCAGTAGCAAGAAAACACTTGTGTATCCTGTCTTTCATATTTCTCATACACCTTCAGCTAACATCTGGAGCTGATGTTCTCTACTGCTAATAAAAATGCACCAGAAATTGTAGCTGCAAAAAGACCACTAAAAATGCAAAACTGCAGAAAAACACCAAAATAAACTTGGTGTGAAGTCCTTAAAAGGGATTTCCATTTCTTGCATATACATCCACTTTAAAGGAAATTTACTGTTAGACCAGGCACATTGCTTTGTAGGGTTACCCCAGCTGAATGTATCGATACTTTTCACTTATGCCTCATTCACACGTTAGTGTTTTGGTCGGTGATTTCCATTAGTGATTGCGGCCAAAACCAGAATTCCACAGAAATAAGGAAAAGATCTGCACCTGTTCTGTGTTTAGAGCCGCACCTGGCCGTTAAGTCAAGCCACTCAGTGTACCCTTGCCCCTCTTGCTTCCTCTACCAGCCCTTCCCTCTCCTTGATTGACAGGGCCAGGTTCCTGTCATCTCGCCTATCTCTGCCAGAGGAAGCAGGAGGAGCTCCAGTGCACAGATTAGCTCAGGCCCAACCTCAGTGCACTTAACTGCTCATTTGTATATGGATAAGGTTGCCTGTACACATTCAGGTTTTGTTCAGGTTTTCTGATGCAGGTGTGGATTTGAAAAAGAGGAAAAGTAATTTAATTCATTAATATAGTCTCTCCTTTTATGATCAACATTTGGTTTTAGCATCAAAACTGCATCAGAAAACCTGATCAAAACCTTAACGTGTACAGGCAGCCTTAAGGACGTGACAAATCTTCAGCATTTGAGATTTCACACGAAATGCGCACCAGAATATGTGTGTGTTACTTGCTAATTTAGTTTGGGATTTTGACACAGATCTGTGCTAAGCACATATGGTGGACAACCCACAGCGTAATACAGTACCAGTAAAGTCTCATGTACACTTTTTTTTTTCCACGAAAAAATTGGCCTGCAGTGCGGATTTTGTAATCTGCAGCATCTCAATTGTTTGTGTGAATTTTCAATGCAGATTTCATCCCTTGCAATCCAAAGGGTAAGATCTGGGGCAAATCAGCATTAAAATCTCCACAAGTAATATATTGGATTTTGGTGCATATTTAGTACGGAAATGCAGTGAAAACCACACAAGGATGCTGTGTGCATGTAGCCTAAAAGTACTTTTGTCTTCATAATGATGCCGAGGATCACAAAATGAAAGTTATCTTTATATTCAGCTGCGCAAGCCCTACAAGGTAGTATGTGTGGTTTAAGGCTGCCCATACATGATGAGGCCTTGCTGTGGAATCCGCTAACTGCCGGGCTGCTCCTATACTTACTGGCGTATTGTCTAAGAGGGGCCTAACAGTGAATTTCCTGGTGATGGATTCCTTTTAACGTGATGGTGATCAGGGGCGTCACTAGGACAAAACTTGCAGGGCTTGGTCCCCAAATGTTTTGTCCAGGGAGTTGATACAGTTGAATTTCTGAGGTGAGACACAGGAGCCAATGGCTCCCTGCCCCAACTTTTTCTCTCATAGGCCATAGGCCACTAGGTGTGAGACCTATGACACAGTAGAACGGCCCAGGCAGTTGCAATGATATCTTCACACACACCTGCGCAAAGATGCAGGCAGCACTTTGATTTAATCAGAACCACTTAAGCTGAGAAGCCGGCAACTCAGGCCACAACAGGGGCATACTATAAGTACTGGGGGTACTATAAGTACTAGGGCCACTACAGGAGCACTATAGGTAGCATTATACTTACTGGGGGAAATACAGGGGGTCATTATAACTACTGGGGCACAATAAGGGGACATTATAACTACTGGTGGCACTACAGGAGGCATTAAACCTACTGGGGGCACTATAGAGGGAGATATAACTACTGGTGGCACCAGGGGGCATTGTAACTACTGGGGTACTATAGGAAGTATTATAACTAGAGTTGAGCGAACTTCTATTTTTAGTTCAGTGTCCAAAGTTCGGGTTTGGGTTATCGTAGCATCCCGTTATGGATTCCGCTAACGCAGACCATAACGACATTTGGAATCCATAAGGGGCTGCTTCAATGAACCCGAACCTTGGACGACCCTAAGGACCTGGGGTGACGTCACCGTTATGTGATCAGTGCAGGGGGCGTGGCTCAGCACTGGATTGGATAAGAGGGGATACAGTACTGAGCCACGGCCCCTGCACTGATCACATGACGGTGACGTCACCCCAGGTCCTTAGGGTTGTCCAAGGTTCGGGTTCATTGAAGCAGCCCCTTATGGATTCCAAATGCCGTTATGGTCCGCGGTAGCGGAATCCATAACGGGATGCTACGATAACCCGAACCCGAACTTTGGATGCCTAAATAAAAATAGAAGTTTGCTCAACTCTAATTATAACTACTAGGGGCACTACAGGTGGCCATTATAATTACTGGGGGGCACTATAGAGGGCATTATACCTACTGGGGGTAGTAGAGGGGGCATTATAACCACTGGGAGGACTAGAGGGGCATTATAAGTACCAGGGGCACTACAGGGTTCATTATAACTACTGGGGTCACTATTGGCAGTTTTAACAATTTGGGGCACTACAAGGGTGCATTATAACTACTGGGGCACCACAGGCAGCCATTATGATTTTTTGGGGCATTATATCTATCGGGGGTACTAGAGGGGACATTATAACTTCCGGGAACACTGTAGGAGGCATTAAAACTATTGGGGGCACTATAATATGCATTTTAACTAGTAGGGCTAAATGGAGAAGATGAGGAAAGAGAATGTCTACATCACAGGAGACGTGCCTGGATGTAATAGTTATGTAGCACTATATTCTCCTGTATGTGTAATAGCTCTGAATATGATGTCCATCCAAATATGCCTTTAGCACTGGTGCTGGGGGTCTGGATCAAAAATTCTTTTGAGACTGTGCTGGTGATTATACTCACTGCTACTTTAGCTTTTCACATTATTATAAATTTATAGTATTCTACCCTTCCTCAAACACCTATCTACTGTTACGTTTTGTGCTTTTCCTTTCCCCTTTAAGGCCATAATTTTCACGGGACTGAACCTTTTATTTTGGCATCCATTACTGGGCCATGAACAAATACTAGTATTATGACCGGCTAAAACAAACAAAGGTTAAAAGCATCAGATCGCATCAGACTTTGAAACTTATAACTTCTGAAACACTGCCACCTGTTAAGCCTGAGGGCGTCTCGAGTCAGTATAAAGGCTTCAGTATTATAAAATGGAAGTAACATTTCTTTTCCTTGCACGGCCAGATCACATTTGCCAATTTCTATTTTTAAATATAGAAGTGCACTTATAATTAAGATGAAAAATAGTGGATGAATAGTGTAATGAAAGCTATGCATCCATGAGGGTAAATGGTTGCATCTGGGAACTGAATGTGTGCAAGGATTTTATTGGGGAGGTTATTCAGCACCTGTAAAAGGGGATTGCTTTTTATTACTATGAAAACACGTCTTTACCATAGCAAGAGGCATTACATGGAATGGAATTTTATACACCGAATCTGCAGCTGCCCAAATAAATGCCATCACCAAACTGTAACATAAACAGAAGTGATTTACAATGGACTGTGGAAACACTGCCCTACTGGAAATTGTACTACTCAGTGCGGAACATGCCCGAAAAGAACACACTGTGTCACTACTTTTTTTTTTTTACTGTAACTTTTGAGGATTCCAAGGATTTATGGCTGTTGATAGACTATCAAAGTGGGTTTAGATCATGGTGTGGACCTCGCATATTTTTTTTCATTTAACAAAAACAGGTTAAAATTTTACTGGGGAAATGGAAGAAAATTTTCAAGCATTACTTATTTTCAAAAGAAGTTTGTCAGGATTCCTTCGATTTTTTGTACCTGCATAGAAACTAGATGATAACTATCTGTTAAAGCAGGGATGCTTGACTGGACCACAGATGAATTCGCACCAAAGACATCAGTTGGGCGTCAGGCCCATTGAGCAGAGAACTGTGCGTTTGCAGTCACGTGGCACTGCTGTTTTCAGTTTTATCTTAACACCAGGATGACAGAAGAAAGAAGTTTCCTCTTCTGCTGCAGACGCACATAAGTGAGCTTAGCTCCAAAGCACTCTTAGGTGCTGCTCGAGCAAAGGAGGAACATTGACCACTGCCACCAAAGGAACCAATAAGAGCTGGGGGAGGAATGGAGGGAGACATGGAGGAGGAATGGGAGGTAGAAACAATTATAGGGGAGACACACAACTGCAGGCAAAGACAACTTCCACGTTGCGATCTTAATGCAACTGAAAACTGAAACAGCATTTTAAATGACTGCAGCTAAAAGCACTTTTCTTTTTAATGGCAGCAGGGAGAACTGCCATTTTGATGCATAAGGCTAGTTTCACACTAGCATTAAAGAGGACCTTTAATCAGGCTATAAAATGTGTACTAAGTATGCTGACATGTAGAGCGGCACCCAGGGATCTCTCTGCTCTTACTATTATCCCTGGGCGCCACTCCGTTCCGACAGTATAGGCTCCGGTATCTTCTGGGACTTGGTTATACTAGACGTAGCCTAGTACACTTGGTTATAGTAGGCGTATCCCAGGCTGCAGCGCTGGCCAATCGCAGCGCTCAGCTCACAGCCTGGGAGAAAGAAAACCTCCCAGGATATTAGCTGTGCGCTGCGATTGGCCAGCGCTACAGCCTGGGATATCCCTACTATAACCAAGTGTACTAGTCTACGTCTAGTATAACCAAGTCCCAGAAGATACCGGAGCCTATACTGTCGGAACGGAGTGGCGCCCAGGGATAATAGTAAGAGCAGAGAGATCCCTGGGTGCCGCTCTACATGTCAGCATACTTAGTACACATTTTTTAGCCTGATGAAAGGTCCTCTTTAACAGATCCAGGAGGCTTTTCCAGATCAGTCACTGCTGGACGCTGCCGGAATGCCATCCGACCCTATTAAAGGGGTTGTCTCACTTCAGCAAATTACATTTATCATGTAGGCAGAGTTAATACGAGGCACTTACTAATATATTGTGATCATCAGTATTGCCTCCTTTGCTGGCTACATTAATTTTTCCATCAGAGTATACACTGCTTGTTTCCATGGTTATGACCACCCTGTAATCCAGCACTGGTGGCCGTGTTCGCACAATATTGAAAAAAGCACAGCCCTTCTGGTGGTCAGGACTGCGGGAGTGCGCATAGTCCAGCACTTTTTCCCATAGTGTGCAAGCACGACCACCGTTGCTGAATTGCAGGGTGGTCATAACCCCAGGAAACAAGAAGTGTATAATGTGATGGAAAAATGAATGAAGCAAGCAAAGGAGGTAATATGGATAATCACAATATATTAGTAAGTGCCTTGTATTAACTTTCTCTACATAAAGAACAACATATAAACCCAATTTTGAGATAATATCTGTAATCCTTGGTTTATTGCCATCAGTTAAGGGCCCCAAGCGAGAGGATATATTATGGATGAGATTACTTATGTTGGCCAAGGTTGTAATTGTTAGACACTGGAAGGCGAAGGAGATTCCAACTCTAGAAGAATGGATGACCAAAAAGATAATGAAATACGAGAAAATGGCTGCACTAAATAAATGGCCCGTCAAAAAATCTCATGGGAAACAATTTGGCTGGTGTCTGTCTTATATACTGTAATTTTCTTTTGGAAAAAATTAAGATTTAAAAAAAGAAAAAAAAAAAACCCTTTGTCTACATAATAAATGCCTTTTGCTGAACCCCTTTAACTATAATAGGGGGTTTGTGGCTAGCCGATTGCTGGCATTCTATGCCAGAACAGCCTGCCGGAAGGCTGCGCCAGCAGTTTGAAACTAGCCTAACAGCACAACCATTAAAAACTAAATCTTTTGTTCCACCCCTTGTGCAGTATTTTTTCCGGCCAAAATCCCGGAACACTACCGCACTTGCCGGATCAGGCATTCATTTCCAGTAAAATGTATTAATGCTGGATCCTGTACCAAGTGTTCCAGAAATTGCCTCATCACCGGGTTCGGTTTTCCGGTCTGCGCATGCGCAGTGCTTACGGGAGACAATGATCTCCCGTATTCTTCATATGTCTGGGCTATGGCGTAGAGCGGCAAGACGAAAGCCCTTTCTTACGAAGAAAAACATCCAACCCAGGCTACATTTTGCAAAAACACATCTGAAGTCTCCCAAAAGCATGTGGGAAAAGGTGTTATGGTCTGATGAAACCAAGGTTGAACTTTTGGCCATAATTCCAAAAGATATGTTTGGCGCAAAAACAACACTGTACATCACCAAAAGAACACCATACCCACAGTGAAGCATGGTGGTGGCAGCATCGTGCTTTGGGGCTGTTTTTCTTCAGCTGGAACTGGGGCCTTAGTTAAGAAATACCAGTAAATATCGGCACAAGACCTCCAGGTTTCTGCTAGAAAACTGAACATGAAGAGGAACTTCATCTTTTAGTATGACTACGACCCAAAGCATACATCCAAATCAACAAAGGAATGGCTTCACCAGAAGAAGATTAAAGTTTTGGAATAGCCCAGCCAGAGCCCAGACCTGAATCCGATTGAAAATCTGTGGGGTGATCTGAAGAGGGCTGTGCACAGGAGATGCCCTCGCAATCTGACAGATTTGGAGTGTTTTTGCAAAAAAGAGTGGGCAAATCTTGCCAAGTCAAAATGTGCCATGCTGATAGACTCCTACCCAAAAAGACTGAGTGATGTAATAAAATCAAAAGGTGCTTCAACAAAGTATTAGTTTAAGGGTGTGCACACTTATGCAACCATATTATTTATTTTTATATTTTTTCTTCCCTCTACCTAAAAGATTTCAGTTTGTTTTTCAATTGAGTTGTACAGTTTATAGGTCACATTAAAGGTGGAAAAAGTTCTGAAATGATTTATCTGATTCTTTGTCTCATTTTACAGCACAGAAACCTGAAATTTTTACAGGGGTGTGTAGACTTTATATCCACTGTATATGGAATTGATTTTGTCTACTCGTTTTGACTAAAACAAAATAGATTATACACTGCACTGTGTTTCCTGAGATCTCTTAAATGGTTAATTTATAATATACCCTATTCATGTGTATACATTTAATAATCCAATTATTCATGGAAATAAACGACTCCTAGACTCATTTACAAACATTTTGTATGCTCAAAGCAAAAGATGACAAAACATAAAACTTGAAATTAAAGGTGTTGTCCCACAAAAGATATTCTGCAATTTTCCAAACAGCACCTGGATGTGAACACTTTTGTAATTGCATGAAATTAAAAATTTAGTATTGCCACGGATATAGCCATTAAGTTATTTAAAGAGAACCTGTCACCTCCAGAAACCACCCCAAGCCGCCGGCAGCACCTGACGGTATCCAGCAGCGCATTTCTAATGATCCTTGTGTTTCATAAGTCAGATGCGGTAAAAGCTACGAAAATTATCTTTTATCTCCGGCCGATGCGCTCCTTGTGTCAGGCTTGAAGTCAAGGGGGCGAGGCCTCCTTGCTTCAATCTGTGGTAACCCCGCCCTCTTCCCTGCCCCTTCGCTGTGACTGACAGCGGTGGTGTATAGAGCCAAATATGTTAGAATTGTGTCAATGTCCCAATATTTATGGACCTGGCTGTAAGCTGGACAAGCCCTTTAAGTCAAGTACTCTCTACTTTCATAATGTGCATAAATGTATTCCCTAAGGATATGATCGTAAACTTTCCTGGACCGAATAAAAACATAGTATAGGATGTGGGGGGCATACACTGGGTTGTAGTTAAAAACCTAGGCCCTAGCCCATAGGTGTACATTATCTTATAAATATAGAAAAACCCAGCTTACTTGTGCTGCGGTCCTCATTATACTGTATTGCACAGATCCCACTCTGACCTTGTGTTACAATCATATAGGATAGACACTTGATCCACCCGCCAGGATAAAACATAGTCCAGAGTATATTAAAGCATAATTAACATCCACTTGAAACAACACCAGGACAGAAACATTTACATGATTTAGTTGCCTTTTGCATCCTTAAAGGGTTTGGACACTTTCTGGTTATTGTTGACAAATGCATTTGTGAGATGATTATATGGCACTTACCAATATGGCCTTTGTTGAAATTCTGCACCATTTTTAATAGTTTATAAGGCATTCTCTCTTGTTTACAAAGTCTTTTGTACTGTCATCCACAGATCCCCCATCAGTGTCATCCACAGATCCCCCATCAGTGTCATCCACAGATCTCCTCCCCGCCCAGAGCCGCCTCCTAGCTAATTTATTCACTGCACTTGCCTCTGAGAAATTGAAGAGAAGCGCTGTAATCTCGCACAGGCAGAGGCATCGAATTGCGCATGCGCCGTCTTCCTGGCCTCTGCCAGTGCGCCTGTGCGAGATAACGGCGCTTCTCTTCAATTACACAGAGGCAAGTGCAGTGAATAAATTAGCTAGGAGGCAGCTCTGGGCGGGAGGAGATCTGTGGATGACACTGATGGGGATCTGTGGATGACACTTAGGGGGATCTGTGGATGACACTTAGGGGGATCTGTTGGTGACACTTAGGGGGATCTGTGGATGACACTTAGGGGGATCTGTTGAGTGACACTTAGGGGGATCTGTGGGTGACACTTAGGGGGATCTGTTGGTGACACTTAGGGGGATCTGTGGGTGACACTTGGGGGATCTGTGGGTGACACTTGGGGGATCTGTGGGTGACACTTAGGGGGATCTGTGGGTGACACTGAGGGGGATCTGTGGGTGACACTGAGGGGGATCTGTGGATGACACTTAGGGGGATCTGTGATGACACTAGGGGGATCGTGATGACACTGAGGGGGATCTGTGGGTGACACTTAGGGGGATCTGTGGGTGACACTTAGGGGGATCTGTGGGTGACACTTAGGGGGATCTGTGGGTGACACTTAGGGGGATCTGTGGGTGACACTTAGGGGGGGATCTGTGGGTGACACTTAGGGGGATCTGTGGGTGACACTTAGGGGGATCTGTGGGTGACACTTAGGGGGATCTGTGGGTGACACTTAGGGGGATCTGTGGATGACATTTAGGGAGGGGTGTGGGGAGGTTGGGGTGGGAGGTCCTGGAGGCGTGTTTGGGTGGGAGCTCTGGAAGGGGTGGGAGGTCCGATAGGTATGTAGGGGTGGGAGATCCGGGAGGGGGGGCCTATCTATCTAGCTACGCCCCTGCACATGACCCTCTATCAGCAGCCTTTTTATGGACAAGACCTCTGTGTGGACAGCACACAAGCTTTGGTAAATAAGGGGACATACCTTATGATGTATAGACATAAGCAGAATTTCAATAAAGACTATATTAGTAAGTACTATATAATCATCTTACAAACAAATTGGTCAATAATAACCATTGTTGACCAATTTGTGGTTGACCAACTTGTGGTTTCAAGTTCAGCGTACAAGGTTCGGGTTATCTAAGAATTCCGTTATGGATTCCGCTACTATAGACCATAACTAGTGTTGAACGAACTTGTATTTTAAGTTCGGCGTCCAAAGTTCGGGTTGGGGTTATTGAAGAATCCCGTTATGGATTCCGCTACCACGGACCGTAATGGAATTTTGAATCCATAAGGGGATTCTTCGATGAACCCAAACCTTGGACAACACTAAGGACCTGGGGTGACGTCACCGTCATGTGATCAGTGTAGGGGGTGTGGCTCAGCACTGGATTGGATAAAGAGGTGGTAAAGGGCCTAGTATAATGATCATGTGACATGAGGGGCCGAGCTCCTGTGCTCTGTGTGGAGGAGAAGAAGGAAGTAGAGCAGTGAAGGACGGTTGCGCGAACTTGGATTGCAAATTCCGTTATGGTCCGTGGTAGCGAAACCATAACGGGATTCTAAGATAACCCGAACCTGAACTTTGGACACCGAACTTAAAATACAAGTTCGCTCAACCCTAACCATAACATATGTTCCGTGGTAGCGGAATTCTTAGATAACTTGAACCTTGTACGCAGGACTTGAAACCACAAATTCACTCAACACTACTAGTCACCACCTGTTTAAATGAACTTCAGCCAATGAAGAAATACACAAGAGGAATGTGCGACCAGCGCTTTCTGTCATGAATATTGAATCATTGGGCAGAAAGTAAGACAATCTTATGACAATTATATAATAAGGGAAGAAAAGATAGCTTATAAATATTCAAAATCAAAACCCTGGATATCCTCTGCCTTCACAATCCTTAGTATATACAGTACAGTGTTTGAATTAAAAATCCACAAACTGCAACAATTGCAAGAACATAGAGTTGGACCGCAAACATTACAAGTAACTACATATAAAATACAAGTATAACTCTTACTGACAGAAAGCAGCATCCTTAAGTTAATGTGACCAAGCATTTTTCTTCCTCGCGTTCCAAGAGCTATAACTTTTTTATTTTTCCATCTATATAGCTTTATGAGAGCTTGTTTTTTTACAGGACAAGTTGTGGTTTTTAATGGCGCCATTTTGGGGTACACATAATTTTCTTAACTCTTCCTGGGAGGGAGATGGGAAAAGCAGCAATACTGCGTTTTTACGTTATAAATTTTATGGCGTTAATTTTTCAGTATAAATAACATAATATCTTTATTCTCTGGGTTAGTACGATTACAGTGATACCAAATACACATTTTTTTTTAATGTTTTACTACTTTTTTGCTTTATTTTTTTTATTGAATAAATGCATTTTGTTTTTTTCACTTTCTTTACCACTTAATAGTCCCACAAGGGGACTATAACAGACAGCTTTTTAATTGATTTTAAAATGCAATGCACTATCCCTATAGTGCAGGGATGCCCAACCTGCGGCCCTCCAGCTGTTGCAAAACTACAACTCCCAGCATGCCCCAATAGCTTTAGGCTGCCCAGGCATGTTGGGAGTTGTAGTTTTGCAACAGCTGGAGGGCCGCAGGTTGAGCATCCCTGCTATAGTGCATTGCATTTTATTGTCAGTGTTATTCTGACATTGACCAGCACAGAGAAGCGAAGCCTGCTGGAAAGTAATTGGGGCCTTCATAGACCCCAGCCAACTTCACACTCATCGGCACCCCGCGATCGCATTTGCGGGGTGCCGATGGGAGACATTTACATACGGCGGGTGCCATTGCCTGCAGCATGTAAAGTGTTAAGCAGCTCAGATCGGCACTCCTGCCGGTCCGGGCTGTTAGAGCAGGGCCGCGGTCGGGTCCCCGCACCCTGATGCATGGGGGACTTGTGCAGCGCTTAGACTGGGCCGCCTAAAAGGCCCCTTAGTGACAGCCATAAAACGGCGTATGGGTGGTCACTATGGGGTTAAACACCCTGGATAGAACATAATCCTGATAACGCATAGTCTTTAACAGGATTGAAATTTTTTGGCCACTGTTGACCAATGTGTTTATAAGATGATTTTACGGCACTTACTAATATTGTCTGTATTGAAACTTTGTGCCATTTTGTATATTTCATAAGATATGCCCCTTCGTTTGCTAAGTCTTCTGTGCTGTCCACAAGGAGGTCCTGTCCATAAAATATCTACTGTTGGAAGGTCATGTAACCAGACAACTCACCTCCATATGATGCTTAAAGGGAACCTGTCACCATGTTTTCACATATAAAACTGAATGTACCTTAAAGTTTGTCTACCTTGATGGTTACCAGCGATCCATCCATAACCTTCTCAGGACTAACATGTCCTATTATATCACCCTCTAAAGCTTTCCCGCCATTATGCTCATTTGCATAAACAATTCCTTCCCCTCCCACCACCAGAGCCTATTTCCTTCCCCTCAGACTTTGATTGACAGCGAATCTGCTAGATTTTAACTATAGGGGCGTTTCTTAGGCGGAGATGAGGAGCTTGACTCAAAGAAAATATGAATCTTCTCTGGTCACACAAGATATGACTCTTATGTTAATTTGCATAAAAGGAGGGAAGTACAAAATGCTTCATACTTATTTAATTTGGCTGCAGATGAAATTAAAAGTGTAATTTATATGTTTAGGGCAAAACAATAAACATTTAGAAATGCTCAGTGAGGGTAGCATAGTAGAGGTGACAGTGTCCCTTTAAAGGGGGAAGGTGTGATGTGTCTGGTCACATGACCCTCCATCAACGGCCATCTTATGGATTGGACTTCAACACGGAGAGGACAGAACAAGGAGGCATGGCTTATAAAATATAGCAAAGGTACCGAATATGAACAAAGGCTACATTAGTAAGTGCCATATAGTCATTCTACCTACACATTGGTCACAAGTAGCCAGAAAGTGGTCAACCACTATAAATTAAATATTTAAAAGGCCTCACTATCGAGGAGGTGGCTTGAGATGGATGTCCTATGACTTTTTCAATACTGAACACTTTAAAGGAATTCACACTACCCCCATATGTGTTAAAATGTCTGGTCGCACTATATATATTACACTTTTTTTTATTGGATGTCATTAAGATGTTTCAATATCCATATTTCAAGTCTTCTACAGCCCAACTTGTGATACAAAGTGCACTCAATTACAAAAACAACAATTAATGAGAATTAATAGGGAACACATTGTTATTTGAATTCATGAAGGCCTAGAATTAAACTGCAAAAGTACATAGTTTACATGGGTGGGATCCATATTTAAAAAAAAAAAAAATATGTAGGATAAAAACTGCATGATGAAGCCAAGTTCTCTTGGCTTTAGCTGATGTAAATAAACTGGGAGATAACGTTTTACCAGAGTGGGAGGTCTCCTCACAATGATTCTACACCAGTTCTACAAGATGGATTGAAGTTTATAATTCCCAAATAAATAAGGTGAATCTTTATTTATTTGTTTTATCTGAATCAATTATTATCTAAATTGTCCTACCAATGTAGACTAAGGCTACATGCACACAACCGTGAAATAAAACATTTTGCATCCGTTTTTCAAGACCGTTAAAAACGGACATTAAAAACTGATCAATTTGATTGGCAGTTATTTCTAGACCTACCCTTCTGAGAACACTCACAGGATCGTAGGCCCCAGCTAAAATAATGCCTCCCATAGTGTAGCTATTTTTATTTTACTTCCCCCAGCTTTAATAATGCCCCCAATGTAGGCCTCCAGAGAAGAGACTGCTGCAGAGCGATCAAGTGGATAAGGAGAGTTTTTTTTTTTGTTTTGTTTTTTAACCCCTAAATGGCCATATAGTTAAAGTGTACCACGGCCAGCCGGACCCCATTGAAGTCAATGGGACCATTTTTAACGGCCTATTAGAAAGGAGTGCACCTGTCTAACAGCCATTAAAAACGGTCGCATTGATTTCAGAAACGGCCCAAAATAGGACACGTCCTATTTTTGACGGACGCTGTTCACTGACCGTTGAAAGGCCATGTAAATAGACCCATAGACTTTCATTGGTGCTAAAAATGGCTGTGTGGGCGGATGTTACTTAACCACTTAAGCCCCCCTAGCTTAAACACCCTTAATGACCAGGCCACTTTTTACAATTCCGTACTACACTACTTTCACCGTTTATTGCTCCGTCATACAACTTACCACCCAAATGAATTTTACCTCCTTTTCTTCTCACTAATAGAGCTTTCATTTGGTGGTATTTCATTGCTGCTGACATTTTTACTTTTTTTGCTATTAATCAAAAATGACCGAAATTTTTACAAAAAAATGACATTTTTCACTTTCTGTTGTAAAATTTTTCAAAAAACTACATTTCTATATAAATTTTCTCTAAATTTATTGTTCTACATGTCTTTGATAAAAAAAGTCCAATAAGTGTATATTTATTGGTTTGGGTAAAAGTTATAGCGTTTACAAACTATGGTGCAAAAAGTGAATTTCGGCATTTTGAAGCAGCTCTGACTTTCTGAGAGCCTGTCATGTTTCTTCAGGTGCTAGAATGTCAGGAAAGTATAAATACCCCCAAATCACACTATTTTAGAAAGAAGACACCCCAAAGTATTCGCGGAGGGGCATGGTGAGTTCATGTATCATTTCATTTTTTTCACAAGTTAGCGGAAAATGACACTTTCTGAGAAAAAAAAAAAAAAAGTTTCAATTTCTGCTAACTTCTGGCAAAAAAAAAAGAAATCTCAGACGGACTCACTATGCCCCTCAGTGAATACCTCAAGTGTCTACTTCCGAAAAGGGGTCATTTGTGGGGTGTGTTTACTGTTCTGGCATTTTGGGCGGGCCAAATTCTGAGCCGCCATGTAAAACCTAAAGGTACTCGTTGGAATTTGGGCCCCTTTGCGCACCCAGGCTGCAAAAAAGTGTCACTTATGTGGTATCGCCGTACTCAGGAGAAGTAGGGCAATGTGTTTTGGGGTGTATTTTTACATATACCCATGTTGGGTGAGAGAAATATCTCTGTAAACTGACAACTTTGTATAAAATTTTTTAAAAGTTGTCGTTTACAGAGATATTTTTCACACACAGTATAGGTATTGTGGGGAGTCGCTCTGGTAGACAGCGGTGCGGGTGCAGTTTAGAGGCAAAACAAGGAGTCCAGATTGTGCAACAAACAGTGTTTTATTCACACTTGCACACAAAATGAAAAACAGTCTCTTGGTGACAGTTCACACACAACGGAAATAACGTAGCCAAACAAAAACAGTCCAACACAGGTTCAGTCACCTGGGAGGTGTAGGTGCAGGTTCGCACCACGCTGTCGGCCCAGCCGCAGGAGAATCCAGCTTCAGGTAGCCAGGAACAAAATACCTCCTTGCTGAGCTCTTTCCTCCTGGACAGAGAACTCCCAGCCCTGTTAGCAGCTCCAGGATAATCACACTCCCAGACACAGCTGCTGGCTGCGCTTTATATCCAGCCCAAAACATGGACTGGACCGTGGGGAGCAGCCACCCACCCTACTCTTTAGCTGCTCCCAGTAAGAGCCGGCTCGGATCGGCTTTGCAGCCATGCTATTTAACAAAGCCAAACAGCACTAGCTGCTGCAGACAAAAACCCGGCTCTCACCTCACCGAGGCCAGCAACCTCGGTGACACGCACCTGCCATCACATATGACACCTTGCACCTTACCACATACCTCCCTTTGTTCAACCCTGAGGGGTGAACACACGTGAGGCAGTGGACGCGGGACAGGGCATCTGCGTTGCCCTGCAAGCGGCCTGCCCTGTGTTCCACGGAAAACTTGAAATTTTGAAGAGATAGGAACCACCTGGTGACCCGAGCATTCCTCTCCTTGGCCTGACTCATCCATTTGAGGGGGAATGGTCGGTCACCAGACGGAACCTCCTCCCTAACAGGTAGTAGCGGAGAGATTCGAGTGCCCACTTGATAGCCAGGCACTCCCTCTCCACTATACTATACCTGGACTCGGCGGGACTGAGCTTACGGCTCAGGAAGACAACGGGATGTTCTTCCCCGTTGACCTCCTGCGACAGTACCGCACCGAGGCCTACCTCCGAGGCGTCGGTCTGTACGACAAACTCCTTGTTGAAGTCGGGTGTCACCAAAACCGGGACCCACACAGGGCCGACTTCAACGCGGAGAAAGCCTCCTCCGCCTTCTCACTCCAGCTAACCCTCCCAGACTTTCGCCCTTCAACAGGTCTGTCAATGGCGCTGCTATTGTGGCAAAGTGGGGCACAAACCTCATGTAGTAACCTACAATCCCCAGGAACGACTTTACCTGCCTGGTGGTGACCGGTCGGGCCAGTTACGTAATGGCCTCTACCTTAGTTACCTGAGGTTTGATGACTCCCGCCCAATTACATATCCCAGATATTTTGTCTCCTCTAACCCTATGGAGCACTTCTTGGGTTAGCGGTCAGTCCGGCTTTCCTCAGGGCATCCACTACCGCCTGCACCTTGGGTAAATGGCTTTCCCAGTCGGTGCTGTGGATGACTACATCATCCAAGTAGGCCGAGGCGCACCGACGATGTGGTCGCAGCACTATGTCCATTAACCTTGGAAAGTGGCGGGGCGCCATGCAGGCCAAAGGGTAACACCTTGTAGTGATACAGGCCCTGCGGGGTAACAAATGCGGTTTTTTCCTTAGCCGACTCGCTAAGGGTACCTGCCAGTACCCTTTAGTGAGGTCCAGCACAGAAAAATAACGGGCTTGTCCTAAACTTTCAACCAGCTCGCCTACTCGGGGCATGGGATACGCTACAAACTTGGATACTTCATTTAACTTGCGAAAGTCGTTGCAGAACCGCAACGTCCCATCCGGCTTGGGTATTAGGACTATGGGACTGGCCCACTCACTTTTCGACTCCTCAATGACCTCGAGCTTCAACATTAACTGTACTTCCTCCGCGATGGCCCGCCGCCGAGCCTCGGGTACCCGGTATGGTTTTAACCGGATCTTGGCCTGAGGCTCAGTGACGATGTCATGTTGGATGAGAGACGTGCGGCCAGGAGGTCCGAGAACACATCCGTGTTCCGACTGATGAACTCCCTGACTTCCTGAACTTGTTTGGAAGACAGGCTGTCTGCAATTTTTACCGTGGTTACTGCTTCACAGGCCTCGAACTGTGGGGCTGGACCCTTTCACTCTAGTAGCCCTGGCCGGGGGCTGTGGTCGCCGGCTGTGTCCCTATCTTTCCACGGCTTAAGTAAATTCACGTGGTACACCTGCTCGGCTTGCGCCGCCCTGGCTGGTGTACTTTGTAATTTACTTCCCTACCTTCTCGATCACCTCATAGGGGCCCTGCCACCTAGCTAGGAATTTGCTGTCAAGGGTGGGTACCAGAACCAAAACCCGATCTCCCGGATTGAAGTCCCGCACTCGAGCCTGACGATTGTACACCCTACTCTGGGCTTGTTGCGCTGCCTCCATATGCTCCCGACCAAGGGCAACACCCTTTCCATCCGGTCCTGCATTTGGGCGACATACTCAATGACACTTTTGTGGGGGACAGGCTGTTGTTCCCACGCTTCCTTGGCGATATCCAACAGGCCCCGAGGGTGTCTGCTATAAAGCAGTTCGAAGGGCGAGAACCCAGTAGAGGCCTGGGGCACCTCTCGCACTGCGAACATGAGATAGGGCAGAAGCAGATCCCAGTCCTTCCCATCTCTAGACACCACCCTCTTTAACATATTTTTTAGAGTTTGGTTAAACCTCTCCACAAGACCGTCTGTTTGCGGATGGTAAACGGACGTCCGTAACTGCTTTATACGCAACAATTTACACAGTTCCCTCATTACTTTGGACATAAAAGGGGTCCCTTGGTCTGTCAGAACCTCTTTGGCAGGCCCACACGGGAAAACATCTCCATTAACTCTTTGGCAATGAGCTTAGCTGAGGTATGTCGCAGAGGCACCGCCTCCGGATACCGAGTGGCATAGTCGAGAACTACCAGAATGTGTTGGTGGCCCCTGGCAGACTTTGGTACAGGCCCAACTAAATCCATCGCGATTCGCTCAAACGGTACTTCAATAATTGGCAGAGGTACCAGGGGACTACGGAAATGTGGCTGGGGGCTAGTTATCTGACAGGTCGGACAGGACTTACAATAATTCTCTACCTCCTTGAACACACTGGGCCAATAAAATCGCTGCAGTATGCGGTCCTGGGTTTTCTGCCACCCCAGGTGTCCCCCAAGAACATGTTGGTGGGCAAGCTCCATGACAAGCTTGCGACACGCTGTGGGCACCACCAACTGTTCAACAGGTTCGCCTCGGATTTGGTCTCACCCGATACAACATATCCTGCAGAACAATAAACCGTGGGAACATTAATTCAGCCCCTGGTTTCTGGGGTTTCCCATCAATTTCCAGCACATTCTCCCAGGCCCTGGTTAGGGTTTGGTCCCGGTGTTGTGCGGTCCCAAAATTTTCCCCGGAGACATTGAGGTCTGCCAACTCAGGTCCCGGTGGCAAGTCCTCCGTGTCTCCCACCATTACACTCAGTGGGGTTGTCTCCCTCTACCGCTGGAGCAGTGGTCACCCCTACCGCCGGCCCTTCAGACTCGGGCTCCCAGGGTTCTGGCCTTCCAGCGGTATCAGGCCACTCTACTAGGGTCACCCCTGTCTCGGGTCCCTCAGATACCTTTATTGCCGGCCACAGCGCCGGAAAACCGGGAAGTCCCTCCCAAGTATTAGTTCGTGTGGGAGTTTAGTAGCGACAGCCACCTCGTGGGTCCACCTACCAGCCGCTGTGGACAAAGTCACTAGTGCAGTGGGATAGTCTTTCAGGTCTCCGTGGATGCACAGGACCCCGACTTTACGGCCAGTATACTCCGCAGGCCGTACAAGTGCAGCCCTTACCAGGGAGACTAAACTCCCGGAGTCCAGCAGAGCCACCGCCAGAGAGTCTCCCACCTCTACCTGACACAGGTGGTTATGGTCCTGCACCTCACGGGTGCCAGTTGCGCACAGCTTCCGTGCATACAGGGAGTGACGACCCTCGTAGTTCATATCCATCGGCTCATCCCGATGCGGACAGTCGGCCCTGATGTGGCCTGGCTCCTGACACCTCCAGCATACCACGGGAGGCGGACTCGCAGGGGGTATATTCCGGGCAGGCCGCTCTGTCGCCGGACGCCGGAACTGGGGCAGAGGCCTCCGGGTTTGACTGACCCCTTCCCCGCAAGAGTCCCCTGCAGGTTTCTGGTGGCCTCGTAGCGCTCCACCAGGTCGACCATCTCCAGGGCATTGGTGGGCGATACCTGGCCGATCCAGTGCTGGAGGGGATAAGGCAGGGCCCTCCAAAAGATGTCCGCCAACAGTCGATCCAGCATGGCAGTGGGACTTAGTAGATCGGGCTGCAGCCACTTTTGCAGCCTGTGCAGCAGATCGTAGAACTGCGGCCTAGCGGGTTCAGTCGCTTTAAAGTCCCACTGGTGGACTCTTTGGGCGCGGACCAGCACGCTCACGCCCAGTCTGGCTAGGACCTCTCCTTTCACAGTGTCATAATCTGCCGCTTGGTCATCCGACAAGTCGAAAAACACCTGCTGGGGTCCGGAAGCCAGGAACGGAGCGACCACCTCAGCCCACTGGTCACGGGTAACTTTTCCCTCACGGCGACCTTCTCAAAACCGCCAGGTACGCCTCAACGCCGCCTGCGGGGGTCATTTTTGGGATCGCCGCACGGACCGCTTCCGGGCATCTTGGACGTGGTGGGACGCTCCTGCCGCCTGTAATGCCATCACATGTTGTAGCAGTAGTTGGTTGGTCTCCCGCTGCTGCACGTTAGCCTCTATGAGAGCCTTCACAGCAGCCTCCATGTTGCCAGAAACTCCTGCTTGCAGCTTTGCTGGCTTAATATATTCCATACACTTTAGAAAAACAAAACTTCGGCGTTCACGCCAGCCTCACTGCGCATGCCCGCATCCGACACCAAATGTGGGAGTCGCTCTGGTAGACAGCGGTGCGGGTGCAGTTTAGAGGCAAAACAAGGAGTCCAGATTGTGCAACAAACAGTGTTTTATTCACACTTGCACACAAAATGAAAAACAGTCTCTTGGTGACAGTTCACACACAACGGAAATAACGTAGCCAAACAAAAACAGTCCAACACAGGTTCAGTCACCTGGGAGGTGTAGGTGCAGGTTCGCACCACGCTGTCGGCCCAGCCGCAGGAGAATCCAGCTTCAGGTAGCCAGGAACAAAATACCTCCTTGCTGAGCTCTTTCCTCCTGGACAGAGAACTCCCAGCCCTGTTAGCAGCTCCAGGATAATCACCCTCCCAGACACAGCTGCTGGCTGCGTTTTATATCCAGCCCAAAACATGGACTGGACCGTGGGGAGCAGCCACCCACCCTACTCTTTAGCTGCTCCCAGTAAGAGCCGGCCCGGATCGGCTTTGCAGCCATGCTATTTAACAAAGCCAAACAGCACTAGCTGCTGCAGACAAAAACCCGGCTCTCACCTCACCGAGGCCAGCAACCTCGGTGACACGTACCTGCCATCACATATGACACCTTGCACCTTACCACAGTATATATAAAAATACACCCCAAAACACATTGCCCTACTTCTCCAGAGTACGGCGATACCACATGTGTGACACTTTTTTGCAGCCTGGGTGCGCAAAGGGGCCCTAAAACCAATGAGTACCTTTAGGATTTCACAGGGCATTTTTACGCATTTGGATTCCAGACTTCTTCTCACGCTTTAGGGGCCCCTAAAATGCCAGGACAGTATAAATACCCCACATGTGACCCCATTTTGGAAAGAAGACACCCCAAGGTATTCCGTGAGGGGTATGGTGAGTTCATGTAAATTTTATTTTTGTCACAAGTTAGTGGAATATGAGACTTTGTAAAAACAAAATTAAAAAAAAATATATATCAATTTCCGCTAACTTGTGCCAAAAATAAAATTCTGTGAACTCGCCATGCCCCTCACGGAATACCTTGGGGTGTCTTCTTTCAAAATGGGGTCACATGTGGGGTATTTATACTGACCTGGCATTTTAGGGGCCTCTAAAGCGTGAGAATCCAAATGCATAAAATGGCCTGTAATCCTAAAGGTACTCATTGGTTTTAGGGCCCTTTGCACTTTGGCTGCAAAAGTGCCACTCATGTGGTATCGCCGAACTCAGGAGAAATAGCAATGTTTTGGGTGTATTTTACATATACCATGCAGGCGTGTGAGAAATATTGCTGTAAACGACAACTTTTACATTTTTTTATTCAAAGTTGTCAATTTACAGAGATATTTCTCACACAAAGTATGGGTATATGTAAAAATACACCCCAAAACACATTGCCCTACTTCTCCTGAGTACGGCGATACCACATTAGTGACACTTTTTTGCAGCCAAGATGCGCAAAGGGGCCCTAAAACCAATGAGTACCTTTAGGATTTCACAGGGCATTTTTACGCATTTGGATTCTCACACTTTAGGACCCCTAAAATGCCAGGGCAGTATAAATACCCCACAAGTGACCCCATTGTGGAAAGAAGACACCCCAAGGTAATCCGTGAGGGGTATGGCGAGTTCACAGAAAAAAAAATTTTTGCACAAGTTAGCGGAAATTGATTTTTTTTTTTTTTTTTTCATATTCCACTAACTTGTGACAAAAAATAATATTTTACATGAACTCACCATACCCCTCACGGAATACCTTGGGGTGTCTTCTTTCTAAAATGGGGTCACATGTGAGGTTTTTGTACTGCTCTGGCATTTGAGGGTCTCCGCAATCATTACACGTATGGCCAGCATTAGGAGTTTCTGCGATTCTCCGTATATTGAGCATACGGGTAATGAGATTTTTTTCCGTTCAGCCTCTGGGCTGAAAAGAAAAATGAACGGCACAGATTTTTCATTCGCATCAATCAATGTGGATGAAAAAATCTCTGCCCAAAAATGTGCAAAAAAAAACAAAACGGCACAGATTTCCTCATTCGCATCGATCAATGTGGATGAATAATTCTCTGCCAAAAAATGTGCAAAAAAAAATGTAGTAAGGCCCCATTCACACGTCCGCAAAAATGTCCGCATCTATTCCGCAATTCTGCGGAATAAATGCGGACCCATTCAGTGTGAATGGGGCTGGCGGTGATGCGGAGAGCACACTATGCGCTCGCCGCATCAGCATTTGCGGAGCTGCGGCCGCAAACTTCCGGGTTTCAGCCCCCAAACATCCGGCCGCAGCTCCGCAAAAGATAGAGCATGTCCTATTCTTGTCCGCAATTGCGGACAAGAAAAGGCATTTTCTATATAGTTCTGGCAATGTGCGGATCCGCAAAATGCGGAAAGCACATTGCTGGTGTCCGTGTTTTGCGGATCCGTGGATCCATGGATCCGCAAAACACATACTGGACGTCTGAATGAGCCTTACAGGGGGTAATTAGTGTCAGGGGGTGACAGGGGGTGACATGGGGTGATCGGGGTTAATCAGGGGTTAATCAGGGGTTAATCAGGGGTTAATCAGTGACGGGGGTGGGGGGTGGGGTGGATGGGTGGGGGGTCTGTGTGGTGATTTGGTGCACTTATAAAAGTTTCTTTGGTGGTCCCAAGCAAAAGGGACCACCAAAGGAACGATCAGCAAGCATATCAGACGCTGTTAACAAAACAGCGTCTGATATGCCATTTTTTTAACTTCTACAGCCTGCCAGCACACGATCAGCGCTGGCAGGCTGTAGTTTACCTTGTCCCCGACGTGATCCTGTGAACGCGCGCACGCGCGCGCGTTCACAGGAAATCTCGCCTCTCGCGAGATGACGCGCGGGCGCGTCAAGGAGGAACAGACCGACCGCCCGCAGGACGCAATCCTGCGTGAGGCGGTCGGCAAGAAGTTAAACGGCTGTCACATGGCCATTTTTCACTGCCATGTGCATGAGGCCTTACACAGGTAGAGAATCGCAGGAAATTATCTGGATGAGCATTTATACGTTTCCGAAAATTGCCCTGTCTACGGCCTCTTTCACACGTCTGTGTTGACATCCATGACAAGATGGTCAGTGCTTCATCCATGAAGATATTCATGAAGGATTTGGGCTTGGTCCGTGTTTCCATTTTTTGCTCTGTGTCTCATCCATATTCCACGGACATGTTGTAAAGTTACTTGCTACATCTGTGCATTTTCTGATTCTCCCTGTAAAGGTTCATGTTCACTACACCAACTCCCCAACTGGAAAGGGTTTAAAGCTGTGTCTGGGGAGATTAGCCTCAGCATGGAGAGCTTTATTTCCTGCAGTAAAATGTCATGTAGAAACTGTAGTTACTTTCTTGGACCACCATATAAATGTAAATCTAAAAAGATATTTGTTAAGGACTGTGCAAATGAGTGAAACATTCCACTGATTGTCACAGTATTCCATAAATGCTGACAGAGCAGGTATATCTTCCCTCCTAAATAAGCAGGAGATTATCTATCTACCTACCATACCAGTGAAACATTATCCTTGGTTCTCAACCAAATAAATTACCTGCTTCTCCTGCCACAACATGACCACTTTTGCTTATGAAGGACAGTATATAGAAAACCCAAGTGTCAGGAATTCATCAAGTTAAACCACTATGCATTGCGTTGCTCGGAGGGTTTCTATGCCGAGCAGCCAAGTCTCGACTCATTGTCAGTGTGATTGAAAGCTGAGCCTACCAGGCTTCTGACTCTGTGTCCAATTCCAGAGCTAGGCAGAGAATTTAAGACAGCTGATTCTGATTGAATTGCCTGTGATTTTGTTTGCATCAGGGCTCTATACTGTGTGATAAATACCAATTATAAATCTACCTCCATATAAATAAGTCACAAAGACCACAAAGGCTATGGACACCTTCGGGGCAATTTTTCATAATTGCATTTTACTCATTTTGGGCTAAACAATCTATTTTTTTTTTTTCAATTGGTTTTATTAAAAATGTTTAGCCATTTTTGAGATACAAGGGTAAAAAAAAACTGTCTATTTGCAGAGTATGACTTCTCAGTCAGGTGGCAGCTCATGTACATCCTTATCTCTGATCTCCTGACCTCATAAACATTCATTATAGCTAAACTCTTATCAAACTGGTAAAAATATGACTTAAAGAGGACCTTTCATGACTTTTAAATATATAAACCAAGTATGCTAACATGTAGAGCGGCGCCCAGGGATCTCCCTGCACTTACTATTATCCCTGGGCGCCGCTCCATTCTCCCGGTATAGGCTCCGGTATCGACGCTCACCAAGTTATAGTAGGCGGGGACTTGGTGGAATTGGTTATAGTAGGCGGAGCCTACCCTTCATCTCCTTCTCCCCGGCTGTAGCGCTGGCCAGTCGCAGCGCAGAGCTCATAGCCTGGGAGTTTTTTTCTCCCAGGCTATGAGCTCTGCGCTGCGATTGGCCAGCGCTGCAGCCTGGGAGAAGGAGATGAAGGGCAGGCCCCGCCCACTATAACTTAGTGAGCACAGATACCGGAGCCTATACCGGGAGAACGGAGCGGCGCCCAGGGATAATAGTAAGTGCAGGGAGATCCCTGGGCGCCGCTCTACATGTGAGCATACTTGGTTTATATATTTAGAAGTCATGAAAGGTCCTCTTTAAATGAGTGCTTATGAGGTCAGGAGATAAGAGATAAGGCTTCAAATGAGCCCTCTGCTGACAAGACTGAGAAATAATTTCCCTAGTTCTGTTCTGTCCCTTTTTTGACGTGCAGTTTCAGAGCTGTGGGGGCATGTAACAACAATCTCTGAGGTTTTCCTCCTGAATATTGGTGGGTGTTAACAAAGACTGCCTTTCCCCTCCCCCTGCTCAGCGAAGGAATAAAATTGCTGCCCTGTCTGCAGTCTGACTGCTGGGATACTCATTTTGTATGTACAGTACAATGATATTGCTGTTAGACACAGGATCACCCCCACTACCTGTCACGCCCTGCCCTGTGAATGTGCGGAGGTCTGTCAGACTGGCTGCAGATGTCTGACTTCTCTGTTTGTTTGGTTTGGGTTTGAGCTGGATCCACCTTCCCTCAGGTGTACTGGGTTTGATTGTTAGTGAGGCTATGTATCCCTCCTTCTCCCAGTGCCCTGTGTGGGTTATAGTTCTTTCCTGTGAGCTCTGGATGTGTGGTGGATCGTCTGCTCCAGCTCTGCTCTAGATAAGTCATTATCTAGGCCTCTAGGGAGACACTTGCATTCGTCTGGTTTGAAGAAGCAGGTTGCCTCTTTCCTTTTTCCTTATGCTTAGTGTTTGCCCAGGGTGTATAGTCTTAGGCACAAGGGCATGTGCATATCCATCATTAGGGTATGCACATGGGCACAGCAGTTTAGGGAAAGCGTTTAGGGATCACTAGGAGGTGACCCTTTTCTCCCTAGCTTTTGGGCCTAGTCATTTGTTCTGTTTGTTTTCCTGTGTTTGGTAATTTCCCCGCTTACCTACATATCGTGACACTACCTGTTCTTGTGCAATGTTCTGCAGATACTTCCTTACAGCCAACATAAGAGTACAGAGGAGTGAACTCCTCCGATCTTTGTCAACTCTGACAAATGCAATACGCAGTTATTTTTCTTTGTCAGAAATTTTAACTTTGATGTGCTACAAATGTGACAAAATAGGAAGCAAATGAAAGGCAGTTTCAGTGGCAAAATGAAAATAAACAGTGCCACCTACTACTGATTTACTTTTTACTTCACACTTTGCATTTTAATTTTCAAGTTGTGCAATATTCAAATAGATGTTAATTAGTATTAGCGGACATGGCTCAACATGCAAATATGTTAGTTAACCCAGGAACTAAAATCTGACCTACAATTCTCATTGGGCGGTACCTTCTTAAGTGATATATTATCCTTTATTTGATGTTATTCATAGTCACACTTTAATTGATGTTATTTTTGACAGCGCTGCTGTTGTCTCCAGTGGCCTCTTTTATGTCTCGCTTCCTCTACCTGCAGCGTGCGGCCCCGCCCCCTGCCATATCTACTCCCACCACGCCACTGTCCAGGCTGCTCATCATTTCTTCGTTGAGGTTGGAGCTCCAGCTCCTATTCGTCTGACGCTGCTTGGCCAGTAATTCTGTGCAGAAAGGCAAAACTAGACTAGTTCCGCCTGTAACTTAGCTGCACTGCTGCAGCTCTGACCGCTACCCAAGGATGATAAAAGCACCATGCACCATCCAGATCTGACCACCAGTCCCACCCGCATGACATTTTCACACATGAGTGCCAAAAGAAATGTCAAAAAGATAATTGCATTTTCATTTTATTTTTTCCATTTCAATTTTATTTATGGCTGTATTTGCCTCCCATATACTGACAAGAGAGGACTGAAAACTTAAAGTGGCCCTGGAATAAAAAAAAGTGGCTCCATGTTGTAGATGGCGCCAAACTGACAGAAGCCAGAGTAACAAAAGTAAGCAGGGCCGGCACAAGTAGGTAGGGCCAGCAATACCTTAATGCAGCACAAAATACGGCTCCAGCAGAACTAAATACCATAATGCAGCACAAAATACTGCCTCAGCAGAACCAAGTACTACACTGCAGCACAAAATACTGCCCCAGTAAAAGTAAATACTACAGTGGTGCACAAAATACTGCCCCGGCAGAACCAAATAGCACAGTACAGCACAAAATATTGGCGCTCCTGCTGCAGCGTTCAGCTTTGTCCCCATTCATTGTCAATAGGGACAAAACTGAACTGAACAGAACGGAATGCTCCAAAATGCATTCCGTTCCGTTTAGTTGCGTTCCCATACCGGAGAGCAAACCGCAACATGTTGTAGTTTGCTCTCTGTCTTGGGATGCGGAGCAAGACGGATCCGGCACGACCCCCAATGCAAGTCAATTAGGACGAATCCGTTTTCTCTGCCACAATAGAAAACGTATCTGTCCTCCATTGACTTTCAATGGAGTTCATAACGGATCCGTCTTGGCAATGTTAAAGATAATACAACCTGATCCGTTCATAACGGATGTAGATGCTTGTATTATCAGTAATGGAAGTGTTTTTGCTGAACCCTGCCAGATCCAGCAAAAACGCTAGTGTGAAAGTAGCCTTAAATTTCTCATGTTCTTTAAAGGGATTCTTCGGGAATTAAGAAAATGAAAATACATAAATATTACTTTAGTATAAATATACTCCCAAATATCTTTCATTAGCTATAATGGTTCATTTTGTCTAGGGAGCAATCATTAGGAGAAATAAAATGGCTGCCGTCCTATTAGCACACACAAAACCTGTCCACACAGAAGGACAAGTTACTTTACAACACTGAGGTAAAGAGCTGACTCATCCTCCTCTCTGCTTTACATGTCAGTGATTATGATCCTGAATACAGCTGATAAGAACTTAACTGAATCTCTGTAGGAATGGAGTTCATGAGGAGACATAAAGTACAGAGAGGATGAACAGAACAGACTGTGGTAATGGAGACTGCATACATGTGCTGCTGCTTGTTATCCACACCCCCAGCTCCTCTCTGTACTTCATGTCTCCTCATAAACTCCATTCCTACAGAGATTCATCTGAAGATCTTATCAGCTGTATTCAGGATCATAATCCCTGACAAGTAAAAGAGGAAAATGGCGCAGCTCTTTAACTTGTCCTCCTGTGCAAGTAGGACAGGATTTGTGTGTACTAGTAGGATAGCGGCCATTTTATTTTTCCTAATGATTGCTCCCCGGACAAAACTAGCCATTATAACTAATGAAAGGTATTTGGTAATATATTTATAGTGAAATAATATTAAAGTATTTTTATTTTCTTAATTCCCAGAGAACCCCTTTAATGTGGCTCTAACACCATAACATGCAAACACTACAGTATTTAAGGGAGTGTTTTTACATTAGAAAGGGAGTGTTTGGATAATAGCTATTGAAGGTGTGTTGGCACCTTTGTGGCCCTGATTGTCTTCATTAACTGCCCTGGGTTACACATCTCATATGACCGGCTACAGACTACCGGTGTACGGTGTGTGTGGCAACCTGTAACTTTTTCCATTAAAACTAGTCTGTGGCACTAATTTGGAACTAGACACCTACACGTCTAAGTTTACAAAGGCATTAGTATAGTATAAATGGAATAGGAAAAGGTGTGGTAGGGCATACATTGAAGAAACTTAAGTCATATGTTATTGAAAAGTAATCCAAAACTTCCAGCACTATTTCAGTAATTTCCAAAATCAAGAGCTTCTAATGTGCTTCTTGTGTTTTGTTACTGAAACAGATTGTGACACGTGGTAGGTTTTTATGAGAAACCTAGAATTTTGTCCAACAGTAACATCAGAGGCCTGTGTTTAAACTGCTTTTGAAGGAACTGAGGAGCCATTGGCATTATATTTATGTTAGATAAGCGCTGAATTCTTGGTGCTGTGCCTTGCTAGGAATTTGACATATGTTGAGACAAATGTTTCCTTACTTAAGGGAAAAAAGGACAAAAATATATTCAGGATTTGATCAAGGTTGACACATGGGAAAAAAGAGATTGGTTTTGCAGTAATAGTATGATACAATGTGTGACTAAACATTGTGGCAATGCACATTAGATTGGTGGCAAATGCCACGGAAATAAGTCCAGATTCACAAGTGAGAGTCTAAGGGTACTTTCACACTTGCGGCATGGCTATCCGACAGGCTGTTCCGGTGGGTGAATAGCCCACCGCATCCGCCATGCCACAAGTACCGGTGTGCTGCCGCTCCGTCCCCATTGACTATAATGGGGCGGGGGGCAGGGCTACGGCACAGCACGGCAGTGCACGGCCGGAGATCGCCGGACTAAAAGTACTGCCGGTCTGACTTTTTAGTCCGGCTATCACTGCCGGGCTGCACCGTAGCTCCGCCCCCTGCCCAATTATAGTCAATGGGAACGGAGCGGCAGCACACGGGTACTTGCGGCATGGTGGATCCGGAAGCCTGCCGGATAGCCATGCCGCTAGTGTGAAAGTACCCTAAGAAAGACGGCGTGAGAGATGTCTGGCAGACACTTTTTCCTATCACCATATTAATTAATATGAACACTCAGCCACTAAATTTCTTCTAGTTGGCAGTTCAGACTGATGGGGCATTGGAGTTCAGAACCAGAAAAAAGGTGGTCCTACTGTTCCTTTAAGTTAGATTTAGACAACTGTAATGTGTCTACATGATATCTACTGAACTGACCATGGGTATTACAACTGTAATATGGACACTAATCTACAGCCGCATTACGGCCATTGAAGACCGGCCTTAGTATAATGAGATCTTTGCAACACTTTTTACACTAGGTCTTCCTGCTCTGAGTATCTGAGAACAACCACCAGAAAGTGGCATCTGATGGCCCATAAGGATGCAGGTTGTCAGGGCACCCGTCTAGAAGGTTCTCTCTTCCTGTCTCTGGATCAACGCTAAGGTTATAGGTTGGACTGTTTTTTTTTTCAACCTTACCAACTACGTAATGATGAAACATTAAAGGGGTTATCCAGTTCTTTAAATCGGATGGCCTTTCCTTACGATAGATCATCAACATTAGATCAATGGGGGTCTAACTCTTAACACAGTTAATGCTGAGGCTCCCCAATGACTTATTACACAAGTTATTATGCGTATTATGATGTGTGTTAAATTTCATTCCGATATGGCATGCAGTGTTAGCCTATGGAACCACATGACATTGCATAGGTATATAGAGAAAGTAACCAGGACACTCAAATCCTAATGCAAAAATGTAACTTATTTTATTATTATTTCCAGTAAATACACATGGGGGGGGGGGGTAGTAGTGTTATAGTGTTTCGGTCTGTCCTGGACATTGGTCACAGCCAAGCAGAACAATGTGTGGTAGGGGGAATGCTGGAGTACTGACAAAATGGAGCCAGCATCTTAAAAATACAAACCGAGCATTGCTGCAGGAGAAGTTGACTGGCCTTGGTTACTTTCTCTATGTGGACACGGATGTATTCCTACCAGTGAGCACCTCCCTAAGCAATACCACAGTGCTAACCATTATTTTACATTGCATAGATACATGTGATTTCATGAATACACAATTTTACAACACTCTTGGATTTATTTATTTTAATGTGATGATCACAGTCATCCTCCCATTTACACAAACGTAGCTCCCATGGCGTACAATGGCCATATAATGCTGTGAGCCTAAGGATGAAACCCTCAAATAACCCAGCAATCATTAGAGTCTAGAAGTCTAGAAGTTATGTAAGTGGGTCTACATATACGTAGATGCAAACCTTGATATTCATCGATTCAGCAAAAGTCAATATACAATATTTAAATAGTCACATTTATTAGAAACATAAAAATGACCATCACAGTTTCTTTCTGAGTGAGTTGCACATTTTTTGCAGATCTCAGCTGATTTTCTTTTCAAACTAAACATTAGTCACAAGTCTGAAGTACAGAGAGTGCACTAAATGAACATTGTGATTCACCTTACTGCAAACCCACAAATTCTTCTGGATCCAGAGATGGATCATATTGTGGTCCAGTTAATCTATCACACACAGTCTGGTTTATAAACAGTAATGTACACCATGAATCACACTCCAGACATGAAGGCCAACATCACCATGACAGAGAAAAAGCAAGATCAAACTGCTAATGTTTTCGCACATATTGTACAGATTTATTATTGCTTCTGCAAGGAAAAATGAAGTCGCTTTTTAAAAAATCAGCCATGTGTCCTATGTCTATGCCGTATTTGTTAACGTGTCGTGGGGCTCATGATAAACATCTTTCCGTTTTATATCAATGATTCTGATCGTCTGGCTTTAGATTACCCAATTACAGTCCACTTTAGATATAATTGAAAATTTGGTTTGTTAACAGGGGTTTCTGAGACTTAGATACTGATGATGGGTCGTCAGTACCTGATTGGTGGGGGTCTCACTCCCAGCACTCCTGCCGATCAGCTGTTTTAAGAGGTTGCCTTTATTAGCACTCCGGCCTCCTTACAGCATACCTAGCACAGTGCCGTACATTGTATAGAGGCTGTGCTTGGTAATGCAGCCCAGACCCATTCACAATAGCTGAGCTGCACATAGGCCATATGACGTCACTGGCCTAGCAAGAGGCTGCAGCACTTACTGGAGATCCGCAACCTCCTGGCAGTGGTGCCAGGAGTCAGATCCTCACTGAATAGATACTGATGACCTATCCTGAGGACAAGTCATCTTTATTCTACTCCCAGACAACCCCATTAATAGACAACTGAAAGGGAAATTCTAAGCTCTTGTGGAATATCCTCAGGACTTAAATACCTGATAAGTGCAAGTCCAACCTATAAGACCTTTGAGATCGCCAAGCAGACATCATCACTTCTCCACTGCACTATATGGACAGCAGTGGTCAGGAAGCAGGGAATGGAAGTCACTAAGCCACTGGTCTCCCTATAAATGTGGGTCTCACTCCAGGCATACTTACTTCACAAAGCCCCTGGCACTGCCATTCCAGTGGTGCCCAATGTGCTACACCTCTTGCACCTGCCTTAACACAATAGAAAATGGCAGTGAATGACACTCAGCCAATCACTGGCTGCATCAATTACCTGCCACAACCAGTAATTGGCGGAACGCTAACCCCAGCTATTTGCATGAAGTGGTGACCAGCCGGGGCCCGGCACCATCAGAACATCAGTGTCGGGTATTCAGTGAGGTGAGTTCTGTTCTGTTATTTTTGTACACCATGAGAACACTTTTTTGCGCTGGAATACCCCTTTAAATGATAAATTCTGGATGCATGCAACCAGAGGTGTAGCTAACGGCTCATGGGCCCTGGTGCAAGTGTTCAGCTTGGGCCCCCCTTCCCTCAGTGCTTTGTGTGTCTTCTTATGTGGCACAAGGGTCTTTGGGCCCCCTCAGGCTCCTGGGCCCGGTAGCGACTGCTACCTCTGCACCCCCTATAGCTACACCCATGCATGCAACCACCAATGGGGGGGGGGGGAGTGAAATTACTGCATATTTAATGTAGCTTTAACATTAAAAATAATGTCTGATCTGCAGGCAGCATGTTCTAGAGCAGAAGGAGCTGAGCAGATTGATATATAGTTTTGTGGGAAAAGACTCAGTATAATGTATATTAAATGGTTGGGTGACTGCATAGAGAGATAGCTGTCAATAACTGGGCAGAAATGACCGGTGGACTCCTAGGTCTACAGTGAATAGGAAATAAAATGAATGAAATATACATACTACTGAATATTTTCCCACAAACACTGTAAATCAATCTGTTTATCGTCTGCTCTATAGCATGCTGGCAACAGATAGGCAGGTTCAGTTTATTATTCAATTCTATGGGAGGAGTCCATATGTACTAAGGTTCTGGCGGTGGCAAGAGGCAACCAAAATTATATCATTTAGCTCTATGACTATATTTTATGGGAGAATTTATCATATCAGCGTTTTGCGTCGGTCTACGATATCCCTGTGTGCTGCTGGAGGCTGCGCCTAATTTATGATAAGGCTCGCACCTTAAATTAGGCGCAGCCCGTCAGTCTGTTCACCTAACTTAAATCTACGCCAGCCCCTAGATTTCAGTCTTCTTTTATGCCAGAAAACTGCTATAAAAGAAGATAAATACCCTGGGGCCACTGGCCCAACCCTCTGCCGCCTTAGTCAACATCTGCTGGCTGTGGAGCGTACCTTGGCCAGCACTGAATATCCCTGAGCACTGTACAATATGAAGATGGAGAGGAGAGCTACCTGGCATAGCAATATGAAGAGTCCTAACAGCAGAATAAGGCCCCATGCACACGACCGTTGTTTGTTTCCGCGTCCGTTCCGTTTTTTTTCACGGATAGGATGCTTCCCCATTCATTTCAATGGGTCCATCAAAAAATGCGGATGGTAAACCGTTTTTGTTCCGCATCCGTGATCCGTGTTTTCATTCCGTCAAAAAAATAGTGCATGTCCTATTTTTTTTCACGTTTGCGGACAAGGATAGGCATTTTTACAATGGATCTGCCATAAAAATCGGATCCGTCAAAAAAAACGGTCCGTCATCCGTTTTTTTTGACAGATGCAAAATTTGCAGGAGGAGCGGACGCGGAGGCAGGCAACGGTCGTGTGCATGTAGCCTAACCCGTATTAAAACATTTAGGAACTGTTCAGAGACAGTCTAGAGATATTTTTAAGGGGTCTTACTGCCAGCGAAAAGGTCTACAACTAACTAAATATACTATGGCGGGACTTTTGGTGTGAGTTTTATCTGTCTTTGCTTTGTGAGGTTGAGCCAAATTTGTGTCTGCAAAAGTGGAGTGGAGTGGAGATGGGACTTTTTTTTCAGCTTTTAAAAAAGTTGTACATCATAAACAAGACTTAAAGGTATTCTAATCTGGAATCCTGGTCCTCTTTTCACTCCACTTCAAGAAGTGGTGAGGCTCACTAAATGTTGCAAATTTTAACTAAATATTGAAAAAAAATATGCCCCATATGTCCATATGTCACACATAGGTATCACTTGCATAAATTTAATAAAAAAAAAAAAACTGCTGATCAGGGGGGTGCAAGGTGTCAGACACTCCCCAATTTGATATTCCAATATAATAAAACTGGACAAACCTTTTAAAGGGGTTGTCCGGGCTTTCACCATTGATGACCTATCCTGAGAATAGGTCATCAATATCAGATCGGTGGGGGTCTGACACCTGGCTCCCCCGACGATCAGCTATATGAGGAGACAGCAAGCGCAGTGTGCACGTGCCATCTCCCTTCTTTCTCCCTGTCCGCTGCTGCTGTCTATGGTCTTTCCCACAGCACCGGTGAACAGGAAAAGAGAAGGGAGATGGCATGTGTGCACTGCGCACGCTGTCTCCTCATATACAGTAGCTGATCGTCAGGGGTGCAGGGTGTCGGATCCCCACTGATCTGATATTGATGACCTATCCTGAGAATAGGTCATCAATGGAAAAAGCCCAGACAACCCCTTTAATTTGATACAACAGGTAAATCTGTCTGAAAATAGTATAGGCTACATAATGAAGGAGTTATCCAGTTTAGAAATCCTAGACACCCTATATGGAATTTTTTAGTTAACAGAGAGGGGTTCGTGTTCAGAATCCTCCTCATCCTTGGTCAGCATGTGAGTGGTTACAAAGAGTATCTCTCGATGGAGGGCTTGTTCTGCATTAGGCCTCTTTCACATGAGCGTGTCCGGATTAGGTCCGGATGCGTTGCGGATGCGTTCAGTGAAAACTGTGAGATTTCACAGGCAAAGCCATTCAGTTTTGCCTGCGATTGTGTTCAGTTGTTCAGTTTTTTCCGCACGGGTGCAATGAGTTTTGATGCGTTTTTCACGCACGTGATATAAAACTGAAGGTTTACAAACAACATCTCCTAGCAACCATCAGTGAAAAACGCAACGCACCAGCACTTGCTTACGGATGCAATGCGTTTTTCACGCAGCCCCATTCACTTCTATGGGGCTAGGGCTGCGTGAAAAACGCAGAATATAGAACATGCTGCGATTTTAATGCAACGCACAAGTGATGTATGAAAAAAAACGCTCATGTACACAGACCCATTGAAATGAATGAGTCAGGATTCAGTGCGGGTGCTATGCGTTCACATCACGCATTGCACCCGCGCGGAAAACTCGTCCGTGTGAAAGGGGCCTTACACATACAACCCACTGATTTAAATGGTCAATGTGTAATGCTTAAATTACCCTCTGGAGGCACTGCAGGGAAATTTAACATTTACTGCCAGGGCAGATAATAATTGCTTGCTAGGAGTGTGAATAGCAGGACATTTTGTGATAAAGTTATTGTCAAGGGACAGTGATTGTCTAAAGCAGTACACCTCTTTAATTTCCTGTTACACAAACTGGATTAATTTTTCATTTAGTGCCTAATAGCCAAGAACTGCATGCAGTGAAACATGAGGCACATTTTAAAGCCATTTGAAGTGACTAGTAAAGTAAAGCTTTTAATATAGTTTCACTCATATACATTTCCTTACAGAATAACAGGGTTTTTAATTAGTAGAATATGAATGTAGAGAAAATAAAACCGACTTAATAAAAAGTACATAAACCTGAACACATGGAAATAGTATGAGATGAGAACTGCAACTACAGACTAGTGGGGTGTTTGTTCACATACCATATCTATAATGCAATGTATGTGGATAGGGCTGACCTGCTATACCAGACAGAGACCATGGACAAAAGTCCTGCTATTCTGGGAAAAAACTGCACCTTTTTTCTAATCAAAATTTAAAGCGTAGTGATCGGTTTTGATCAAGTGGGGGGGGGGGCAGGATCTCGCTGCTAAATACAGGCTCAATGGAAAGTCAATGAGCCAGTCTCCAGACCATCTTCAGCAGTTTGAGTGCATCTTTCTCCTCGTTTTCGTGACCTGAAGAGGTCAAAGCGCTTGGACCCCCCCATTCAAAACTTTTGATATGACACTATGAAAGTACAGCTTTCTTTTTTTTCTTTTTTTTTTCTTTTTTTGCATAAATAATTCCACCAGCATCCCATAATTCCCTTTCTCTGCCTGCAAGCAGAAACCTCTTTACCTACTAAAAAATCCATCTACTATAAAACAGTAAATGCTAGATATAAAGCAGGTCTAGCACAGTCTGCCCCAGTGTGTGTGAGACGCATGCTGTGAGCTTATCAGAGGCCAGCACAGGCAGCGCGATGACATCATCATCGCCGCACCACCTGAGCCAGGCAGCATACAGTAGAGGTCTGCACTGCATCGCTGCCAGAAGCATAGATGTAAGCATAGGTGTAGCTATAGGGGGTGCAGAGGTAGCAGTCGCTACCAGGCCCTGGGGCCTGAGGGGGCCCAAAGATCCTTGTGCCGCATAAGAAGATACACAAGGCAATGAGGGAAGGGGGCCAAAGCTGAACTCTTGCACCAGGGCCCATGAGCAGTTAGCTATGCCCCTGGATGTAAGTATTAGTGTGGTTTTTTTTTGTTTTGTTTTTTTGGCACAATGCTGTTGAGTGCACTATAAGGGGGAGAGGGGCACTATGAGGGCACTATATAGGGACATTTGTTTTACTGGCACATTAGGGGGGGCACTATGGGGAAGGGGAGGACAGAGGCACTATGGGTGCATCTACTGGGGGCACTATATAGTGGCATTTTATATTAGCACACATTATGGGGGGGCACTATGAAGAAAAAGGAAAGAGTAGCACTATGGGGGCATCTACTGGGAGAACTATATAGGGGTATTTTTTACTGGCACACATAATGGGGGCAGTAAGAGTGAGTATTTTTTGTACTGGCATACAGACCTGGAGCATTTTTGTACTAGTGCACATTATTAGGGGGCATTTTTTGCACTGGCACACAATATACTGGGGCATGTTTTGTACTGGCACACATTAGGGGGCATTTTTAATTGTCATATTATAAGGAGAATTATTACTGCTGGGGGACTACAGAAAATATGATTACTAGTATGGGCACTTCGGAGCAGTATTGTTGAGCACAACGGGCAAAGTATTGGGGGCGGCAGGATGGGGTATTCAGAAGATGGGAAAGTAGGAAACTAAGATGTCTGTTTGTCAGTCTCTGCAGAGACGAGAGATGGCTGAAAAATCATCATGGCGGTCTGGTCTAAAAGGAGAAGATGAGGAAAGAGAACATCTACATCAGAGGAGATGTCACGGGATGTAAGAGGTACAGTATGTGGCGCTGTATTACCCTGTATGTTTTGTAGTGCTGTATGTAATATTAGAAGGGAAGGTGTTAGGTTGACAATTTTGCATGGAGATTGGACCATGGTATAATATCACCTATGTATCTCCTATATATAATTATATGAGTAAACTGGTATAAGTTATATATCTTCTTGTATATAGTAATATGGAAAATGCTGGTATAACCCGGGCATCTCCGATATATATAGTTAGATATGTACATCTGGTAGAAGTTAGACATCTTCTTGTATATAGTGATATGGACCATGCTGGTATAACCTCGCTATCTCCTATATATAATTATATATGTATAACTGGTATAAGTTATACATCTTCTTGTATATAATGATACGGACCATGCTGGTATACCCTGGGCATCTCCTGTATATAATTATATATTTACAGCTGTTATAAGTTAGACATCTTCTTGTATATAATGATACGGACCATGCTGGTATAACCTCGCTATCTCCTGTATATAATTATATATACAGCTGGTATGAGTTATACATCTTCTTGTATATAATGATACGGACCATGCTGGTATACCCTGGGCATCTCCTGTATATAATTATATATGTACAGCTGGTATAAGTTAGACATCTTCTTGTATATAGTGATATGGACCATGCTGGTATACCCTGGGCATCTCCTGTATATAATTATATATGTACAGCTGGTATAAGTTATACATCTCCTTGTATATAGTGATATGGAGCATGCTGGTATAACCTGGGGATCTCCTGTATATAATGATATATGTTCAGCAGGAATAAGTTATACATCTTCTTGCTGTAAGCAGAGTAACTGTTTTATCTTGTCTTACTTAGTATGCTAAATTAGATTTTTAATTTTCATATCGCCCACCTTTGACTAAGCATTGCCCAGCTCTAAGCCGACCCCGCTTAGCAGTTTCCAAAGCTTATAAAGAAAATTGTCGGGTAACATGCAATACATTATCGGGTAACATGCAATACATTATCAGTACTCAGAGATTTATAACTGTGTTATCTGTGGTGTTACATTAAAACCTACTACATTATCTGTACTCAGAATCTTTGAGTACAAATAATGTAGTAGATGTCACCTGCGGTCCTATGTAACACCCCAGATAACAGTGATAACTGTCTGTGTACAGAAAATGTAGTGGATGGTATCTGTAGTCCTATGTAACAGTACAGATAAAATAAGGTAAAAGGGTTCTCCGAGATTTATATACTGAGGGCCTAACCTTAGGATAGGTCATTAATATGAGATTGGTGAGAGTCCAACTCCTGGCACCCCCACAGATCAGCTGTTCGAGGAGACTATGGTGCTCTAGTGAGTACCGCAGCCTCTTCACGCCTTACCAAGCACAGCGCTGACCATTTTCTAGCACTGTGCTTGATATTGCAGCTCAGCCCCATGTATTCAGATGAAACTAAGATGTGCTCAGTGACGTCATATGGTCTAGGAAGAGGCTGCGGCATTTACAAAGCACCTCAGCCTCTTCATACAGAAGAAAAAACGATTGGGCAGCACACTGAAGGGGGGACATTAGGGTAATATGGAGGGAAGGGGCCCAAGTTGGGTAGACAGACCTGGGCCTATCATTCACTTAATCCACCCCTGCCCTGCAGGATCGGGGGAGCTGGCAATTTGGTGTGCCTTCTGCTGCCACACATTACTATGCATTAATCCTTGCCTATGGGCCTATGAACCTAGCGTAAGAAGTGAGTGTGATCTGTTTTGTAATGACTGGTACTCTATAAAGCAGTTACCTCCTTACATTTCTTTTTATTATAATAAACGATTGTTGGTTTTAACTGACGCAAGTGGTGTCACTTAATATCTACTAGGATGGTGCTGCTTCGCACAGCTGGTTAAGACTCTTTGAAGTCTATGTAGACGAATATGTTCTAACAACCAACAGTTTTGCAGTACAGTTCAAAGGAAGGTCTTGTATCATAACGATGAAAAAGCAATATAATATTACATTACAAAAGGTTAGATTTAGAAATACAAACATGAATATCTCATTATAAACAACTTTTTAAAATGTGAAATGCTGATACCATTTAATAGCCATGAAATATAAAACTTTTAAACATTTACACAACCAGAATTAAATCTATCAACTCAAAATTTGATTTACTTGTGTATGGATGATTACAGAAGACATCCACTGAAAAAGATCTTCAAAAAGGAAGTCATATTATCAATAACAATAAGTTAATAGTTGCAAGCACAAGACAGATTTCACCTATGTCACACAGGGGTTAATAATAGTCAGGAATGTTTTTTTCTTATTTCCATTGGCACTGTTAGGGCTTATGCACACGAACGTATTTTCTTTCCGTGTCCGTTCCGTTTTGTTTTTTTTGCGGACCATATGTGGAAGCATTCATTTCAAACAGAAGTTACTCCGTGTGCACTCCGTTTCCATATGTCCGTTGCGAAAAAAAATACTACATGTCCTATTATTGTCCGTATTATGGAAAAGGATAGTACTGTTCTATTAGGGGCCAGCCGTTCCGTTCTGCATAATAAGGAATAAACACGGACGTCATCCGTTTTTTTTGTGGATCTGTTTTTGCAGACTGCAAAATACATACAGTCGTGTGCATGAGCCCTTAAGTGTAACTGTCATTTCGGTTTATTATTAATATAGTGTAGGGCCAGGGGTGTTAACATTTTTGTAATATACTTTATTAGAGAACAACGTTTCTTTGTACTAGAAAATAGGGTGTAAAGAGTCATTTGGGCAAGGTTCTAACTAAGCTTTGCTTAAAGATTTACCCTAACAAATCTAAACTAAGTATATAGACATGTAGAGCGGCGCCCAGGGATCTTCCTGCACTTACTATTATCCCTGGGCGCCGCTCCGTTCTCCCGGTATAGGCTCTGGTAACTTCAGCTCGTTGGCTCAACAGGGAGGAGCCTGCCCTTGTTCTCCTGGGCGTCTCCTTCTCCCAGGCTGTAGCGCTGGCCAACCGCAGAGCTCAGCTCATAGCCTGGGAGAAGAAAACCTCCCAGGCTATGAGCTGAGCGCTGCGGTTGGCCAGCGCTACAGCCTGGAAGAAGGAGACGCCCAGGAGAGGAAGGGCAGGCTCCTCCCAGTTGAGCCGACGAGTTGAAGATACCGGAGCCTATACCGAGAGAACGGAGTGGCGCCTAGGGATAATAGTAAGTGCAGGGAGATCCCTGGGCGCCGCTCTACATTTCTGCATACTTAGTTCAGATTTTTTAGGGTAATGAAAGGTCCTCTTTAAGAGAGTTTGGCTTCAGTCATCGGTTCTACTGAGCGCTGAAGACACCTGTGTGTAACATACAGAGGCTTCCAGCCGGCCTCTTGTCACTAACCCAGTGCATGACAATGTACATGTGCCCTATCACTGTCCATCTCTCTGCCTATCTGACTTGTTACCCACAGATGTCTTTAGCACTCAATAAAACACTGAAGACAGTAAAAGAAACATCTTTTTCTAATAAAGCGAAGGTAGAAGAAAAAAGCGGTGCGGCACTCACCCGGCTGGTTAAACAGTTCCGTTTAATGTGTCATAAGACAAGGCCTGACGATGCGCTAGTCCAAGCGCGAAACGGCCGTCACCTCCTTGCAGCCGCTCAGCTCGATATCCGCCCCCGCTACCTGAAGGTTTGTGTCCTTGTCTTATGACACATTAAACGGAACTGTTTAACCAGCCGGGTGAGTGCCGCACCGCTTTTTTCTTCTACCTTCATCCATTGGATTACTTTCTGCATACTTGGAGCAGAGCACCACACACGGCTCCACGCACGCCGGTTCGGGGGTGACCAGCATCGACCTACGGGGATCCTCACTGGGTAGTGCCGCCCTGTTTTCCATTTCTGCTTTCTCCCTACCACATTTCTCTAATAAAGTGTATTACTAAAATGTTTAAAATCCCTGTCCCTACACTAAATAAGATAAAAAATAAACTGAAATGACAGTTCTCTATTTCTTCTGTGGAAGACTCTGCTTGGGAGATGTGTTCCTAAGTAATGCATCCCCTGTGAAAACACCTAATGGCCACAGGTGATAGAAGCCCATTTGTCCCAACAAGGTGACTTCATCAGAGGGAACCCTACACTGAACACATTCACCTGTCTTGGGACTAGTGCTCTAAAATGAACTCAGGGCTGGTAGGGTCCAGATATATTCTGCTTTGATAACATGAGGTCGGGGAAGCTGGGCTTACACAATTAGAGCAAAATGTACACTATGAACAAATACATATGTATAGTAAATATAGTAGTAAAGAAATTTAAAATAATCCATGCATTCAATTCTTAAGTAAGTGATATGTCTCAATAATGTCAGAAGATCAGTTTTAGGTGGATTTTCCGTTTAAATTTGATCTCTAGTCAGTTTATCATTTTTGCAGTTTTTTTATGCTATTTCACCTGAGAAGGGCTAGAATATAACAGAGCCTTTGTAATGCCCGCGGCTGTTCTTGTGTACTGGACCCGCAGAACAGAATACTATGCTGACTGCAATTGGCACCTCAGTTACTAAAAGGTCAATCATATTGACAGCAGAAAAATAGAAGCGTGCAGATTAAACCTCTTCATTAAACTTAAAAGGGACCTGAGGTAGAATATGCCATTCATACTGTATACAAAACGCAATTCAGATGCTCCCCTTTCGAATACCACTACAAGAGGTCACGACAAAAATATCTGAAGGTGCACAAGGAACGTTCTCTCCTGTGTACACAGCTGGCACTCAATTGATTTGTTGTCCGGAGATGCTGGAAAATAAAACTTTACTGTTAAGTAGAGGCCTAGAGCTAAACTCCAGCGCTGCCTGTGAGAAGGCTGATATACACCCACAAAGACACCACTTCATGTGCAAAGTCTCCCTTTAGCCCTTGCCCTGTTTTTGTTTTACCTTCATTTCCTATTTTCCTGACGTATTTCCTTCTACCAACACTTTTTGAAGAATTTTTAGATAAAGGCGCTCGCACTGTTTTGCTTTCCCATTAGACATAAATGAAAGTGTGTAGAAGGTACAGTATGCCATTGAGTGCAATCGATTATTAGGAAACAATGTCCATTTTGTGCTTTCATTGGAAACAGCTTCCTAATTATATTTATTTGGAGACAGAAACAAGGCTGAACATTTAGAGTTTGCTCTAATCTGATCACTGTTGTATGTGCTACAGTTATAAAACATTTCACCAGCATTTTAAGTGCTTTTATTCCAAAATACCTACAAATATAAGTTCTTAAAAGCTTGCATTTTTCTCATTTTGGTCTCATTTTGATATACATTTGGTCCCTTAAATTACAATATTAATCGGTTCTGGGACAACCATTGTAACTCGAAACCATTGCAACTTGAGTCCATAACTGAACTTAAGAAATAGAAGCAGATAACCAAGATGGATAAAGCAAGTACTCACATAAAACAGACAGGAATAGAAGCTGGAAGCAGTAAATCACTTTCTATGGTGAAGGCAGGAACTTCTTAAGGGTCTTGCACAGTAAATATATGTACCCAAAAAATAAAATGAAGCCACAGCTCACCTGGGGGTCCAAAGGAACAACGCATTCTGGCACAAACAGGGTGTAGTACAGAACATGTACAGTAGTACAGCAGGGGAGGTACTAGACAACCAATGAAGTCTAAGGCATTATATTTCTGTCTAGCTTCAACTTATTATAGGCCAGCAAAGACCACTGTATGTTAAAAATATCTGGGGTCATTTATCAAACTGGTGTAAAGTAGAACTGACTTAGTTTTATATAAATCCTCCCATGATAATGTAACTACCAAACCACCGGTTTTGGCCCCATGAAAAATACACAAGAGGAAATGATGGCCTAAGATCAAGAACTATGTGGCAATTAGACAAGTGCCTCGGTAGTCGTTGCCATGGTAGGGCAAACAAGCCACTTTTCCTTGGCTAGGTTAATTAGACATAAGATGATACATAACAAGAAGGCATTAAAACATATGGTAAAAAGGGTAACATCCCCGAGATTTAAAAAAAAAATGCATCAAAAGCTGCCACAAAACAGGGGCATAACTATCGAGGTCGCAGAGGGTGCGACCAGGCCCGGATCCGCTCCCTGCTTCACTTTTCTTCTGAGCTCCAGTGCACATATCTGATTATAACCACTGTGAGGGGGCACATATCTGGCCATAACCACTGTGAGGGGGCATATATTTGGCATATCTACTGTGAGGGGGCACATATCTGGCTATTACTACTGTAAGGGGGCATATATCTGGCATATCTACTGTGAGGGGGCACATTTCTGGGCATTATTACTGTGAGGGGGCACATCTGGGCATATCTACTGTGGGGGGGGGGGGCACATATTTGGCCATAACTACTGTGAGGGGGCACATATCCGGCCATAACTACTGTGAGGGGGCACATATTTGGCCATAACTACTGTGAGGGAAGCACATATCTGGGCATTACTACTGTGAGGGGGGCTCATATCTGGGCATAACTACAGTGAGGTGCACATATCTGGCATAACTGCTGTGAGGGACCACAAGGAGGACATAACTATTTTGAAAGGACCACAAGGTGGGCATTAGTACTGTGTGGTAGCACTTAGGGGAAATGTCCTAGATTGCCCTGCTATACCATTGGCATGGCTCAGTCTTACAGGCCAGCACAGCGCCCCCTGCTGGTGATTTCACAGGGGCAGTCACCATCCCTTCCTGATGTGATTATACTTTTTTTCTCCCCACGGGACCTTATTCAGGATCCAGTGGACATCATGCCGATGCCAGCGACACCCTGGATGAGGTAGGACCAGATTTTATTAGGACTGGGTGAGTGTAGCCATGCATTGAGCTTAGGGCCCTTTAACACGAGCGGATCCTGTGCGGGTAATCCGCTGCATGAAAGAGTGCCAAGCCCCGTTCCGGAGAGCAGAGACATGGAGCAGTGACATGATTGATAATGCTCCCTGCTTCTCTGTGATCTTTTTACTACAAAATCACTAACAACTTTATCTGACTGTGATTTTGTAGTAAAAAGATCACAGAGTGGCATGTAGCATTATCAATCATGTTAATGATCCATGTCTCTCCTGTCTGGATCGGGGCTTGGCAATCTTTCATGCAGCAGATTACCCGCACGGCATCTGCTCGTGTGAAAGATTCCTTAGTGTAAAGAAAATCTACCACCTCTTTGTAAAAATGGGGGGGGGGTGTTAATTTTTTCTCCCCATGTGTCATCTGTGTTCCATGGACACTGCACAGCTGAAAATTCATTATCAGAGCTTTTCCTATAAATGGTTTGTGAAACATGGAGGAAACACAGATGGCGTCCATGTTGTATCCATGTTTTTCACAGACCAATAGATTATAATGGACTTGATGGATCAGTAAATATGGACAAAAATAAAACATGCTTCTGTGCTAGAACCATGGACCATGCTAAAACCCGAATGTGTAAATACACATGTTAAAATGAACGAGTATGCATGCTGGAAGTGCAGAACACAGACAGCAAGCACATGTCCGTGAATCAATGATGTGAATCCATCATGAAAAGTCTTCCAGTCCAAGGATGGTTAACCTTGAGTAGCTCCTGTGGAGGCTGGCTTACAGCATTCAGCATCTATGGATTATTCAGGGCTGTATCAATGTCACTCTTGCACTGTTTCCATGTGGATCACGTATGCAGAGAAACATGTCAGGGCTTTGTTTCATCATCTGTCATATCCATGCTATCTGGGGAACGTGTAATGAACTATTGTCCAAAGCCCTTGCTGTTTGTGTTTTCAGTTTTTTTGCTTCAATTTTGGCATCTTTTCCCAAATCGTGCTACTGTATGTACTGATGGCTACTGTTTTTTTTTATAAAGAAAGGTAGTTTTTCCCTATTATTTGAGCATTGCAAGGACATACAATAGGGCACCCAAGGACATGTAGGCCCTACCGTAGGCTAGTCATGATCAGGGGTAGTCATGATCAGGGGTAAACGGCGTGATGTTAAACAGACAGGAAATGCTCAGGCATGGCGACATGCTGGAGGTAACCTGCGAGTCAGCCTTTACACTCCAGTAATGTGCCCAATGGCCCCTGGTATTGCCCATACGGCACAGGTAGGTGAGTGTTAGGTCCCGAGCTACGTGAGAAACCTTGGCACGGTGCTCGGGCTCAGACATGTCCTCCACTGCAGGGTATGTTGGGTAATTCTCAATTTTAACATCAGAATGAGGGTTTAGTAAGACCGCAGCGTGCACCCCTCTGTTCTATTCAGGGCTGTGGAGTCGGTAGATAAATTTTCCGACTCCGACTCCTCAGATTTTGAAACTTCCGACTCCGACTCCTCGACTCCGACTCCTCTGTATTTAATATGCAAATACGAAGCTGTTCCACCAAGTTCTTCTAATCTCCTCTAGCACAGAGAGGTAGTTGAGCAGAAGCTGCTGCCTTCTCCTTTGTGTGCTGATCTTCTGCTCAAGATAGAGCAGTGGGAGGATCCAGGAAGGGGCAGGGGAAGGGGCATTTATTTTAAAACATGAATTTCCTAGTAGAATCCCATAGTCATGTTTAAAATTTAAGCTAACAATCTGAGTTTACATGTTTTATAGCCTTAGCTGAATGATAGCAGTTTTTCAAATGGTTTACAGCTTCAGTCTTGAACTATTGACTATCCATTCCCTTCACTTATACAAGTGTCTCCAGTCCTTAGTCAGTTATCAGTGAGAGGCTAGGATAACCATGGGTTCCCTGTAACAGCAGACCACAAGACAATGGAAAGTGTAAGTATTGCTGCTCCTTAAAGGGACACTGACAGGCTGATTTTCCAGCTGAAGATATATATATATATATATACTGGTATTCATCAGAGAATTAGGAATAAAACTATACTAATGTTACCCCCAGTTAAGCTGTACTTGTGTTTAAAAAACATTTTAATCTGTATGCAAATTCACTATCTTTGTGCCCAATGGGGCAGCGTCTCCTGCGGCTTTGTGCCCAGCCGCGCCCGAAGTACAGCTTCCCAGCGCTGTTCCCCTCGTTAATATTCACTGCACTGGCCTTTTTTTTCAGGCTAGCCGAACTCTTTATTTCTGCGCATTCGCACGTGTAGAGTGCTGGCAGCAGCCTCGTCTGGCTATGCTGAGGCTGTGCCAGCTTTCCTTCTTCCTCCTCGCTACCTAGTCCTGTCTAGTGCTGCCAGTACTCTACATGTGCGCCTGCCCCCTTGGGCACAAAGGTAGAGAATTTGCATATTGATTAAAACGTTTTTAAACACAAGTAAACCTCAACTGGGGGTAACAGTCGTCTAGTTGTATTCCTAATCCTCTGATGAATACCAGCAGATATATCTTTAGCCGGTAAATCAGCCTGTCAGTGTCCATTTAACTGCATAGTAAAGCATATGAAAAGCATGCTTCTTCACGGTCACTTAACATCTTTGTTTAGCGGTAACGTGACGCACTGCATGCATTGGCCTTTATTCTTACAGTAGAGAAGTAATTAATTAGAACTTTATCTGAATTGGGACATTTAAACTTGCTTTTTTTTTTCCAATTTTTTTTTATTCCAATTTAAATCTAGTAGGAGTCGGAGTCGGAGTCGGTCCATTTTTTGCCGACTCCGACTCCAGGTACCCAAAATTGCCTCCGACTCCGACTCCTCGACTCCGACTCCACAGCCCTGGTTCTATTGGTACTTGTTATTACCTCTCCCTCTTGTTCCATCTCCCAGGATGAGGTGAGGGAGGGAATTACTAGTCCCTCATGATGGTTTGTCTTTGTTACGTATGGGTGTTACGTGTGTGATCTGTTTTACTTGGGTTTTAAATTTGTCATTAAACATTAAGTTTTAGGGGTGTGACATTTTCAGTGAGCTATAGCCAGGCTCCGAGGGAGGGAGAATATTGAGTACCCATTTTACTATATGACAATAGGCTGGCTGCCATGCTGCCTTTCTGTAGGTAGTACAGCATGTGTATTGTGTAGTTCGTAATTTATGTAGGGGATTGTCTAGCAAGAAATTTTCTTTAGCAAAGGGCTGAGTTAGAAAAAATAAAACAGGCAATACTCACCAATCCCCCACAATTCCTTTTCCATCACTTACTGGGTCCCTGCTGGTTACTGCTTCTTGGTCTTATCTTGACACAGAAAAAATACCAGTAGATCCCTGCTCAGCCATGTACCAGTGTTAAATGTGTGATCACTTTGGGAGCCCCACTGACTAGGGTACTTTCACACTTGCGGCATGGCTATCCGGCAGGCTGTTCCGGCAGGTGAACAGCCATGCACGGCAGTGATCGCCGGACTAAAAAGTCGGACATGCAGTACTTTTAGTCCGGCGATCTCAGGCCATGCTCAGCCGTGCTGCGCCGTAGCTCCGCCCTATTATAGTCAATGGGGATGGAGCGGCAGCACACGGGTACTTGCGGCATGGCGGATCCGGCAGGCTGTTCACCCGCCGGAACAGCCTGCCGGATAGCCATGCCGCAAGTGTGAAAATACCCTACTGTCTGAATCCCCTGTGTGAATAGAGTGGTACTGTACATGGGTGATCACTATTTCATTCACTTCTATTGGACTGCTGGACATAACCAAGTGCAGTACTCAGCAGTCCCATAGGGCAAGTACTTTTTGTAAAGGTCCATATACTGCGCCTGTGTCAGCAGTTGGCCGAAGGTCCTAGCCACATAAATATGTAAGGAGAGGGACAACACCAGGGGCGTGTAATGTGCTGCAGCAATTTTATTTTTTATTTTTTTACAATAAGCCATGCCCCTAATCCTGCCCAATTCCCTTTGTGCCCCTTTCACAGAAATGCTGCCCCCTTAGGGCATCTTCACACTTTAAGGATGCTACCATAGTGCCCCAACACAGTAAGAACGTCTCCTTAGCACCACCACACAATATGATGCCCCTTTATGTCCCCCCTAGACAGTAATGATGCACTTTAGTGCCCCTCGGACAGTGATGATATCTCTTAGCGGCCCTGGAAAGTATGATGCCCTTTTGTGCCCCCACAGAGAATGGTGCCCCTGAATTCACAAAGATAACCCTTAATTGATGGGGGTCCCATCTGTCGGACCTCCAGTGGTCTAAGGCTACTTTCAAATTTGAAATGTTAATTCCGGTATTGAGATCCAGCAGATGATCTCAATACCGGAATTAAACGGATCCGTTTTGATTTTGCACATCAGGATGCATCTTTTCCATTAGGATGCGGTTCTGTAAAATCAAAACAGAATAAAACGGATTTGTCACTAAATACATTGAAAGTTAATGGGGGACGGATTTTTAGGCTCCTAAAAAAACTGATCCGTCACCATTCACTTACATTGTTTTTAGTGGTGGATCCGTTTTTTTCCGTTTTTATGAGCGGACACAAAACCGCAGCTTGCAACAGTTTTGTGTCTGGTCACAAAACAGAATGCTGATGGAACGGAAGGCATCCTGAATGGATTTTCTTTCAATTGAGAATGCACGAGGACTAAACGGAAAAGTGTTCTTTTCCAGTATTGAGATCCTCTGCCGGATATCAATACCGGAAAACAACAACGCAAGTGTGGAAGTAGCTTTACTTTTATAACTGATCATAAGAATAGGTAATAAATATTTTCAATAGTTAAACCTGCTTTCCATTGCTCATATATGAAATATTATGGTCACATTTAATGGTTAATGTATAGCTTCACAGCCAATTAGCTGTTTAAAGAGAAAGCAGTGCTCATACAAACATTGCCTTCTCTTCTCTGTTTACCTACTCGCAGCAATTGCAGTGGTGAGCAGGTGGAATTACAACTATGGCGTTCCCATTCACTTTTATTGGACTGTTCCCATCTATTTAAGTGACTAGGACAGAGCCGTCCCATAGAAGTGAATGACCAAGACTTCTCTCGAGCTGCACCAGTTCTCTGGAATTCCTTGTCCTAAACAATTAGGTTAATTCATAACATCTACAGTTTTAGGCGCTCCCTAAAAACACATCTTTTCAGGTTGGCCTATCACATGCCCTAATCTAACTCTCCTCCATTCACCCCCTCCTCTTCAGAATCATTCTTCTGAACCTGGTCCATCAGCATCCACCACACCCCATGCACTCAGAGGCACTACAGATATAGGCTGTTGACTGGCTCAGGCAGCCTTATATCTACTCCCCTATTGTGTTAAGATGGCCGGACCACTGCACAAATCAAGCACTTGTTACCTTTTGTCTCACCCCTATCTCACCTCATAGATTATAAGCCCTTGCGAGCAGGGCCCTCATTCCTCTTGTTTTAATTGTTGACTTGTCCATAGCTATGTTATTTATGACTCTGTTTGTACTTGAACCTCCTAAGGGTCCTTTCACACTTGCGTTCTGAGGATCCGGCAGGCACTTCAGGTCCACCAGATCCGTCAGAACGCAAGTTGCCTGAAAGCATTTGAAGACTAATCAGGATCCTGATCAGTCTCTGAAATGCTTTCAGGTTACCATGGCAGCTAGGACACTACTGAAGTCCTGGCTGCTATGGTACTCCGCAGCAGTGTACTTACCTGCGCTGCAGCCGCTGGGTGCTCCTTCATGACGTCACAGGTCCCTGCGGCGCATAGATCAATGCGCCGCCCAGACCTGTGACGTCATGAAGGAGTGCCCGGAGGCCACAGCGCAGGTAAGTACACTGCTGTGGAGTACCATAGCAGCCAGGACTTCAGTAGCATCCTGGCTGCCATGGTAACCGATTGGAGCCCCAGCTTACACTGGGACCTAGATCAGAACTGCTGCTGCGCATGCGCACAGCTAAACGTCGGATCCGGCAATGCGCCGGAACGACCTTTAACTTAATTCAAGATCCAGATTAATGCACTTCAATGGGCATCAATTCCGGATCCGGTGTTACCACAAGTCCTCTGGATTTTTGGCAGGAGGAAAATCCGCAGCATGCTACAGATTTTTCTTCGGCCAAAAAACGTTTGGGTACTGAACTGAAGACATCCTGATGCATCCTGAACGGATTTCTCTCCATTCAGAATGCATTAGGATAATCCTGATCAGTAGTTTTCCGGCATAGAGACCCGATGACGGAACTCTATGCCGGAAAACAAAAACGCTAGTGTGAAAGAGCCCTAATTGCAAAGCTCTGCAGAATATATTGGTGCTATTTAAATAAAGATTAGAATTATTATAGAGGCATACAAAAAAGATCACGGACTATCATTTGAATCTTCAAATTTTTAGTTTTGATTTGCTTTCTACAAAAAAAAAAAGAGAATAGCCACTTCACAGACTATAGAAATCCGAGTCTACCTAGCAGTCAAGTTCAACAACCAGTTCTTGATAACAAATCACATATTTATTTGCTCAATACCCGTTATCTAACCTTTTTATTGATGTCAATGTGGCAAAACAAGCAGAGGGCAATTTGGCAATACTGATATTTCAAGTGCAATGATTACATTCATTGAACTACTGAGCCAATACAAAACAGACAGGAGTTCTGAAGAAGCTTTGTTAAAGCTGTATTACACCAGCCGATTCTGCAGGCGATTGTCGGAAAGGAAGCGTTCCTTCCTGGCAATCGCCTGCTAGCTGGCGGAGGAGACCGCCGCTATTACAATTAGCGATCTCCTCCACAGTATAGGGAGGAGTGATCATTATGTGAGAAAATATAGTGGCTCTCCCGTTTTGGCTTCTGGATATAGGTGCACAGTCATGCACCCCATAGTCTGCAGGTATAAATGTACTAACAGGCACTCAATCACCAAGAACCGTACAGGGACAAATATTTATTGCATCAATCGGAGTGATCATTATGCCATCGCTCGTCGCCATGCTATCTAGTTATTTGCCGGCAGCAAATTGTGATTAGAAAGCACAATCGGCCACAGGCAGCATGCTGAAAGATCACGAACGTTTGCTTGTTCATTACCTGCGGCAGTATTAGACTGCTAGATCATCACATTTCTACAAATGCTCATTAGCGATTATCTGGCAGAAAATCTGCCAGTGTCATACAGCCTTTACATACTACATTATACTGTAACAGGTGACAGTGAATGAGATCAGTGCAAGTTGTATGCGGGTTTCGTTACTGACCTGATTTAAAATACACGGAGCAACATTTGTGTGTGTTTTTGTTTAACTAAAATAGACAGTATTATTTTTATGAAAGGTCACCCTGCAGTTTGTTACCTCCATCAGATATTATGAATCTAAAAGTGAAAAATACCAAACGTATAATAACTTAAAGCATACACATTCAGATAGCCGCCACCAACATGTACATGAGGAATAGCACATCCTGTGTTACCTAGCAGTTTTCCCTCTGCACCTCTCTAATTCTCAGATGTTCCTGAGCTGGTGGGTAGAGACTTTGGGGCACATGTTTGAGACGCCGGTCTTAATAAACCCCCATAGCTGGCAGTGGTTCCGTACGGGCCTCTCCATAACTTCAGCACATCCACCACCAGTTCTAAATGTAAGACAGTGTCACCCACGTCACGCGCACAATTTTAGACCTGCCGTGAGAAGGGCGAAGTCGCAGATAGCAGTGCAACTAACTGTTGAGCCGCCATCTGCACCTGAAATAAGCCTAATTTAGGCGTATTTCAGAATAGTAAATGACCTCATATCTGCTATGATATCACCCTATAGACTGCACATGGAGAAAACAGGAAATTACACTCCATCTCATTCACCACAATCACTTAGAAGCGCCATATAGGACATTATAAGAAGAACTGAATAGCATTAGTGACATGGCGCCAGTTCATCACCTTCTCCCTGCCCAGCTGGGGCAGGAAAATAGCTCATAACAGGAGAATGATGCATTTTTCTCTGATAAGATAGAGTCCAAAGTTTCTTATATTCACCTGCACTACTGATTTTGGCTAAGCTAAAAAAAAAATAATTACATGCAATTACAAAAGTATTCCGATCCAGGAGCTGGTTTGAAAACTGTAGATTATTTTGTGTGGGACAGCCCCTTTAACTGTATTGGCCACTTCTTTCAGTGACTACACACTAATCCACTAATTTCTAAGGGCCGGTGCCCACATCCGTTTTGTTTTCACAGATCCCTGTGCCAGATCCACAAATCTCAGCGCAGGTCCTATTCCTGTCCATATGTTTGGAGGATAATAGCCATTTCTATTGACTGGAGTGAGCAAAAATAAAATGCATACGGAAAAATCAGTTTTCCGACGATTTGTTTTTTGCAGACCTAAAATTGGATACAGCCGTGTGCATAAGGCCTTGTAATATATGAATATTCATAAGGATCCAAAGTTGTATTTTATCATTTGTATTGTAGAATCACTATTTACCACAGTGCTACACATTAGTAGTTACACAAAGCTAGATGGATCACAAAGACAAGTTCATCTTTGTCAGTTTCAGACATTGCAGTTGCTGCTAGAATTAGTGATTTTGTTGTATTCTGCTAATTAGCTAGTGGGAAAGAATTAGTGAACTTTTAAATGGCATCTAGAAATATCTCAGCAAAGCTGAACAAACACATTACATTAAAAATATCCTGCGACAATGAAAGCTAGCCTTAAAGGGTTTCTGTCACCTGAAAAATGGGTGTTAAGCTGGCTGACATTAGCGATGTGCTAATGTCAGCTGAACATAACTATATTAGTGCCATCTCACTGCCTCCCGCCGTTATTGAGAAAAACTAACTTTTATGATATGCTAATTAGCCTATAGGAGCAAGGGGGGCGTTGCCCCTGCTCCTAGAGGCTCCATTCTCCCACCTCTGGCAACGCCCTGCTTTACTAGATTGACAGGGCCAGGCAGCGTTGGTGTCCTACCTCCGGCCCTGTCTGCAGTGTAAATCTCGGGCCTCCGCCGTCCCGTTCAGTATATGGCGCAGATGCAGTGAGTTAGGGGCGCTCGCTGGCTGCCAGCTTCCTCGCTGCACCTGTGCCGAATACTGAACGTCGCGAGATCTCCCCAGCACACAGGGCTGGCAGGAGGAGGTGAATGGAGCAGACAACTCTAATGCTCCTAAGCTCTGCCCCATTAAGAAAATAACCTGTTGGCAGTCCCGCCATGCTATTGCCCTGTTCCCGGCTACTTCAGGTCACTGCAGGATCAGGGAGTGGCTTGGTCCCATCACCACTTTGGCCAAATACAGGCCTCACTGGTCAGGAGACTGTGATTGGCCAAGCAGTCATGGGTCCAGGCCACATTCTGGACTTGTGGGGACCACGAGCAGCAAGGAAAAGGGCAGCATCGAGGGCACAACTGGGCCGGGGACGGATGAGTGTTTTTTTTTTTTTTATGGGCACAGGTTAAGAGCATTTTTTTTTGTTGGCTCCTAGGTCTGACAACCCCCTTATCGCAGCATGGTATAATCCAGGAATGCCCGACCTGCGGCCCTCCAGCTGTTGCAAAACTACAACTCCCAGTATGCCTGGACAGCCTACAGCTTTTAGAGCGTGCTAGGAGTTGCAGTTTTGCAACAGTTGGAGGGCCGCAGGTTGAACATCCCTAAAACTATTAGATGATAGTGACAAATACTGTAAATGAGCAGCAGGGTTCGGTGTTCTGCCAGCGCTTGATTTCTGATGGGTTCATGGCTTCCTATGAATAGTGTAGAATGTGTATGAGAAAGGGAAATAAGAATGTGAGCCCCAATGGGGACAGCAACTGGTGATTTCAGCCTACAGTACATACAGCACTATATTGCAAAATATAATGGCACATTTATGCAAAAGGAACAAAACTGCTTATTATGAGCAGTAATCTGCACGTCCACTAAAGCTCACAGTTTCCATGAGGAACTACCCCATATATATTATATCTGAGTTCCTAAATTGTATACAGATGTTCTGTGTGAATACATGGATGAAAGAAGGAATGGATGAAATTGGAGGAGTAGGAAAGTATGGCCTTATAGAATGCTATAGGTCAGTGGTGGCTAACTTCAGGCACTCCAGCTGTGGTGAAACTACAACTCTCAGCATGCTCTATTCATTTCTATGGTGTCCTGAGAACAGCCAAGCAAGGGGGCATCATGGGAGTCGTAGTTTTACCACAGCTGGAGTGCCGGAGGTTAGCCATCACGGCTTATAGGTAATGTGTTAAAGAGGACCTGTCACCTCCCCTGACATGTGGTTTTAGTAACTGCTTGCATTCCACATGCAATAACAATTGTAGTGCATCCCTTCGTATAACACTGTATAGCGTTCCTCTATTATTATCGCTAAAGGTTTATTGATGAATTGTCAACTTTGCGTTATCAGTTGGGGTGTGTCCCCCATAGTCTGCCTCTGGCAGCACTGGTTCAACAATGACAGATTATGCAGGAACATGCCCACAACTGGTAACACACAGCTGGTAATTCCTCCATATACTTCTAGTAGGAATAACAGAGAAACGTCTCAACACAGAATCATAAGAATGATGCTCTAGCTCAGTGATGGGCAACGTGCGGCTCTCCATCTGTTGCAGAACTACAAATCCCAACATACAAAGCCTGTCTATAGCTATCAGCCTACTGCAGGGCATGGTGGGAGTTGTAGTTTAGCAACAGCTGGAGAGCCGCACGTTGCCCATCACTGCTCTAGCTCATCTTTCATGTGAAACAGAACTATTTACTGAAAGAGATATGTGAGGAGCAGTGACCAGTCATCCGTACAGGGGTTGTCCAGGATTAGAAAAACGTGGCTGCTTTCTTCCAAAAACAACCCCTCCTGTCCATGGGTTGTGCCTGGTATTACAGTTCAGCTCCATTGAAGTAAACGACGCTGAGCTGTAATACCACAACCATCATCTTCTAGTGCTGGAGAATCCCTTTAAGGCTCTCTACAACTTGAGGTTTGTAGAAAACTATAACATCCCCATGTGCATGAGCTCTAATCCAGGTGAGGCCTCTTTCACACTTGCGTTCTAAAGATCCAGCAGGCACTTCCGTCCCGCCGGATCCGTCAGAACGCAAGTCGCCTGAAAGCATTAGAAAACTGATCAGGATCCTGATCAGTCTTCGAAATGCTTTCAGGTTACTATGGCAGCCAGGACGCTATTAAAGTCCTGGTTGCCATAGTAGTAGTGGGGAGCGGTATACTTACAGTCCGTGCGGCTCCCGGGGCGCTCCAGAATGACGTCAGAGCGCCCGATTCGCATGGATCATGTGATCCATGCGATCACGTGATCCATGCGCATGGGGCGTCCTGACGTCATTCTGGAGCGCCCCGGGAGCCGCACGGATGGTAAGTATACTGCTCCCCTGCTCCCCACTACACTTTACCATGGCAACCAGGACTTTAGCATCCTGGCTGCCATGGTAACCATTCAGAAAAGCTAAACATCGGATCCGGCGATGCGCCGAAACGACGTTTAGCTTAAGGCCGGATCCGGATTAATGCCTTTCAATGGGCATTAATTCCAGATCTGGTCTTGCGGCAAGTGTTCAGGATTTTTGGCCGGAGCAAAAAGCGCAGCATGCTGCGGTATTTTCTTCGGCCAAAAAACGTTCCGGTCCTGAACTGAAGACATCCTGATGCATCCTGAACGGATTTCTCTCCATTCAGAATGCATTAGGATAATCCTGATCAGGATTTTTCCGGCATAGAGAACCGACGACGGAACTCTATGCCGGAAAAGAAATACGCAAGTGTGAAAGAGCCCTTACAACACGGCATGTTCATGCTTTTTTCAGTATTTTACAGCATAGGTCAAAGGTGCATAGAATGGCACATGGACTGCCTATAGGTCTGACACTGCCAAGTGCCCTAATCTCTAATAGTAACTTCCTCAAATCTCGTCCAGTGAACTTTAGATCAAGATAGAAAGGAGCCGGAGTCAGCACTAACAGGGCCAGTGGAAGCAGATAAGACCTGTTATTGTATGTACATAGAGCATTCCTGCCCATAAAGGGATTAGTAAAGATTAAGGAGGTCACAGCAGGGCAGCTCTTTACATGAGCCGACAATTAAACAGTAATTGCTCGTTAGCGATCATCTGGCAGTGTAAATGTACCGCCGATTACCAGTCTCCTCCGCTAGTGATTAGCAGATTGTCGAGAAGAAACACTTCCTTCCCGACAATCTGCTAGACCAGTGATGGTGAACCTTTTAGAGATCCAGTGCCCAAACTGCAACCCAGAACCCACTTATTCATCACAAAGTGCCAACACGGCGATTTAACCTGAATACCAGTATAGTATGTACTTTATCATGTAGCTATAATCGCCTGCCTACATTCAATACGCTGATTGTAATGTTCATAGTGCGCCCTGCGCTGATGAGTGGCAGGAAAAGTCTAAGGCATATTGGTGCACCATAGACTTTCCAGGGTGCGGGTGCCCACAGAGAGGGCTCTGAGTCCTGCCTCTGGCACCCGTGCCATAGGTAGGCCACCACTGTGCTAGATCATCATCCAGTATAAAGGGACGTTTACAAAACTAGAGTTTTACGCCGGTATTTGATTCCGCCCCTGCACTGCTGAATATTATAATATCATAAATGAGGCGCCCCTTCGACAGTTCGTGCACCTGGTGTATAAATTACTCCAGCCCCTGCCAGGAGTAGTTTTAGCGAACATTTACATCTGTTTCTAGGAATAAATGTTAGTAAATTCTAGGCCTGGCGCCCACCACTCCCAAGTGGCGAGGACGGTGTATAAAAACCCCTGAGACAAAATAATGTTGCATGGGCATTTAAGAATTTTTACACCAAAAACTGGTGTAAAAATGTTAGTAAATGACCCCCTAAGGGTGCTTTCACACTTGTATTTTTACTTTCCGGCGTACAGTTCCGTCCTCGGGGCTCTAGGACGGAAAGATACTGATCAGGATTATCCCAATGCATTCTGAATGGAGAGAAATCCGTTCAGGATGCATCAGGATGTCTTCCGTTCAGTATGTGAACGTTTTATGGACGTTGACAAAACCGCAGCATGCTGCGGATTTGTCTCCGTCCAAAAATCCGGAAGACTTGCCGTAACGCCGGATCCGGAATTAATGCCCATTGACGTTTAGATCTGCACATGCGCAGCAGCAGTTCCGATCGGGGGCCCCAGTGTAAGCTGGGGCTTTGATCAGTTACCATGGCAGCCTGGACGCTACTGAAGTCCTGGCTGCCATGGTAAGTACTCCGCAGCAGTGTACTTACCTGCGCTGCAGCCTCGGGGCACTCGTTCATGGCGTCACATTGATCTATGCGCCGCGGGGACCTGTGACGTCATGAAGGAGCACCCGGCGGCCGCAGCGCAGGTAAGTACACTGCTGCGGAGTGCTAAATCATACGCTTTTTTACCGAGGATTTTAATGTGGAATTCCCACAGAATTCACCCTCTGCATTACATCTTATTGAAGCAGTCTTTTTTCTTATTACTAAGGCCACGGTTCTGCCCTAATGTAGTGTAACATGGACTTTTTACTGTAGAAACATGCACTGATACTGCGCAATGATAGCAGGGCGTCCCTCAGGGAGACGCACCATATTTCCCTCAGGTTAGTTGTGTCTTCCAGGACAGTACCAACTTCACAGTTTGCTAGGGGTGTCCTGATGGATCTTAAGTATCAGACAAGTGTGTTCCTGTTTGCTCCTCCCTGCTTCTACCTACATTTAGGTTGTGGCACTCTGGCAGCACAGTGTGGTGAGGTAAATGCACAGATCCTATAGATTGTGCTGTGTAGACAGAGATGGGATATTCCAGCATCTTCCCCTCACGTGCACACAGGCTTTCCTGTCAGCTGTTACACCGGGGAGGGGGGCAGTGTATTCACCTCTGTAGATTCTGGATGTTCACTGATAACGTACATTGTAAAGACTCAAAGAACTAATCATATAACCAGATAGACATACTGTAACATACAGCGCAGCCGTCACACCAATGATAATACAGACCCGCTGTACTAAATCCCATTATACTCTATGGGGGTCATTTATGAACGCCGCAACGCCAGGTAGAGAAGTCGCAAGGGTCTTTTTTGCACCTCATTCGACACTTGGGAGTGTGGAGTGAGAGGCGGGGGCCGGGACGTCGGCCCTGACAAACATTTACACCCGGAAAAAGGTGTAAATGTTGGTAAAAAACGAGTCGTTTTTACACCTGGAGCAAAGACAGCTGGAGCTGTGCCCAATGTAGGATGAGGCCCATACATTTTGTGTGTCCTCTCTCAGCGCATGTGGGAAAGAGACTGGCATAAAAAGCGGGTCTTTGTAAATGACGCCTTACATTTCTCTGCCATTACAGAATCACAGTGATAGGGGGTCATTTACAAACACTGGCTTTTTACGCTCTTTGGCGGTCATTTATTATCTGATTTACGCAAGCTTTTGGCGTAATTAGGTGTTTTGCTACAAACTCTGTACCTATACCCCGCTCACACCACTTTTGCGAAGTGTAGGAAAAAGGAGGCGTGGCGTGCGGCCTGTCTCATTCATCATTTTCCACTCCAGTTTATGGCATGGAAAGTAACCCTAAACTACGCCTGGTTCGCGGACCCATTCAAGTCAATGGGACCGCGAAAAAATGCGGGGGCACATCTAATTGTCATCCGCGTCTGTTTTATTTCTATCTTTTGACCTGCATATATACCAGTATCCTGGGTGGAGATATTAAAATTACACATTTTTCCCCCTTCCTTGTTTTCTGACGGTCCGCCAAAAAACCGGAAGACACACGGAAACACAACAAAAACGGACACAGATCATGGAACAACGGAACCCGAATTTGCGGACCGCTAAAAACAACTGTCGCATGCATGAGGCTTTAGGGTGAATTTTGTTTCAGAAAATTTGCGCATATTCTGCCACGTGTACAGGTGGCGTTAGGTCCATCATTCTGCTTTGTGTGCCTGTCATGAAAAACGACTATACTCCCTATGTGGAGTCATTTTTTGGCTACTTTTATGCCTAAAACAAGCCTGAGGCCTCTTGCACACGAACGTATTGGTTTCGTTTCATGTATTGGAGACCGCAGTTTGCGGGGGCAACGTCCGTGCAGCGGCCTGGACAGATCCAGACCCATTCAACTTGAATGGGTCTGTGATCTATCCGTTTCAAAAAAAGATAGAACAATTTCTATTTTTTGGAAGAACGGAACCCCACAGAAGCACTCCGTAGTGCTTCCATGGGGTTCCGTTCCGTTCCGCACCGCATCTCTGGATTTGCGGAACCATTCAAGTAAATGGGTCTGTATCCATGATGCAGAATGGACACGGCCGGTGCTCCGCGTATTGTAGAACCGCCGTATGCAGCCCGCAATATGGCCATGGGAGCACACCGGCCGTGTGCAAGAGGCCTCAATGTAAGTAAATATACCGGGGGTGATGGTGGCAAGTGTGAAAGACAGAGTGAAAACGTGTCGCACAGGCATTTCATAAGTCACAAAAATAGGTCTTGCAACATTTTTTATGCCAAAAGCTGGCATAAAAATGTTCATATATGAGGGTCATTTACAAAAATCATCTCACTACGGTAAAAGGGCCTAATTTATGAAGAGCTCAGGCATAGTAAATGTGTCGGTGCTGAAGTCCTGGCCACCACCATGCCCCCCATCGCTGTCTCGTCACTCCAAAGTGGCAATGATTGCGCAAAAACACTCTTTTGAAGAAAAAAAAATTGTGTCGTATGGGCATTAAAAAAAGGGTCTTGCAACTATTTTGACGCCAAAACCTGTTGTATAAATGTTCGCAAATGACCGTCATTGACTTCACTTTCGCAGGTATGAGACAAATATGTGAGGGAAGGTTACTGGTTGTGGACAATACATCTGTATACTAATTGTATTAACCGCTCAGTGACTGATAGGGAATGACTACCACTACTCTGGTGCTGCATGGGGCAGACATGATGGATTTCTCCCGTGCAGACAGGATTGTGCAGGTTACACTAGCAGGGACTCATTGCCATACAATAGGTGCAATGAGGGTAACAGGCCCAGTGCAGCTGTAGCTCTCTCAGGGCTTTGGGCATTTTAACCCCATCGTTTCCAGAGTGCACAGCATAAAGGAAGCAGTGCTTTCTGCACACATGTTCACGGTACCTTATTGAGATGTGGGTCACGTGTTATGTCATAGCCCCTCTTCCTGGTGTACTGGAAGGTCCGGCTGTCATTCTGCTCGTCCACTTGTTGCTCTGGTTTCACCACCTGAGAAGACATGGCTGGTAGTAGTGGTGCAGGGAGCAGCAGGAGTAGTGGAGCGTGCTGTAGCCGTGTATGATAGGTGTGCAGGGGTCTGGTAGTGTATTAGTGCAGGCAGAGCTGTGAGGATCAGCTGACGGTGGTGTGTGACACTAGGGGACAGGAGGCGGGAAGTGCTGAGTCACAGGCTCCTCTTCAGCTCACTTCTTTCACGCTGGAAAGTTTTCCAGTGCTCTGGATATTTCGTAATCTCTGTACTCCATGACGGCTGCTGCTGCACTGAAGGAGGAGTGCAATGACCTGGACTGAATTTTAACACTTTGTAGAAAAAGACACTCTTTTTCCCTATGTTCAATGACTTTTTTGTGCCTGTAGTACGTGCCTCCCCTCCAGACCTGTTCCATGGGGACATGACACATTTGCTAGCTTGCCTAGCAAATAACGGAGGGGGAGAGGGGCCACTTCTCTGATATAAAGTCACATCTTCCCCGCTATGTTTATATACTCAGTCTTTTAGTGGGAAATAGATGAGTTTGCAACTTTTTTTGCAACTTTTCAAAATGTCCCGGTGATAAATCTGGAGTTAAACTCGTTAGCTTAGCTAACTTTACCTACTTTGGCCTCATGCAGTCCGCAAAAAATACGGATGGTGTCCGTGTGCATTCCCTAACAGCCAGCCCCTAACATGTTCTATTCATTTATGGAACGGACATACGGAAACAGAATGCACGCAGAGTACCTTCCGTTTATTTTGCGGACCCATTGAAATGGAATGGTTTCGTATACGGTCCGCAACAAAAAAGAACGGACACGGAATGAAAATACATTCGTGTACATGAGGCCTTTACCTCCTACTTTGCAAAACTGGAGCCAGTGGAGTAAAAATGCACAAGTGACCTCAAAAAGTTGCAAAGCCCTAGAGTACAGGGTGTGATAAATTAGCGTGGAGCATTTACTAAGGGACTTGCAACTATTTTAGACGTAAAGTAATCACAAGTCCCCTTTTCTAACCAGCTGTGCGTCCTGTCGCAAATTTTACACTATGTCCACCAGTTGGGTGTGACATTGGGGGCCCTGACTTCAGCACCGACAAATTTACTATGTTGACTAGAAACTATGCCAGCCCCAAGGACCACCACAGATGCGCTTAATTTATGACTAGGTGCATGCCTCGTCATAAGGCTACATGCACACGACCGTTGGTGTTTTGCAGTCCGCAAAACACGGATCCGCAAAACACGGAAGCTGTTCCACAATTTGCAGGACGGAACGCGGCCCATTATAGAAATGCCTATTCTTGGCCGCAAAACAGACAAGAATAGGACATGCTCTATTTTTTTTGCGGGGGCACGGAATGGAGCAACGGATGCGGAGAGCACACGGAGTGCTGTCCACATCTTTTGCGGCCTCATTGAAGTGAATGGGTCCGCGGCCGAGCCGTGAAGTATGCGGCTCGGACGCGGACCCGAACAACGGCTGTGTGCATGAGGCCTAAATCAGACAAATTTAAAGGTAGTGCAGAGGGGAAAATTAAGACTGGCGTAAAAAGCTGGTCTTAGCAAATGTGCCCCAATGTGTTTCTAGCTATTCAGCATGTACTGTACTTTTGTTTCAGGATACTACCGAGATTTATCAAAACTGGTGTAAAGAAAAACTGGCTTAGTTGCCCATAACAACTAATCAGCCTCCACCTTTCATTTTTCAGAGCTCCTTTGGAAAATGAAAGGTGGAATATTATTGGTTGCTATGGGCAACTAAGCCAGTTTCCCTTCACACCAGTTTTGATAAATCTCCTCCTATGTGTTTACATGGCCGGTATTTGGTCCATACTTTGTATTAGTATTTGTAAGCCAAAACCAGGAGTGGTGCGTTCCAGCCCAGCAATGGGCATTGCTATCTATTAGAGCACACCGCGGTATTAGCAGGAGTCATGCCCCGTGGTGCGTTCCACTGTGGAACTAATCACTGTAACAAAAAGTAGATTCTCTCCCCTTAGGCCCCTTTCACACGGGCGTGATTTCCACGCGGGTGCAATGCGTGAGGTGGACGCATTGCACCCGCACTGAATCCGGACCCATTCATTTCTATGGGGCTGTGCACATGAGCGGTGATTTTCACGCATCACTTCTGCGTTGTGTGAAAATCGCACGCAACGCAGGCCCCATAGAAGTGAATGGGGCTGCGGGAAAATCGCAAGCAAGTGCGGATGTAGTGCGATTTTCCCGCATGGTTGCTAAGAGACGGGACCCGATCTTTATTATTTTCCCTTATAACATGGTTATAAGGGAAAAAAATAGCATTCTCATTAAAGAATGCTTTGTAAAATGTGGATTAAGGGGTTAAAAATAAAAAACTTAACTCACCTTAGCCACTTGATCGCGTAGTTGGCGATCTCTTCTCTCTTCAAGCATTAGCTATAGTCTAAAGGACCTGTGATGGCGTCACATCACATGGTCCAATCAGTTTTGTCTGTGATTGCCATCAGCGTTTGTTTTTTCCGCACGGATGCATTTTTCACGTGCTTGAAAAAAAACTGAATAACAATCTACATCTCCTAGCATGGTCATCATTCAACCCCACTTGGTCAACCAACAGTGAGTAAGAAGGATCGGTATAGTCATTGTACTCTGATCCCATCGGATATACTGGTTATCCCTACAGTATCCAACTTGTCATCATATAAGGTGACCATTTTTGGAGCAAATAATTGTTTGTGTTATTGCTTTGTATATGAGGGTTTATATTGTAGTTTTATTAGGTTCTAATAAAAGTTAATTTTTAATGGGAGAGTTTTACTCTCTTTGTGCTGGAAATTTCCACATTAGAACCTTAGGTATGCAGCGAGGTTCCTTGTAAATGTTTTGTAATTCCTGGGTGGAGGAGGGGTACAGATTCAAGATACGGCTGGCCAAACAGTCTCAAAATGTGGAAGAGTGCATTAGCAATGTTGCCTCTCAAAGCAGCAAAGTCTCTTTCTGCCATAAACATGCAGAATACTTTGCTGATAGATGGGCCTGTAGATTCTGGACCTTATTATTATTTTTTATTTTTATGCACTTATATAGCTCCACTATATTCCGCAGCACTTTACAGACATTAGCATCATGCTGTCCACAATAGGGCTCACAATCTAAGTTCCAGGAAAAAACACCCCATAAAAGAGCCACCTTCTATCACTCCAGTTCTGTTTCCTAACCTGCGGGACAGGAGGGATCAGGAAGAGATCATTGTAGGGAGCTGCGGGCGCTCCGTGTCTCTGTGTGGTGTGGAGGGCCTACCCGTGCGGCGTCAGTCTTCTGTGGGAGCCGCTGCGAGTCTGGGCCTCTTTCATCCTCCTCCCGCTCCGCTTCTCCTCGGCTGTGGGGGAGATTGTGGACGTTGCTGCTTGCCCTTTGTGATCTTCCCTGCACTGCATGCCCGGCCATCTAGGCCGCACTTCAGTGTGCGACGCTGTGCGTTCTGACGCACTTTCGGTGTGACGGCTGGAGCAGGCCGGAAGTGGGAGGAGCCGGCAGTGCGCGCCGATTAGGAAATGCCCAGACAGCTCATCTGCCTGCCGGTGAAGAAGCAGGCAGTTTGCTCCATTTGGCCTTCAGAGCTTTGAACATGGAGCAGCCCCAGCGCACTGATTCCACCGATCCCTGCACTGAGACGCCAGTACCTTGGTGGGGTAAGAGGGGTGACCCCCCCTATTCATGGTGATGTTACCTGCTTACAGCGATATCCTCTGTGCCTAGGTTTCTAAAGAGGCTAAGAAGAGTTCCAGTTCAAAAAGCAGGGCTTGTGCTTTGTGCAAAAATAAATTGCCTTCTGCTTGGGTTAAAGCTGCCTGCAGAGCCTGTATGAGCAAGTTATTGGAGGAAGAGTCCCCCTCTCTCATGGGCAACATTAAGTAGTTAATCCGGGATGAAATTAAAGAGTCTGTCAGCGGGTTATTAAAGTCTCGCCCTAGCGCTCTGCTACGGCCACTGCATCTTATCCCCCCTCTAGTGACAGTGAGATATTGTCCGGATTGGAGGAAGAGGGAGAGTGCGGGTCATCAGGGGGCTCTTCTGAAGAAGAGGCGGGGGGGAAGCCGCTTTTTCAGCCAGAGAATATTAATTCCCTTTTGAAGATGGTGCGGGCGACTATGGGACTGGAGGATCCCAAGCCACCTTTGTCGTTGAGGGACTCGGTCCTAGAAAAAAGAGAGTTTTTGATGTCCATGAGAATGTTCAGGCAACTATTAAGCGGGAGTGGGACAAGCCTGATAGGAAATTTTTTATTCCCTCTGCAGTCAAGCTAAAGTACCCCTTTGACGAGGGGACTTCTGCTCCGTGGGATAGAGCCCAAAAATTGGATGCGCCATTGGCCAAGATGTCAAAGAAGTCGGCCCTTCCCATGTCTCAATCGCTACTTGGTGTACGAGAAATTTCGAATGGAAACTTTGAGATCTGCAGTGAATCATCTCTTCCCAGGTTGTTTTATGGCCACGGGATGCGTATTATCATGTGCTACTCCATCCCCTTTATCAGAAATTTCTCAGAGTAGCGGTTTACATGGGGGACAAGATCTTTCATGCTCAGTTCCGAGCCCTCCCCTTTGGGCTATGCCAGGCCCTGAGGGTATTTACAAAGATAGTCGTGGAGATGATGGCCCATGTGAGGGAGAGGGAGATGTTGATCATTCCCTATTTAGACGACTTCCTTCTCATAGCCCAGAATCGTCCTGCCCTAAGGGCTCAGATTTCCTGGTTCAGAGAGGTTCTTCAGAAGTTGGGTTGGGAGTTGAACATAGAAAAATACAGTCTTCTCCCAAGCCAGGTGTGCAGTTTTCTTGGTATGACCCTAGATTCCTTATCACAGAAATGCCTACTGCCCCTGCACAAGGCTCAGCAACTCATTTCAGAGGTCCAGCTCCTTCGTGTTTCTCAGAGGGTCTCCCTAAGAAAGGGCATGTCAGTTCTAGGTCTGGGCTCCGTTCCACTTGAGACAATTACAGCTCCAGATTCTGGAGGTGTGGGACAGATGCCCCTTATCTCTGGATCAGGAGTTTCTGCTTTCTCCGCAGACCACTCACTCCTTGGAATGGTGGTTGAATCTCCCGAACCTGCAAAGGGGGGTTCCCTGGAGAAGAGAGGCCCCTCTAGCTCTAACTCTAAATACGGATGCCAGTCCCTCCAGGTGGGGTGCTCATCTAGAGGGTCATCTGTTGCAGTGGACCTGGGACGCAGAGACCAGCTCCCAATCTCAGAATTTCAGAGAACTAAAGGCCATCAGCTTTGCTCTTTCCCAAAGTCTTCCCTCCCTGAAGGGCAGGGATGTAAAGGTATACTCCGACAATATGACGGCAGTGGCCTATATCAACAAGCAGGGGGGCACCAGAGCTCACAGTCTAATGGGCTTAACCCTTCAGATCTTCAGGTTAGCAGAAGATTTTCTCTCTTCTCTTTCTGCAGTTCATCTAAAAGGAACAGAGAATACGGGGGCGGAGTGTTCCCTAGATCAGGGGGTATTCAACAAGATCATAGACCTATGGGGCCTTCCGGTTATAGACCTTTTTGCCACCAGACTGAACAAGAAGGTGGAGGAATTCTTTTCCCTTTCTCCAGGGGATCGTCTGAAGGCTCTAGATGCCTTGGCCCAGTCCTGGAAGTCAGGCCTCCTCTATGCCTTTCCCTCTCTGAAGCTACTTCCAAGGGTCCTCAGGAAAATCAAGATGGACCGGGCCACGGTCATAGTCATAGCCCCCTTTTGGCCCAGGAGGGTTTGGTTTTCGGAGCTCAGACATATGTCAATAGCCGATCCTTTGGTTCTGCCAGTGTTTCCGGGCCTCCTGTTCCAAGGGCCAATATTGCATCCGGAAATGAGATCCCTCCATCTCACTGGCTTTTGAGAGGGAAATATTAAGGAACAAAGGCCTTTCTGACAGCGTAATTTCTACGCTCCTGGCGAGTCGAAAGAGGGTTACCTCAGAGATTTATTTAAGGATCTGGGAAGCCTTCTTTCGCTTCGCTGGGGGACCAGTAGATGTTCTGGAGTCCCCAAACGTTCCCCTTATTCTTGACTTCCTGCAGGAGGGTTGGAATAGGGGACTTAGACCCAGTACTTTGAAGGTACAGGGCTTTGCCCTCAGTGCCTTTTTTGAATACAAGCTGGCAGGACACCCATGGGTTAAGAGATTTATTACAGCAGTGTCCAAGCTTTCCCCGGTTTCCAGGAATACCCTTCCCCCCTGGGACTTGAACCTGGTTCTTTCAGCCCTTACCTCTGAACCATTTGAGCCCATCAGTGACATCTCAGTGAAGTTGCTCTCCCTTAAGTTAGCCTTCCTTTTGGCCGTCACTTCAGCTAGGAGGGTGAGTGAGTTAGCTGGCCTTTTCTATTGATCAGCCGTATCTCAGGATTTTAGCGGATAGGGTTATTATTGTCCCTGATCCTGCTTTTCTACCCAAGGTGTCCTCCAGTTTTCATAGGTCCCAGGAGATAGTGCTTCCTTCCTTCTTTCCTTCTCCTAAGACCGAGACAGAGTCCAAGTTTCACTGCCTAGATGTTAGGAGGTGTCTTATCCAATACCTGCAGGTTTCTCAACCCTGAATGGTCCTCCTCCAGGTTATTGCTATGTTTTCAGGGTGCTAAGAAGGGATCTGCCACTTCACCTCAGTCTATCGCTAGATGGATCAGGCAGGCTATCGGTTTAGCATATTCCTCCAAGGGCAAGGTTCCTCCCTCTACTAGGTCAGTGTCTACATCCTGGGCAGAGAGGGCCTCAGTATCTTTAGAGCAGATTTGCAGGGCTGCCACCTGGAGTTCCCCTCATACCTTTTTCAGACATTATAGACTTCGTTTTCCTTCGGATGAAGGGTTGGATTTCGGCCGTAAAGTCCTTTCGGCTGTGGTCCCTCCCTAATTCTTCTAGCTTATATCTCCATGGGCGCTGTCATAAGGCGAAAGGATAAAATCTAGATTACTTACCGGTAATCTTTTTTCTTTGAGCCTATGACAGCACACAGCTGGGAAAAAAAAAAAAAAAGGCAGAAATTTATTTTTGAGTTAAAAATATTGGTAATGGTTCAGACTGTTAGTGTAGGTGGTGTGGGATTTGTATGTGTATAGGTATCTGTATCTGTTCTTAGTTCTTGGAAAAGGACTGGAGTGATAGAAGGTGGAGCCTCTCTTATGGGGTGTTTTTTCCTGGTTCCTGTCCTAGGCAAGGAGGCGGTCTCTCCATGGGTGCTGTCATAGGCTCAAAGAAAAAAGATTACTGGTAAGTAATCTAGATTTTCTCTAAGATGAAGGTTCTCTGAGCTCAGTCCTCAACCCTTCCTTGTCAATACGGTACTTTTAGGTATACAAATGGTCAATCGGAACATTTCACTTAACACAACATTACAACAATTTACCCTTTGCAGTGACCCTGTTCAAAGGTACTGCACATAAGCCATATGTAGAAATGGACATAACATAGTGACAGTGGCATTTAAGTGGCTAGACAGAGGAAGAGGGCTCCCACTTTCAGAACATTGTTCTCCATGAAGCAATCATTGGGTGACAATGATTGCTGTGGCAACCAGGAGGTCTAACAATGGCCACCAGGTCTGCTGTGTAAACACTCCTATTAGACCCTGCCAGAGAATACTACTGACAGTAATAATAAGCTACAATACAAAATTATTGCAGTGCACTGGTGTATTGTAAATGTGATTGAGTCACTTAGTGTTCAAGTCCACTAGTGGGGCTGAAAAAACTAAAAAGAAAACTATACTAATTTGGTGTTGCCATTTTTGCACTTGAAGCAAGCTGCAGGAGAGGCGGAGAGAATGAGAGTAGTTTTACTCACTGTGGCAGTCCTCGCTATGTCCCTCCCTGGACAGTGCAATGATAGGGAGAGTGCACCTTTTCTTCACTTCAGGGCGCACACTTGCTTTGGAGCTTGTGCCCGGTGTTAGATAAGCTGCCTTTAGTGTAGATGAGTTTTTCAGGTGCAAGGCAGGGTCCCTGAATGCTGTGACAGCAATGCAGGTGTTGGTGCATGCAATAAGGAGACCAGGTTTTAAAGTCCACTATACGTTACTAGGCAGTTCACATAGGCATTATGCATAAGGTTGAGCGAACTCGAATTGTAAAGTTCAGGATCATACTAAACTTTAAGGTTTTTGGTACCCGGACCCGAACATTTCTGTAAAAGTTCGACTTCCGTGTTCTGCGATTTAACGGCGCTTGTTGAAAGGCTGCAGGGCTTATATAAACTGGAGTCACGTAGGTATACAAACCCCTGCTCTGCATAGGTGACAGGGACGTACATTTCTAAAAATCGTCTGTTTCATTGGTGGGTGACATTAACCCAGTTTTGCCGGGGAAAAACCCATGCTCTGCATTGCTGACAGGGAACAAATGTTTTGTAAAAACATCTGTTACTTTGGTGGGTGACAACAAAAAATATTGAGAGCGTCAAATAAGGGACGTGGCCCTAGTCGTGGTGCTGCTGGTGTTGGTGGAGCTCCTGTTGCAGGGAGAGGACGTGGTCGATCTGTGCCAGCTACACGCCCAAATGAAACACCTTCCTCAGGTGCGCGTAGATGACAGAGCATTCAGCGTTATTTAGTAGGCCCGAATGCCGCTCTACGAATGGTTAGGCCAGAACAAGTACAGTCGCTAGTAGATTGGGTGGCTGACAGTGCCTCCAGTACCTTCACATTGTCTCCCACCCGTTCCCCTGCTGAAATCTCAGAGTTGGCACCTGCAGGCCATGGGTATCTATCTAGCACCTAACCCCCTTGCAAATCAGCCAAGCAGTCTGAGCCCCAAGTCATGCAGCAGTCTCTTATGCTTTTTGATGACTCTGCTGGCAGGATTTCCCAGGGCCATCCACCTAGCTCTGCCCCAGAAGTGGAAGAGATTGAGTGCACCGATGCTCCACCACTTATGTTTCAGGATGTGGACATGGGAGGACCGGAGGGGAGGGATAAAGACTGGGTGGAAGATTATGTGGAGGACGATGAGGTCCTAGACCCCACATGGAATCAAGGTCATGCGAGTGACCTGTGCAGTTCGGAGGGAGAGGCATGGGCGCACAGGGGTACCAGCACAGCAAAAGAGGGAGCAAGGTGCAAAAGCAGAGTGGCCGTCCCCTAGACAGTACGCCTGCTACTGCCCACCGCACCCAGGGACCGAGCACAGCAAAGCCAGCTCCAAGGAGTTCCCTGGTGTGGCAGTTCTTCAGACAATGTGCAGATGACAAGACACGAGTGGTCCGTCACCTTCAATAAGCAGCACCACAATGGCCTGAGGCGGATAGCTGTTTGGCGCATGTCCTTCCGTCAACGAGGATTGCAGGGCATTTCTCTTTGCCTCCTGTTGCCTCCTCCTACTCCTCTTCTTCCTCTACCAACTCCTCATCCGCTCCACCTTGCACATGCTGGAGAGACTGTGCAAGCAGCAGCAGGCGATAGTGGAGTTTCAGCTGCAGCACACACGGGGGAGTCGCTCTGCGGAACAGCGCCACTTCACCGCCACTGAGTGGGCCTCCATGCGAGACCTGTGTATCTTGTTGTGCTGTTTCGACTACTCCCCCAACACGGCCAGTGCCGATGACTCCATTCCCGGCGTTACTATCCCAGTTCTATGTCTCCTTGAAAAACCGCTTCGGGCAATGATGGAAGAGGATGTGGCACAGGAGGAAGAGGGATCATTTCCATGGTTATCAGGCCAGTCATTCACAAGTGGCTCAGAGGGTGGTTTCCTGCACCAACACAGGCCAGGTACATAATTGTCTAGCCAGGGCACAGTTCTGGAGGAGGAGGGGGAGGAACCGTGTTTACAGCAGGGTGGCACCCAAAGCAGCTCAGGGCCATCACTGCAGCGCGGCTGGGGGGATACCGAGGACACAGACGATACACCTCCCACAGAGGACAGCTTGTCGTTGCCTCTGGGCAGCCTGGCACACATGAGCGACTACATGCTGCAGTGCCTGCGCAACGACAGCCGAGTTACCCACATTCTTGTGCTGATTACTGGGTGGCCACCCTGCTGGATCCCCGTTACAAGGACAACGTGCTGTCCTTAATTCCCTCACTGGAGCGTGATCAGAAGATGCGCGACTTTAAGCGCATGCTGGTAGACGCGCTGCTGATGGCATTCCCACCTGACTGCGGGGGCTCAGTGGAAGCACAAGGCGAAGGCAGAGGAGGAGGAAGGGGTCGCCAACGCAGCCGGGGAACGGCCAGCACCTCAGAAGGCAGGGTTAGCATGGCCAAAATGTGGAAAAGCTTTGTCACCGCCACAACAACTAGCACCACCAGCTGATATACAACGTCTTAGCAGTAGGCAGCATTTCAGCTACATGGTGGAGCAGTATGTGTGCGACTGATGGGTCTGCCCCATTCAACTTCTGGGTCTCCAAATTGGACACATGGCCTGAGCGTGCCCTTTACGCCTTGGAAGTCTTGGTCTGCCCTGCAACCAGTGTATTGTCTGAACGTGTCTTTTGCACGGCAGGGGGCGTTATCCCAGACAAGCGCAGCCGCCTGTCCACAGCCAATGTGGACAAGCTCACGTTCATTGAAATGAACCAGGCATGGATCCCACAGGACTTGTCCGTACCTTGTGCAGAATAGACATGTATACTGGCCTCACATAGCCATTGTTATACTTCAGCGCACGTTTTCTTTGTTTTATTTTATATATTCCACAATGTTTTGTGGTCTACCCAAATTAAATAATAATAAAAAAAGTGTTGGCTACCTCCACCACCACCGTGCCCACCGCCTCCCCAACCTCCTGCTCCATATGGACCTCCTCCTAGTTTAAGATTTTTATTTTTTTTTTTAAGTCATTTCCCTATCCACATTTGTTTGCAGGGCATGCTCTTACCCACATTTTGCTGCCTTTTGCATCCCTCTAGCCCTTTCCATGACTCTTTTAGAGCCATTTTAGTGCCCCAAAGTTGGGGGTCACCATTGACTTCAATGGGGTGTGGGGTCAAGTTCAGGTCCCGAACTCAAACTTTGCAACGAAGTTCGGCTGAACCTGGTGATCCCGAACTTCCAGGTGTTCCTTTAACTCTAATTGTGCACATTAAGCGCAGCCTTTATAGTTGGCATATGCAGTTCCCAAGGCTGTTTTTGGAACGCTGGTCTCTCTCACTCTTTTTTATCAGGCACACGAGGTGTGTAAGCACGACCACTGCTGCTGGATTACAGAGTGGTCATAACACCAGTAAATGGGCATTGTATAATGTGATGGAAAAATGAATCAAGCCAGCAAAGAAGGCAATATGGACAATAACAATACATTAGTAAGTGCCTTGTACTAACTTTCTCTACATGATAAATGCCTTTTGCTGCTGAAGTGAGACAACCCCTTTAAGATTTAGGTACATAGCTGAGTCCTGATGGCAGGTGTTGGTCCCTTTGTGCACTGGTTTTGCTGCTGGTTTGTTTCCCCAATATACAAGCCCTGTCACTGCTCACTGCAATGGATTGCATACACAGTATTGCTCTTCTTGTGTTTTGGCATTGGTCTTTTCGGTAAACCAGTTGCTGCCTCAATGTGTTTAAAGCAGATAGGGATGCAATATTTAATAAAAATTATGCCCTGCTTCACTGTCAATGTTGACATTATTTTCTCTTATTTTTTTAGCTTTATTAAAGGCCATGTACACCTTTGGAGGCAATGTTTGTTTATGGTTGCATTTTACTCATTTTTGGCTAAAAATCATATTTTCAATTGGCCTTTATTAAAAATATTGAGAAATTCTGTGACCGGTACTTTCCCTTTTTGCCGTCATCTAATAACCCTTGTCTAAACTACCAAAAGGTCATAAACACTAATTTAAGTCACATTGGTATAATATAAGGATTGAGCTTTAATGAGTGTTTATAAGGTCAGAGAGCAGCGATAAGGTGTCCATCTGCTCCCTAGATGACAGAAAATCCACAGGTAGCTAGTAGAGCATGTCAGCTCTTTACAGAAAAAAGCATTACATATCTAGTGTTGAGCTAACTTGTTTTTTAAGTTTGGCGTCCAAGGTTCGGGTTCTGGTTTATCGAAGAATCCCATTATGGATTCCAAATTCCGTTATCGTCCGTGGTAGCGGAAGCCATAACGGCATTCTTTGATAACCCGAACTGCGGAAGCAGAACTTAAAACACAAGTTCGCTCAACCCTATCCATATCTTTAATAAAGACCAACTGAAAAAATATTTTTAGCTCAAAATAAGTAAAATGCAATAATAACAAAAAAAAATGCCCCCAAAAGGTGTACATAGCCTTTAGAGACCCAGTCTGGATACCCACAAGTTCTAAGGGGTCCCTCTCAGGTATTCATATTCCGTTATCGTAGCCGCTGTGCTAGTTGAGATCTTCTCTTCCCAGCGGTGTAGGGTTCTGATGGTCCCCGGTTTGTGATCAAGAGGATAGTGGGAGTCAAACAGCAGCTACCAGTCTTTTTAAGTTTGTTCAACATGACACCTTTTTAAAATATATCAATTAAAGAGCATCTGTCAGCAGATTTGAAACTAGCAGAGGCCAAGCAGTGTAAACGTGATCACCCTTGCCTGGTCCTGTCAATCAATGTGCAGAGGATGTGGCAGTTGCAAAGAGAGTTGAAACTCTAGGAGTAACGGCAATGCCCCTGTTGCTCCTAAAGGCTCGTTTGCATATATTAAAACTTCATTTTTCTCAGCAATGCCAGCACATATGAACATGGGACCAACGTAGATGCCTTCAGCTGCCAAGTGCACATGTAACAGGTCAGCCAGTTTCATGGGTAAAATTTGCTGATAGATGCCCCTAAGACCAAATAAAAGCAATATCACTTGGTCATCTTTTTAGTATGTAGTTTAGTCAAGGTAAAAAACTTACAGATTTAGAACAAAGCTGATCTGCACTCTGGGGGACATCAGCTTTAAGGGCGCTGGAAAAAATAAATTTCTTACAGAAACATTCATTCACACAAAAAAAACTATACCCTTATGTGAAGTATGATTTCTCAATTAAAGCCATAAGGAATATACAGTATGAATAGAGAACAGAATGTGAAATGTGTTTATATCAGTTATTTGCAGAAGTTAAGTCTCCTTTTTTTGTTAGTTGAATTCTAAACAAAATGTCTTTTATATACAGTATAGATTCTTGTTGACAAAGGACGGAACAATAATCTGGATGATTGTCATCCAAAAATACACAAAACTCGTTTGATTTAACAAGTCTGACCACTTGCAGAAACAGATGGACTTTGTAATGTTTTCCATTAAAATACATTTATTTAAGACATTTTGCTGCCCAGTTTTTTTTTTGTTTTTTTTGTAACAATGTTAAACATTTCAGAAAATAGAGATAATGCCATCAATGTTACTGTGTGTTCAGTGTGTTTGACCTTTTAAAGGGGGTTGTCCGGGTTCTAGATATCGATAACCACCAATCCTTAGGATGGGTCATCAATATCGGATTCAAAGTGGTCCGGTAACCCCACCGATCCGTTCACAGCAGCCATTAGCATCAGAAATAAACACAGAGGAGAGGACATCTTCATCCAATGTGTAGGCTCAGCTCCCATAAACTTTTATTATTATAAAGAACAAATGTCAACGCTGAGACTATTGATTGAAGCAGTGGTCTCGTGTATGTATACTGCACATTTCTGGTCTGGTAGGGACCAGAAGCAGTGGGCACTCTGACAAGGTGAGTATTGTTTTTTGTAATCTTCTTTTTACACCATGTCCAGCCCCCTGCATTTTCTTTTCTAAATCTGAGACCCCCTTAAAGAAATCTTTTTTGTAGTAGCAGGACAATGGTTCTCTATATACTGTAAACAAATGGAACACCAAATAGAATATACCAAGATGATGCTTTATTCCTGTTATCATAGAAGATAATATCCTCTAAGGTTAGTTTCACAGTAGCGGCAGGGGAGTCCATCAGGTTGTTACGGCGGGTAAACAGCCTGTCGGATCTGTCCTGCCACTAGTTCATGTGTGCCCCAGGACTGCTGCTCCGTCCCCATTGACTATAATGGGTGCATGCAGTACGTGAACTAGCGGCAGGATGCATCCGACAGGCTGTTCACCCGCCGGAACAGCCTGACTGACTTCCCTGCCGCTAATGTGAAAGTACCCTCAGCCTCCACATATTCTAAGTATAGTATTTTGGTGCTCGGGGATGGCTTGAGCCCTTCTTACAGACAAATGTTTACCCATGTGATCTCACCTGTACTATGCCTTGACATCAGAGATTATTGCCAACCAATACCTGTCAGCACTGGCATCTTAGAGAACCAAACATGACACAAGAAGGTCAGGTCACTGCTGCAGTCATTGGCTTTCAGGGTGTCAAAACGGATGTTTACAGCGGGTGACCTAAGAGAAGCAGCTGGGACCTAGCAGCGAGGAGCAGGTAAGTATGCTTCCCTTTTGCTGGTCTGGTCACAAGGGAAGTTTGCCAAGAAAAAACCCATATGGTGGCCCAGCCCTTTAATGTTGGTTTAACTTTAATGATAATTTCAAGCAGGACTGTTTGCTCTCCAAGAAATCCTAATGTGTAAACAGGTCACAGATGCATTAAACAGGCTGTGGTATACTGTATTTAATACCATAAATAACAGAATTATCTACAGCATATGGCTCCCCTGGAGGAAAACCTTAAAGGGGTTTTCCAGAATCACACGTTTTCCCCATGTAAACAAATCCCTCTGGTTTGTTTTCATCCTGTATGTAACGCTTCCTGTTGCTGTATCCAACCAAACCCATAATGCACTTCTCTTTACTCTGCCACAGCTGCAGCACCGCCACTAACAATCCCCAGCCACTTTATAGATCCTCACACGTAGCTAGTTACATTGACATTCCCCTATCACTGCCTCTGTTGCTGCTTTGACACAACCATGGACATAACAATTCAGGAAATAATAAAGAAGCATTACAGAAGTGCTCATTAGTACAGTGTTTTCCAACCAGAGTGCCTCCAGCTGTTGCAAAACTACAACTCCCAGCATGCCCGGACAGCCTTTGTTGTAGTTTTGCAACAGCTGGAGGCACACTGGTTGGGAAACACTGAATTAGTACACAGTAGGATTGGGGATTGGTCATTAGTACACAGTAGGATTGGAGAGTGGTTAATATAGCGCTCCTGGTGATGGCTGTACTCACCACTCCGTGGCCTTCTGCCGGCACCACGCTGTGCTGTGTCCGGACTGCGTACAGTATCAGGACGTATTGCACTCTGACATGATGCTGTGAGTCGTCAAGTCACAGTGCAGTGCTGCAGGGAGAGCGTGCTGGATCTCCCAAGTGGTGGCACCATCCAGAGCAGAAGAGGTAAGTTCTTATATTTATTTTATGTTGGATCTGAGATATGAAGATTGAGGGTCTGTTTAAGGGGTCTGTTGTGGTTTGGTGGGGGGTCCGATTTTGTGGTCTGGTAGGGATTGAGTGTCTGATCTGATGTCTGATGAGGATTCGGGGGTCTGATGAGGATTGTAGGTCTAATCAGAGATCTGATGAGAATTGGAGGTCTGATTTGGGGGTCTGATCCGAGGTCTGATGAGAATAGAGGGTCTGATGAAGACGGAGGGTCTGCTCTGAGGTCTGATGTGTGATCTGTCATTTTCATGGTGACATGTTCTCTTTAAGATGTTCTATATCAGGTCCAGAGGGTGGATTGTGGTAGAGTTGCATAGAAGGGTTGACCTGGCTGCTGTATTCAGTATAAATTGCTGCCACTTAGGTTAGTGGGATACCAATTGATATTGCATTACAATAGAAGTATGTTTATATGAAAAGTCATAGTGTTCTAAGAAAAGTGACATACCAGATGCAGCAGGGTTAGCACTCCCACTGTTAACTCAAATTTCTTAACTCATTTCATTATCTTGAGAAAAAAGCCATTGAAAAGCAATTGAAGGTGTTTGCTTAGATTAGATAACCAAACTCAGAAATCTCAGAAAAAAGGAGTGCTAACCATGCTACATCTGTACACTATATAAATGAGCATGAAACATCAGATTACAATGTCTGTCAGGCTGAAGCTAACATTGTGCTATGCTCGCCTAATGTTTATTTAAAAAGAAATCTACAGTGGTGTGTTTTATGTCAGAAAGCTCTGTTACTAAGTAGCCCTCTGTTGATAAATAGTTCTATGGTTATCATATTTGCAACATCATGAAAATACTGCCTTAAAGGGAGTCTGTCACCTACTGGCCACGATTTAAACTGATTATACAGCTGTGTTGGACACAAGTACACAACACTAATGTTACCTTTGTTTCCAAAGCGCCAAAAATCAAGTTTTAAAGATATGCAAATGAGCCACCGCAAGTGCCCAGGGACGGCTCGTTTGCAGCAAGAGCCCACGCCCCCCGGTCGTGCCTAACTCCTCCCCTGTGTATCCTCCGGCCAGCTCTGTATGCTTGTGATGCTATTTCTGCTAAAATCCGGCGCCTGCACAGTACACTGCCCATAGTGGGCAGAGGCATAGTGATATGCAGTGCGCAGGCGGCAATTAAGTAACCTCCAGGCCCAAAGGTGATGCGCGTAGGTGCCGCATTGTGGCTGCAGAATATGAAAGATGAGAATACACAGGGGAGGAGTTAGGCACGAGTAAGACCGGGGGGGCCTGGGCACTTGCAGCAAACGAGCCGTCCCTGGGCACTTGCGGTGGCTCATTTGCATATCTCATCACACACTCTCTCTCTCATCAGGAAGTAGAACCAGCTCACTCCTGCCCCTTCTGAGATGGGTGGAACAGGGTGATTAACCCTGTCCCTGCCAACTATACCAGACCATACTGGGTGTACATTACATTACATAACATCTCATTACAAAACATTTTCAGATACTCGCTTATACTGGGGTGCTGCATATGAAGAGAGGTAGTGGGAGTTTCACTAGTGGCTAGGCAAGGCTGGCACCACCGCTTCCTCTCTAGAAGGAAGTGAACCTCTGTCTAGTGTGAGTTGCTCAAGAGTGTGCAGCTAGGAGCAGTGCTGCCTATTGTTGCACGGCCAAGTGAGTGTCAGGACTGTGAGAACTACTACCCTCACCTGGCCACACTCACACATACCCTGGTGGCACACTGCACTAGAACTACTGGTTTGATATTTTTAGTATGTGGGCACACCTACTGTATGCCACTGACACTTATGTTCAGCGGCACTACTTAAATTATTCTATATAATGAATTAATACAGTTTTTTTGTTAATAGAAATAAACTTGAATTTTATACGAACTTAAGATTTCAGCAAGAAAATGGAAAAATCTATTATTCTCAGACTTTTTTAACATGAGTTCATTCACATGGGAATGCGGCAAACAATTGATCTCTTTATATGCTTATACTGATGCCAGTTTCCACAATTATTTGAATTCATATTTCAGCTCATATATAACTTTAGGCACCTGGAATAATCTAAAAGAACTATATTTGGCAGGTTTTCTTAGTATCAACCTGGCATCCATCTATAGCTATATTTACGTCATCTATTTCCTTATTTCATATTACTGAACGTAGGACACCTTGTCATTTTTGTTAGATGAATCTTTTTATTTTGAGTTTTTTTTCTTTTGTAATAGGTATATGAATCAAATAACCCAGTTCTGTCAGCTTCACCTGGAGATGGGGGCAACCGTGGCCAATCTTGAGTTCTGGCTGGTGCCTTAAGTCCACTCATAATAGCCAATGAATAAGGTAGACTAGAAATACTGCAAGCAATTGCAAATATAAAGGAGATGTTTTGCCTAAAAGACAGCTTCGTAAAAAGTACTGAACATAGCACTGCTGCTCTACTGCTCAGCATCGGAGACGTCAACTGTGACAATTAATGACTGGATATCTAAGAGTCCATTTACACTGGCACATAAATTGGCCGTAACAAGTGCCGATCAACTTGCTCTGGCTTTCACTTATATCTACAAGCAATGGCGGATTACAATAGGGGCATTCGGGTGGGCAGCCCCGAGCCCAGGGGACCCAACGCCGACCCGAAATGCCCACATACTGAGGCCGGGCACGGGAATGCATAGTTCCCTGCCCCGTCGCCGATCACCGCCATAGGCCTCAGGCTTAGTAGGCCTTAAGGCCTATGCAGTAGTGAAATCCCCGTGCAGGCGGGCTTGATGACGTCATCACGCACCTGTGCCGGAACGCAGCACTGTGACATGTGCGCGCCTGCATCATCCTGGCCTGCACCATCTGCGAGCAAGCGCCTGCCCTTGGACATAGGTGGGTATTTAGATTTTAGTTTTTTTTTTTGTTTGTTTTTTTATGTGCCTACTTTGGGGGTCATGGGGGGGTGGACACACAGGAGGACATATTAGTGAAGAGACATCAAGTACATCGGGGGTAAATTACTATATTGGGGCTGGCTGTATGGGTGCAAATTACTAAGTGGGGGGAAATTATTATTGGCAGGATTACTGTGTGGGAACAAATTATTATGGGAGGGACTAGGTGGGGCAATGTGGGGGAAATTACTATGTAGAGGCAAATTACTATGTGGGGGCAGTGTGGGGGGAACTACTATGTGGGGGGAAACTAGTATGTGGGGGCAGTGTTGGGTAACTTACTATGTGGGGGCAAATTACTATATGGGGGCAGTGTGGGGGAAATTACGATGTGGGGGCAGTGTGTGGCAAATTACTATGTTGGGGAAATTACTGTGTGGGGGCAAACTACTATATGGGGGATTACTATGTGGGGGCGGTGTGGGGGAAATTACTATGTGGGGGGGCGTTTCTATTGGGGACAATTTTATTATTTTTGGGGACACTATAAAGCAGGGGTGCACAACCTGCGGCCCGGGGGCCACATGCGGCCCTCAATACCATTCTGTGTGGCCCCCAAACATCTGGTAAAAAAAATGTAGGTCTATGTCTTATGGCTTCTTAGATTGGGGGCTTGGGCAGAGAAATGGCAGATGAGGTTTAACACTGACAAATGTAAAGTTATGCACATGGGAAGGAATAATGCAAGTCACCCATACATACTAAATGGTAAAACACTCAGTAACACTGACATGGAAAAGGATCTAGGAATTTTAATAAATAACAAACTAAGCTGTAAAAACCAATGTCAGGCAGCTGCTGCTAAGGCCAAAAAGATAATGGGTTGCATCAAAAGGGGCATAGATGCCCGTGATGAAAATATAGTCTTACCACTTTATAAATCACTGGTCAGACCACACATGGAGTACTGTGCACAGTTCTGGGCTCCTGTGAACAAGGCAGACATAGCAGAGCTGGAGAGGGTTCAGAGGAGGGCAACTAAAGTAATAACTGGAATGGGGCAACTACAGTGCCCTGAAAGGTTATCAAAATTAGGGTTATTTATTTTAGAAAAAAGACGACTGAGGGGAAATCTAATAACTATGTATAAATATATCCGGGGTCAGTACAGAGATCACTCCCATCATCTATTTATTCCCAGGACTGTGACTGTGACGAGGGGACATCCTCTGCGTCTGGAGGAAAGAAGGTTTGTACACAAACATAGAAGAGGATTATTCACGGTAAGAGCAGTGAGACTATGGACTCCTTACTGTAAGAGCAGTGAGACTATGGACTCTTTACTGTAAGAGCAGTGAGACTATGGATTCTTTACTGTAAGAGCAGTAAGACCATGGACTCTTTACTGTAAGAGCAGTGAGACTATGGAACTCTCTGCCTGAGGGGGTGGTGATGGTGAGTACAATAAAGGAATTCAGGAGGGGCCTGGATGTATTTCTGGAGCGTAATAATATTTCAGGCTACAGCTACTAGAGAGGGGTCGTTGATCCAGGGAGTTATTCTGATAGCCTGATTGGAGTCGGGAAGGAATTTTTTCCCCTTAAGTGGGGAAAATTGGCTTCTACCTCACAGGGGTTTTTTGCCTTCCTCTAGATCAACTTGCAGGAAACAGGCCGAACTGGATGGACAAATGTCTTTTTTCGGCCTTATATACTATGTTACTATGTTACATGTATCTTTCATGTATTCTCCTATTAGATGGGAGTCCTAGAACTGTAATTAGACATTTATAGTATATACTGTATGTTCAATATGCCAAAAATACTGTATTTCAGTTGGTAATACCCCTTTAAGTTTTATTTTCGGCCCTTGGAATTGGTTCAGGCTGACAATGTGGCCCCCAACCAGAAAAGGTTGTGCACCCCTGCTATAAAGGGATTATTACCTGAAGCACAATGTTATTATTAATGGGAGCACTCTAGGGGATATTATAACTGCTGTAGACACTATAGGGACATTTAGGGTAATTTCTTAAACTGGTGTAAAGTAGAACTGGCTTAGTTGCCCATAGCAGCCAATCAGATCCCACTATTCATTTTTGACAACTCTTTTGGAAATCCAGTTCTACTTTACACCAGTTTGATAAATGACCCCAATTCTGTCTATTAGGGTCACTATTTTTTCAGCAGTATAGTACCTGGGACATTGGGGAACACAACGGGCACAGTATTGGGAGTGGCAGCAGGATGACACTGTCGGGACACCAGGATGGGGAGGTTGATGGATAAATTGAGAACTCTGACGTGTCTGTGTTACAAACTCTGTAGAGATGAAATGCGGCAGAAAGAATTTGTCATGGCGGTCTAATGGAGGAGAAGAGGAAAGAGAAGGTCTACATGACAGGAGATTTCCCGGATGTGAGAGGTATGTGGTGCTGTATTCTCCTCCAAGTCCCTTTTATTATAATTATATGTATTTTAAAATTGGCGGCCACATTTTTCAGTTTAGGAGCCAATTTGGGGTATTTTTTTTGTCTGGAAATGTCATATGGCCTAGGAAGAGGCTGTGGTGCTCATGAAGCACCGCAGCCTCTTCATACAAAAAAAAACTAAAAAACTAAACTAAAATGTAGGGAGGGGCCCAAGTTGGGTAGACAGCCCCGGGCCTATCATGCACTTAATCCACTGCTGTATACAAAGTACAACAATCATTCTTTTTTTCTGTTAATACGATGGTTCACTTCCCTCTTCTCATACTTTTACATTACATACGAGAGACGTATGTCAATTTACAGCCAACAAATATAGATTTTTTAGGTCAGCAAAAATGTTATATAAAACAAAATGAGCGACTTATCATTCAGACATTTTTACAAATGTTCTAATTTGATTTAGGACGAGCACACCTCATATGGATCCCAAATGGGTGGGTTGTACATAAAAAATATATAAAAAATAATATATATGGATCCCAAGTGAGTGGGTTTTATATAAAAGTATCAATACCAATTCCTTTTATAAAAATTCATACAAGACTTTTATTAAAACACATAGATAAAATTGATTCACTTTGTGTTAAGTAACCAAAAGTGTTTCAATTTAAACTAAAATAAAACTGAGTTATCTCAATCCATACAAAATATAGAGAACCACTCGATCAATTCATCCACATATAAATATCTCTCAATGTATATGTAAATAGTCCTCCCATTTATTCAGTACATGGTCTGGGTGACGACCGTATAGCTGAAGTCCATCATCTCTTATTCACCATGTACATATAACAAACGGTTAAACAAGCTGCAATAGAACTACTTTTAAATTGTTTCAAAGATCCTAATTGTCCATATATTTGTTATTCTTTTGTGATTGTTCTTTCATATCCCGCTATTGGGTGATCATAAGTGACGACCGTAAGTCCCAAGTCCATCAGCTTATTATTCACCCATATGGGTATTAAATACACATCCGAAGTAGCTTTATATAAAGTGCAATGTGCAGCGATTATATTCATTCATCCTTCATTGAGGTAGGATTAGATTCATTTATAGTATACTTGTACTATGTGTTGCGCTGGAGTTTTTTTTTATATATCTATATTGCAAGTGACAATATAGCAATACAACTGGGTCAATTAGAGAAAGTGACCCAGCATATTGCTAAGGGGATTCGTCACTAGTTTATGTTGCCCTAGTTGGGATGGGACACCATAAAACTGGTGACAGATTCTGTTAAAGACCCTTTTATACAGGCTGACTCGATTGTTACCAATAATTGCCATCAAGGGAGGTGAGAGCTGCATTTACATGCAACAGTCCTCTTCTCTGTATGGTGAAAAGCGATCACTGCTGTGATCACTTGTTCCTATAGAGAATCTTTGTTTCTGGGCAGCAGATCACTGTTTACACAGGACATTCTGCTGTTCAGAAATGATTACGGTCGTCCTTTAAGATGCAATGGTCTCAGGATACAATATTCTCAACATTCAGCTCTCTTTTCTTCAATATGTGTCTATTCCCACCTTAAACACTTATGGGGTCATTTATTAACACTGGCGTATACGCTGGTCTTAATACCCCTGCACTGTTGGTGGATGCTTCTAAGTTATGTAGAGGCGTAGGCCTCTACATAACTTAGGCGCAGGCCTCTACATAACTTAGGCGCATGTCCTGGCGGCATATATTGTAACAAGCTTAAACCAAAAAGTAGCGTAGAAGATGATTAATGAAATAGGCCTGCCGACCTGCGCTCTTAAAGGCCTTTGCGATAAAGTCTGTGTCAAATATACGGCAAAAAGTGGCGCATATTGGTTGATAAATGATCCCCTTATTGTCTGTCAGCAACGGTCTGGCACACTTGCTTGGCTATTTCTGTAACTTCCATTGAAGTGAATAGAGAGAACAACTTTTTCATTCATTCTCCACCTAGACGTGTGAGTAAGCAGCCCCTTGACCAGGTAGGATGGTGGTTGAGAGACTCACATCTATCAGACATTTATGGCATATTCTGTTGATTTGCCAGAAACGTTTCGGATATGTTCACACATGGCAGATATGCTGCAGATTTGCCATACTAGATTTATATATATAATACCAGCCAAGTGGATGAAACTTTAAGAAATCTCATCCACATGCTGCATAAAAAAAATCTGCATTTTAAACTGACTTGTGGTGCCGATTAGAGATGTAGAGCATGTCAATTTATGCCGAAACTGCGGATTTCATCCTTTGCAATGGAGAGGGTAAAATTCACAGCCACGTCTACAGCCAAAAACACATGTAATACATCTACAGTGAACTTTTCCAGTGTATTTTCCATCAGTGCATTATATCTAGATACTATATAATGACTAGTAGATAAAGGAGGGATCAGCAAACCAGGACTAACACCCACTGTGCTTGTGACCGCCAGACCAACCACCCAGATAATCCCAAATGTACGAAAATATCACAGCACTGCAGGCTCTAAATCTTGCCCCAAACTACTTATTACATCCACCACAAAAGACTGTGGTGTTTCAGCTGAAAAAAAAAAAAAAAAAAACGCGTTATCAAGCTAAATTTGATAAAGGAGTTGACCACACTCCCTTCCCCACATCTGCCACAGCCCTTTTTGGAAAAGTGACGAGGGCAGCATTCGCAAGTGCCTTTTTGTCCTTTTTTTTTTTTCTTTTCAAAAACTCGCAATGAAACATACAGCTTGTGACTTTTTAAAGCCATTTTTCTGGCGCAAAGGGAATGATAAATCTCCCCTTAACTTAAATCATGTGTTTAAGTTAGAAGTCTAACTTAAACACATGGGAGGACATTTATTATGGATTGCGCGCCACTTTTTGGCGGATTAATGTCAGAGGTTTTGTCTGTGACCTTTTGCAGCTCACTTCACTTTTCCTGAGTGCCGAGAAAAGGGGCGTGAAATGTGCAGAAAGAGGGCAGGCCGGCAAGCCTGTCTCATTTATCATTTTCCACTTCAGTTTTTGGCGTGGAAAATTACTTAAATCTATGCCAAAAAGGGAGCTGGCATAGATTTTAGTAAGTAGCACAGCCTGCGCCTCCACATAATTTTTGCGTATCCACCGGCAACACAGAGGGACTAAGACTGGCGTCTAAATAAGCCACACAATGTATAAGCTAAACGGATGCCATACAGTGGTATCCATAACCAGAGTGTTTAATTGTTAAAAAAAGGCATAACATTAAATTATATGTTTTTTTGCTGGATGGAAACACATAGTGTACTAGGCTTCCGCATCCTCTTTTTCCAGCATGTTAAATATGGGACAAAAACGTGATGTAAACAGCCCCTTAGTTTACACTGTCGTACTATTAGACAGTGTGGGCTATGCTTCCTCCTGCTCACATCACGTAATGCAGAAGGTAAGTTTGGGGCTGTGGTGTTAGGCCGCTCTCACTGAGGGGTGCTGTGGCGGCATTGATCGAGAAGTCCTGTGGCAGGAGCGGTATTGGTGACATCTTGCACGAGAATGCTTGGCAGCATTGACTAGAGGGGAGCTGCTGACTGACAGGGCTGTCCTTCGGACTGATACTTTCTATTATTTTCAGCACTACTCTCTAACAGTAAGATTAGAAATCTCTCAGAAATTCCTGAAGAAGCGCCCTAACTAACTTGGAAAATGTATTTGGATTTATGTCTGCTTTTTCTTTTTACCGTGTACATACTAGGCTACTTTTTGGCTATTTTTGTCTTTTAACTATTGTCAAATTGCTTTGGCTGGTTTTGAAATTTAAACCTAGCACTCTGCTGGAAGAGCAGCTGCACAGGAGTGTGCTGGAAAATCCCTCTAAGGAAATATTATATTTTCTTTCGACAATACATTATTTTTCTTGCAATATTCAAATTTCCTGTTTGCTCAGTACTATATCTCCAGTATGTCCCTGCATATACAATGCCACCACAGATCAGCAGGAAGAGAGTCTACTCCCTTCCAGGACCTGTTGGGAGGGGACTAGTGGCCATTTGTCTGTTCACAGTTTATAAACTACATCTGCCGTACTGTATGCCCCTGTTTTCCTCACTGTAAATATAGCCTTGTATCATGCTCTGCTGGATGTTTTGTAAGAAAACACATGGAAATATAGCCCCGACAAAGTTCTTGTGAAGAATGTATTCAAAACAAATGAAAGTGCCTGCAAAGTAAGAACCGCTATCTACAATCTATCCTGAGGTCAGAGTTTTCAAATGGTAGTAAAGTGTGAAATTTCCTAGACGAGACTAAAATATATGCAGGGGTAAGGGGAATGGTATGCTAACATAGTACTACAAGCCAAATAACAAATATGATGATGTCTTGGGGATGTGTATTTGCCATTTATGAATATGCACATTTTTGGAAAAAAACTCCTCTCACTTGGTTATCCCAGAAACATAAAAAGGCTTATTGTAGACTTCTGGCAGTGGGCACTGATAACATGCTTGTAGGTTACGAGTAGGTGGAAGCTGCTGCCATACATAATATATACAATGACTGTGACCACAGACAGAAAGTCTTTTATACAGTAGTAACTACAATAGAGGACTTTCTTTAACAGATGGAAACACCCTTGTTATATCAGGCTCCCTACATTTCACTTGTTCATTTAAATTCCAGCATATGCACATAATACACACAGTATAGAGTCCCATCGACACATTCTCCCAGTTTCTCCTCAGTTTTGAGAAAATGCAAATTAAAGATTCCTTAGGGCCTCTTTACACTGGCTGAGCTTCGGCCAGATAGTCGTTGACTAGTATTCATAAGAAGACTTGTTAGCAATTATCTGCTAGTGTAAAAGTTCCAATGGCATGGGGAACATTTCACAGGCACAGGGAAGAATGAATTCAACGAAATTCCAGCAAATTCTGAAAGCAAACATAACATCAACTGTCCAAAAGCTGAAGTTGAAAAGAGAATGGCTTCTACAAATGGATAATGATCCTAAATAGACTACCTCAAAAAGCGCAAGCTGAAGGTTTTACCATGGCCCTCACATACGGCACAGGAATCTCACAGAACTGGAGGACTTTTGCAGGGAAGAATGGCTACAAAAACTGATTACAAGCTGTAATACTTGCCAAAGGGGGTGCTACTAGGTACTAACCATGCAGGGTGCCAAAAGTTTCGCTTCGGCCCTTTTCATTTTTGTTATTTTGAAAATGTAAAAGATAAAAATAATACATAGAGTTGAAATTTCTGAATTTCAATTTTTTGGGCAAATTTTCCATTTTAATCAGTAACAAATCAAGGGTTAACAGCCAAACAAAACTGAATATTTATTTCCCTGATTTTGTAGTTTATAGAAACACCCTATGTGGTCGTACTGCTATACGGACACATGGCAGGGCGCATAAGGAAAGGAACCCCATGTGGTTTTTGGAAGGCAGATTTTACTGGGATAATTTTAAGCTGCCATGTCAGTATAGAAGCTCCCCTGATGCACCCCTAGAGTAGAAACCCCAAAAAAGTGACCACATTTTGGAAAACTACGGGATAAGGTGGCAGTTTTGTTGGTACTATTTTAGTGTACATATGATTTTTGGTTGCTCTATATTACACTTTTTGTGAGTCAAGGCAACAAAAAATAGCTGTTTTGGCACCATTTTTATTTTTTACAGTGTTCATCTGACAGGTTAGATCATGTGGTATTTTTATAGAGCAGGTTGTTACGGACGCGACAATACCAAACATAAAAAAAAAAGATTTTTTTGTTTTTCCTTATTCTGAAAGCCATAATTTTATTTTATTTTTTGGGCCTGTCTTATGTAGGGGCTCATTTTTTTCGGTATGAGAGGACGGTTTGATTGGTACTATTTTAGGTTGCATATGACTTTTTGATCGCTTGGTATTACACTTTTTGTGATGTAAGGTGACAAAAAAATTGCTTTTTTGGCACAGTTTTTATTTTTTATGGTGTTCACCTGAGGGGTTAGGTCATGTGATATTTTTATAGAGAAGGTTCTTACAGACGTGGCAATACCTAATATGTGTACTTTTTTTATTTATTTTACTTTAACACAATAAAAGCATTTTAGGAAAAAAAATGAAAGTTTTATTGTCTCTATAGTCTGAGAGCCTCATGTAGGGGCTCATTTTTTGTGGGATGAGGTGACGGATTTTTACGTCTTTTTTGAGGTGGGCAAAATTTCAATTTCATCATAGTTTTTCTTTTTTTTTTTTTAAGGCGTTCACCATGTGTAACATGACCATTTTCTACATCAGGTCATTACGGACGCGGTGATATAAAACATGTGTACTGTAGTGTATTGTGACTTTACACAGAGGCTCATCAGGCTGTTGCTGCCTTTAGCAGAAGCCTGATCTTAGCCTTTCCATGGCAAGGCGGAAGCCTGTGAAGGCGTTTGGTTGCCATGGTAACCATCAGCCACTGCCACAACAGAGCAGCGGCTGATGTGGGACGGAGGGAGGGGCGCCCTCTCCCTCTGGGTCAAGTATCGGGTGGCTGCAATGGCACAGCAGCCCCCGATGGGAGAGAGAGACAGCTCCCTCCCTGTTAACCCCTTCCATATAGCGGTCCCTATGGACCACCGCATGCAAGGGGTTAAACGGCTGACATCTGTGCCAGCACAGATGTCTGCCGTTTCAAGCAGAGTGTCAGCAATGTGCTGACACTTTGCTTACACCACTCAGCCATCCTGAAAATTAGAGGAGGGGGGGGGGCGGGGGATCACCCGCCCACTCGCTTGGCTCAGAGGATCTACGGAGGGTGATTGGTGGTTACACCACCGATCACCCTCCTATTCCGGGTCATCGGAGACCCTAATGACCCGGAATGCAGCACCTGCGGTTTGCTGCGATCGCCGATACGGGGGGGGGGGGAGGTCACAGGACCCCCCCCTCGGCATTGTCACAGAGTGCCTGCTGAATGATTTACATGTACGCCCTAAGGACTCAGACATCAGGGCGTACCTGTACGCCCTATGTCTTTAAGAGGTTAATACTGAGGACTTATCCTCTGGATAGGTCATCAGTATCTAATTGGTGGGGTTCCAACACCCAGGACCCCCACAGATCAGCTGTTTGAGAAGGCCGTAGCGCGGCGGCCTTTTTACAACTTTTCCTAGGCCAGTGACGGCACATTTATCAGTCAAGTCTAAAGTTGATCAGAATGGACAAAATAATCATTTGTTGGGTGAAATTTAGCGAGAAACAACCATTCTCACAGACTCATGACAGACCATCATCATATGAAAATAAGTCAGTCGGACGAAAAGTCTTTCCTTTAAAGAAAGATCATTCATGGACAAAACATGGTTCTTTGAAATAATGTTTCCAGGAAGACAGTCCACCATTCGATTTCATTGAACATGTATAGCCAGTTTGAACAACTGCTAGGGCCAAAATGGACTAATATGTGCATGGCCATGTCTGTAAAATGATTGAACACCAGATTGTTTGTTCAGCTGCTGTTCAACTATCAACCAACTGGATCTAATGTGTATGGCCACTTATAAACTGATATTTGAAGCCAGTACAATACAGTGCCAACATGAAAGTGTAATAGCCTGATTTTGTAGATGAAATCAGCAGTGAAAAAAGTAAGATTCAATAATACATCTTAAAGATAAACATGCTTGCCTGATGTGCCCTCTGGCTATAGAGCCCCACAGAATGAGCCTGCACATGAGAGCTGTATTTATGCATTTAATCAATGCACATTTGAACATTTTAGGTTGCCTTCACTTATTTTTTTGAATGGTGGTGAATGGTCCCCATTGTGATTATCCAAAGGACTTGCATGCTGTGCATTTACAACCTAACTTCTCTTGCAGAATGTCCTGCTTGTGCTGTATATTATGAAAGCCTCTTTGGGTTTATCACAAAATCCGATTTAAAAAAGGTTCAGGTCTTGGAACTCTGCAAAAAGGAAAATATCTAGCTGTGTAGTAATTTAATGTATTTGTGTTGTTCTGCGAAGGGATGCAGTTTGGATAGAGATCAATGGACCATAGTCTCCTTTATAATTACAAGGAGACATACAATTTTCAGAAAGAAAAAATAGGTTAACACGTAGCCTTGATCTTTATAGCAGGGATGCACTTTGAAACATAGTCACAGTAAATGTAATTACCCTGTACTTAACAAGCCCATACTTTGGAAACTTTTGCAGTCTCCTATGTTAAGCTGGTGGTTCCCTGCAAAACCAAAGAGAAATAGCACAGACTGTAATAAATTCTGTCACCATTCTAATTAATCATGGAAATAAATGAGTGAGAAGACATAAGATTTTCTGTAGAAATATTCTGAGACTTCTACATTTATTATTTCCTCTTTTAGCAACTCCTTCAATACTGCATGTTACTATATATGGTGCGATCACTCCTGTTCTTTGCTTCCAGTATTGAGTATTCAGTCCTAGTGGGCCTCCACTGTCCCTACTACTAGATAAAGACTTGGAAAGCCATCAGTCTCATGTTCCAGTTCAAATCATCAAACAACTCACCCTATACAGTGATACAGGTCTTTTAAAGTGTTTTCCTACAACTAACACGTTAATTAAACTATAAGTGTCAAACAAGTATAGTCCACTGCTGATCTCAAGAATTATAGGATCCTGGTCCCTATTTGGAGGATTCCATGATGTCCATTGAGGATACATTTCTAATGAAACATTATGAGGAAGAGTCCCAGTTTTCAGACACATTTATTATTTATTTTAATCTAATCTAATTTCCAATTATGGAGTGTGGCAGGAAACTGGAGTACCCGGAGGAACCCACCAATCATGGGGAGAACATACAAGCTCCATATAGATGGTCAGATTTGAGCCCAGGTGGAATTTCACTTTAAAGCTTTGAAGATCTAAGAAAGAGAGTGCATTGTATAAATGTTACATGAGGAAATAAATTTAATGATCCTAAACTGTTAATAATGCTGAAGGTGTCAGGGATGACACTCTGCCAAGGAAACTTGTCCGACCCATTATGCCTACACACTCTGGTACTTTGCACCGAGTGCTGACAGCCTCAAGCTGGCCACGCAGATGTGACAATATTGCCCACATTGCAACCGATTGTCCATGGGCTCATTTGTACTAATAATCCCATCAGTGACACGCAAGATTAAACTAGCCGACCAGGGAGTGGTTTTTTTTCAAACTGACTGATCCTTCAGCACATTTACAAATAATCAGCAGATCATGTCATACACATGCAATTTCAGCCAACAGCTGGAATGTTCTAACGTAGATGATCAAATTTTTGGTAAACAGAAGTCTGTCATCAGCTATTCTGATGTATCGTTCATGATAGTTTTTCAAAAGATGATCAGCTGAAATGGACAAAAGTGGCCATTTTGTCTGACTGTAGTCTCATGAGCATGGTCAGCTTCAGGCTGTGTCGGTACATATCTGAAAATATTAGTCCAGCACCAGGAACATTAAAAGAAATTAAACTTTATTCCAATATATTAAGAGAATTTTCCCATGGCAAATAGATAACACTTAGGCCTGCACATGACCGTTTAGCTGTCTGCACACTGCAGATCCACAAAATATGGATGCGGTCCGTGTGACATCTGCAGTTTTTTTGCAGACTCCTTGACCTTAATGAGTCCGTGGTCCGCATTGTGTATTTCACAAAATCTATTAACACTTGCAATAGATATTAATTAATGATGTACATAGCTTATTGCTTGTTTTAGGCTACTGGCGTTTACTCGTTCCGGCAGGCTGTTCCGGCAGGGGAACAGCCTGTCGAATCCGTAACTGCAGTCTACATCTGTGAGCTGCCAAAAGTCTGCCCGGCCCCATTCACTATAATAGGGAGTGGTGTAGATGGACTACTATTTCTAGATTTATACACAGACTGGAACGAGGCCCGTGCAACGGAACGGAAGCTGTCTATCCAGCCAGCTGGAGTGATCATTTTTCTCTGTAGGTACACACCGTGTTAACAAGAGAAATGGTAAGGCACAGTCAATTTGTTCAAACAATTCCAAAAGGAAATACAGAGAAATGAGACAGATCTCTAAGAAAAGGTACTCTGGCATTCTTATTTCATGGGAAATCTATTACTATATATACTAAAATGGACATATAAGGCTACTTTTATATATGCGTATTAGTTTTAGGTTTTGAGATCTGGCAGAGAATCTCAAAATTTGACCAAAATGCTTTCATTTTGATTACACATCAAGATGCATCCGTTCCGTTAGGTTGCAGTTGTGCGAAATTGAAATGGAACAAACTGGATCTGTCACTAAATACATTAAAAGTCAATGGATGACAGATCCAGTTTTTTAAGATCCTAAAAAAACCGATCCATCACCATTGACTTACATTGTTTCTAGTGACAGATCCGGTTTGTTCCGTTTTGATGACCGGACACAAAACCACAGCATTCTGGTCGCAAAACCGAATGCTGACGGAACTGAAGGCATTCTGAATGGATTACTTTTCATTCAGAATGCATGGGGACAAATCTGAACCGTTTTGGTCCAGTTTTGAGATCTTCTGCCAGATCTCAAAGCCAGAATGCCAAAACTCATATATGAAAGTAGCCTAATAAAAGAGTAGTACTGCAGATATGGGGTCCAGATCAATATCTTTTATTTTATTACTGCCCTCTGTATCTTGGCTGTCAGCACTCACAGCTGCATTGAAATACATTGGCAGGACTGCCGTGCAGGAGCACAGGAGCCCTCTCCAGTATGTTAGCACAGCAGTCCAGAATGTGTATTTTAGCGCAGCTTTGGGCGCCGACAGCGGGGGAACAGGGGCCAGTATAAAGCTAAAAAATAGTGATCTGGACTCCTTATCTGCAGTACTACTCTTGTATTACTGTAGATAATAGTCCAGAATTGACAGATGACAAATATCCATGATGTCAAGTAGATGCAAGATCTTTAATAATACTGTGTTCATATAGTTTTCCAGCTAATGTCTACATTTTATTCATATCAATCAACAATGTTAATTATGCAAAAATAAACTAATGTGATAATTATTGGCTATAGTTATGTGTAAATTCCTAAAGTAATAGTTTTGAAATCTTCATTTAAGGACTTGTTGTGTCCAGATAGAAAAAGTGTGGCTAGCTACCTTAATGTAAATATATAGTGTACTACACCGGCTGGGAATGGAAAGGAACCTCAGGATGAGCAGTGAGCCTAGTAATGTGCATAATTCCTTAAATACAGCAAATCAGGATTAGGAGACAGAGCTGAACATCTAAACCTCCAGATCACATTCTGCTTTAGGTGAGTTTATAGAAGACAGCACGAGAACAATGCTCGTCAGCGCCCCCTGCCTGTGGGAAGGGCATGTGCACAATCCAGTTATAAAGAGGCTGTGCACTACTCTGGTACCTTCATTCCACCTCCTAGAACTGCTTTATCCTCAAATGTCTCCTAGTATCCCAGCTAAGGCGGCTCAGTACTACTCTGTTCCTCCCAGGCCCACACTTTCTGCCTGCCCTTTGCATTGTATGTCCCTCCCCTCTTCTGCATGGGCTGGGGGTGCACTGAGTCCTGCTGCTACCTCCAGGATTGGACCTCAGTGTCTGCACAGAGTGGGAATGAGGAGCTGTCTGCCTGATGACTGGTGTTCACCTTTTCTTTACTAGGAGGTAAGATTACACCATACACATCTGCAGATCTGTGCCAGCAAGCCACCTGCATGCAAAATACTACTTTGATTTGAGGATGATGTCTGAAGACCTTGCACTTGCAGAATAACTACAGGATGCTACTACTATGATAGATGACAGTTTATCATGTAGCATGAAATTTGCTAACTAAAATCAGAGACAGTCTTTAGGATGTGTAAGTGTGTACGCCTAGATATATAGGCAAGTGGATGGATATGAGATAGATAGATAGATAGATAGATAGATAGATAATGTATGGATATCTGGATGGACACCAGTGTTCTTGGAGGTTGCAGCATGCAGAATACTGAATATAACCTCATAATCATAGTGTTAAATATTGGTTTATGATTGCTGAAAGCTTGGCTGTAACATTAATGCATTGTGTGCAGGGCCAAGTAGCTGGGCTTTGCTCTTCCTATGTTTGCTGAAAATGTTCCTGTCTTATTATAATCTTGTATTCTGTAATAAATGAGCTGGAAACAAATCAGTCTTGTAGTTTTAGGACAGGACCCAAAAATGTGGTTCCCATATTTCCCATTTCTTATCCTCTCCCTACTAATTGCTGAAATTAAATCATAAATCCTCCCTGGAAATGGTTCTGCAACATATTAAATCAGGAATATACACTGGGGCTTAGTCAGACTAGGAAGGTCATATCAAGTTTTCCTATATGGTTTTAACAGAAAAAAAGAATAATGTGCACTAATAGTATAAATGATATACCATGACTAGTAACTGAGGGGATAGGACAACTGTGGAAAGCACTACATTCTACATTGTCACCTTATCTGGTAGTTTCTATAAGACTAACCAGTATGAATAATAGCAATAATCTACCTTCCAAGTGTCCATCTTTTAAGGAGACGTGTGACCCAAATCCACCTGATAGATCTTTAGTTTGGAAACCTACTAAGAGGTCTAGTCTTATTTCATGGGGTATTGATAGGTAATGCAGCTAGTTTTGAAATAGTTTGTAAATGACAGAATGCTGAAAAGCATGGACAGGTCTGAAATAGTAGATCTTCCAAAATGCTGGAAATTATTATCATATATTAAAATGAATAATAATAATAATAATAATATATTACACATTTTCTTCACTTATAATGAGAAAGTTCATGGTATTGTTATATGAATACTTTGATATAAACTTGTGCTGCAGTTAGTAAATGGCCCCTTTCTTATTCTCTCCTGCCACCTACTGGACATAGTGAATATTACACACTGAGTTTTTCCCAGGAACATCACTCATCCCCAGTCCAGAGGATAAGGGTCTGACCCTGGTCCCCTGTTTAAATGGCCAGCCATTTGAATTAAACTCTGTGGGACAGCCAGAGAATGCCGAGTACAGCACTGCTCATTCCTTTACAAATCTTTGCTCATATAGCATTTACAATAACATGTACACAGACTGAAATTCTTACCATAGAATATTACATGGTCTTTATATTCCATGCATCCATAGGAAAAAAAAGACCACAGAAGTTCTCTAGCTTCTTTATATAAAATAGTTTTGGTTGAAAATCTTGAACTGTAACCAGATGCCCAGTATTGCAGCACAGTGCATTTAGGAGCACATCCCTCCATAAAGGAATGATGTTCCTTACCTTCATTCACATTACATGCTCCTGCTGCTCAGCTACAATTCTGTTCCTCTTTCATTTACATTGCATACAGTAATGAAGAAGATGATACGTCTGAACCTCAGGGCAAAATATGTGGCATTTACATGGGAGTGGAACAAGTCTGGAGCATTTCACTAGATGCTAACATTACTTAGATTCCCACAAGCACTTAGAAGTATGACCTGCATAATGTAGTACTGATAAAGAAAGCAGGAAAATCTTACTTTCCATTCAAGTGCCATCTGTCAGCCATTATGAGCTTTGATATATGCAGTTGTACAGTGACCAGCCTCTTCTCTAACTGAAGTGAATGGGGCAGCTTAGGTGTAATTATACCTGCTCACCGTTGCGATTGTGACAGCGAACAGGTCAAAAGTGAAGAGAAGGCAGTGCTTGTACGAGTCCACCCTCTGCTGATCTGAAGATAGGACAATAATATAAAAAGCAGACACCCCTTTAATCCAGAGAACATGAAATTAGATACAATGAGATCTATTTCATTCCAGAGACGTTTGAGGCCAAATTCAATTTTTGGACCTTGCGTGATTGGGTGTATATGGTATAATCGGCCACTGTTGGATACTTACACTGTGTAGCTAGCAGAGAACTGTTATTATGGATACCATGTTAGCATGTGATACCATGTGAAGCCTAGGTGATTGCAGAGGGCTTCATAAGTTTAACTTGTCAACTCAAGAATTTTGAACAGCAGGCATATATATGTAAGTGATGATGTCCATGACAAGATGGTTAGTGTTTCATCCGCAAAGATGTCTGTGAAGGGTCCATTTTTGGCCCGTGTGTGTTTTTTGCCCTCCATGTGCTATCCATATTATACGTGCACTGCTAGGCTGCAAATGGGATTTCCAGAGCATCTCCTAGCAATGGTCAGTAAAAGACAACTGACAAAACACGGATGGCATCTGTGTTCTGTCAATAGTTTTCAAAGACCCATAGACTTCAATAAGTGTGATTGGTCCTCATCATGGACCAAAGTAGCGCATGTCCACAGTCAGTGCAAAAACAAGGATGTTTAAAATCCATGAATATTTGTGCCATCTGTGGAGAACACGGACAGCGCACATCTGCGAATTACTGACGTGTGAATGATTACACTGATTTAGTGCGATTATTCAGGCACACATTGGTGGGCTATGTACTTGTTACTGTGCTGCTGATACAAGTAGCTGGATGTGTGAAATGCTATTAGTATCTGTCTTCTTAAACATACAATATAGCCTAGAAATGATAATGTATATTTTCTTTTGTCTAGGTCAAAACCATTGGGCAGAATGTATCGCTTACATCTTGTATTCCTCCTACTCTTTACTGTGATGCCAAGCATCAGCAAGGCAGATGATGAAGGTCAGGAGGGCTACAACTGGCACGTCAAGGAAATACCTCACATTCTTAATTCAGATGTTGTCCAGCTCAGTAGTCCAGCGTTTCAAGCAGAACCAGTACAGGAACTTCATGGAACCTGTGGAATTGAATGTCAGAAGAACTTACCACCACCAACTCAAGATGACCTTGAAAACTACCTTTCCTACGAGACAATATTTGACAATGGTACACGTATCATGACAAAGGTAAAGTTTCAGCTGCCTGTGGGGTTTAATCAGACCAGTCCCTCAGTAAAACATACCCTGCGAAGAAAGAGGCAGATATATGGCACTGACAGTAGGTTCAGTATATCTGACAAGCACTTTATGACCAACTTTCCATTCAGCACTGCAGTTAAGCTGTCTTCTGGATGTAGCGGCATTCTTATTTCACCCAAACATGTGTTAACAGCAGCCCACTGTGTACATGATGGTACAGATTACATCAAGAATACCAACAAGTTACGAGTTGGAATCCTTAAAATCAGAACAAAGAGGGGAGGCAGAAGACGCAAGGGTGGCAAGAAAAACAGAGAGAGCCCACCAACTGAAGAGGACAGTGCAACAAAGGGGGGCAAACTGAAAAAACAGAGGGGAAAACAGAGGAAATCAGTACAGAAAAGGTCAGCAGGAGAAGACCCAGAGCAGACACAGCAGAGATCTGGTAGAGAAAAGGACTCCATAGCTGGAAAGCCTTCCTTCCAGTGGACAAGAGTGAAAGCTATTCAGATTCCTAAAGGCTGGTTCAAGGAAGTATCAGAACATATGAGCCTGGACTATGATTATGCAGTTCTGGAACTGAAACGCCCTCAAAAAAAGAACTACATGGAGCTTGGAATAAGTCCTGAGATCAAGAAGATGCCAGGGAGTAGAGTGCACTTCTCTGGATTTGATGATGACAGACCAGGACAGTTAGTCTACCGTTTTTGCAGCGTGTCAGTGGAATCTAATGAACTGTTTTATCAGTACTGTGATGCAGAACCTGGTTCTAGTGGATCTGGTATTTATATCCATCTCAAAGAACCAAACAAGAAAAAGTGGAAACGAAAAATCATTGCAATCTATTCTGGTCATCAGTGGGTGGATGTTGGTGCTGAACAGCAGGATTATAATGTAGCTGTAAGAATAACTCCACTCAAATATGCGCAGATATGTCTCTGGGTACATGGCAACAACGCTGATTGTTCTCAAGGATGAACCTTTTTCAGAATATTACCTGAAACTTATGACAGGAAAACTACAGAGAAAGTTAATTAAGGCTTTGAAGGGAAAATGCTGATTTTTAGAACATGCACTACTAGAAGCAACGTCTAGTGCTTGTCCTAATTGTCCTTACAAAGCAGCAATGAAGGTAATATTGGAAGCTGGAGAAGAAACCGCTACCTACAAGAAACAAGGAATTATGCAATGTGGATATTTATTGGAAGAATTCAGCAGCTCTGCTGTAGATATAGAGAACTCAGGACTGTCCTTATGTATGCAAATTGTTTTACAAAATTTACAAGTATGTTTAGACAAATGGCGCTTCAGAATCACTTCATGTTGTGACTTTTGGTTTCATCATGGTTGCAGACAATCAAAGTAACACTTTGGCATGAAAAGCACATGAAACAGCTTGGTTTGTCCCCAGGCATGTACAGCACATGGCAAAATAAAAGAAAATACAAGTTATATTGTACACATGCTCGCCTATAAATCACGGCCCACACTCTATGACATGGTCAACCTTTTGATGGTCATCTGAAATATACAGCATGTGTACACCAGTTTGCTAGATGTATTCCCTGACACATGTATTTAAAGATATCTATAGCCCTTGTATTCTTCTCTACCAGAGCCAAGTAATGTAAACTGTCAACTGTGACCCTGTCAGGTGTCACAGGAGACAGTTTTGTAAAATTTTGGTAATTGAGAACACCCCAGTCAACTAAACATACATGTCATGGAGATACGGTGGACATACCGTGAAGTAAAGGTGACCTGTCGGAAGGCTCTGAAATATTTTACACCCTGATTATAATACAGAACCCCACTCTCCTGGGAGAAACCAGGTTGTCCCAGGCGTACTTAACTGGCAAAGAGCCATTCCCTTTGTAGAGACAATTAAAATGGCTGCCTATGACTAAGTGTATGTAGATGATTGACCATAGACAGGTTTTACTACCTTATTTCTATGCTAAGATATAATGGGGGCCATGTACTAACATTCTATGCCAGTTCTTGGGTGTAGAAAATTTGCAAACCTTGTCACACGTGCCATTTTGAAACAAAATGTGTGACTGTTTAGCTATTTCTGACACTTTTTCGCAAAAGTGGGCAGGATGAGGCGGGTTACGGTTGAGATGTCTGCTGCCCGACTCATTTGCCAACATGTGTCCCAGAAAACTGTCACACATCACACGAGATTTCCACCTCAGATCCAGGCTGGAGTAGTTATCTTTTCTGGCTCATGGACAGCAGAAGATGCGACATATTTATTAAGAGGTGTGCACCACTTAATAAATTGGTCAGATCTCCTACCTGCTGGGTTTTTAAGACTGGAGTGTGAAAGGCCCATAGGTGAATTGCACCTTTGACGTGTCAGACAGAATCTGACAATGACATTTCTGACTGCTGTACATTGTAAATTCATGAAGATCTTGTGTGGACTGAATATACTACATACTGTACATCAATATCCCCTTATTTAAACAGATCTGTATGACAACACTGCACCTACCTGAGATCAAAAGGGGATATGCTAGAATTCTCCCAGGAATTCACCATTCAGCTAGAGGTCTGTCAAGAAATCACATCTCAGCATAGAAGTAAGACATCTAAAACGTGTCTACATTTTGTGTTTTTGGCAGATCTTTAAAAACTACCACAACTGCTGGACACCTTTTGAAAGGGCGTTTATGGTGGCTTTTTTTCCAAAGACCATATTCTTCTGTGTGAAGATCATTGCAAAGACAAAGATGCACTGAGCCCCTGTATGAGTCTGCTGTTATTGTTACCATCTACCAGTTTTACTGTGCATATTTAAAGGGGTTCCATACATTATTTAAAGGGTTACAAGTAGGAGCCTAGACAAATTAAGCCAAGCCCTCGCATGCAATGAAAGCAGGCTATTGCTTCCATCTGCTCGCACAGATATGCATCTAGCCTTTCCGAATGCTTCCTCATAGGACAGGCAGTTTTCCAGATGTTGCAAACTATAACCTCTATCCCATGACATCCTAGCAGTTGTGGTTTTGCAACAGCTAGAGGGCCACAGGTTGGAGCCCAACGGGTCAGGCCTAATTCAGACTACGGTCATTTCCATCCACGTACTATCCAGACAGCACATGGGCAGACTGAGAATAAAAGTGGTCCCATGTTGTAGGTAAGTACAAACAGAAGGCAGTGCAACACAAGTAGGCAGGGCCTGCAATACTGTAATGTAGCACAAAATACCGTCCCAGCAGAACCAAATACCATAGTGCAGCACACAATACTAGTCTGCCGCCCTCACCACAGTATACAGGAGGGCACTTGTGACTTTTGGCCAGGTGCGTAAGTACCTGATGCTTCTAGCATCAGATTGTAATATATCCACCCAGCAGCCATAAAAAGGCAGCAGGAATTACCCCATTGGGAGATTTCCCTGTCAGGTCTATGGCCAGTCTGGCCCTTGCCCGCGTAGCATGTGGACCCGTTAAAGTAATTGGTGCAATTCTTACTTCTGTGCCAAGAAACTTGGAACATGCACCATTTTTGTCCAAATACCATACCAGATATGTCCATGTTTTGGAGATGGAAATCAGAACAGCTATCTGAATCCAGCCTAGAGGGCAACATTTACGGTATATAAATTATCTGATGTAATGTTCACATTTCACTTTTTAATCCAATGTAAAAACGTACAGTATCTTCTGAAACTCCACAATGGGTGCTTGTTTGGTTTTATAAGTAGACTACTGTCCACACTACACACTGCTTCAAAATGACTATTAAAAGGGGTAGGCCACTTTCTAAAAGAATTCCTATAATTATAGTTGAGCGAACTTGTGTTTTAAGTTCGGCATCCAAAGTTCGGGTTATCCAAGCATTCCGTTATGGATTCCGCTACCACCGACCATAACGGCATTTGGAACACGGGGTGAAGGACCTAGGGTGACGTCACCGTCATGTGATCAGTGCAGGGGGCGTGGCTCAGTACTGGATTGGATAAGAGGTCGTAGGCTACCACCTCTTATCTAATCCAGTACTGAGCCACGCCCCCTGCACTGATCACATGATGGTGACGTCACCCCAGGTCCTTCGTGTTGTCCAAGGTTCGGTTCATTGAAGAATCCCCTTATGGATTCCAAATGCCGTTATGGTCCGTGGTAGCGGAATTCATAATGGGATGCTTGGATAACCCGAACCCGAACTTTGGATGCCGAACTTAAAACACAAGTTCGCTCAACTCTACCTATAATGCTTTAGGCTTGTGGGCACTAACATAGGAAACCCAAGCCCCCTTATTGCTTACCTGAGCACCGTGGTTCAGTGTCCCGCGCTGGCCATTGAACAGTGGACGCTGGCAGAAACTGCATCCATGGAAATTAAGATGGCGGCAGTTACTTGTGACCGCTTTCCTGAATACATCATGTTCTGCGTAGGTGCTGAAAGAATTCAGTGCATGCAGACACAGGAGATTCTGCTGCGTGTTTCTGCACATGTGCAGTATGCCTTCAGCTCAGCTGCAGAAGAAGATGGGTGCAGGGTAGTAATGGGTAAATCAGGTGACTGCTTCCATGTTGATTGCCATGGCCAAAGTGGCCACCAGCATCCAATGTTTACAGACCACAGACCATGGGTAGTAGGGGAAATAAGGGGGCTTGGTATGCTAGTGCTCACAAGGTTAGGGCATTATATGGATTATTTTAGAAAGTGGCCTTTAAGGATATAATCACATGTTGCAGTCAAGTAACAGTCTTGTTAATACAGTCTCAGGGCAAGTTCAGATGTTCAGTATAAAAGATGTGGATATATAGAAATCAGAGCACACTGCGGATGTCCATCATGCCTGGCTGATACTTATTTTGTAACAAGTTTCTATATCAGGGACTATTGTACCCATTATTAGTTTGCATGGAACGGGAATGTGCGTTAATCTATGTCCTAGATCAGGGATGCCCAACCTGCGGCCCTCCAGTTATTGCAAAACTACAACTCCCAGCATGTCTGGACAGCCTAGAAGCTATCAGTCTACAGCAGGGTATTGTGGTTTTACAACAGCTGCAGGTTGAGCATCCCTGTTCTATATCAATCAGCAAGTCATTTTATTGATGAACACATAAGAAGAACGGTGGTTTTCAGCACTATGATTTCCAGACCTAGGATGCCATGCTTGGTGGTTTTACTATACAGGAATTGACTGTTGTTTCCACGTTTGATCTGTTTGTGGAAGCTTTACATGGTGCTTCACCAGGACATATATACATGAAGGCATTTAACGTATACTGTAAGGAATGGTTATGGTGCTAATGATATTTAGCCATTCATTAAAGATATTTTCAATAATGGACGGGGCTTATTTCATTCTCTGTGCCATCTAGATGATATCACATTCTGACAAAAATATCAGGGCTGACATGTAACGGGGCGGATTTACTGAGCTGGTAGATGGTGTAAGCTTAGATGGGTTTGTCAGGACCTAAACCAGGTTTAATACAGGGCCCCAGGCAGGATAATAAATGCGGTGCAGATAGACACTTTTGTCTCTATACTAACTATTGTTGGCTTACTTTGATACAGAATTCTACAGCAGAATTGTGATAGCTTTGCAACAAAATGTTGCATCTTAGGCCATGTAAAAGGAGAAGTCCTGCTTCGGCACTCCGGAAACCAATGTGAGGGGATTCCTTTATTCATCAAAAGGCGTATATACAGAAACAACGCGTTTTTGGGGATTCAGACCACCTTCATCAGGTTTACAATAGAGGAATCACCTCACATTAAAGACAATCTGAATTGGGTTCCGAAGCAGGACATCTCCTTTTACCTGAAGCACCTTTCAGAAGGGACTGTACATCCCGCCTGGAAGACTCCCAACCTGGAGCAGCACACCCTAGGACTGTCATTTATACTTCAAGCCTTCAATAGGGTTGTGCCTATATTAGCACAACCCTGTAAGGTGAGCCTCTAAGTGTACACTGTTATTGTACCCTAACTGAATGTACTACCCTATTGTGCGCTTTCTTGAGCCATAGGCACGTCCATCTTCCAAAGCATCTTAGGTCATGTCCTTTTCATGCAAAGTCTCACCCCTTTCCCATTAAGCTATGACCCTTTTAGGTGCAGGCACTTTCTTTAAACCAAGATGCACAAACCTGGGCTGTTTTTGTTTTGTTTTTTAGCAAAATCGAGGTGAAGTGGGTTGTTGACCCCGGTACTAGATCATTTTTGCCTTCAGGGAAATTGTTGGACTTTCCGTATGGGTATGACCACATGGCCCATTTGCCACATGGCCGCTCTGTCGTCAACACACAGTCATTAACAATGCAGACTGAATAAGCAGTGTGGTCTTCCTTAGTTAACAAAAGCCAGCTGCTGCCTGTATGGCCACATGGTACTCAACCGCGGCGCGACTACAACACGACCACACAGTGGTGTTGTACCTTTAGGGCTCCATGCCTGTATTCGACCGCAAATGGCGCATCTGCAATATACGACAATGCCCGTGTGCACTCCATGCTGCGAATGTGGACCCGCAAGATATGGCCAAAGATAGGGCATCTTTTGCTGAGATCAGGCACGGATCCGAAGCCAATAAAGAGCAGTGAGGTGTTGAGGTGATATTCCGGTTTTCCTCTGATACACAAACACAGCTATGTTCTCCAGTCTGCACTCATTGCGAAGCCCAGGCTGGGACTGGTCCATAGGGGAAGTCCACCAGCAAAGAATCTCAAATAACCTATATCAATATAAAAAACTGGGTAGACGATCCAGTTTATTATTATAGAAACATCAGGTTAAGATGACCTCTAGGAATAGAGGCAGGCCACCAAGTATCCTCTCTTCCTTGGGACCCAGCTTTTTAACTTGTTGCAGAAACTCCCATAATCATCTGGTAGCATCTTGTTGCTGTCCGCCTCTGTTTGGGCAGGTAATATTTGCACGTCGCTATACAGTGGGCCCCCAGAATGAATTTTACTGGTGGGCCCTAGGCATGCTAGTCTGACACTAGCTCAGCCCATGTGTAAAGTTAAGTCCTAGGGCATCATTCACATGGCAGCATTCTGCATCAGTATTTACAAGCCAAAACCAAGAGTTGAACCTACAGAGACAAAGCATATGGAAAGATTAGCACATCTACTGTGTTGTGGACTAATGCAGTGTGATTGATGCCTTAGAGCTCATGCATGACCTGTCCTGAGGAGCTGTAGACACTCAGGGTGTGTGCTACTGTATGTTGGCACATATTACAGAGGCATCTTTCCTAAGAAGCCACAAGGAATACCTCCGTAATATAACATGTGCTAGAGCATGGCAGAAAAAAACCAATATGAAAGCTGGAGGTAATATGTGATCCCATTGGTGCTGCATTGCTACTCCTTCTAGCTTGTATGCGTCCATACATACAAGCCCTTTTTCTTGCTCAGGAAACTAGTGCATATTCTATAATCTACTCCACCATAGAGGACCCACTAGCATTATTTAGTTGTATCTGTATGTAAAAGATATCCAAAAAGAAAAGCCTTTAACACAATCTACTGTATGAAGATTCATGCGATCTATATGGAGCACAGTGCCGCTGAGGCCTTCATGATACGGCCTCTGCAACTGGCAGAACAAACCCGTCCACAACTTTCAGCATTCGTTTATGGGGCCAATGAGCTGCCAGCCACAAACAGCATCACATAGTTGAGATGGCAGATAAATGCTGTAGCATGTCCGAATATGGACAGTATGTGGCATATTTCCTGCTGCAAAAATGGGAAAATGAGTAGCGTCGACAACATCGGCTGCTGAGCCAAGAGCCTGGACTATGCGTCTAACCTATTACTATGTGTAGTACGAGATTGTAGTTAGTAACACAGACACTAGGAGAGAAGATGTCTGCTGCCATCTTTACAAATAACCAACCTGCCATTAACACTGTATAGGACTGGACCAGTCTTTTTCTAACCATAGTATGTAATACTGGGTCAGTCCACAAGATGGCGATCTGTGTAGGTAACAAGTGAATTCCACCTTGACTATGTAAATTCTGACCGCTTTTTTTTTTTATATGTACTTGACTCTGCGTGGGTCTCTTCTAAACTTTGCATCATGCTCTTGTCACAGTTCAGCTTTCTAATAGTGCCATGTTCTAATTTAATTTTATCACACATATTCATTAAAGTCAATAAAACATTAGCAACTTGTGAAAAGACATTACTCAAAGATAACATAAATATCTCAAAAGAGTGAGCCTTCTAGGGTGGCCATACACAGGTGACAGCTGTTCCCCTCAACCCCAACACATGTGCATGCTGTTCGAATGAGCATGTGTTCTCAATAGGGAGAAGGGACTTAAAGGGATATTCCCATTATGGCCTTACATGGCTGAGATGGGAATAACCATAGCACAAGCCAGGGATTGGCTAGACCCATGGAAATATCTCAGTGACCGAAGCTTCGCTGTTTCTGTAATTCCCATTGCAGTGAATGGGAGCTATGGAAACATCACAGTATAGCAAGCTTTATGGTTTCCGGTAACTTGGGACGGAAATTATCAGGATGAGCATTGCTAAAAGTCGCCTGTTCCTGGTAATTGCCCCATGTCGGCTATCACTCATTCGTCGTGTATCTTCGGGCCAGCTTTTCAAATCATTGCTTCTGAGCAGCATCTCACCCTGAGCAAACTGGGATCTCCTAACCACAAACAATGACTCTTTATGGGGATGAATGATCCCAGTGGTGATCGCTCCTCCCAATAAAGGGATGATTTCTGCATGTAAATTCAGCCCTCCTTTTTGCTCAGCAATCAAGCAATATTTGGAACAAATGGTCCATTTCCGATAATTGCCTGAGAATTGGTCCATGTAAAAGGACCCGTAGCTGTTAAGTTCATGTGCAGTTACTGTATCTCCAGTGAAGACATAGAATCATACATACTGAAATCCAACATATCTGACTCTTTTACTCAACATTTGCCATCGGGATAGACGGAACATCTTCATACACATGCCTGAACATGTATGACCACTTATACTGTAGTGTAGTTTTGCCCATCATTTCAGTGTATGACTTTGTACAGTATTCATCCTCACCCATAACTATTTCTCTTGACAAGGAGATATATTTACAGTGCACTGGGACCACCATGGGCAGTAAAATGGCACCGCAATATGCAAATCTCTTCATGGCAAAACTGGAAAATTACTTTTTGGTATCCTGCCCCAAAAAACCCTTGGCCTACTTCCGTTTCATTGATGACATCCTAATAATCTGGACTGACTCTGAACATGAACTGATAAAATGTCATGAACAATTCAACAAATTCCATCCCACCATAAACCTGACCCTAAACTATTCACACACAGAAGTCAGCTTTCTGGACACTACCAAAACTTCAAGACGGCTCAATACAGACATCCCTGTATCGAAAACCTATTGATAGGCCTACATACCTCAAATAGGACTGCTTCCAGCCCAAACATATTAAAAAGTCCATCATCTATAGTCAAGCCATTAGATATAGCCGAATCTGTTCCAGTCCATCAGACAGGGATGAGCATTTACAGTATCTGAAAAGGACATTTTTACACCAGGGCCATCATCCTGCTTCAATTACAGATCAGATCACAAGAGCCATCAAAATCCCCAGAAGTCAACTTCTCCAATACAATGATCTGTAAGATAATTAAGGACTTAATCTCAAGATCTTTGATATGTAGTTCTTTTATTTTTCAAATGCCCATCCATTTCCCCCTGTCTCTGTTCTTATTGTATATATACTGCCTCCTGCCAGGATACAAGGCGAGATACGATAGGGTATGGAGGCATACAGGTTGATAAGGTCTCCAGCAGCACATTTCCCTACAGATTTTGCAGCTGGGCCTGTAGATCCTGTACACTGATAGGTTTCTGAAGCTGGCCACATGAATGCTCAATTGGCAGGTCAAGGAAGTGTTGTAATCTGGTAGAGACAACTGCTGTGGGTTCAAGCATTAACCTGCTAAAAAATGCCAGTTGGAAGCCCTGCCATGAGAGAAGCACTCATCGCGAGGCCTCTGTACTTATACCCACTGTCGTGGCATCTGAAACGGATCCTGGATTCATTACTACAGTTCCAGTCCATAGCAGTCCAGTTTTATTGTTCATGACACCACTACAACGTGTCGGACTGGGGTGCCTAGGGCCCACCAGTAAAATTTATTTTGGGGGCCCACCGTACGGATACATCCAAATATGACCTGCTCACACAGCAGCAAGATGCTACCAGATTATTGAATATGGGGGTCCCTGCAGCAACTTTGAGAAGGTAGGTCCTGGGGATAAGAGGACACTGATAGCTTTCCTCTGCACCTAGAAGTCATCTCAGCTCTGATCGTGTCTAGAATAAACTGGAAGTTTCCTTAATAATCTATCAAGTTTTTTATATTAAACATAGGCTGGTTGATGTGCTGTACATTGAATATATGTATGTAGTGCAGTAAGTCTACTGTGTTATGTGCCACTTGTGCAGAGGGTGGGATACTAGAGGCCAACCTTGCTCAGGGGCCCACCGGGGATTCACCTGTAACCCTGTGGGCCAGTCCGAGCCTGACTACAAATGATGATGGCTGGCTGTCATTAGCAGGAAATGTAATGAGTGCCATAACATCAAATTTCCTTCTGTTAAGCTCCTTGAAATGGTGCAGACAGACAAGTGTGTGTAAAGAAGGTGCCACCTCTGTCTGGCTGGACAACTCAACTGTGGCTTATGCTGGTCAGTGGAACAATGGATCCTCTCTACTGGCGCTCTTGTCTGGGCGATCCGGGGTTTCTAAATAAGACTGGTGTAAGAAACGCCAATCTTAATACATTTTGTCCTATCTGTGGAAGCACCCTAAATAAAACACACAGCATAAAAAAAAAAGAGAGAAGGATTGCTGACTACTATATTACCAACAGTACCCACTAGTGAGGCTATTCCAACCCAGCTCATCCACTCCTACAGGAAACAATTGCATGGCAGACATATGCTATGACTAAGGCCTGAATCTAGGTCAAAATGCATGAGCGGTGCATTTTCTTCATCCTGAAATAGGTTTTATGCATCTAACATAAAAGTTTGGAATTTTATGGATTCTGGAGCTCTCTCTTATTCCTACTTCTCACATTATTCCTTTCTGTAGGAATGCAAAAAAGATTTTGTACTCCAACATCTTACGGACCGGTTAGAATAATGTTGCACTGGAAAGCCTGTGTATGAGTTATTTTATCCAATTCATTTTACAGATAGTAACAGCTTTGGGACACACCAGGAGAGATTTAGTGTGTTAGATAAATACATTCTGTTGATAATTTGACCAAATTGTGTTGAAATGTGGAACTTGCTAGGTATAGTAGACTTTTTCTCATCCTTATGGCACCCCATGGCTACAGTACATGTACATCAAATGTATTGGCCCCAAATAATGGCATAGATCATTAATAACAATGGCACATTTAAAGGGATTCTCTGGGCTTTTAATATATCCTCAGGGCAGGTCAATATCAGATCGGTGGCTGGACCCCCGCCGATCTGCTGTATGAAGGGAAGGCAGTGCATGTGAGCCGTCTCCTTTCTCTCTTCCTGCTCGCCATAGACATAGCAGCAGTGAGCAGGAAGAGAGAAAAGAGACGGCATGCACACAGCATTGGTCATCAATATTAAAAGCCCAGAGAACCCCTTTAAAATTCTTTGTAGGTGAAAAGAGTATCAAAATGCATAATAAATTTGGCATGTCATGCACTTTTTTTCTGCATTTTCCCATGCGAATGTACTACTTTTAGGGGCTATTCACACAAACATATGTCGGCCATATCAGTCCTCTTTTTCATTAGCATTTGTAATTTCCGTAATTCTGCTCTGTTAAAGGAGCAGAACAATGAAAATAACAGAAGTGCCAGATTCGGCACATAACTAAAGCAAACTGAGCCGAAAAACTCCACTGACTATAATGGGATCCATTCGGTTTCCGTTCAGTAGAACACTTTTTTTAGCGCAGAAAAAAAAAGTCCTGCATGGAGGATTTTCACTGTTATTTTCATCAAATTCTGCCACAGAAGTCCAGAACGGAGCATCCAATGCAGATGTGATACTAGCCTTAGGCCTCATGCACACGGCTGTTGGTGTTTTGCGGTCCGCAAACCGCGGATCCGCAAAACACGGAAGCTGCTCCGCGTTCCGTAATTTGTGGAACAGAACGCGGCCCATTATAGAGATGCCTATTCTTATCCGCATAACGGACAAGAATAGGACATGCTATATTTTTTTTGCGGGGGCACGGAATGGAGCAACGGATGCGGACAGCACACGGAGTGCTGTCCGCATCTTTTGCGGCCCCATTGAAGTGAATGGGCCCACGGCCGAGCCGCGAAATATGCGGCTCGGACGCAGACCCGAACAACGGCCGTGTGCATGAGGCCTTACTCGCATGTGTAACAGCCTAACCACTGGTTTAACAGACCCAACTCATCATCATAGACCCCTACTGTGAATTCAGGTCAGTTAAACCCGTAGTCAGGCCGTGTTAGATGCACGTCATATGGATGGATAAGGCATAGGGTTCTGTGAACAGCCCTTTAAAGCTTCAATTTACTTGTAGCATAATAATGTATGGCCACAACCGGGAAATCCAGAATTTTTACCAACAGTGCAAATTAGTAAGGTCACCAAACAACTGTCACCAGCCACATAGTATTTTATCAGTATACAGCATGTGTATGGTATTAGTCAGCACAGCTCATGTTTTGCATAGTTTCCTTTTTTTAAAATTTCCCATTACAGTTAAAAAAAAAATATATGAATCTGAATTTATGTACATGGGTTCTCCATCAATAATTTATGTGTAATAGAACAGGGACCCTCATCTTTCTCCGCCAGGAGGGCTTCAGTGAGTTGTATGAAGCAATGGTCAATTTGCCATCAGTGGAGATGTATTAGACTTCTCTAACGATAATGGTTTGGACTGGTACATTATTTGACTTACACTAGATGTTTCATACAGGACTATGCACAGAATAAGGCTACAAGCACACGACAGTTGTTTTTTGCTGTCCACAAATCGCGGAACGGTCTTCCTTTTTTTTTACATCCACATGCTTTCCGTGTGTCTGCAAATTTTGTAGGTTGTGTTTCCGTGTGTCTTCCGTTTTTTTTTGTGGATCCGCAAAAAAAAACGGAAGGCTTGAACCAGTTTCTTAAAGTACCTGTACAAGTGCCCGGGTTTCCAAGCAACTATCTGCAAAAAAACAAAAAAAACGGATGCGGATGACAAATGGATGGCTTCCGTTGGTCATCCGAATTTTTTGCGGACCCATTGACTTCTATGGGTCCGCAAACCGTTTTTTGCAGACAAGAATAGGACATGTCATATTTTTTCTGTGGACATGAAATGCGGACAGCGGACGCAGACAGGCATCCGCATTTTTAACGGATCCATAGAAATTAATGGAAAACCATCGGATCCGCAAAAAAAAACGGAACGGAGGCCGCAAAAAAACACTGCCGTGTGCATGTAGGCTAACATATGAATGCTGTGCTCTACAATTAAAGCTTTATTTTCCCAAGGGCGACAATTGTTACAATTGTAGAGAGGGATCTTTGTTTCAATGCAGTCTTTGAAACCAAGAGCGGATTAAAAAAGCAAAATCTTTCCTATGTTTGTCCCCTCCCTTTCCTATCCACTCCTGATATTGGCTTTTAAAAATGGCATAAAAAAATGGCACGCATGACAGCACCTGTATCTTTCCTGCCAATTTTTACCATTAGGCTTTTATCACAATACATTTGCAGTGCATGGTACTTTAAATAAACAATTACACTATATGGTACCTTTTTTTTTTTCAACAAAAGGCGATGTGGTGGAGAAAGATGCCGGTGTATGGGCACCTGTAAACAGGATAAATGCACACAGTGTATAGGTTTAATGGAAGCCATTAACATAGCATATATAGAGCCTTGTTATTAGATTAAGCTCTCCACGGTAAACTGTGGTAATAAGGAGGACAGACAGAAAAGTGTAGCTTTCACGCCTTCATCCCTTTTATTATAAAGTAAATAATGAATAATAATGAAAATGCAATAAACGTTTTGAAATCCTTGCCTATAAAACTGATAACATCCATAAATGTTGAATAGAGAGCAGCCTAATCAGAATAAACAACTACAGCATGGATCAGCAACGTCTGGCACTACGGCTGTTCTGAAACTACAACTCCCAGAATGCTCCATTCACTTCTGTGGGAGATACAAGCCAAGCAAGTGTGCATGCTGGGAGTTGTAGTTTTACAGCAGCTGCGCGCTGATCCCTCCCTGATCTAAATGCTTGGTCATGTAAACAGGCATACATACCAAATCTGTTTTGGCAATGGGAGTAGCTTTAATCTACTGAAATTCATTCGCCTTCAGAATTAGGACTCGTCTTGGCCAATGAATGACTTATCTTGGCTCACATGAGAGCCACGGCCCTGCCCTAACAGCCCGGACCGGCAGGCCTGCCGATCAGGGCTGTTTAACACTTTACGCCGCATGTAAAGAGGTGGCAGAGAGAGCGGACTCCCTCTGTCCCCCATCGACACCCCACAAATGCAATCGCGAGGTGCCACGGTGTGTGAAGCCACCCTGGCTTCCGATGTAGGCCCCAGTACTGGCTGTAATGATTTCCAGCGGGCTGCGCCTCTCTGGCGCAGCCTGCTGGTTAATATTAAAATAGCATTGCTATTAAAGTGCAATGCATTAAAGGGATAAAATTTTAAAATCAAACAAAGCATTTTAAAAGCAAACAAAATACTGTCTGTTATAGTCCCCTTGTGGGACTATTAACCACTTCAGCCCCCCTAGCTTTAACACCCTTAATGACCAGGCCACTTTTTACAATTCCGCACTACACTACTTTCACCGTTTATTGCTCCGTCATGCAGCTTACCACCCAAATGAATTTTGCCTCCTTTTCTTCTCACTAATAGACCTTTCATTTAGTGGTATTTCATTGCTGCTGACATTTTAACTTTTTTTGCTATTAATCAAAAATGAGAGAAATTTTTGCCCAAAAAAATGACATTTTTCACTTTCTGTTGTAAATTTTTTTTTTTTAAACTACATTTCTATATAAATTTTTCTCTAAATTTATTGTTCTACATGTCTTTGATAAAAAAAAAAATCCAATAAGTGTATATTTATTGGTTTGGGTAAAAGTTATAGCATTTACAAACTATGGTGCAAAAAAGTGAATTTCCGCATTTTGAAGCAGCTCTGACTTTCTGAGCGACTGTCATGTTTCTTCAGGTGCTAGAATGTCAGGATAGTATAAATACCCCCAAATGACACCATTTTAGAAAGAAGACACCCCAAAGTATTCGCGGAGGGGCATGGTGAGTTCATGTATCATTTAATTTTTTTTTTTACAAGTTAGCGGAAAATGACACTTTCTGAGGAAAAAAAATAATAATAAAGTTTCCATTTCTGCTAACTTCTGGCAAAAAAAAAAAAAAAATATCCCACGGACTCACTATGCCCCTCAGTGAATACCTTGGGGTGTTTACTTTCCGAAATGGGGTCATTTGTGGGGTGTGTTTACTGTTGTGGCATTTTGGGTGGGGCTAAATTGTGAGCAGCCCTTTAAAACCTAAAGGTACTCTTTGGAATTTGGGCCCCTTATCTCTGTAAATGACAACTTTTAAAAAAAAATTATACAAAGTTGTCAATTTACAGAGATATTTCTCTCACCCAGCATGGGTACATGTAAAAATACACCACAAAACACATTGCCCTACTTCTCCTGAGTACGGCGATACCACATGTGTGACACTTTTTTGCAGCCAAGATGCGCAAAGGGGCCCTAATTCCAATGAGTACCTTTTAGGAGGGCATTTTTACGCATTTGGATTCCAGACTTCTTCTCACGCTTTAGGGGCCCCTAAAATGCCAGGGCAGTATAAATACCCCACATGTGACCCCATTTTGGATAGAAGACACCCCAAGGTATTCCGTGAGGGGCATGGCGAGTTCATAGAAGATTTTTTTCTGGCACAAGTTAGCGGAAATTGATATATTTTTTATTGTTTTTTCTCACAAAGTCTCCCTTTCCGCTAACTTGTGACAAAAAGTTCATTTTTCATGGACTCACTATGCCCCTCAGCGAATACCTTGGGGTGTCTTTTTTCAAAAATGGGGTCATTTGTGGGGTGTTTGTACTGTTCTGGCATTTTGGGCGGGGCTAAATTGTGAGCAGCCCTGTAAAGCCTAAGGCCTTATTCACACATCCGCAATGTAGTCCGCATGTATTCCGCAATTTTGCGGAATACATGCGGACCCATTGACTGTGAATGGGGCCGGGAAAGATGCGGAGAGCACACACTGTGCTCTCCGCATCCGATTTTGCGGAGCGCGCCGCCGATTTTCCGGTCCGCGGCTCCGCAAAAAAAATAGAGCATGTCCTATTCTTGTCCGCAATTGCGGACAAGAAGAGGCATTTTCTATGGAGTCCGGGCAATGTGCGGTCCGCAAAAATGCGGAATGCACATTGCCGATGTGTCCGTGTTTTGCGGATCCGCGGCTCCGTGGATCCGCAAAACACAACGGATGTGTGAATAAGGCCTAAAGGTACTCGTTGGACTTTACGCCTCTTTACGCACCTAGGCTGCAAAAAAGGGTCACACATGTGGTATCGCCGTACTCAGAAGAAGTAGGGCAATGTGTTTTGGGGTGTATTTTTACATATACCCATGTTGGGTGAGAGAAATATCTCTGTAAATTGACAACTTTGTATAGAAAAATTTTAAAAGTTGTCATTTACAGAGATACTTCTCACACAAAGTATGGGTATATAAAAATACACCCCAAAACACATTCCCCTACTTCTCCTGAGTACAGCGGTACCACATGTGTGACACTTTTTTGCAGCCAAGATGTGCAAAGGGGCCCTAATTCCAATGAGTACCTTTAGGATTTCACAGGACATTTTTACGCATTTGGATTCTCACGCTTTAGCACCCCTAAAATGCCAGGGCAGTATAAATACCCCACATGTGACCCCATTTTGGAAAGAAGACACCCCAAGGTATTCCGTGAGGGGCATGGCAAGTTCACAGAAATTTTTGGCACAAGTTAGCGGAAATTGATATATATATTTTTTTTTTACAAAGTCTCATATTCCACTAACTTGTGACAAAAAATAAAATTTTACATGAACTCACCATACCCCTCACGGAATACCTTGGGGTGTCTAAAATGGGGTCACATGTGAGGTGTTTGTACTGCCCTGGCATTTGAGGGTCTCCGCAATCATTACACGTATGGCCAGCATTAGGAGTTTCTGCGATTCTCCTTATATTGAGCATACGGGTAAGGAGATTTTTTTTTTCCGTTCAGCCTCTGGGCTGAAAAAAAAAAAAAAAAAAAAAATGAACGGCACAGATTTCTTCATTCGCATCGATCAATATGGATGAAAAAATCTCTGCCAAAATCAGTGACTGCGGTGCGGTGGGCTGGGCGCTAACTACCTAACAAGTAGCTAACTAACTGGCGGTGATAAGGGACCCTTATTCCCCATTCACACGTCTACAATTCTGTTCTGTTCTATGGGGACAGACTTTGTCCCGCTCGGATCTGGAATTGCGGATCCGCACTTCCGGGTCTGCACTTCCGTTCCGCAAAAATATAGAACATGTCCTATTCTTGTCCGCAATTGCGGACAAGAAAAGGCATTTTCTATATAGTTCTGGCAATGTGCGGATCTGCAAAATGCGGAAAGCACATTGCCGGTGTCCGTGTTTTGCGGATCCGAGAAACACATATGGACGTCTGAATGGAGCCATACAGGGCGGGGGTGATCAATGACAGGGGGTGATCAGGAGTCTATATGGAGTGATCAGGGGTTAATAAGGGGTTAATAAGTGACGGGGTGAGGGGGTGTAGTGTGGTGCTTGGTGCTACTTTACATAGCTACCTGGTCCTTTGGTGGTCGATCCCAGCAAATGGGACCACCAGAGGACCAGGTAGCAGGTATATCAGACGCTGTTAACAAAACCGCGTCTGATATACCTGTTTGATGCGATTTATTTAACTTCTACAGCCTGCCAGCGATTGATCATCGCTGGCAGGCTGCAGGATAACTGCCGAGCTGTGAGCCACAGCAAATCTCGCCTCTCGTGAGATGACGCGCCAAGGAGGAACATCCCGGCCGCCCGCAGGACGCATCCCTGCGTTCGGCATGAGGTTAAGGGGTAAAAGAAAATGTAAAAAAATTTACATCATAAAAAAAAAAATTACACTTTTTTTCCCATTGAAAATACGCGAATTGCTAATTTATTCTTAGTTGCCACCAAAAAAACTAACAAGTGATCAAAAAGCGCCATTTACTTCAAAATGATAGCAATGAAAAATACAAGTCGTCCCGCAAAAATCAAGCCCTCACGCAACTCCATAGAAAAAAATAAATAAAAAAAAGTTATTGGTCTTGGGAAGCGGCAATGTAAAAACATTTTTTTCTAAAGGGATTTTATAGCAAAAAAGTAGTAAAACCTAAAAAAGAAAAACTATATGTATTCGGTATCATTGTAATCGTACTGACCCAGAGAATAAAGATATGTTATTTATACCGAAAAATGAACGCCGTAAAATTTATAACGTAAAAACGCAGTGGCAGTATTACTGTTTTTCCCATCTCCCTTCCAGAAAGAGTTAATAAAAGTTAATCAGAAAGTTATGTGTACCCCAAAATGGCGCCATTAAAAACTACAACTTGTCCCGCAAAAAAACAAGCCCTCATAAAGCTATATAGACGAAACAATAAAAAAAGTTATAGCTCTTGGAATATGACGATCAAAAAAAGAAGAAAAATGCTTGGTCAGTAAGGCCCAAAACAGGCTGGTCACTAAGGGGTTAAAGCTTGGAACAAACTAGCAGCAGAATTGGTTGGGAAATCTACATTAAGTGAATGTAAACAAGCCTGAGATAAACACATGTATATCCAAAGATAAAAAAGAAATAAATAAATCATATACAGATGGACCAGGTGTTTTTTTTTCTGCTGTCAGTCTTCTATATTTCTGCCTGTTTCCTGACTACGTGTATTGCCCGATCCCCCGCTGCTTTGTACAGGTGTATCTGACCCCAGTGGGTCAGGAGCCAACCACATCAGGAATATTCCAATAGGTAGCAGGCTGGTGGCTCCCCTGCAGCAAAGGCCAGATCCCTGTATAGGGGTTAAAGGGTGACAACCAAGGGACAGCCAGGATAAATCCCTCAGGAGTAGCCCAAAGTGAAACCAGTTGGTTGGAACAGTGGGTCTACACTCACTGCCTGTAACAGTCTGTAATGAGATGACCGCTCGCATTACAGAAAGTATTTTAATTAAATAAACATATTAACGAAATAAATAAAAACAGACTCAACAAGCAGTTTGCATTTGCTTCTGTTCAAGGTGTTTATTGCATCTCACTACATGCACTGGGTCTTTAAACCATGATACAAAGGAAAGCCAGTTGGAAATTGGAAATTTTAAATACTTGATCCCCATTTAGAGTGTATGTTATCCCCACAGTAAATTCAGATACGACCATCGAATAAATAATTAAATTGAAAGACTTACAACAGGTGAACGTCGTTCCTATCCAGTAAACTTCTACAAACAGCTGCCAAGCCACTTGTAACACTGATCAACAGTGACCTTATTTGTATGCACCAAAACCTTAAGCCAAAGCGGTCAGCGCACAACGGGATGAGTGTGTGAACGAAAAAATGAAACGCGCACAATATGTACAAGATGGGGTGGACCTTGCTGATCCGGAGGAAAATTTGGTCACAAATGGTACAAAACTACTCACAGTGAACTCAGAGGAAAAAAAGTGCTAAAATAAACACAAAACAAGATGTACGCGTACAATAAAATTTAAGAAAAAAAAATAATTGTTTTTTGTAACACTCCACAAAAATGAATAGCCCTGCTGCAACTACAATGAAGAGATACGCAGACTGATTTTGCAAAATGGACCAATATACTCGTTTGAATGCAAAAACTGAAAAATATAATTAAAATATATATTATATTTAAAATCAACAAAAAGATAAATATGATACATTTCTGATATGATTTGTCTCTATAGCAGTGCATAACTATATATGTGGAGGAAGATTTCATTTCATATTCATTTAACTTATAAATAACTTTAAACATATAAATTACCACAAAAACAAACAGCTTCTTTTTCCACAATTAATAGTCCTGTGGGTAGTTCTCACACACAAAACAGAGGGTTGTATTGGAGTGTTTTCTGCTGTGATCACACAAGATTTCATACTCGACAGGGATGTCCAAACATTATATACATTGAAACGTTCAAAAAACACAGACACATCTGTCCAGACTGCTCAGCACACAACAGCTGCGTGTTCTGCCCCCATCAGGCAGGGACAGGAATAGCACTAGAAGGCATGGGGGAAATTACACCCACTCATGGAAAACTGGAAAACACAGAGAACCCAAAAACACAAAAATGAACAAAATATGGTATATAGTAGCGGGTTACTGCTAGGGCAATACAGAATCCTAATGATCACTTTCACAGCTGTGCTACGCGTTTCAGAAGAGAAATCTAAGCACTGGGTTTGGTACTGGTGGCTCACTTAGAAAACTCTGAGCAGCAATCTGTTCTTCGAAGGCTCCAGACTCATGTATTCAGGTCACAAAACAGAATCTAGGAGGGAAAAAAAACAACAAATTAGCTTTATGTGCGACTATAATATGTCTACAAAGCCAGTATTAGACCAGCAGATGAAGCTGACAATTGTCAGGATGGAAGTGTTCCTTCCCGACAATTGCCTGCTTGTCAGTCGAGGAGACCTCTGCATTTACACGTTTAAAATGAGAACCGCGCTGCCTCCATAAAGGAATCCTCCACTGTGCCGGAAAAAATCCTGGTAAACGCAGGTTATCAGCGTCTTCCTCCTCAAGGTTCCAACAGGCAATGCCAGCTGTCTCCTCTGAAAGACCTGAAAATGTCACACCATAGTGCAACACGTCCAATATAAGGAACCGTAATAAAATTTATTGTACTCACAATCAATCATAAAATCAAGCGTATCTCATGAAATTGTACGTCTCAAGTCCCGTCGTGGCCAGACCCGGGTTTTACTCGCAAACTTCTTCAGAGACGAAAACTACCGTATTTTTCGCCATATAAGACGCACTTTTTTCCCCCCAAAAGTGGGGGGAAAATGGCAGTGCGTCTTATATGGTGAATGCTACCATTTTCCTATAGCTAAAGCTGATACATCGCACAGCCTGCGATGTATCAGCATGGAAGGAGGAGGGGGCGGAGCCTGGCAACACGCGGCGGGCGGCCCGCCGCTAACAGCGTGACTGCTTTCATAACATTTTAAATCTTTAATCATGTCCCCTTATTCCCTATAATCCCAGTACAGTAGCGTCTGCTAACCTGCTATACCGATCCTAGCAGGCAGAGCGTGCGGCAGGCTGCTGTGTAACGCCCTCACTGACGCCATCTGCCTGCTCCTCCTGCTTCATTCATAAAGTGAAAGGAGCAGGCAGATGACGTCAGTGAGGACGTTACACAGCAGCCTGCCACCGCACCGCTCTGCCTGCTAGAGGATCGGTATAGCAGGTTAGCAGAGCGCTACTGTACTGGGATTATAGGGAATAAGGGACGTGATTAAAGATTATAAGTGTTATGAAAGCAGTCAAGCTGTTAGCGGCGGGCCGCCCGCCATGTGTTGCCAGGCTCCGCCTCTAAGCAGTCACTATGGGCCAGATCTGTGGATAGCACTTTGATGGGGGCATTTATGAATGACACTGTATTGGGGTGATCTGTGGATGACACATATAGCATATGATGCTATATATGTGTCATCCACAGATCCAATCCATTACAGTGTCATTCATAAATGCCCCCATCACAGTGCTATCCACAGATCCCCCATTACAGTGCTATCCACAGATCCCCCATCACAGTGCTATCCACAGATCCCCCATCACAGTGCTATCCACAGATCCCCCATCACAGTGTCATCCACAGATTCCCCCATAACAGTGCCATCCACATCTCCCCCACATAACAGTGCCATCCACAGATCCCCCCCATAATACTGTCATGCACAGACCACCATTACTTCAAAAGCACACCTTTTGGTTAAAAATATTTTTTTTCTTATTTTTCTCCTCAAAAACCCAGGTGAGTCTTATAGGCCGGTGCGTCTTATAGGGCGAAAAATACGGTAAACATATCCGGGGGTAGAGCCCTTTTAAGCTCCCACTATCCCCCATCTTCCGGTATTTATCGAGTCCATCATTAAATTACTACGAAACAATCTAATGCTACAGGCTCCTCCTTCCATTCATAAAGCGGTCACATGACCTAAACAACCATGTGAAGGAAGGAGGAGCCTGTAGCATTAGATAGTTTCGTAGTAAAAGACAAATGATTGCTGATTTTTTTGTAATCCATTGGTAGTGTAAAGATAGGATTGTATGTCTGAATGTTCCCAATATTGAGACTTTGCTTTTCAGGAGTGATTCTATTTAAAGCGGCAGAGAAGGGCTGTGATAGGCTCGTAACAGCACGTGTACACTTTATGAATGAAAGGAGTGTGGTGAGGGATTTTCAGTGATTAACATATGGGATTTTAGAGTTTTATCTATATATTGTATGTTTTATATTGATGTAAAATTGGAGAAATTCATTGGATGCCTTGATATTAATTTAAGAACTGTTCGACTTTTTAATGATGGACTCGATAAATACCGGAAGATGGGGGATAGAGGGAGCTTAAAAGGGCTCTACCCCCAAATATGTTTAGTTTTAGTCTCTGAAGAAGTTTGCGAGTGAAACCCGGGTCTGGCCACGACGGGACTTGAGACGTACAATTTTATGAGATACGCTTGTTTTGATGATTGTTTGTGAGTACAATAAATTTTATTACGGTTCCTTATATTGGACGTGTTGCACTATGGTGTGACATTTTCCGGTCTTTCAGAGGAGACAGCTGGCATTGTCTGTTGGAACCTTGAGGAGGAAGACGCTGATAACCTGCGTTTACCAGGATTTTTTTCTGGCACAGTGGAGGATTCCTTTATGGAGGCAGCGCTGTTCTCATTTTAAACATTTCTCTTTGAGTGTGAACTTACCCACAACACTACAAGAACCAGCAGCAGCGCAAGTAATCTGTATCTACTTTTAAATTTTTTGAAGAAAAGTGAATATTAGACTGTTCAAAAAAATAGCAGTGTTTGTATTCTTCTTTACAAACTCAAACTAGGGCAATATGGCCTAAAATTTAAATTGCGATGTAATATGAAGCATTTGCGATATGCGATATATATTTTCCATATTGGAGGGGGGGTTGCTAAACTTTTTTATTTTTCCCTTAACTTTTTATTTAATAACTATTTAGCCTCCTTAGGGGCTAGAACCCTTGTCCTATTCACCCTAGAGATCTATCAGGGTAAATAGGACTTGACACTGTCCCTGCTGCCCTGTGCACACAGAAGCAGGGAGCTGACCATAGCAGCCAGGACATCAGTAGCGTCCTGGCTGCCATGGTAACCGATCGGAGCCCCAGCATTACACTGCTGGGGCTCCGATCACAACTGCCACTGGAACCAATGATCGGGTGGGAACCCTGTGGCCAATGAATGAATAGAAACGTAGCCTGCATGTGCCGGCCATATACCATACTGGGCCTCTATGACTGCACTCTGCGATCCATCGCAGGGGTTAATTGCGGCGGATCCCAGCAGGCAGTCATAGAAGCCGGGTATGGGATATGGCCGGCACATACAGGCCTATAGGACCTTACATTAGGTAGCAGCACATACGGGGCACTTACTATTATATCTGTGCAGGGCTCTGTTCGCCCGCTCTGGCCCCCGTCACATGGTGGGAACACCAAGGAGGAGACATCAGCTTCTCTCCCTGGGCGTTCCTTCTCCCTGCCTGTGACATTCTGCACTGCCCGCTCTCATAGGTCCCTCCCCTCCTCCGCTCTCATTGGTGGCTCTCAGTGGGAGGGAGGGACTCCCTCCTTTTCCACTGTGCCGGCTTAGGAGAAAATGGTATGCGCCGAGAGGGCCGCATACCATGTTCTACCGCGATATGGCGATATAGACGAAATCTATATCGTGGGCACAAATTCATATCGCATATCGTCTATATCGCCATATCGCCCCACCCCTAACTCAAACATTCACTATATAAACTGAAAAATGTTTGAAGATTTTGCTTTCCTTTGAATCGCTTAACTAATATTTAGTTGTATAACCGCTGTTTCTGAGAACTGCTGGACATCTGTGTTGCATGGAGTCAACCAACTTCTGGCCCTAGTGAGCATATATTCCAGCCCAGGATGATTGGACTACATTCCACAGTTCTTCTCTTTTTCTTGGTTTTGCCTCAGAAACTGCATTTTTGATGTCACCCCACAAGTTTTCTATTGGATTAAGATCCGGGGACTGGCTGGCCACTGCATAATGTCAATCTTGGAACCAAGATGTTGCACGTTTACTGGTGTGTTTGGGGTCGTTGTCTTGTTGGAACACCCATTTCAAGGGCATTTCCTCTTCAGCATAAAGCAGCATGGCCTCCAAGTATTCTGATGTATTCAAACTGATCTATCATCCCTGGTATGCGATAAATAGGCTCAACACCGTAGTATGAGAAACATCCCTATATCGCGATGCTTGCGCCACCATTCTTCACTGTCTTTCCAGTGTACTGTAGTTTGAATTCAATGTTTGGGGGTCTTCTTTTTGGGTCTAGTGGCCGGAGACAGTTTGTCAGAACAATCTTACTTTCATCAGTCCACAAAATGCTGTGTCATTTCTCTTTAGGCCAGTCAATGTGCTCTTCGGCAAATTGTAAACTCTTCAGCGCTTCTCTTTTTTTCAGCAGTGGGACTTTGCGGGGGCTTCTTGCAGATAGCTTGGCTTCACATAGGCGTCTTCTAATTGTAACAGTACTCACAGGTAACTTTAGACCTTCTTTGATCTTCCTGGAGCTGGTTGTTGGCCGAGTACTTGCCATTTTGGCTATTCTCCTATCCATTCGAGTGGTAGTTTTTTGTTTTCTTCCACGTCTTTCCATCATTTTTTGCACTTCTTTATATGTTTTTCCCTCTCCAATCAACTTTTTACTCAAGGTACGCCGTTCTTCTGAACAATGTCTGGAACGACCCAATTTCCTCAGAATTTCAGAGATAAATGCACTGTAACCAGCATGTACAACATTTGCTGCCTTCCTTCCTTAAATAAGGGCAATAATTGCCCTTTTCAAAGAACGACTGACCTCACTAACTGAACTCCACACTGCTATTATTTTGAACATGCCCCTTACAATTAGAGATTTAATTACACAGACTCAGCAGCATGCATGGCATGACTGTTAGGTCTGTTGGATTTCTATTACTCTACTACACCTGCTAGTAAGTTATTTGCCATGTAGAAATATCATTTCTACCAAAAACAGTGATTGATCAGGTTAGTGATGTCGGACTGCTATTATTTTGAACACAACTGTATGTGGTACGCCACTGCACTGGTTGTCTATTCATTTTAGAATACAATTTAAAGTTCCCATTCTCGATCACAAAGCTCTCCTCAGTGACACACCACTCTACATCTCCTATCTCATCTTAGTCTACCTCTTTATCCACCATAATCCAAGCCTTCCACTTTTTTCTCTAAGAATTTCTTGAGCTGCTCCAGTTCTTTGTAATGTTCTACCCAGTCAATAAAATTAGCAACATCCACAGTTTTAAGTTTGTCCTAAAGATACATCTTTTAAGGCCAACTTATCACACTCCCTAATGTGACTTGTATGCACTTATCCTCCTTATTCTAACTCTTCTCCGTTTCCCTCTTCTATATTGTTCCTCAGAACCTGATCCCTCCATACACCAGTAAGCCCCGCACCCCTTGCACTCTGTGCATACAGATACCAGCTGGGTGATTTGTTAAGAGCTTTAAGTATAGTACAGCTTTATAAAAGTTGGCTGGAACTAAACAAGATTTTTTATATCTTTTGTGCAACCCCCATTTCCTCATGAATTTCTGTGGAATATGTTGGTGCAATATAAATTACTATTTTATTAGGAAGAATAAATAAGATTAGAAGCAGCTATAGTAAACTACCCTTTAAACTCATATTCTGATCTTCAACTCACGCGGCGGGAGGAGAAGACATTATTCTATCAACCGAAAACGCTGTATGGCAGTAAATGTAGCTAACTAATGGTCCATGGTCCAGCAACCTGTAGGAGCTCCATGTGCAGCAGTAAAGAGTCAAATTCTCCCATTAGATGCATGCCATCTTTGGATTTTCATGTCATATAGCTTAGAGGTTAAGCAACTGGTTTTGTATGTGAAGATCACAGGTTTGAATTTTAGTAGAGACTTTAAAGTTTTTTTTCTTCCATATTTATCCCATAAGAAAAGTCTATGTCCTTATTATATTGAGAATAATGCTTTTCAGAAAGCTAATAAATATTACTGGTTTCTTCATAATCATGTATTGTGTCTATAAATATTATATTATTATTGTATAGTCTTTTAGTATGGTTTTAAATTAAAAAGGAAAAAAAAAAAGACCAAAAAAAACCCATACAACTCTCCTGGGACTTGAACCAGGCATGTTTATATTCAAAGCAGATCACTATACCACTAAGCTATAGCGTTACCACATAGAGATGCATGGTTTTCTATGCTTTTAAACTCCCAGCACAGGCGTCTTCATAATCATACATTCTGTCTGTGAATACAGCGGCATTATATATATTAGCTTTCTGAGCAGATCTCAGTGTGATGAAGCTATAGTACAAAGTGTGTTTAATACACATATATATAGGAGATATGTATAAGCCAGGACACAGCTCTGCCCTCAGCATGTCTAGCCCTATCAGTCAAGGGGAGGGGGACATGTGGGGTGTAACAGAGCAGTGCTCAGAATATTCAGCCCCGCCTCTGAGTGCTCGAATTGCTCATTTACGCATGAATAAAAACCCAGAGAAAGGAAAGGTATGGGTTTAATCAGCATGATCAGCCCTACCAGCCAGTATGTCTGGTTTAATAGGGTTGATTCTGGTGAGAGTCGCATTAACCCATAGATTCCTGATAATAAAAAATAAATAGATAAAAACAACCACCGTGTGCATGAGCCTTAAAGCATTGTACACCTTTTGGGTATGCTTGGGGAGCCCCCTTTCCTCCTGCCCAGACACGCAATAACAAGCTATCTACCTGCTCCCCAACGCTGGTTACTGGCTCATTCGCCCAACCCACCACCTGGCTCAGGTCCCCCGCTGCCAGCAATGACTGGCCGCAGCGGTAACCTGGCCCCCCTGTGTCATGTCACCTGGTCACGTGATGCAAAGGGGCAAGTGTAATTTAGCAATCGCACAATCATCTTTGCGCACTGCTTTCTGCATAAGCTCATGCTTAAAGGGTGGAGCTGTATTAACTTTAGACTTTTCTGCCATCTGCCATATAACATCCTCAGGCTCCAATGGTAAATAGTGGCCACAAAAGTCTGAGAGAATTACCTTACAGATTTACAAGAAGTCCTTGATGTTGAGATCCGCTAATGGATCCTTTGAGGGGGGTTTCTTGGGGCTTTGTGAAGCAGGAGTCATACTCGGAGATAGCTGGAAGTAAAACAAAGTAAACACGCAGCAACTCAAGAGCACTATGACCAAAAAACTATTCAAAACATAATGTTACCGGGGCACCAGGAACAGAAGCTCCACCGAATGACGGCCGTATCATAGGCTGGCCATACATCATTGGCTGTTGGGGCATCATTGGTACCCCTGTCCCAGATGCAGGCTAAATAAAAGAAAGGGTAACAGTTTTATATCACCGGTATTAACATATGTGCAGGCACTGTACTTGTAAATCATTCACTTTTCTAAAACTTAGAAGACACATTTAAAAATTGCAATAGAGTGAATCCCATCTACACCCCAAAGTCATATTTGAAAAAACTCATTAAAAACACACATTTTCTTTAACTAAAATATAGTTCAATAGCTGACCACTGGGTGTCGCATGCAAATAAGGTAACAATACAAGAGATAATGATAGACTGAGGGTGAACAATGAAATAGAACAGCCTGGTATCTGGGTGTGTAACGTTGCCCAAAAGAGATTTCTAAAGCTCCTTAGCCACGTTTTCAAACGTACTAGAATAGGCTTACTAATCCTGTAACATTTTGACAGCATAAACGTAATCAGTCTAAAGATGCATCGCATTTATCACAGTGGCTCAGCCTGGATGATAAATTAGGTACACGGCTAGACACTTTTGTCTGTCTGACTTGACACCACCAACTGGCGGCACGTTGTAGCATTTTAAGCCACTGTGACCGTGCCTTCCAGCTAAGGCATGCCCCCTTTCTAATCTATGCCACCCTTTTAAAACTCACAAGGGCAAGGACGGTATGCCTTGAGCCAGAATTTGGATGCATTTAGCTTAGTAAAATACCCTACTGGGAAAAAAAATGGGCACATGCGATGCTGGTGCCAGAGCATAATTCATATTTCCTTGCATGTGCACCATGTTAATGAATGAAGAGCACACTGAATGGGGAGAAAAGTGCCCCACCTTACAGTTCACCAATATTAAGAAACTGCACCTGAAATGTTTAGCTGATGAATATGTATACAGCAACAATGACGTCCCCCTTCTGGACCGAGGATACAAGCAATTTTACAAGGAGCTGTTCATTTTAAGGATTTCTCTCATGTCGGCAAACTTACTAGACCAAATCCTGGTGCTGGTTGTGCACCTGGAGCAGCACTTGCTGCCTGGGCTCCTGCACTCCCTGGAGGAACAGATCCTTGCTAAAAAATATAAAATAGGGTGAGATACAACATCAGTTAAAGCGGTTTATATAATAATAAGTATCATATAAATGCCAAGTGTATACAATTACCATAGAAGCAGTTGATGGACCACCGGTTGCCCATGTGGCCGGAGCTACCTTTGGTTGCCAGTTAGCACCTCCTGTCAACTTCTTCTCTCCCGCATTCCACTGAAGGTCTCCCCTGTAACGGTACATGCCATGTTAATATACTGAAACTGTAAGTCAAGCCATCAAGTATGTGAAACCAGTCTGACTGATGCACATGTGCTAACACATTCTATGGACTGCAGTAAATTCATGATCTGTGATGCAGTCTTTTAGGCCTGGACTACATTGGGACTTTTAGCACCGTTACTGATTGACCAACTATTGAAGACTGCATACAACCTAATGTAATCCTCTGGACTGCAGCTGTACTTCAATAGTTAAAAAAAATCACCTGCCAAGACAACTGTTCACACAAATAAAACCTGAGCATATTGAGCCGCATACCCGTATATTCTGCCGCAGTGAATAACGTAATCTCTGTGTGCACAGGAGTCTAAAAAACAACGTGGGCGTGGAGAATCACCCTTCATCTGATAGGTGATTATAGCACTTTAAGCAGCGTGGATCTGACTTTTTATTGTGTTTTATGTTAGAGACTTGACCTTCCTCATTCAGACCCAGCAGCGCTTAGTGCTGATAGACTGTCAACTGCATTTATTTTTTTAAACCTCCTAAATTTCTATTAAAATGTTTCTTAATTTCAACAATAAAAACACCACATTGGTGCGCTGGTTGGAAGCTACTTACTTTTTAACAGTGGTTCCAGAAATACCAAGATCTAAAAAGTAAAAAAAAAAAAAAAAGTTAATGATTGTGCAACTCTCCTACAACTCTGCTGCAACATTATTGTCATGATACCGCCATAGTATGCCAACAGTCAGTGCTTTAGTTGGTGCTAATGAGCAGTTTGTAAGTGCTGGATCATCAGAAGAAAACCCAAATTAATTTAAAGAGTAATGAGTATACACTGCTCTAAAACATACAAGAAGGAAAAAGTAAAAGGAAAAAACAGGAGGAAAAAAATTGAGGTAGGTGATGACCATTTATGAAGCAACATGATTTAAAGGCCTCTGACAGGACAAACGGACGGATCTTCTAAGGAGCACTGAGGGTACGGCCAACAGGTCAGGTTTCTGCATGCAGTTTTGAAAGCCAAAATCAGGCTGTATCTGTCCCTTAGGCCCCTTTCACACGGGTGTGATTTCCGCATGGGTGCAATCCGTGAGGCGGACGCATTGCAACCGCACTAAATCCGGACCCATTCATTTCTATGGGGCTGTGCACATGAGCGGTGATTTTCACGCATCACTTCTGAGTTGCGTGAAAATCGTAGCATGCTCTATATTTTGCGTTTTTCACGCAACGCAGGCCCCATAGAAGTGAATGGGGCTGTGGGAAAATCGCAAGCATCCGCAAGCAAGTGCGGATGCAGTGCGATTTTCCCGCCTGGTTGCTAAGCGACGGGACCCGATCTTTATTATTTTCCCTTATAACATGGTTTTAAGGGAAAATAATAGTATTCTCAATACAGAATGCTTTGTGGAATAGGTAAGTTACGTTTTTTATTTTTAACCACTTAATCAACATTCCACAAAGCATTCTGTATTGAGAATGCTATTATTTTCCCTTAAAACACTGTTATAAGGGAAAATAATAAAATCTCCTGAATACTCAACCCGAAACTGGACTTCAGTGATGAAGTCCGGCTTCGGGTCTGGGTACCAAACATGGCGATTTTTCCAACGCGCGTGCAAAACGCATTACAAACGTTTGCACACGCGTGGAACCCAGCCTTATACTTTCAATCTTTTTATGATCCACTCCTGATTTTGGCTTCCAAAACTGTATCAGGAAACCTAACCGCGCGGCCGTACCCGGACTGTTCCGCTGATCTCGTTAGAGAAGGCAAGCTTATGAGCAACGGGTAAATACAGGTTAGCAGGAAACAACTGGACAATGGTTTGGTGAGGATCCTAGCTACAAATACTCCTGCTTTAAAGGGGTGGATGTTAAACCTTTCAAGACCAGGTGATTTTCTATTTTTCCATTTTTTATTCCCAGCCCTACCAAAACTATAACTTTTTTTATTTCCATTCACATAGCTGCATGAGGGCTTGGATTTGCAGGAAAAGATGTGCATACAATGTGGTGGAAAGCAGGAAAAATTCCAAATCTGGAGGAATTATAAAAAAAACCAAAAAAAACAAACACACACCCCGACACACCATTTTATATGTTTTTGTTTTTTTTCACACCCTTTGCTATAAAACTGACCTGTTACTTTTATTCTTTGGGTCAGTACGATTACAATTCACCTTCACATTTTTCTTCCATTTTAATACAGATTTTTTTTTTTAAACAAAACTTTTTTCTTTGCATTGCCATTAGGGATGAGCGAATCGACTTTGGATGAAATATCCAAAGTCGATTCGCATAAAACTTAATTTTAATACTTTACAGAGCAGGAGCTCCGTACAGTATTAGAATATATTGGCTCCTATGAGCCAAAGTATAACTTCAGAAATGGATTTATACTGTAAAAAAAAAAAACATTTCCCGTATAAACATTTCCAGTATAAATCAATTTCTGAAGTTATTATGCAAAGTTCTTCGAGACGTTTGCTCCGTACAGTATTAAAACGAAGTTTTATGCGAATCGACTGCAGATGTTTCATCCGAAGTCGATTCGCTTATCCCTAATTGCCATATTCTGACTCCCCCCCCCCCCCCCCTACATTTTTCACTTTAAGGTGTACGGAGCTGTATCACGGCTCATTTTTTGTGGGACGATCTGTACTTTTCATTGATACCATTCTGATGTGAGGAGGTGAAGTGACCAAAAAAACATTGAATCGGCCATTTTGTCTATATATTAATAGTATGGACGTTTTCGCACGCTGCAACACCCATGATGTTAATTGTTTAAATTATTTATTTTTTTATTTTGGGGAGGAGTTATTTGAATTTTTATATTTTTTTTTTATAACAATATTTTTATTGGTTTCACAAAATAATAGACCATCTTCATCGTTACATACAAACTGTTTTTTTCATTTTTTTTTTAACAGTTCCCATAGGGACCTATAACAAGCAATCATAATGTGCGGCAGCCCCGTACGACAATCCCGGCCAAGATGCCGTGGTCACAATGACCATGGCATCTGAGGGGTTAAATGTATGTGATCGACGTTATCGTTGATCGCATACATTGGTCCCAGGTGCCTGCTGTTTAAAACAGCAGGCACCTGGTGGCTATGCCAACCGCTCCACTCGCAAACGGGCCATTTTTAAGTGCCCGACCGCCAACATAAATTTACGCGGGGCGGTCGGAAAGGGTTTAAACCAAGCACTTGTAGGGCTAGCTCAGCTGACTGTAATGATACCTTTTGTTAGCGATCCCTTGCTTCATTCTGAACAAAAATATGCCCCCTTCCTCCTCCTGCCAGCCACTAGCTCGGGTCGACTGACAGGGCCATGTCCCTGCATAGTCATCTCCCCTGGCCATGTTAATCAAGAAGGAGATGGAGAAGCTGGCAGAGGAAAGCGGAGGAGCAAGGGTGCACAAAGTGGATGGGCCGCCCTTGGTGCACTTTACTGCTCATTTGCATATGGGTTAAATACGGTAATTTCACAGTGACTCCCTTTAACCACATGTTGAACACACAATTATTCACAGTAATAGATTAATAAACAAATCCACAAATATGCTCAAAATTTACTTTCTTTGTGTATCTATAAATATTACAGGACTTACTGCCTACTAAACTTGCAAGAGAAGAATCAAGGTCACTGACAAGACTTTTACCAGCAGCGCCGGCATTGTTTGCGGATGTGAGTGAAGATGCTGGCTGAGATGAGGGGGTCATTGTTGGTATAAGAAGATCTTCTAAGCCGTCAAATACTGATGTGGAAAAGAAAGAAAAAAAGGTTAAAAAACCCACAGAAAAACATTTTACATTTTTATTTTTCATGGTGTATATGGCTATAGTGGAGAACTATTCGACATACAATAGTGTGCATGCGTAATCGCATGTACAGTGCTTGGCCATCTCTTTCAGTCCCGAATGCTGGTTTAAATAGATGCTGGCGAGGATCTCATGGACATTTCTACTAGGATGATCCTTGCAGCAGGCAGGGAGGCAGCAATAAATACAGATCAGGCAACCAAGAATGGTGATTTTTACAGCACCATGATGCATTAGGATCACAGATAAACATTAATTTTGTCATTTATTGTCCAGCTTTTTCTTGTATTCAAAATGCTCATGTACTGTCATGATTGCTCAGGAAGCTAATTATGGAGATGACTGGTGATCTTCTAGATATGCCCTATCCACAGGATAGGGGATGACCTCCAATAATCAGAATACCCCTTTAAATAATGATAACTGATCAGTGGAGGTCTGACACCAGGGACCCCCACCGATCAGCTGTTTGAGAAGTTTGGTATTACAGCTCAGCCCCATTCGCTTCAATGGGGCTGAGCTGCTCCTAGGCCATGTGACCGATGAACGTGACATCACATGGCCTAGGGAAAGCTGCGAGAAGGCCAAAGTGCTACTGCAAGCGTCGCTGTCTTCTCAAAAAGCTGATAGGCGGGGGTCCCAGGTGTTGGACCCCACCAATCAGTATTTAAGTCTTGGAAAACCCATTTAATGGATTAGAAGAACAGAAAACTCAACGCAGATGTGAACTCAGCCTTAACTGAACTTTTAATGAAATTGGAACATACAAATTTAAAACAATATATTCATAAAATATGAAACCTAAAAACTGTCGTAAATAGAAGAAAAAAATAAATAAAAGGAAACCCAACAAACAATATCATATTTGGCTGTCCTGAATCCGGGATCACAGTAATTCTCTTCATATTGTGGAATGCTGTAAACGGGAAACATGCTAGAGATGGATGGAAATTAGAAATTTAACCCTTTCATGACCAAGCGTCATTGATGCCCCGTGACCACGTCTAATTTTGCAAATCTGACACGTGTCACTTTATGTGGTAACAATTATGTGGAACGCTTTTACTTATCCAAACTATTTAGAGATTGTTTTCTCGGGACACATTGTACTTCATGACAGCCATAAATTTGAGTCAATATATTTCACCTCTATGAAAAAAATCCCAAATTTACCCAAAATTTTGAAAAAATAGCAATAAAAGTGTAATAATAAATGATCAAAAAAAATCATATGTACCCAAAAATGGTACCAATAACGACGTCAAAACTTTCTGCAAAAAACCAGCCCTGCACAAGACGATTGGCAGAAAAATAAAAAAATAAGGCGTTCAGAAAATGGACACCCAAAAACAATTTTTTTCCCCAAAAATGCTTTATTATGTAAAACTGAAACAGAGAAAGTAGACATATTTGATATCATTGCGTCCGTAACGACCTGCTCTATAAATATATCACATGATCTACCCTGTCAGATGAATGTTGTAAAAAATAAAAAACGTGCCAAAACATTCATTTTTTGGTTACCTTGGCTCACAAAAAACGTAATATAGAGCAACTAAAAATCATATGTACCCCAAAATAGTACCAATAAAACTGCCACCTTATCCCCTAGTTTCCAAAATGGGGTCACTTCTATGGAGTTTCTACTTTAAGGGTGCATCAGGGGGGCTTCAAATGGGACATGGCATCTAAAAACCAGTCCAGCAAAATCTGCCTTCCAAAAACCATATGGCACTCCTTTTCTTCTGCGCCCTGCCGTGTGCCCTTACATCAGTTTAAGACTGACTCTCCCACGTAAGGCTGGTTTCACATCACGTTTGTCATATGTTTAATGTACACAAAAAATGTATGTGTTAATGCCTCAGACAGACGGCATAGTGGTATCTGCCACCAAAGAGTTCTATTGTAAAAAAATAAAATAAGGGTGGTATATTACGCATTTCCACTCTGTTTTTTCAGGACTAAAACAAAATACTAATTTTTTACAATATAATAACTCTATGGCAACAGATGCCACAGTAGAACATCTTTCTGAGGCATTCGTTAACGTATATGTGTTTTTATGTACGTTTCTAAACATTTTGTCTTTTTCAGGCCAGACAATAAGTTTCCCCAATGTTTTCTTTTTAGATCCAACACTGTCTTAAAGGGAACCTGCAACCATAAAAATGTTGTACAATCTGCAGGCAGTATGTTATAGAGCAGGAGGAGCGGAGAAGATTGATAAGTAGTTTTTTGGAAAAGGATTCAGTAAAACATGTAATTTAGTAATTTAAACCTCTGCTCGTTCTATGTTTACGCGAAGGGATGAGTAAACTTGTGTATTACAAGTTCGAGTTTTATTACAATTCCGATATGGATTCTGTTACCACGGGCCATAGCGGAATTCTATGAGGACTCCTGCATAATGGAAACCAGACGGATCCATTATGCGGCCCATAGACGTCTATTATGATGGAAAGCCTCTTAAAGGCCTTCCATTATGCATTTCATCATAGAATTCCGTTATGGCCCACTGTAACGGAATCTATATGGGAATTGTAATAAAATCCGAACTTATAAAACTCAAGTTTGCTCATCCCTATTTACGAGTCATATGAGAGATCCTCTCAGTGAGACACAACTAAGCCTACATGAGTTAGCTGTCAATCAGAAAGAAGGATTGCCCACAAGACTCCTAAGCACAGAAAGAGCCAAGGGTTCAAGTGACCCTTCAGTTCAGATCTACAGATCTGCCATCTAAGACACTTCCTGTTTGTCCACCCCTGCTCTTGGATATCAGCAGTGCTGGCCAATCTGAGCACAGCAGGAAGTGTCTACCGATGCACAGTATGCAGTCATCTGTCCGCTCCCCTGTTTGTGATTTTTTTTTTCTTAAACCAAAAAGGTTGCTTTAAATTAATAAATTACAGATTTACTAAATCTTTTCCCACAATACTACACATCAATCAGCTCAGCTCCTTCTGCTCTAACACATGCTGCCTGAATATATCAATGCATTTTGATGGTGACAGGTTCCCTTTAAATATATATTTATTGCAGTTGGAACTCCATTTTTTGACACATGTTAGACCTGTTAAGGGAAAATTAGATCTTTATTATTGACAGGACTAGACATGCTGAGGGCAGAGCTGTCCTAGCATCTACATATCATATACATTATGTACTATAGCTTCACCACACAGATCTGCTCAGAAAGATATTCTACATATTACTGCTTTACTCACAAGCACTATACATGATTATATATACCGTATATAAAAAAAAAGCTTATAAGCATAGAAAAAAATGTCTTCTCTATGTGGTAATGCTACAGCTTAGTGATAAAGTGTTTGGTTTTGCATGTAGAGATCCCAGGTTTGAATCCTGAGAATCCTTTTTTTCTTCAGATATTCTTTTCTTCCATATTTAACCCATAATAAAAGTCTATATCCTTATCACATTGAGAATAATGTTTTAGGCTTAAAAGCTAATAAATATTGCTGGTTTCTTTATAATCCTATATTGCCTTTGTGAATAAACCAGTAATAGGTTTTAGGTTTCTAATAAAAAAAACAACAACACCATTCTAAATATAGTAAGGCCTTTTATTGTTATTATATGATGGTATATTATTTATTGTATTATGGCTTAGGCTACATGCATATGACAGACATTTTTAACGGACGTTTATTTCACTGCCTTTCTGAGAAACTGACATTAAAAATGGACCCATTCAATTGAATAAGGGCAGTCTGTCAGTGAAAAATGTACATGAACGTGTCAAAAAAAGTGCCTTGTGAATAACCCCATAGACTACCATTAGTCTTAAAACAAACGTGTGATGGCCGTTAACCCCTTAAGGACGAAGGGCGTACATGTACGCCCTTCGTCCGCACTTTAAAGATGGCGCCCGCTCCCGCACGGAGCGGGCGCATGAGCTGCGGGTAAACGCTTGATTCATCAAGCTGACACCCGCAGCTCATGTCCGCGACCGGCAGCGATGCCGATCGCGGACATTTAATCCTCAGATGCCGTGGTCAATCCTGACCACGGCATCTGATCGCAAAAACCGAAAGTTTCACTTTGGCGTTGCCCGGCTCCCTGATGGCCACAAGGGGGAGCCGGAGCATGTATTTAGTAGCCTAGGTTTCTGTGAATGAAACCTAGGTTACTACACATTATTTCTATGGAGCCTATGACTGTAATAGGCTACATAGGAAATATGCGATTTTTTTCATATATTCCAATGCTATTGCATTGAATATATGAGAATAGCAATCTGATGATTGCATCTTATAGTTCCCTATGGGAACTATAAGAAAGTGGTAAAAAAAAAAAAAAGTTTAAAAATAAAAATTAAATAAAAAATATAAAAATTCAAATCACCCCCTTTCCCCAAAATGAAAATAAAATAAATAAAAAATAAAAAATTACACATAATGGTGTCGCAATGTGCGAAAACGCCCATACTATAATAATATTAAAAATATTCACCATACGGTAAACATAAAACGAAAGAAAGCGCCCAAATGGCTAATTCGCCATTTTTGGACGCTTCATTTCCTAAAAAAATGAATAAAAAGTGATCAAAACATCTTACGCACCCGTAATGGTATCAATTAAAAGTTCAGATTGCCCCGCAAAAATGAGCCCCTACACTGCTCCGTACGCATAATTACAAAAAGTTATAGGGGTCAAAACATGGCGACAAAAAATAAAATAAAAAATTCCCAATTTTAATTTTTTTTCACTATCAAAACGCAAGAAAACTATACATATTAGGTATTGCCGGATTCGTACTGACCTGAAGAATAAAATTAACCAGTCAGTTTTATCGCAAATCGAACGTTGTAATTTAAAAACCCGTAAAACTGTGGTGAAATTGCTTTTTTTTTGCAATTTCACCCCATTTGGAATTTTTTTCCCGTTTCCCACTACATCACATGCAAAAATAAATGGTAGCGTTAAAAAGTACAACTTGTCCCGCAAAAAATAAGCCGTCATATGGCTATGTGAGCGGAAATATAAAAATGTTATGGCTTTTGGAAGGCAGGGAGCGCAAAACAAAAACGCAAAAATCCCCAAACCCCCGGTCCTTAAGGGGTTAAAGAAAATGTACATCACATGTCTATTTTTCACTGTCGTGTGCATGTAGCCTCAGTATTGTAATATGCTTAGCAGCGAACACCTATTACTGGTATTTATCTAATCATATATTGTGCTTGTAAATAAAGCAGTAATATGTATATAAGCTTTCTGAGCAGATCTCAGTGTGTCGAAACTATAGACCATAGAGAATATGTATATGTAGATGCTAGGACACAGCTCTGCCCTCAGCATGTTTAGCCCTGTCAATCAAGTGGAGGGAGGAATGTGCAGAGCACAGGGGGTGTTACAAAACAGTGCTCAAAGAATTTAGCCCCGCCCCCATTGCTCCAACTCACTCATTTGCATATGAATCAAACCACTGATAACGCTGCTATTTGGCATACAGACCAACGCAAGGTAGTGTTTTAATCAGCATGATGAGCTCGGTTTCATAGATTTGATCCTGGTGACAGAGCCTCTTTAATAACCAAGGATGCTTTTACACTAACAGATTATCTGACCAATCAGACCAATAATTGGTGTGAATAACAAAAGATCTGTGTGTGTAAACAGCCATCTGACCAATGATTGGTCAGAAAATCTGTCAGATAATCTGTTCGTGTAAATGCACCCTAAACCAGATGCTGAAACATATTCTTTTCTACCTATTGGCTTTCATTTTCTGAGAGATTTTTATATTCTGTGTTTTCTACATGACTATGACGAGTCATCTTGCCTGAGTTGCTACCCCGCAGTTAGAGATTTGCTTTACAGCAGCCACATGCATGAATGAAGACAGAGGTCATTGTGCAGGGATGGGGAGGAGGGAAGCCGTAGTGTTGCCTTTCATTTTAATCCTGCCTGTGATCAAAATATGTTGATCGTTGAGAATCCACTCCCTACAGAGCAGGGGGTGTCTGTATATTGTGAAGCTCATTGGTCAATGTGAAAAGTGCAAGCTTTCTTTTTTTTTTTTTTTTTTTAACGTAGATAGTGACATGGAAAATTTGAAAAAAGGCACATCACCCAAACGTTTAAAAATAAGTATAAAGGTGTCAGCCATCCACAAATGCAAGTTTTTTTTGAGATGTTAAACAGTTTAAAGTGCCACGGGTCCTATCCCTGCTGCCATGTGGACTACAAGTCTGACATCCCATCAGTGGTCACGTGCCCTGCTGCAGCCATTTACTGGCCTCAGGGAAGACATATCCTCAAGCTGGACTCGACCAGGCTTAGCAGTCATATTACTCTTGGTGACACGTCATTATTAAAACCAGTGCACAGTTACAGGGTGGACATGCCAACAGACAACATAGGCCATAAAAATCAGATCTTGACTCCATGACGATCAGCTGTTACCATGTAGCTCCCATTGATGTGAATGGAAGCAATGCTGCCTTCACAAGCTCCATCCACTTACATAACGGATGGAGCTGTGTAGCTTAGGTGCCAATTTCCGGCACTGGAACAACACGGTAACAGCTGATCAGCAGGATGCGGTGTGTTGAACTCCATGCGGATCTGATATTGATGGCCCATCCTGAAGATAGGCCATCAGCACCAAAATCCCATTTAAGCTCTCTGTTTGCATCTCTGCTGGAGATTCTGTCATATTTGTTGGGAAAAACAATACAGCACAGCATGCGGAGCTATGTTCGAAGCTTAATCATTCTAACCACAGTTTCAACATTTTATAATACAAATGCAAGCCTGATTGGCTTTAAAAGGCACATTTCCAATTGTACTAGGGGGCCCTAATGATCTTAATGTCTGAATAGGCAACTAATATTTAAAGAAATGTTCCAAAGTTATAACTAAACATATGGCTTATAGGGGTATTTCAGTCTCACAATTCTGATGACCCATCCTCAAGATAGGTCATCAATATCGGATCGATGGGGGTCAGACCTCTAGCTCCCCAACCTATCACCAGTCTTCAGCAGGTGGCAGAAAGAAAACAGTAAAGCATCGATCATAAGCCCGTGTCCATGCTCAAATCTGTGAAAAGGTGGTCAGTGGTGCCTCCGTGAAGACGTCCGTGTGTGGTCCGTGTTTCACGGACACTCTGCAGCTGAAAAATAATGTCGTACTTTTATTCCGGCCGCCTCTCAGCATATTTTCCATGCTGCCGCCAGAACTCCGGCCTGCTCCCATTATAGTCAATGGGGTCGGAGCGGTAGTCTGGGGGCACACGTGCACTAGCGGCAGCACGGATTCGACAGGCTGTTCACCCGCCGGAACAGCCTGCCGGAGTCCCTTGCTGCTAGCCTTAAGACTGTTTTGTTTCTGCCGCAAGTGGCTGTCAAAAAACAGCTTACTGGTGAGAATGCCAGATGTCTGACCACCACGTGAGACTGGAAATTCCCATTTAAACTGATCAATACAGATTTGTACTTCATCAAAATTACGGTAAATAAAATATTAATATTATTGTTATTATTACTACATTTAAAGGGGTTGCCTGGATCAAACAACCTCTAGTAAGTACCCATATTGAGGCATTTTGACATAAAAGGGAGGGTCCCTGGAGGACAAACCAATAATTTTCACTGAAGATGGCGATGAAAAATATATAGTAGCTATGAAAATCTGACACTTGCTGCTTACTTATCATTAGAGGAGCATTACTGGTGCTAATGAACAGATTTTAGAGGAAAAACTCACCAAAGCAACAGTGCAGCAAAGCCCCAGCATGGAAAGTGTCAAAATGAAAGGAAAAAAATGAAAGCAGTACAAAATGATAGCACAATGATAGCCTAAGCAGTTTATTGGAAGCACACAAAGCATTATCCTGTGCCATGCATTATAAAGCCCGACCATAAACCTCAACTACATCATACACCAAGCATGGGATCAGTCGTGCAAATCAAACACTAATGTTAAGGCCACCAACAAAATGTTAAAAATACTAAACCATATAAAGTATCCTGTGTAATTAAAAGGCAATTAGTGTTTCTCCAAGTTGTACTATGTAATCTAATAAGCTATGTACAGCATAAAGCTACTTATTACAAAAGTTTAAAAGGGCTGTCCAGGCTTTTAAGAAATTCCTCTGAGGGTAGGTGCACAGATCACTGGATGCGCCCTAGCTAGAAGCTGCCATTCACCTCCCGATCCCACTCACTATAGTGGGTTCTAGCTGCTTTCTGGCATAAGCGTTGGTTTTCGGCTGGACAGTTGCATGCAATGTTTTTTGTCTGGTCGAAAGCGGACATTTGGTCGGATCCTATTACATGGGGTACAGCAATGAATGGCAGTATCTAGCTAGGCCGCATCCAGCAAATGTCCACAGGTTGTTCTCTGCTGGAATCCGCTTAACGCAAGTGTGAATCTACCCTAACAGCAGCCATTACTTACCCCTTAGGGCACTTTCACATTTGCGTTAAACTTTTCCGGTATTGCGTTCTTCGTTTTTACAGGTGACATCAGAGAGAGACGGATCCGGTGTTTCAATGCATTTGTTAGACGGATCCGCATCCGGATCAGTCTACAAATGCTTTCTGTTTGCCAACGGATTTCCGGATCCAGCAGGTAGTTCAGGCGACGGATCCTCACAACGCAAGTGTGAAAGTACCCTTAAAGAGGTTGTTTGGGCTTTTAATATTGATGACCTCAGGATAGGTCATCGACATCAGATTTGTGGGGGTCCGACACCCAGCACCCCCACTGATCAGCTGTATAAAGGGAAGGGGCACGTGCCATCTCCCTTCCTATTCACCATAGAGATAGCAGCAGCGAGCAGAAAGAGACAGCACGCTCACACGGCTTCCCTTCATACAGCTGATCGGCCGGGGTGACAGGTGTCGCACTCCCAGCAATCCGATATTGATTACCTATTCTGAGGAGAGGTCATCAATTTTAAAAGCCCAGAAAACCCTTATAAATCCCCTGCTACTCCAGCATTTCAGTACCAGTAGACCCCACATCATTTACTCGACCACTGCAGCCATTCTCAGCGGTGACATGCCAAATATGAAAGCGCTAGCATGGATGCGGTGATTGGCAGCAGCAGTTATGTGATTCACGTATATGGAGTCATCGATGCAGGTAAGTAATGGATATTTTTATATTTGACACAATTTCCTGCTCTTGGGGACATTTCTTAAAATTCTTGAAGACCCCTTTAAAGGGGTTATCCAACCCCTATAAAATTATTCAACCTTAATGCTGGGCACCTCATATAGGTCATACCTGTCTTCTAACACCCGCGTCGTTTCTGGTCCCTACACGGCCGCTGTTGCATCTCCCCGTTCCGCGGATCCAAAAATCCGGTGACGGAGGGAGCGGCCAAAAGCAGGCCTCAGTGACCAGTCTCCTCAGCTTTACCCACGATGCTAGGGTGACTCATCCCCGTCGCGGACTGCTATAGGCTGCTTCCCCGGTTGGCGGATGGGAGATGCAGTGGCAGTCGTACAGGGATCAGAAGCAATGTGGGTGCCGGGGAGCGGGGTAAGTATAACTGATATGAGGGGCCTGGGCATTAGGGGGGTCATTATAGGGGTTCGAAAACTCCTTTAAGGCTGAAATCACACGGCTTTCATGCAGTTTTTTTTTTAGTCAAAAGCAGGAGTGGATCCAAAAAGAAAAATAGTATCAAGAAAGACACAGAAGTTTCAAACCCAAAATTTCAAACCCACCAATTTTCGGCTTCATTTATTAAAGCTGGAGCAGACATAGTGACTGCACTGATTTTTATAAATGAGGCTGCTGGCCCTCTTGATTTAACTACCACTTTATGTCCCCTATAGTAAGATAACTTCTAGTACCAGTTTGCAAGGTTGAAAAAAGACATTTGTCCATCCAGTTCGGCCTGTCATCCTGCAAGTTGATCCAGAGGAAGGCAACAAAAAACCCCTGTGAGGTAGAAGACAATTTTCCCCACTTAAGGGGAAAAACATTCCTTCCCGCCTCCAATCAGGCAATCAGAATAACTCCCTGGATCAACGACCCATCTCTAGTAGCTATAGCCTGTAATATTATTACACTCCAGAAATACATCCAGGCCCCTCTTGAATTCCTTTATTGTACTTACCATCACCACCTCCTCAGGCAGAGAGTTCCATAGTCCCAAACTGCGGCCCTCCAGCTGTTGCAAAACTACAACTCCCAGCATGCCGAGACAGCCTACAGCAGAGGATGATGGGAGGGCCGCAGGTTGAGCATCCCTGCTCTAGACGCAGAGGATGTCCCCTCGTCACAGTCACAGTCCTGGGGATAAATAGATGATGGGAGAAATCTCTGTACTGACCCCTGATATATTTATACATAGTTATTAGATCTCCCCTCAGTCGTCTTTTTTCTAGAGTGAATAACCCTAATTTTGATACCCTTGCAGGGTACTGTAGTTGCCCCATTCCAGTTATTACTTTAGTTGCCCTCTTCTGAACCCTCTCCAGCTCTGCTATGTCTGCCTTGTTCACAGGAGCCCAGAACTGTACACAGTACTCCATGTGTGGTCTGACTAGTGATTTGTAAAGTGATAGGACTATGTTCTCATCACGGGCATCTATGCCCCTTTTGATGCAACCCATTATCCTATTGGCCTTGGCAGCAGCTGCCTGACACTGGTTTTGTTTACTATCAACCAAAATTCCTAAATTTTTACCCAGTGTTTTCTTGTTTAGTATGTATTTGTACATGTATTTTCCCAGCTCGTGTGCAGTAGTAGTAGTAAAGTACAGGTTAAAACTCAAAAAAATTAAAATATCGTGCAAAAGTTCACTTATTTCAGTAACACAACCGAAATGGATTTGCATTAATGCAACTTAAAATTAGAATATTGTGAGAAGGTTCAATATTCTAGGCTCAGTGTCACAATCTAGTCAGCTAATTAATCCATACCCCGTGGGCAAAGGGTTCCTGAGATTGTGACTTTGGGGTTTCATGACCTGTAAGCCATAATCATCCAAATTATAACAAATAAAGGCTTGAAATATCTCGCTTTGCATGTAACGAGTCTATCTTATATTAGTTTCACCTTCTAAGTTGCATTACGGAAATAAATTATTGCACGATATTCTAATTTTTCACGTTTCACCTTACAATCTCTAATGACAGATACAAAGGTTTACCAGAAAATGTAGTCTCCAGTATTTGAAGGCAAAATAAGCAAACTAAAGTTCAGAGGCTGGCACTCTTTGTGCTGTCAAGGTGGTGGTCTCCAAAAGAATATTTCCTTTGTGTCTGTACTGCGCCATAGATATGCAAGTAAACTTTACATGTGTTCTGCAAAACCCGATGTATGTAAAATGTTATTACAATCCTGTGCAAAATTGAAGAAACCCAGCCTTGTAAAGCAACCGTAACATATCCATTCAGCACTTTATTCTTTACATTATGGTCGTCCTCACCTGAAGAGTCAAAAGTGCTGCCAGATGTTGCGCTGGCTGCTGCGGGAGCAGGGGCAGTGACGGTAATTGGCTGACCGGCTCCAAAAGAAGTATCAAAGCCTGGCTGAATTAAGTTATTCTGTGCTGGGGCGATGGGTGTAGGGGATGGTGAAATAAATGACCCTCCAAAACCTTCAGACAAATAAGAAAATAAAGACATCTGTAAATTCCTTTCAAAACTGTTTCAACTTTTTGAAATCCCCACAATGATATATTTTAATTACTTGTAAATAGTGTTCTGACGTAGACGTAAGACAA